>JAEIFM010000183.1:4125000-5325000 GCA_018901885.1 Zaprionus kolodkinae | reverse complement strand
TCTCTCGCTCTCTCTGTGTGTGTGGATAATATTTTACAAGTTTTTCTATTATATGCTTGCTAAAACGCATAAATCCGGCCCGCTCCAGTGGCCGCATCGCGCTATGGACACGTTTCGCAATGAGGCCAACGCCGCGTCGACGCTGAAGGAGCCAATGGAGTCTTGGCAGAGATATATGTACTATACATGTCTATCTATATCTATGCATACATAGGTGTATGGTAGGCTCAAACAATGCCGACCGATCAGACGACAATTTCAAATCAAAACGCCAAAGATGACGTCGTTGTCGTCGTTAAACTGCCAATGTAATTTATGTACTTCTGCTGATGGCTTGTGAAACACACACACACACATAGACACACACACACATACACTCGCTGAGCTTATAGCTATAGAGAAGTATCTGTGCAAAGTATCTGGGCATCTGAACTGAAAACCTGTTCGCATTTTTTGCCCGCCGGCTCGTTCTCTTGATGGCCAAAGCCAAAGCCAAAGCCAAATGGCTGAGCTGAGCCTCGCTTTTGAAAGTTTCCATCAATGAAAGTCTATAAGTCTTTTTCGGCCAGCGCCAAAATCATAATAAAAATCCATAAGCAACAACAGCAGCAACAACAACAACAACAACGAGAGCGAGCTGCACAGATTCGCACCGCACCGCAGTCCAATCCAGTCCAGTCCCGGCCAGTCCATTTCATTCCATTCCATCAAGAACTCGCATTTGCATTCGATTTTGAAAAGTGTTTTGACCCTAAAACAACTGACAGCAACAGCAGCAGCAGCCACATCAATAACAACAACAACAACAACAACCTTAACAACAGCAACCTCTACAAAAACAATAAAGCCGCCGCTTTTGCCTTCCTCCCATGTTTGCGCATTTTACACACAAATCTCGTACAGGCCGCCACGCGGCGTATGAGTAATGAATGCGTTAGCCATAAGAACTAAAACAGACAACGCAGTCGCCGTCGCCGTTGCTGTTGCCCTCCCTATCGCCATCACAGTCGCAATCATCGTCGGTGGCCGTCGAACCGGGTCCCGAGCAACTGTCCCATCGCTTTTTCCCACGCTTGCAATCGCCAATCGCCGCAGTCGCAGCCGCAGTCGCAGCCGTAGCCATAGCCAGAGCCATAGCCACAGTCGCACACGGAGTACTAACTACTTTCATTCGATTTGCCTCTTTGCCAACTGTCGCACAGTGCAACGAGTGCAATTTGTTTTAGCCGGGTCAGCCGGAAATACCAGCAAGCTGAATTCGCGGTACAAAGAAATGCAAAGTTTATTTGGTAAATGCTAAATGCGTTTTATATATCTCTATAAATAATAAACTTAAGTTATTTTTTTTATTATGTTTTTTGTTTTTTTTTTTTCTTATGCAGCGAAAAAATTTTAGCTTAGTTTTAGAACTATTTTAAGATAACTTGAGGATAAAGCTTAAAAAAAAAACAAGTAGAAAAAAATAGTAGATAACAAGTTGGAACTAGCCAGATCAAGTCGAACTATCGCCAAACTAGACAAACTGTCTATTTTTATTTTTTTTTTAAGATTTTTTCACAATAAGTATGAAATCGCACTTAAAGTGTTGTATGAGAGTCCTGCATGAGGTGTATTGTATAAATAAAAATGAATAAAAATTAATGCATTAATTGCATTTTTTTTAAATTAGTATCCTCCTCAAACATTTATTTCCCATACTGAGCCAAGTAACAAATTGAAATTACAATTGTTATCATTTATTCATTGACGTATCACATAGCAAAATAAATGTTAGTTTTCTATTAAGAAAATACTTTCATCTTACTCAATATCGAGTCAATTTCCGCATCATAATTTATCTAGCTAAATTTATTTTTCATTTAGTAATGATCTATTCTAATATTAAGTTGACCTAATTATTCGGTAACATTTTGCTTTCTTTTCTGTTTTTGTTTTGGCTCAAAAAATAAAATAATCTTTTATATTTCTCATCCCAACTAAATGTGGTACATTAAATAGATCATTTTAATTTCTACGCGTTTCTTTTAGTTAATCTATAAGTGAGTTAATTGATCACTTATTGCATTCAGCATTCCACTGTGCAACGCAATCGTTGCTAAACCGTTGCTAATTTATTTCAGTTGTTATTGCTTTTGTTATTGTTTTTTTTTTATGATTGTTGTTGCCGTTGTATTTTTGCATTTATTTCTCAAAGTCCGAGCACAGCAAAGGCAAATGCCGCCGCTCGAGCGCCTTTTCGTCTTGGTTATTTATTGTGGATTGTGAATTTTTAATTGAATTCATTTATACGATGGTTGTGTCTATTCCACTGTGAATGTTGTTGCTGCTGTTGTTGTTGTTGCTGTTGTTGCTGCCTTTATGGTTGATGTTGCTGTTGCAGTCTCAGTTAGCGGAATTGCAGCAGTCGCAAGTCGCATATGGTAAACACAGAGAAATACTAACTAAACTTAACAGAAATCATTGTATAAGCGTGATGAACACAGCAACAATAAAAAAAAAAAACTGCAGGCAAGCTTTTCTTTTATTATAATTATTTTATTTATCGCTTGCCAGTTTTTTTTAACGCAATCGAAATGCATTTCGAATTCAAGTTTTCATTTTCGGTTGGTTTCGGTTTTTCGAATTTTGTAATCTCCTAACACAAATTCACTTTCGTCAGGTCAGCGAGACGAAGCGAGACTAAAGAAGAAGTTTCTATAGCGAATGCTGTGACGTCACAATGCGCTTACGACGCATCGATGTAATTTATTTATCATGCCTCATCAAAGCGTCGATTTATGGGGAATTAATCGCTTGCAACATGCTAGAGAAATGTCATGCACACAGACCCCGATTGATATTTCTCTCGCACATTCCACATGGGTGTGTCCCCTCCAACCTCTTGCTAACACCACGCACAGTGGTACAAGTGGCACATTTGACGCTTAAAACTGTCAATTAGCCAAATCGATAAATGTGTACTCACTGCAATATAACTGCGATAGAAATTATCGATCTTTGTTTGAAATTTTCAAAGCTATCGCACAACATCAACTTTATTTTAAATATATATATTAATAAATATAAAATATATATATAAAATAAAATATATAAAATAGGTTTAAAAAAAATACTCGATATTGCAAAAATACTCGAAGTTGCACCTAAATAACACTGCAATTTTCTATTTAGAAATTTATATACTTGTAAGTATGCGCTAGTTTGGCCATTCGGACCACTGTGCCTCGACTCCAGCTGCTGTGTGACCAGTTCCACTGTGGCCACTGGCAGCGCAACTGACCGCGCTAAGTGGCCCAACATCATCAGCGTTGACCTTGGCGTCCGTTTCGTCTGTCTGTTTGTCCATCCGCCTAAACCGGTAGCAATCGGGGCAAGCGTGGTTCATGCTTCGATCTCTCGGATTGGGAGTGGGCCAATGGGCCTCATTCGCCTGGGTCACCATAGCACAAAACTAGTTCAACTCATTTCGTTACGCTTTTCCACAGTCTCTCTGGCCCGTTTCACAGTTATCGTTGATTACGCGACCTTTTGTTGAACTAGCCCAATTGAGGAAATAGCCAAGTGAGTCGATCACAAAGATCAATGTCGAACAGCGCCTGCATCATTAGGCAAGATCACACGAATTAACTTTTAGTATAGATCACCAGATTTAACTAGAATTTTTTTAAATAGTACAGATCACTCTAAGGCTGTAATTAACTTCGACTACTGCATGCTCTTCATTATAAAATAGTTCAGTTTCAAAATCTTGCCAGTTTTTAGAGCTATAGCGGATAAAGAGATGAGTTGAGATGAGATTTCCCACTTTTACTTAATTACTCCCAGCTTGACCGTCATCTTCGCAATTTTAGCGACTTTTTGGCTAGACCTAAGACACAACTTTCTATTCATTTGTCGGGGAGTGAGTGAGTGAGTGAGTGCCACTTGTTGGGTACTCACGGCAGATGTGACAATGCTTGACAGCACCGAAATGAGTTTGAAAAGTTTCTAACAGTTTCTGCCACATGAGGGGGACGAACGAGTCACCGGGTTTATGGTCATTAAGTTTTGGCTATTTAAATTTCGATTGTATTTCGGGCACTTCGTGAGTTTTTCGAGCACAATCGCAACAATCGCGAACAATCGTTCTACATACACCCACAGTCTATGTTGGGCCCCAGCTTTGTTTTTCCCATTTGGGAAAAACCCGCGCTAGTAATTTGAGTGTTTCGATCTGTTGCAGACAGCAAAAAAGCTGAAATCGAGCGGAAAAAATATAAATAAGATTGCTAGAGATAGAAGATAGGCAATGTGAAGAGATCTCGACTAAAACACATCTAAAAGAGTGGCAAATAATACTAATAAATATCACTATTTGAACGTGCAGAAATGTAAAAAACTTTACGTTTCTCTAGAAATAAATAAACGTATCTTAAAAAGATTTATATTAAATTTTTAAAGTATAAATAATCTTGTCTTTTTTAATCTCAGAGCATAAATAATCTCTTCTAGTTAGAACATTAAGGTATATTTATATATTAAGTAATATGTAAGTAATATGCGGTATTTTAATAACACAGGCTTACATGGTATATACCATACCCTTCTTTTCTACCCATTATTTTACAGGGTATTACGAAGAGAGCACAATGGAATGACCTGTTATATATGTACCATATATAGTTCAATACGCCATCAACATGTAAACATGTGGATATAATCGTATGCACATATGTGTACGCACACACATATGGACAGACAAATATGTACGGGCAGGTGGGCATAGGCCATTTTGATGCCTCAATGAGTTTTATTTTTGGCTGTTGTGAAAAACTATTGACCTTAAATTGTCGCAATCGCGTTGGCGTAATGATCCCCGGATACCCCCAGTCCCCTCTTAGATTCTTCGGAATGGCAAGAGATTAGCGGGGCAGGGGGGACGAGGGAAGCGTGAAGTAGAGTAGAGCAACGATTTTAAGCAAATGAGATGATCAAATTGATGTTTCGACTTTGACTTTGGCTTGCTTAGAGCGCAGGAAGCTCGCGTAGTTGCTGTTGCTGCTGATGTTGCTGTTGTTGCTGCTGTTGTTGTTGATGTTGCTGATGTTGTCGCTGTTGTTGTTGCTGTTGCTAATGGTGATGGCCAATGACAGCTTTGACAGTTGCGAGGCATATGCAAATCAAGTTTCGGTCAATTGCTTGGCCAATTAACAACAGCAACAGCAACAGCGAGAGCAACGGCAACAACAGCAACACCGGCAACAACGGCAACAGCAACAACAACTGCAGCTCGATATCCGGGCAGGGGCAGCTCCACAACTCGTTGGGGCAATTAAATAAGCAACGCTTGAATCGGCACAAGAGCAACAATTACGAATGCGGAGCAGGCAGCCGTGGTACATGCAACAGCGCTTTCACTGCCTGCCCCATCGTCCCTGCCCCGTCCCTACCCTGCCCTGCCCTGGCCCCTATCCGCTGTCCGCTCTCCACTGTCCGCTGATATCCTAGCCAGAGATCAAAAACGTGGGCGAGCGTTAGCTTTCCCACGTTGGTGTTGCCGTTGCCACCGCCGCTGCTGGTGCTGCCGCTGTTGCTGCTGCTGTCGTCTTGGGGCTTGGTCAGCCATTAGTCACGCTCAGCTTTGTTGTTTACTCGTATCTGGCGAAGCAAATAGACACGGACCGTTGTTTTGGCAAAGAATAAATAAACAATCAGCAAAATATGCGCGCGGCAATCTCCATAGATGTTTTCCCTCTCTCGTTTCCCCTTCCACTCCTGCCTTTCCAATTCCCCCCCCCCTTTCCCCTTCCACTGTTGCCATTTACCATCCCGAGTTCCCAAGCCAGGTTCCCTTAACCGCTCCCTTGTGCAACAGTTGCCGCTGCCGCTGCTGCTGCTGCTGCTGCTGCTGGCGATGTTGCCGATGCGCATGTGTGGCCCCAAGGCTTATACTGTTATTGTTGCTGCGTCTGGCGATTGCCGCGATTGCCCGCTTGTTTGTTTGCATAATAAATAAGTCGAGCTAATAGCCAAGTTAATGCCAACATCAGCAATAACCAATGCAGCAACAATCTCTACACCGACAACCATCAACAGTTGCTGCCGCCAGATATGCCGCAAGTTGTTGTGGCTGCTGCTGCTGCTGCTGCACTCGCTGGCAGAGGGAAGTTCCGGTACAACACAATCAGTAAGAGGAATAGGCAAGGCAAGCAATGCAGGCTACAGTCGTCTCTAGTCGACAATAGAATACCCTACCCTTTTTTTATTCACTATATCGATTATTTTGTAATAAATATGCTTTCAATCTTAAGATTGTTGCTTATTTCAAGACAAACATTTTTAAACATTTCTAAAAAATCTTTAAAAATACTTGATGGTAAAAAAAACAATCGATTTATCTATAAATTTAATATAAAGTGAATTGTGGTATAATTTCTTATTTTACCCATTACCCATTGACCTATTTTGAAAATTTCCATAGAAATTCAATTAGAGTGCAATTTTGTTAATAAGTATATATATTATGCATTGAGTTACAATTTGAATGCCAAAGTAGAAAGATTAAGCTTTAATAACTCCCTTGGTATTGACAGAAAAACATGAAATAGGGGCGTGGCATCCTAATTTTAAAGTAAAATTAATTTGCAAATGAAACTACTATAATATCTGAAACCTAGATGCCATATTTAATATGTCTGGTTCGCATAGTTGCTGAGATCGTACTGATTAAGAATATCTATATTCAAAATAAATGTAAAATATTTATAAGACACAGACCTAAATGAATAAAGCATCAATATATTAGAAACCAGCCTTATATGGCTAAGAAATTGACTAAGCACAACTATAACCTGCACAATAAAACCCAAAAAAACATGCGACGATCAGAACATAATTTCAAAAGAACAGCCAATTGAATGGCTAATAAAAGCTAAAAAAAAAGCTAAAACCCATTTGCAATTTCCAATTATGGCAAGTGGGAGCTGTCGCTAGTGCGTATATCGTAGATCGTATATTGTACTACATACTTAGTATAGAGTAGAAGGCTCAAGAAGGCGTCGATCATAGCTGCACCTTTCACGCACACACACACACATTCACATACATACTGAGTGTGCCGGAAACTTATGGGCTTGGCCTAAAAAGATTTGTAGGTTTGGAGTGTCGCAAGTGCTTCAATAACTTAGGAGAGAGAGAGAGATGGCCAGAGGGAGAGAGCGAAAGCGAGAGAGGGCAATTAAAAGATGATTTTTTAAATTCTATGAAATATGTATATATACGTATATATGTATATGTATATATATTTATCTGCATATGTGTTAGCTCAAGTATCGCAATGATATTCATTTTTACTCGACACAAACTTTGGCTTGACCTCGATGAATCTCTTAGTTGGCCGATGTGCATAGAGCACAGGGAGGGGGGGCAGGAGTGGGTAACGCGCTCAGGAAAGAGTATTGGAAAGTGATGATTGTTCATATTTACACATGCTACTTTTCAGCAGGTCTGCTTATATCCTATACAATATGAAAGTATTGCAAAAACTTGCAAATAGAACATTTTAAAAATATTAAAAATCAACTGATTCTATCAATGATATGTATTCTAACAAGCTCCATTCGATCTATTTACAGCCTAGTGCAAAATATTATTTAACTAAGAGATTAGATGCCTCAGTTTCATTTTTCTATGGATTGTAGAGGTTTGTTTAAAATATTGGATTGATTCATTTATTCATCTCATTTACTCATATTAAATTTTAGATCAAAATGAGTTAAGATATATAATATGAGATATAATAGACAATCAGTTGATCAATGATTATCACAGATATATTGAAATATATGTATTTTATTTTATAAGATAAAGATAAAGTAAATTGATTAAGATTTAGCATTTAGCTGCAATACAGCTCTAAAATTTAGCTAGATTCCTGTATATTTTCCATGCTACTCTTAAGTTTTGCCTATAGCCATCCTCTTCCCCTCCCCTCTCTACACATCCCCCCCTCCCTCGCAGTGCAAACACGAAAAGTGAATTTGTGCAGCACCCGCTCCACTTCAGCCTTCGATTTGATCGCCTTTGTTTGTCGTGCTGTTGGTTCGGTTTCGGATACTTTTAAACACTTTGCTCTTTGTCTCTGCTCTCTGTTATTTCGCTATATAGGGGTATAGAAATAGGTATATCTATATATATATATATCTATATATATGTTTTTTGCGCACTTGGCCTTAACTGCGCATGTGCGCGCACTTTCAATTCCTTTGGATGATGACGTTGCTTCAACTTCGGTTTCGGCTGATTGGGTACGGCAGCAGTAGAAACAGAGAAAAGAAGAGAGAGACAAAGAGGGGGAGAACGAGAGTGAGAGGAGGAGAGCGGGCCACAAAACGTGTGGCAAATTGAAGCTGGGCCAAAAGTAGATTTAAAGCGCGACGATAATGATGCGACGCTCTGCAATGTAATAATTTTCTCAAGTCGGGTAATGGCAGAGAGCCGGATGAGGGAAGGGTAGGGGAGTGGGAGAGACAGGAGAGGGCGGGCATATCCAAACGAAAATTGCCATAAAGCAATGCCAGCTCAAAGTGCTTGGACCCTGCGTATCGTTCTGGTACTGACCAGCCAACCCGCTGGCCACAAACCCGGACAGTAAGTTCATGGTAAAGCCAAAGACGTCAAAACAAGTAGAAACATTAAGAAAAGTAAACCGAACTTATGATACCCTTATAGCTGAGATCCTCACTGGTTACTCAGTAATACATAATTTATATTTATACATTTTTGTGACCGTAGATTAATTTTAAATTTAATAAGCAAACATTCAAATATATTTTAGATTTTAGAACGAATAAACAAAGCTTGAAAAAAATATAAATAATTAATTATAAAATATCCATTAGCATTATAACTAACCAATTCCTTATATAACAGAAGATTTTCCTGTTTCCTTAACATAGTTAGAAGCTGAAACCGCATCGGAAAATATGTAGGTCAAATCACGGGAATGTTTAGAAAAGTAACATATTCCAGCTAGACCACTTCGTTTCGATTGCAAGCAAAAAAAACTCTCATACTTCTAGAAACAGCGAGATCTTTTTATATACTATACGCAGGTATATACACTATATACACACACAAATGAATCTGTTTTTTTTTTTCGCTACTTTGGCAACAGGTTCGCCGATGTTGGGGAAAAGTCAAACGGCTCAATAATCGAAGAGCGACTGCGCAGTCGACTGCGACGCCAACTGAAACTGGGTACGATGGGGACATGCAGCCGGATAAAATGAGGACAACAACAGCGACAACTTTAATGAGGTTATGTCTAGCTGGTGTGCGTGTGCATGCATGTGTATGTGTGTGAGTGTGTTTCAGCTGGGATAGGCAGGCAGTCAGCCAGGCTGGTATTGTTCGCCTGGTATACCCTTGAAAAAGGCTAAATAAGGGTATGCTTAGTTATTAAATTTAACTAAATATGTAATATATACTAAATATAAAGCTTCAATAGACAGGCCAATTTAGCCTTTTTCGACTTTCTGTCTGTATGAAAGCGTCGATCTCTGCAACTGCAGGCGCTAGAGAGACCAAATTCGTCATTAAGATTCTTGTGAGCTCTACGCAAATTATGTGTATTTCGAATTTGAAATAGCACACCCATCGCCCCTAGAAACGATACATTGAACGTATATATGTTTACAGTTAAATTCTCCTACTTCAGCTTTTCTATAGCTAAATATTACATGAACCTAGCTAACAAATGGCAATGTACAATCGGATTATAATCACAGAAGTTATTCAAGACATTATTTTCATAGTTCTCTGCCAAGAAACGCTTATGGTTTTGCGAGCGTGGCTGTGGCTGTGCATGTGTGTGTGTGTGAAAGAGTGTAAAAACGATAAGCGGCAGAAGAATTTATTGAATTTTTATTTTTTTTTTTTTTTTTTTTTGGGAAATGGGTATCTAAGTGTCGGGCAGCTTCGACTGCAGTTATCGTTGCTAGTTCCTTTTGGATTTTTGGTATTTTTGCACATTGTTTTCTCGCTCTTTGTTATTGTTTAATGCACATACACATACATCCACACACACATACGTTTACAAAAATAAATGATTTTGTCTGCACTTAAATAAGCTAAACAGGGCAAACACAGCCTCGTGCAGGCTGAGAGGAACAACAAATGCAATGCAAATTTACTTACCTCTTCCTCTCTCACTCGCTCTCCTTTGGATCCGCGTTGTCTGCAATTCGTAATTGTTGTTGACTTTTCTTGCCTTGCGGTCGCCTTTATTGTTGTTGTTGTTGTTGTGGTTGTTCAGATTGTTGCTGCATATTTGCGTTAGCTTTCAGCAAAAATCACACAAATCATAAAAAAAATACCATGGCAAATACTCACAAACTCAACCGACAAAAAACTCCATCCGAAATATCCACACAAAACGAAATATTCACTTTATGCAACAACAACAAAAACAACAACGTTGAATCGAATCAAATCAGAAGGAGAAAAAAAAACATAAACGGAAAAAACAAAACAAAACAAAATTCATACAAAAACAACACACTAGGATAACGTATTCAAAAAACGAAGCGAGAAAAAAAAACGTTGCACGCCTGCGCTTTCAAAATTGTTTTGGCCAAGCTTTTTTTCTCTCTCTCTTTCTCTCTTTACGACGCCGTCACAGAGCCAGTTTCAACTTTCACGGACGAGTGTTCAAAGCAAACTGACGACGGCGGCGGCGTTGGCGTCGACGATGGCGACGACGACGGCGACGACGACAGCGGCTTCTCCGATTCGATTGCGACTGCGCCAACAGCCACCGCAGTCGGACGTGCAGCGCTGTGCGTTTGGCCGTTTAACGGCTAAATGCGCGATAGCTAGCTGCAATGGCTGAAGCGTATAAAAAAAAAAAAAAAACAAAAAATAAACAATACATTAAAGTAACATACATATGTTTCAAGTTACAAAGCAGTGCAAAACTTCGATCATAAATATTTTCGCCATGCTTGCAAATATCCAATTGATTTCTAATATTATCTACCATTAACTGATTTATTAGAATGTAAAGTTAATATTCGTTATATACCCTAATTTGTCCTGTTCATTAAAATAACAGTGTCAAAGAAAATGTTGTAATTTTGTAATTTTTTCGGGGTTGGAATTAAAGTTGTATGCTTTTAAATAATATTATTTAAAGGTTTTTGAGGCAGGCCTTTGTGGCATGGCAAACAATTTACAAGTATAATAATATTGGATAAGTAATCCATTTTTAGGTCATAATTGTCGATATATTAAAGCAATACAAGAATTGAAAAAGGATCTGGGTAAAAAACGTTAGTATTCAATGGTCTTATTGGTAACAGAAACCGTGTGAGCTAAGACCTAATTTGAATACATTTAAATTTTAATTAAAATACATTTTTTTGGCTAAAAAAAAAACTGAAACAAACATATGCCTGTACTTCCCGTTTCATAATTTGAGAAAAATTAAAATGAATATACCCTAATTTTAAACATGCCAATAACACTATTACTACTACATCAAAATCGGACTATTATAACGGCATATTTAGGTACAATCGGCCTAAATGAGTTTTTTTCTTGTATGAAAACATGTTTTATTGTTAGAATACAGTAAAAATAAAAAGTATACATATATATTCCGTTAAAGTCGGTCAATTATATCCTGTAGCTACATAAGACCAATCAGGTCAAAATGAAGATATTAGCTAGAATTCATATAACTACTAACCACCAAATAACAAATGCGTAAGAACATTGAACTGTTATAAATTATTGAAATACTAAATAAATACTTAAAACTACAAGGATCTTTGTTATTCATTCGGCATTCCCTCTAGTTGAAGTACACAGTTCATACAATATTATTGGCTTCACAAATTTCGTAGATGCTGCAGAGGCTGGCAGCACTGTTGCGCCTGCTCGGTGAGCTAACTCGTTGGCGTTGCCACTGCGTTGCAATTATGCGACCGCAATCGATGCGTCGTCAACGCACTTAGCTGTCTGATTAGCTGCTGCTGCTGCTGCCGCTGCTGCTGCGGCTGTCTTGGCTTGGTTAATTTCCTTCAATTTTGCGGCTTTTTCGCATATGAGTTAGTAGTAGCACAAACAAATGAGCCTGTGTGTGTGTGTGTGGCATTACTTACCTGTGCAACTGTACATTCGTAATGGGCGTCCGTCCGCAAATTGACCCATAAAAAGCTGTACAGCTAACGTTGCCTTTGTTTGAACTACCCACTGGCTACGCGTAATAGATAACAGTTAATAGAGCGCAGATAATAGATAATAGATAATAGATAATGGGCAACGGATAAGGAAACTGTACTCTTAAATAGATTTCAAAACTCAAACAGTGCTCTAAATAAATTATGCGATTTTCATTTATTTATTTATTCAACTATTCAGATTTATTGGCTGTTAGATTTATTTCTGTCTCAGAGAAACGCACTTCAAAATGTATGGCATGATCGAGTGATCGAAACACTTCAATATCAGATTGAAGACCCAATCATCACGATCATCATACAATGTTCGCCTCGGGATGGGCGTCGGCGTGGCAAGATAATTTGTATGCAAAAGAGGTAGAACCCTCTGCGGGTGAGGCGAGAAAGATATTCGCATATTCGTGATGATTCTAATCGATATGAGATCAGACAACGAGCATAATACGTAATCTGCGACGCGTATAGAGAGAATTCGTGAATTGCCAGAAATCGAGCAGAAATTATACAAAATTATATATGGACATACATATATATATACATATTTATATTAATTTCGTGATGGACTCAGAAAATTAAGTTGAGACAAAATATTAATTACAACAATTATTCTAAATTTTCACTGAAAATACCAATCGAATTTAGTGGATCGGCTTATCATTTCTTCTTTATTTCAAACGTTTCGTAGGTGAACGCCTCGATGGCCTTCAGGTTCCTGATGATGAACTCCTTGATGGCGGCCACAAACTCGCCAGCTGTGGTTAAAGCCTGCTTAAAGGTCTCGATCACCTTTCCCTCGCCCTGTAGCTGACCCTGATAGAAGTCTTCCGCCACCTGGAGAATGTAACCGCGGAGTCCCATGATTTTCGCCTGAGCAACGGCGAATAGCTCGAAAGCCTCCTTGGGCACATAGCCGCGGATCTCGAAATCGCAGGCCATGATGCTCTTCTGCTCTCTGGGCCTGCCTGTCGCCATTTATTTGTGATAAATTTAAAATTTCGGATTCTCAACGATTCTGTATAACAATATCGACGACGTCTTCCGATTTCCTATTTTTATAATATCGTATAATATGAATCAATTTCAACTGCCTGCTAAGCCGGAACGAATTCAGCATGTGCACTTAAAGCGAACACAATCCAGGCACGATCTAACCCTGACTAACCCTGATGCCTCGGACTATGCAGCTAATTGAAGCAAATTAAACCATTATATAATCTCGTAAATAGATAAAGGCCCAAAGCAAGTTACATTCCCGCAAAAAAGAAAAAGGGGGAAACGCTTGGGAAAAACAAAAGGCAAAATAATATCATAACAAGAAGGAATGCTAAAGCTAAGAATGCTGAAGTTTTTATACCCTTACAACGTATGGCATATCAAAGAAATGATACGATTGATTTTTTGGAATCACATCATTTTTTGATGTGTTTTGAAGTGTGTTAAAATTACTCTGCAGATTTTGATTTAGTTTTTTCTTGATGTTCAGTATTATAATATTATAATAATATTTAAATTATAATTTATTAAAAAAAGAGAGAGAGTGTTAGATCACAATTAAGTTTCATGTCATTGGTGGCATCTGAGTTTCGCATTCGCAGAATGTATCTTGTATCTCGTATGGGGCTAAAAGCGATTTATATCAACTTTGTTTCCCGGCGATTGCTTCTCTTCCGTGTACCCGGGTACTGCGTAGCGTCTGCATGACCATGCCCAGAGAGGGGAACATAGAAAATAATTATAAATTAAATAAATTGCTTAGGATGGCAGTGAAGCAAAAACAAAATCACACGCGGCTCAACAGACAGAGCACAGTGTAACTTAATAAAGTTGCTGACAGTAGGCAAGAGGGAAGCTTCACCTTTGACATAGCACCGAAGCGTGTATACCCTTTCCGCATGTAAGAAGAATCTATATCAAATAATGTGTAATGTTTATGTGTGTATGAATACCATGACGAGAAATATAATATATTATATAAATATAATATATATAATAAATATATATAAGACTGAAAGAATTCTTTCTAATGGTGTGTTGAAAATGTTTTATGAAAACAACAATTAATTATTATAATACGATCAATCCTATTTTAATCAAATTTAAAAATGTCGCTTAAAGTGAAATAGTTGTAGAACCTTCAGATACTATAAAAGTTTTCGTTTCTATAACAGCTTTATGTAGTTCAATGTTGATGAAATGAATACAGCTCATTGTATGTATAGTAACATATATCGTTCCGATCCGAAGCTTTTTAAAAAACATATTTACAGAGTCCTGTGTACAGTTTATATAAACACTCACGCCAAATTTGGTAACTCAATCTTCTATACTGACTGAGATTGGGGCGTTCAAACGAACATGGTATGGGTATTTCAATCTTCTGCCCCGAATTAGTATGCCCCAAAATAATCTTCTTGGTTTTTTATTAGCAACCTCACAAATTCTTCATTTCCAAACTAAACTTTAGTTTCTTTGTAGATGCCTCTTTTATATTGAAAGCGAAAAGTTGACAACCCTTAGGGCAGTCTTGGCTAATACCACTTGGCACGTGACGTCACGCGGCGTGTGTCGAAGTGATTTTCTCAGAAAAAAAGAATAAAAAAAACAAAAGATTCAGAAAAATGGACAACACGCAATTATACGCAATTTTCTCGAGAGGGAAACGAAATGGCGAGCAATTACAATTACTAGATACTAGACACTATAAGAGACATGGGCAGTTCTTGAGACAGAGTTACAGCTAGATACAAACTACACACATATGTAGATAGATACCAGATTTCCCAAAAGACAATCGCACAGATAGTATAGTATGTATAAGCAGGCACAGTGGGTAACAGTTACAGATACAAACGAGTATATATATTTAATAGATTCCTGTTGACAATTTGATATTCGTGCGCAACTGATTATCGCTTAAGTGCTATAGAGATATTATATATTATGTAAAAAAAAAAAGACATATATGTATATATATTTATGTTACTCGCGACAGTTTAAGATTCATTTTCCGGGACCTCGCACAGAAGCCGTGAGAATTTCGACTCGCACAAAAAAAATCATACGACGCATTTCACTTGGGAAAGCACGCAAACTCTTTACGTTCTGCAGATGGAGAGGGTATCCAGCAGAAAGACAGCGCCATTGATGATCATCAGGGAGCCAGTGGCGATGGCATAACGCTTATTATCCCTGCCAAGAATGTTCAGCTGGTCATGCCACTTGTCGATGACCAGAGCGCCTGCAGTGACGAACAGGATGCAGCCGAGCAGAGAGATGAGCGCATTGAGACGCTTCTCCACAACCGAGCCAAGCACATGTCCTGCAACAAAACGAATTGAGTAAAGATCCTACCTTTAAATATGTATATGGAGTTACTCACCGATCAGCAATACGGCACAGATGATAGTGAAGCCACCAATGGTTCCATAGACGAGCATGGGGTAATTGCTCAGATAAACATCCAAAAGCTCGTTGAGCACAATGCAGCCAATGGCAATGCCCTGCAGATATTAAGTATATTATAATCCATTAGTTTGAGATAAGATAAGTAGGAACTAAATATGAATCATTTGGCCAGTTCATAAAGAAGCTTAAAAGCAGCATACTATAATGTTAAGGGGAAATATGTTCCGTAATATAATTATTATTGGAATAATTATAGTATTTTATATATGCATTGATAGTTTCATATTCTATACTACATTATAATACATATTTTGTGGAAATATATTAATTCAGTTTCCCCGCAACACAGATCTATATAGTAAGTAGTTTCGTATGTGTTTCCCCCCTACTAAAATTTGCCCCCATCGAGCGATTTCTGCAGCATTATATTGATTGCGCACACATGATTTATTGGGCATGAAATATGACAAACGTATCCGCGATAAAGACGGCTCCATTGACAAAGGCCAACACGCCCGAGGACAGTATGGTGTTCTTATCGACAGCTGTGGTATAGTTGTTCATCCAACGATCGAGAATGATGGCCCCCGTGGAAATGAAGAGCACACAGCCGGCGACAGCAAAGAGTATATCGATGCGCTTATCCAATTTGGCCTCCAGCAGATGTCCTGCAATATGTAGTCCCAATTGAATTGTTAACCCAAGTGGGGAGGACAGATGGATATTACCTATCGTCAGGGAACTGCAGATAATTAGGTAACCCGTCAATGTGCCACAGACGAGCATCGCTTCGCTGCTATAGCCATGATTCGCCACACTCTCGATCAGCACGATGATGCTGGTGGTGATGACCTGCGATGAGCGCTCGAAACAAGCATCAGACTTGGACACGGAGCGAGACACAGACGGAAGACGGCGACAGGGACGGAAGACGGAAACGGAAGACGGAGACGGAAGACGAGTGCACATGCAGAACGGACTCAAACACAAGGAAAAGGCTGAAGAGAGGTTCACAGACAGAGGCGAAAATTGAACAGAGCTTAGAGGGTGCACTTATAGATTAATACTGATACTATATATAGATATATATATCCTTAAAAAAAACTATGGACGATTTTGAAAACCTCTTTAATTTTCCTTTCCATAATTCTTATTAAACTGAATATCTCATAAGAGATTGCACTTATAAACTAATGTTCTAATACTGAACTCTAATACTGAACTTTAATACTGAACTCTAATACTGAACTCTAATACTGAACTCTAATATCGAACTCTAATACTGAGACTTCAAAATTGTATATTCTTCAAAACACTGAAGAAGATTTTAAAATATCTTTCAGTTTTGATTCCGTTCACCTTTCCAAGAATACATATAAAATCGTTATGCACTTAAAGAATCTGATACAGAACTTTATACTAAACTCTAAAACTGAACTCTAATATTCAACTCTAAAACTGAGACTTCAAAAATTGTAATTTTAAAAACACTGAAGAAGATTTAAAAGTATATCTGTTAGTTTCGATTCCATGTCCCTTTCCCAAAATATATAATAAATCTTTATCAAATTGTTATTCATAACACGAGCCCCTCGTAAGCCCTATATAATGTAATATATATTGTAATCAATTCTTTTTTAACTGTATATAAAATAAGAGATTACACTTAGAAACTAATGTTCTAATACTGGACTCGAATACTGAACTCTTATATCGAACCCTAATACTGAGACTTCAAGATTGTCTGTTCCTGAAAACACTGAAAAAGATTTTCAAAATATCTTTCAGTTTTGATTCCGTTTCCCTTTCCCACAATATATATAATAAATCTTTATTAAATTGTAGTAAATAATAAATTCTGCCATTATTCTAGTTATTCACAACACGAGCCCCTCGTAAGCCATGGGCCAACACCCACTCGGTTTCGATAGCGCTGTGTCATCATCATTGAAGTCGTTAGTCGTAGCACCATGTGGTCGGGTCGGTAATCCCCACCTTCCCAATGGCAGAGAGAACTACGGGGCAATTTGCTTATCAAATATGAAAATTATTTATGCGCTGATACCGCAAATAGTCGCAATATTGATGGGCCATTTAGCACATGGAGTGTCAACAAATGAATCCATCTATCTGGCATGGTATTACGAACATACATATAGTATAAGACATAATGCAATACGTGGATGGCAATCAATATGCCAATTCTAACGCGGGGGGAGGCTAAACAATCAATCAATTAGAAACGCCGTTAGACGACGCTAATTGCCGACGACGCTAAAAGGATGCGGCGCAGTTCCTGCGTATCCTGTTGCAGAGAACACACACCTCCATCTCCATCTCCATCCCCTACTCTCGTCGTTCCTAATTTATCCCATTATTTAACTTGTAATGCGACCCATCCAACAGCAACAGCAAAATGTCATTAGGGCACTTCAAGATAAGCCACAGACCCGGGAAACCTCCTGGGTAGGGTAGGAGTGGATATAAATATATATGTATATAGTATATAGCGTTGTTGACCCAACGGATCCATTAACAAAGGACACAATTATGTTAGTCAATAGTTACAGGAAATTCGCAACATTCGTTTATCCCCATAAGCTGTGTATACCCCTTGGCATTACCCGATAACAGAGTGTTTATCAGCAATAACCGAAAATATGATATACTATCATATCGTATTCGGTTAGGCAGCGTATCATATTCGGTAGCCAAAACCAGTTAACACTAATGGCCGCGATTTACGGTCTGTTTGGGGGTGTGTTTATCTCTAAATGACACATAATTACAGTCGCAGCTGTATACGATCGTATCATCTACCCTATATATATAAATATATATGCCTAAAAGTATGTTACGAATAATGGAAAAATGATTGAGAGAACTTCGTCGTATAAGACGGTCTAATGGGGTTCATAAATGTATTATTTCCTAGGAATCATTTCAAAAAAGTCTGTACTCCCTATAAATATAAATGTATTTCAGGGAACTTGTTGAATAAATTTAAAAATAAATATGAATCCCTTAATTGCTTATTTCATTCTTTGAAATAAGTACTTAAGATTTGATATATAATAAGATATTGAGTTTGCATATAATTAAGATTGTATATAATAATAAAGTGTTCTATAAAAGACCGTCTCCCTCCTAAATCACCCATTTCTTTTTCTAGAATTATTACTGAGTTTTTATTATTATATAAAATTGTGCAACCCTACTCGAATACTAAAGAATGAGCAAATTCTTTGATAAAAAGAAACGTATGAGAATTGAGGGGGTGTACATTAATTATTCTAAACCTCACTTCATAATCGACTCATTACTCAATGAGTTATAATATATAAAAAATCGTGATGATGATTTTGTGCTAGATCCAGGGTGACTGTTTGCGGTATTCGAAATATTGTTTTGCATATTTTGAATTGCGTTACTTGTACATACACTCGAAAAAATAAAAACTGTTCCTTCTAAGAAATAATTAAAATTGGCCTAAAATTGCTCGAACGAAAATACGATTAAGCTATAATATTAAAACAGATATTGTTCTTATATATATTGTTCTATATTTTTAGCCTGAAACTGTACATTTTATATACACATATTTAGCCGAATTGTATTATTAGATATAATTCTTATCGATGTCGTCACCTTTCCAGATCTAAACTTTAACTTATGCTCTTTGAGGCCTATGAGCTTGTGCAGGTTTTGTCTCGTTTTAGATATTGCTATATCTTAGATCGGTTTTGGTCTTTACTGCCATATTAAAATACAATTAGAATTGGATCCTAACAGTTTAATACATATCGCCGGAAACATCACACATACATATCATACACATGTAATACTAGCGAACTCATTTAGTTAGTTATCTACCCGCTCTGTGTTTATTTTAGAACAAGGTCACGAGAAATGCATTTAAAGCAAATACTATAAAATGTTTATGGTTTTATAAACAGTTTGAGGGAATTAGCTAATGTCGGGATGATGTTGAAATCTTTACACTACGCACAGTAGATCGGAATTTCCCAGTAATTTGAAACTGGCTTCAGAAAAGGCTCGAGCTATACATGGTAAAAACCACTAGGCCAATTTGGGTCACATGGCAAAGTCTTCGACTATGCCCATATATCAATTTAATTTCAAAGCGGACTTATCGGTCAAGTGAGTGTGTGTGAGTGTGTGTGTGGCTATCAATTATATGAGGCTGCCATTGACATTGACCAATGCTCCAGCGATTTCTCAGATACAACGGAATTCGAATTCGGCATTTGCAGTTCAAATATTTATTGGCTCGGGAACAGATTTGCGAGCGGGCTAGCGAGCGTACACTGAGCGAAATTGCGAATTGTAAAGAGATATTATAGATGTTTTTTCAACAGAGATATGATAAGACACTACTGCATATCTTGGCCGTGAGCAGAGGGATTAACTAACGTCTTCAACGAATAAGTAAGTTGCGCTGCCACTGCCTCTGCCTCTGCTATTTTTTTCAGTTTTGTTTATACATTTTTTGCCATTGAATTCATACACACAGTACATATACATACATATATATATAGTAGTACGATGACTAAGGCCTGTGGTCGGCTCATTGCGATCCACTACTGAACGGGTGAATTAGCTATGCCTCACACACACACACACACGCATTGCGCGCTCTTCGCACTTGTTGTTTATTCAATGCAGCGCGGCAGCCTTAGCGCACACGGCGTATGCGTAATGTGGTTCAATTAGCCACATTATGACATCATAACAACATCGACATCGAGATCGACAGCGTGATTTGAATTGTGATCGCACTACACACACACACACACCCACACACACACACACACACAAGGCGAGTTAGATGTTGTATGTGAGTTGCGTCTGATCGATTGGCTAATTACTTACATCCAACGCGAATACACTCACGTCTCACACAGTTTGAATACCGTCAAGAAGGTGTGCCCAAAAAGGGTCGCAAATGAGCTAAGCTCAAGCTGGCACTCTGCGTGACTTAAGTCCCTGATTGAGCTAAGCATATACTAAATAGTATTATGATTATTACTTCTAACACATGTGTGTAATTATATGACTGCATAAATTGGAATTCTACGCTGATATTTCTATATCGAAGTCAGGCTCAAGCTGACCTCGCTGGCTGCGTCTCACTCGGGGTGTGTCATGATGATACAAATACATGATTTACATACATATATTTATATAGTATGTCGGTGAATTCAGATAATACGAGTACAATCCATGAAAACAATGTTTAAATAGCTCGAACAACAGCGCGCATCTCTGTCTCTCTCCCTCTCTCTCTCTCCCTCTCTCTCTCTCTGTTACTCTAGTGCCTGCTGCAGTTAATCATACTAAGCTACTCGAGCGACAATTTCAATTTCTTTGCGCGCACTCGTAAACAGTTTTAACTGATTTTCCCTTGAAGACGAAAACTGCAGAGTTATTTTTAGGTGTGAGCCAAGTGGGAGACATTATTTCAGGGCAGTACTCGATGTACTATGTGGAAGCAGGCCAAGTCAATGAGCTCATTCCGTCTGACGTTCGTGCGTCATGTTACACTATCAATTCCTGAATTGCTGAATTGCTGCAGCAGCAACAACAATAACAACAACAACAACAAAGCGGAACAACAACAACAACTGCGTGCGACAATACAAATAATTCAAATAAACAGCTGATAAATCAAATTTAATTTGCATTGAAAACGCTTGACAAAAGCTTAAATTGTTTTTTTTTTTCTCTATTGCAATTGCCTAGTTTCGGTTTCTCCCTCTCTCTCTCTCTCTCTCTCTCTCTCGCTCTCTCCTAGGTTCGATTGCAACGACGTTTATCCTAAACGCAGTCGGGCAAGCGCAAAAAAAAAATAAAAATAAATATGGCGGCTTTGCATGTCAAAAAAAAAATAGAGAGAGAAGGTTGTGGAGAGAGGTTGATAAGAGAGAGGCCGGAAAGATGAGTGTCTAAGCGCATGTGAGAGAGCACAGAAAGTGAAGTCAAATTATGAACAAATTTGCGACCAGCTGACGTCACTGCAGAGCAGCATCGCTATCTAACGGAAGAAGCTGCGTTGTTGACTAATAGGCCCAGCTGGGAGAGGCAGAGGGAGACAGAGAGAGAGAGAGAGAGAGAGAGATCAAGCGATAGAGCGGGAGGCAACTAGATAAAAAGCTGTTTTGTAGGATTTGTTTAATAATTCAATTAAGGAATTAAATACAAATTTGTGCAACGTTATTCTTCAATATTTTGATTTCTTTCTAAGATCCTACAATACTTTGTGGCTGATCGATCGGTGCCAAATGTGAGCAATCCTCAATTGTGTTTGTTTATTATTTTTACATTTATTTATTGATTTATTTGAAGGATTTTAATATCTGTACGGCAATTTTACAATATGTTCTTGATTTTTGCACACTTTTATATAAATATATACACATTTATATACGAGTATATGAATATGTTTATTTATTTTAAAATGCCACTGGAACTCGCAAAAAAAAAAAATAATAATATATATATATATATTATATATGACAATATAGCCTAGAATACCAATGGGAAGAAATCAACTAGATATTCCCAAGCTTGAATAAACATTCTATGAAATATGAAGAAACGAGTTTGCGCTGAACAAAGCACATTAAATTATTTCTGACCGGCATTCTACGCACTTTATTTGTACACACATATCCACATGTTACTGCGTATGTTTTTGGATCTTATTCGTTTCTATTCTATTTCGCTTTTTTTGTTTGTTAATGATTAATGACATCATAGCCGGCTGGGATCACAAACAGCCACCGCACGCATAGCCAAACAACGCAGTTGAGGCAAACGGAAGTAGTGCCAAAAGAAGAAAGAAAGAATAAAACAAAACTCCAATAGAAAATAAAGAATGAAGTCATGTCTATGGAAAAACAAGTCTATAGCCAAGGCGAACCGGTTGCCACCAGGCAAGAGCAACAGCAATTCGGCTACAGCAGCCGAAAACGTGAGAGGGGAGCGAAAGCAACACACAAAAGAAATAGAAAAAGAAACAGAGTAAGCACAAAGGATGGCTCAGGATTAAAGCAACAACAAACAAAATAAACACATCTCACACAGTGGAACAGAAGTAGAGAGAGAGAGAGAGACAAAGAGAGAGAGAGAAAGAGAGATATATTTGTTTGTGTGTAACTCACCAACTCAATGATCTTTAATAGAAGACGATTATTAAACTCCATGATGTTTTCTGTTTCTTCTTCTTGCTTATTTCACTTTCGCTTTCGCTTTTGTATATTTCGATATTTTCTAGCTGCGCTAACGTGCTACGTGTGGCCTCCTCGCTGAACGAAAACCAACTGACCCATTGTGATGGCAGCGCGCGCATTCAAAGCTCAGTCAGTTCCAGAGACAGCTGCGTCGACGCCGACGTTGACGTTGACGTCGCCATTGACAGCAGTAGCAGCTAAACCGCATCTACTTTTACTCTTATCGCAGTCTATGTATGTATGTATGTATGCAGGAGCGGCACACTCACCTCAATTTTACACAGAAGGAAACATCTCCAAATTGATAAACTCTATATATATATTTGTTCTATATGTATCATCTGTGTCCACAGACGTATTGATCTAACTACGTCTGTATGTATATAATATACTACATACATATTAGTTTGTTAGTCAGTCCATTCAAACCCTTCTTTACGTATTTAGATGTAGTCAAGCTGGCAGTATTATAAAAATGATAAAACACACTATGTCATAATAAATGAATATTACACATATCTGTAGAGTGAATCATATGAAAAATTTGTATAATCACGCTAAATAATATAATATTATATTAAAGAAATGTTTTTGACGCTATAACAAAAGGAAATCAAGCAAATTCCATATAGCTTTTAAGCTATATATTTACTAGTTTTAAAACTAAGTTCTTTCGCATAATATAGTATATATATTTATGTACTCAGATTAATTTTTAAAAATGCACTCTAATTTAAGCGTAATCAGAAACTACGCTCTAGAACTGTTATTGAATGTATTTTAAAAATTGATGTGAACAATTTACAATAAAAAAAAACTTTATCATGAGCTAACTAACTTAAAGAAACTAACTAATTGATGCGGCGCCCACCTGCGCCAACGCACGGTTCTCCTCGAAGGTAGCCACGTGCTGCGGCTCGAGCGTGGAGCGTGCACGACGACTGAGCAGAGCGATGTTCTTAGCCTCGCCGTGATCGCGTTCAAAGGCGATGTATTCTATCCAAACACTCGGTTCGTGCTTGCCAAAGTATTGCGCCATGAACTCGTAGCACATGCGCCAAGACTTGACGGTGGGTAAGTCCTAAAAACAATTTAAATACATTAAATATAGATTGTAGAACAACGATATAGACACCGTGGATGCTTCACCTTCAGTTTGGAGCTTTCGGTCAGCTGGATCATTTCGCGATGTATCTCTAGTGACATGGGCGGCTGCATGGCCAATTTACTGTATTCCTCACGCGCTTTGCTCGGCGAATGCTCGTGCCAAAGGTATCGTAGGTAGCTGCAACGCAGTGCGGAAAACTCCGGCCAAATCTCCTTGCAAGCTTGCGTGAAGATGTCATTCAGTCGCCGCTTGGATTTCACGTCGCCTCGGGCACGATAATAGCTAATGACGCTCTCCCACAGTGGCAGACCGGCGGCACCCATGGTGCGACGTATCTGGCTGAACAACTTGTGCACATTCGGTTCGTCATCGTTGCGAATGTGGGCGGCCAGCAGCAGCTCGTGCATTTCCAGTGACTGATCGTGCTTCAATGCTTCGGTGAGAATTTTTACACAGGTGTCGCCACCGTTTTCGCTGCTACCGAGTATCATGCTCAACGTAGCATAATGCCGGACATGCATTAGCCTCGTGTTGTGGCCATCCTGCAGCGCTGCGGCCAAGCATTGCTGGATAAAGGCACGCTCTGTTTTGTGGCTTCTGCTCAGTGCCAACATTGCGTCCAAATAGAGATTCCACATCTCTTGCGTCTGTAACTGTTGCACGGCCGTTTTGTAGATCGTAACGCAAAGTTCGATGCGACGCCTCTTCGAGCGTACCTGCCATACCTTGGGCGCTTCTGTACGTGATTTCTTCTTGTCCGGCTCATCGTTATCATCGAGCTTATCCAAATTTTGCAAATCGCCCAAGTGGAAACCACGCAACTCACGCTTCGCAAGCGCATCCCACAACGCTGGTTCGCGCGAGAACTTTGTCTGCATGTCATCGATAATGTACTTCTGCAGCTTGACTGTCATTTCGCTGTGATCCTCGCACACTTCGAGCAGCTTGAGGAAGTATTCCAGACGTGTTATATTGGACAGACTGTTGCGATAGACGGAAACGACACGCTCCAGCTGTAAGTCTTGCTCCGAAACTGTATTTTCGGCAAGATTGCATTTGCTATCGGCCTGAGCAGCCTCCTTGAGCAATATATCGAAAAATACCTTGTTAATCAACTCGGAACTGGGATGACGCTGCAGGCCACGAAGCAGTATGTTCTCCACGCGTGTTATATTCAGCCGATTGTATTCGTAAAGCCACAAGGCGGCAGCAGTCCACGTCTCTGCATCACCACCATGATACTGGAATAAATGAGTTAATAGAAACCACCAAATTGTGTACGCGTGATGTTCAGCTTACCGAAAGCATCTTCTCGTAGATGCCGGCGACCTCCTGTGGTGCAGATTTCTTGCTAAACTTGATATAATTGTTCCACAAACGCTTCTCGTGGGCAAACTTGACGAGCATTTCCCTGTACATCCGGATAATTCGTGTGGCAATCGAAGTCTTCAGGCCGTTCAGCTTCAGCCCGGTGAGTTTCTCCTTCTCAGTGATTGTCATATGCATTTGCGTCTCGTATACGATAAAGTCCAGATAATCGGCAATTGTTATTTGACTTTTTGTTATATTTAATAACAATCGTTCGCGTTTGCGTATGCATTCTCTGTAAAATTATATTTGTTTAAAATTTTGCTGGCGTCTTACTTCGAACTATTTACCTTATTTGCTCTGATGTGAAGACCTGGTAGTGTCCCATTTGCTCGTACTCCGGAAGCAGGCGCTCCTGCATTTCGGCAATAAACTCACCCATGTTTGCTTATTGTTGTTTCTCTCCTTAGTTCATAAAAAATAACTACTATTTATTAATCAATTTTATTGTATACCGCGCACGTTGTCCACATGCCGTTTCAATCAGCTGTAGAGATGCGAAACGCTGAGAGTATCGAACGGTATCGATGAAAAGTATCGATATTTAATACACCATGAAAAATTGAAAATTTAAAGGTAATTGTCTAGATAACGGGCTCACAGTTAATCGCGACGTAAAAAATTCGGGATTTGACCTATAAAATGTAAAAAATTCACCTGAATCCAAATCCGGTGGCGCACAAGTGCTAAGTGCCTTAAAAGTTATAAACAAAAAACATCATTGCGCTCAACAACACTGCTTACTAATACAACTACACTATGCACATGAATTTCATGCAGCCATATGTAAGGCAATTTTGGCGCAAAAAAAAACATGCAGACAAACAAAATTTAAAAAGAAAAGAAAATATCGCCGTCAGGCGATACAATTTTTGAAAAAAAAAATCGCACGAAAAGAAAAGGAAATATTCTTTTTAAATTTTTTTTTTTGTCTTCCATTGTTTTATTGTATCCTTCTGATTATAAATTTTATTATTTGAATTGCGCGAACAAAAAGTGTTGGTTACAAGAGGAAAAGTGTTGTTCAATAAACGGATTTGGATTCAGGTGATTTTTTTTACATATGTACAAAGTGAAAATCAAAAAATTCTTACGTCGCGATTAACTGTGAGCCCGTTATCTAGACAAATACCCCTTTCCCGCTTTCAGACATACAAGAATTAAAAAGCACGCGCGCATTGCACCTTCGAAGTAAGAAATTCATTACTTCGCATATCAAATGTGACGCAGTCACTTTATCGAATAGTAAATATTTAAATTAGTTATGGCTTATTAAAACATAATAATTCTTAAATTAACAGTAAGTAAATAAAGTTTGCAGGAAACATACGCAAATTTATAATGGCCGAATTCTCAGTCGAGCGCGTCGAAGACAAACGAACAGTGGGCGGACGCACAGAATATTACTTAAAGTGGAAGGGATATCCACGCAGTGAGAACAGTTGGGAACCAAGCGAGAATCTTGATTGTCCTGGTTTGATAGCAGCGTTTGAAGAGTCATTGAAAAACAACAAAAAGTTTACAAAAAAACGCTTACGGAGAAAGTGTAAGTCCACCATGGAGAAAACAACTGAGGAACAGGTAGAGCTCAGTGGCTTTGATCGCGGCTTGGAGCCGTCAAAAATAATCGGTGTCACAGACTCCTCAGGATATCTAATGTTCTTAATGAAATGGAAAGGCAGCGATCATGCAGATTTAGTACCTGCCACGCTGGCCAATATCAAATGTCCACAAGTTGTAATCAAATTTTACGAGCAGCGATTTGGTAATATGATATGATCGTTAATTTTAAGTTCACTCTGATATAATCAAAATAGATGATGCTTTAATAAATCTGATCATGATCTAACTAACTTTAGTAAACAAACTAATTGAAGAGGCGCCCTCCTGCGCACTGTTGTCAAAGGTTGCTACGTTCAGGGGCTCCAGGGAGCGTGCACGGTGACTGAGCAAAGCGATGCTCTTAGCATAGACATGATCGTGCTTTGATTGGGCAATAAGCTCGTAGCATACGTGCCCGCGTCCTACAACAAATTAAATATATTGGATATACATATAATAGATTATAGAAAACTAATGAATACCGTTGATGCCTCACCGTAAGCTTGGAGCTATCGCTCAGCACCCTACAAGTTTGCGTTTCGCCGCCGCTTGGATTTCACGCCGTATCGATGACGATAATATACGATATATAATATATTGATGCTCTCCCACATCTGGCTTTACAATTTGTTTTATTAGCCAACGGCCGTTTCAAACAGCTGTAAAAATACGATACATTGCGATACGAGTACAATAGTATAGTACGTTATCGGTGAGCTGTATCGATAATCAGCTGTTCAAATTTTACCAATAAATTGATGCAACTCTGTTGTCATGGGATTTATTCCCATTCAGATGCTGCGGTCACCCAAAATACCAAAACAGTGTAGAATTGGTCACTTTTTTCAAACACAATTTTTTTTTTAATTTACAGTAAATAAATAAAGTTTGCAGAAAACACAGACGCAAATTTATAATGGCAGAATTCTCAGTCGAGCGCGTCGAAGACAAACGAACAGTAAGCGGACGCACAGAATATTACTTAAAGTGGAAGGGATATCCACGCAGTGAAAACACTTGGGAGCCGGTCGAGAATCTTGATTGTCCTGATTTGATAGCAGCGTTTGAAGAATCATTAAAAAACAACAAAAAGGATACAAAGAAACGCTTATCCACATCATCCACACCCGACTCGATAAGAAGTAAGCGTAAGTCCTTCATGGAGGAAGAAACTGAGGAACAGAGAAAGCTTATTGGCTTTGATCGCGGCTTGGAGCCATCAAAAATACTCGGTGCCACAGATTCGTCTGGATATCTAATGTTCTTAATGAAATGGAAAGGCAGCGATCATGCAGATCTAGTACCCGCCAAACTGGCCAACATCAAATGCCCACAAGTTGTAATCCAATTTTACGAAGAGCGTCTAACCTGGCACACTGGCAGCGACAATGGCAATGGCAATGGAGGTGGCAGCGGGAGTGCCAGCGCGCATGCCGCGGGAAGTGATGGTACACCAGGAAGCGCAGCCGGTGGCAGTCCTAGCGGCAGCATCAACGATGAAAGTATCAAACCAGATGCCAGCACAAGCGATTTGGGGAACGGTGACACTGTCTAGTTTAGAGCTTGAAACCCGATAGACCAGGAAAAAATAAAGCCATGCGAAACCTGCACGGCTACACGCACACAAACACACACTCAAAATCACTACATATACACAGAGATACAAACGGACACAGGCAGAAGCTCGCTCCTACAGTTTTGCATATAAACTACATAGACATAATCATACATGCATACAAACATTTAATTCATAAGCATTTACGCAACACCATGTTAAACTGAACCGCCAACCGAAGGTCGATGTTGAGCATATTTCTAAAATATACATTACAATTATACATAACAATTATACATGCAATTATACATACAATTTAATATGTAATACATTTTTAATATGTAATAATATGAATAAGTGTGTTTTATTCCAGTTGGATAAATGATTTATAACATTGTTTTTTTTGTTCAAAAGTCCTTTGGGGGTAAACTTATAAACAATTGTGCATTCTGTGAGTGATCTGGCAACGCTGGAGCATAGGGGCAATGGACTATCGATATATCCGATAAAGTGCGCAAACAAGCCGGCAAACTAGAAAAACACAACAAAACTCTATTTCTTACTTGTTTGCATGGGAGCTTGAGTTATTCCAAAGATATCCTTTATAAAATGGCACAATCAGGCTCCATGAAGCTGCTTGGAGCACGCAACATGAGTTGCATTGTCGAACGAATGGAGTGGAACAATAAAATGGATTTGATCGCCTATGGCACCGAGAAAGGTGCGTAAATGCTGAAGGGGCTCGGCTCTGTTTGGATTATTTTCTGTGTATTTATTCGTATTGCAGGCGAGGTTATCATACAGCGACTCAATTGGCAAAAGATTGTCACATTTCCAACACCCGGCGAGGATGTGCGTGTGCGTTCGCTTAGCTGGCAAATGGACGAAACGCTGCTGGCAGTTGGCTACAGCAACGGGAAAGTGGCGCTTCTAGATGCCGAAAGTGAAACCATTATCTCGGGCTTAATCTATGAGGACGACATTAGGAAAGTCTACTTTAGCAAAGCTATCAACTGCCACGAAAGGCTCGATAGCTACACATGCAATGCCAAGGACAAGCACAGACGTTTCTTACCCAAATTACCGCCGTTGACCAACATAGATCCGTGCCTAAAGACGCTCGACCAAAAATCCTTTCCCAAGGGATCGCCCTGCTTTCTAGTGGTCATTATGAGCAGCGGGAAGGTTCATTTGCTACTGTTGGGTGCTCTTCAGGCGGGAAGCATAGATCTCACCCAGCACATACTGCATCCGGAAGAGTTTGATGTGTACGATGTTCGCCTTAATGGTGACTTTAACGCAATATATGCCCTGCTTCGCGATGGTAGGCAGCTAAAGGTGCTACACTTTCACAATCAGGTGCTGCAGGATTCCATTTCCCCGATGTTGGAGCTGGCGGCTCACTGTGCCCACATTCTGGAGACTAAAAAGTAAACTGATTGTATCCATTTAACAATTATTATAACTTTAATCTTCCATATATTTAGCTACATCAACGACACACAGCAGTGCCTGACGGAGGCCTGGGAGACAGTGCAACTAGAAATGGACAACAAGCTTACCAAATACGCCAACTCGCAAGCCTACGGCATGATATCTGCCAACTTCTTGGAGCTGCTTGTCTTCGGGTATGCCACGTTGGAGGTCGAGGAGTTTCTGTTCGAGTGAGTTACATTACCAAACTCCATATACAGTACTCATGTGCTTGGGCACGATCTCTTTTTCCAACGCAGGGCACTCACGGAAAAGGGCTTCAAAAAGATATCCAACTCGGTGGATCTGAGTCTCAAAAATCTGCAAGGATTGGTCTTTAAGCAGCTGAACGGTGCAGCCGTCAATATGTTCTACTTTCTCAACACCATCGCTGGCTTTGGACGCATGACCCACTTCTTTGAGGTGTCTTTCCCTCGTTTTGAATTAATTTCCATTGGCTAATTGAGGAATTCATCTTCCGTACAGGCACTTATCTCTCCAGACGTGGCAAGCGAGGCAATGCGTGCATGCGGTGCCTTTCTGCTCAAAGTGCACGAGATGCAGCGAACCATCGATACACTGGTGACCGATATGAAGCTGTTTCACTCTTGGATTATCTTTACCATACTGCGCCTCTCGCACCAGGAGATACCCGACGACATGATCTTTAGCGATAAGGAAAACGTCGCGCTAGCCGAATTCTTTTGCGGCATGGAGCCTGAACTGCCGGACCAGTGCGAAGGTGAAGAAAAATGCGGTGTGACTACGGCGGGAACCGAGGATTCGTCGGGCGAGGGAATTAGTCAAAGTCCCATGCTAACACAACGCAGTAAATTCAATCTGGAGCGTGTGGGTCAGTATCTGGAGAATACGTACCTAACACAGCTGCAGCCGATAAGTACATCGGAGATCTGGAAGTGCATAACTGCGCAAAACGAGTGCATGGCCCAGTGCACTCAATTTGTGCCACATGACAAGAAGTTGTCGTTGGTGCAGCAGCGAGACAAAATGTTCAATGCCATCGATGCGGTATTCCACAAACCGACAGAGAGCATAAGTTCCAGCTTCAAGCTGACCACGGCTGTGATATGCGGCGAGCTGCCGGACTGTCTGGTAGAATTATCGCTACAACGTGATTCTCAGGAGCAACCAGACTACGACTTCGTTAATTGCACCTACCACGTGGATGAGGCAACCAAATGTGATATGCTTGCGATAACCATCAGTTGGCAGGAGGTAATGATTCTAGAGTTCAGTCGCGCTGACGATTGCCTGTTGCGTTGTACACGGGTTAAGCTAACGCCGGGTCCGTTAACCCCACAGTTGCACGAGGATTACTATAATCTGCGCTTTGTCGATCTGCAATTCTACAACGAATCATCACTGTCTATGCTGGCGCAGACATCAGTGCCCACGCCCGGTGTGCGACCGCACAGCTACTTTGTGCAATTTTCCCTAAGTGCAGCGCGTTATCACAGCACGCAGCATCTAATGACACCGCTAATGAAGCTTCCTAATGCAACTGTGACGCGTAGTATACACGACATAGTGGATGCTGTCAGCTTTAAAGCGTTGGACGGTGTCTGCGAGATGCTTGCCGTCTCTGGAAGCCGCAAAGTGGCCACTGTGCTCTCAGATCGTCGGCGCAAGATGACAATCTTCGAAATGGAGATCGAGGAAGAGGAAGACGATACGGAAATGTCTCAGGCCTCGTTCCTAGACATTAGCAAGGAGTCCGTGCTAGCCATCGGTGCGCTAGAGTCAGACAAGGCCGAGGCGTAGTTTAACATCCTTCTCATTCTGTTTTCGAACGGAAATAAACTCTCCTCATCCCTACTGTTTGTTAAAAAAGAAAAGGCTTATTAATTGCCATCAGTTTTGCCCATAGTTTTACTTAGCAAACATACATTTATTATAATTATTTTTATTATTATTAAATACATTTATGTACAAAATATAAAACAAACGAAATTTTTGCCGCTTGTGTCTATTTTAAATAAAATGCTTTTTGCAACAAAACGCAATTTGAGCCACAAAATATTGTATCATATCGTAAAGTATGCTAATCTCTTGAACCTAGTTGACACGCGATGAGAAAACACTTTAATAGGATGGAGCGAGCGAGACAGAAGAGCCGAATAATGATGACCAGTCGACCAACTCATGCAACATTATCTCTCTCTTTTCCTCACACTTGTGCTCTCGCTCTCGCAGATTGTGCTAGTTGCAGGCCTTTAGCTTCATTGCAGATCTAAGGTTGTCGCTCTAGCACGCTCGTATTGCTAGTCTTAAGTCTATCCTGAAGAGTTTAAAACAAGAAAAAGTTGCCTTCGACTTGCCGAAGATTTTATACCCTTGCTGGTTTTGAAAATGTCTTTTTCTACCTATTCTAAATTTACATTTATAAATTGTTCAGTTTTGATAATTATTGTTAAGTTTCAGCAATCAGAATTCTAATTGGTGGGGACATAGTAAATACGATAATCGTAACTTTTGACTAATTGAAAGCTATATATTGATTAGACATCTATAGGATATATCGGTATTAATCGTTTCGTTTTGATTTATATGTATGCTATGCCATGTTTTATTAAGATCATTTCTAAGAGTTTGCGCTGGCAAAAGACGGACAGACAGGACATACATACATATGAAGCTAGTTCTACACGCCTATTGACGCTGAACAAAAATATATGTATATAGTTTTTGGGATCGATAATATTTCCACTTGTGCGTTGCAAATGGTAATTAAAAAACTCTCTGCAAGTATAAATAGAATCCAATATGTTTTTCCGTTTCTTCCTGTTTTTGCATGATATCTCCCCGATCGGTGTAGTTAAGACTAGTGTAATGGTTACTACGGATGCTGTCGGGGCCTGCGCTTAATTTGTTAACACAACTAACTGATCTCGTACTGATATGCATCATCAGAGTCCTCATCGCTGGATAGATCGCGCTTACGTCGGCGCTGCTCGCGTTTACTTAGCTTCTTGCCTGATGGCGGTGGCGGAGTTGCTTCTGTTATATTTTCTGCAACTGGCGCCGCTGACGTGGTTGACTCCTCCTCCTCCTGGGCTGCCGTCTGCGCATTGACCGATTCCGCAGGCGTCTGCTCGGCCTCAAGCTCTTCCTCCTCGGCCTTCTTTTGCGTCTTCACCAGTTCGCACAAATATTTGTAACGCACTAGACACTCCTCCTTGGTTTTTTCCGGCACACTGTTGGCAATTTTCTGCCAGCGATCACCACCAGCTGTTTTGCGGTATTTAACAATGGCTGCCTCCAGAGCGCGCTGCTGCTCCTGTGACCAGTTTGTCTCTGGTACGAGCATGCTCTTCTCATTGGTTGCGCCAGTGGAGCTTTTTTTCACTTTCTCCTTGCGCACCGCCTGCTGCGACTCCTGAATAATGGACTCTGCCACGCTGTCTGTCTGTCCCGGTATCCGGTAGCCGCTCTCCTTCATTTTTGCTGCCATAAATGTAACCTCTTGCACAGAGCGGTTCATCGACTCGGCTATTGTGTTCCAGCGACTTCCGGCACCACCAGGGTACTTCTTAACCAGGCGTATGAGCTCCGTGAGATCATCGTCTGTCCAAAACCCGCCGCTTACAGTGCTCTATTGAGCGAGTAGAAATAATTTCAAATTATTACGAATTGCACTAGCGGAATTACAAGTGGGCTCACCTTTTGTGTAGCTGGCCGAATGGCATCCTCCTCGGTAAACTCGTGCGGTTGGATCTTTGAATAGCCACGCAGCTCTTCGTCAGTTTTCTCGGGCGCTTTGGTATTCTGCTTACGCTTTCGTAAATTCTCTTTGCGCTCCTTACGAAGTCTCGCTTGTTCCTCGACTTCGCGCTCCAGTTCCTCCTGACGACGTGCCGCTTCGATCTCTCTGAAAATGCAAAGATTTGCTTTAGTGGGTTCAATTTGCAGTCGTACACAGGCTACTCACTGTCGGCGTTTTTCCAGCGCTAGTTCCTTCAACTCGTTGGCCTTACTGAAACCGCTCATAATGGTCTTGGGTAAATTCCAAATGGCAAGTGGGATTTGTATGGGCAGGGTATTGAGCAGTGAGGGTATAGGAATCTCACTAAGAATGACGTCCATGTCAATGTTCTTATTGCGCTTCTGCAGCTTCTTTAGTTTGGTGCCGAACACTTGCTCGGCCGTGTACTTCTTCTCGAGGTAGGCCGCCCAGGCGAACAGATACTGACCCACAGTGATGATAAGGAACAAAATGAAAGCTCCCTCATACAGCCCAATCTTCCTCATGCGGCGATAATAGTAGAGCGCCGACTTCCAGTTGGGCAAACCCTCACGCAGCACCTTGTTGTACTTTTCGCGCTTGGACGCATCCTTAAGGACCTCATAAATGGAGACAAGATTGCGAAATTGAATGTTGGCATCCTCGGCAGGATTCTTGTCCGGATGCAGCACAATGGAGAGTGTGCGAAATGCCCGCTTTATTTCATTATTCGTGGCAGTCTGGTTAATACCCATAAACTCATAGAAGTTTTTGTTGACCTCCTCGATCAGATCGAAAATCTCGAGCTCCTCGGAGTGCCAGGCATGGGTCGGGGTGCACAGCAGCACGAGGCCGATTAGGACTCCCAACAGCGTTGATGTACCTTTGCGCAGCTCCATTTCAAATTTACAATTCTAAAAATTGACCGAAAATCATGAACGTAGACCTCCGCACGCTTACACACACGCACCCACACAGACACAGCGCACGCACTCACGACGAACTGTCAACGTCAAAAGTGGCAACGTCAGCAGTAAACAAAAACAATTCCCAACAGTGCTGCCACATCGGTAGGGTTGCCAACGAAGCAGCACAATAAATTGTTGTGTGATTATCATATGATAGCTCCATCATAAGAAGTAAATTTAAATGTATAATATCTATGTTACCACAATAAAATACCATTCCAATTTAGATAGTAAATATCGATAATACGGATAAACTGTTCATTATTAAAACAATCAAGCTTATTTAAAACGATATTATTATATTATGAGCAACATATATAGGATATATCTAAAAACACTACTCACTTTGGTAGTCGATAGTCTATTATATTTATCGATGGTTTGTGGCAGCACCGATTGCAAAACTACTTGTGATAAATCACCGGTAGGCCTCTTTAGTCCATCTCTAGGCACAACTCTTACCTAGCGCTGTGTAGGATTTGCTAAAGACGAAAACAGTGAAAGCGGTGTGAAAAACAGCAGGCGAATAGAGATAAGAAGCAAAATACAAAAGTCAACGCAAGCAGCAGCGGCGCGGCGTGAAGGCAGCGCTAGCCGCTGGTGCTGGTTTCGGGTTTTAAATGGACTAAGCGTTGCTCACACAACAGAAACAACAACAGCAGCAACAACAGCGCGACCGACAAGCAGATAACAATACACGGGATACGGTTGCGACGAAACGATACGGGAAGGAACGGAACGGAGCGGTGCCATGTCTTCGGCGGTGAACATACAAATCGTCTCGATGCCGAATCTGGCAAAGATCGAGAACTTTTTTAAGGATGTTAGCTATCGCGAGACGATCGAGTATAGCGCCAACTTTAACACACGTCTCTGCCTAGAGCGGCGACTGCGGTTACCGTTTCTCGATCCTCAGACGGGCGTAGCGCAAAATCATTCTCAGCTGTTCATGGACAAGCGACAGCGAATGCCGGGCTTCCGTCAGGGACAGATATACACTTATCCAGCTGCACGTTGGCGCAAAAGTCGGCGTCAGTACTTGTCCAAAATGTACGGGTAAGGATTGAGCATTGTGCCAGTCTTTTGACAGTTATTAATTAACCTATTTCCAATCTCTAGCTCCAATCACAACAACAGGTTTCCCGAGCGTCCATTCCAGGCGCTGCGAAAGGAGCACGAAGCACTAGTGGCCAGCGCCATTAACATTAGCAGTGTCTCCGGTGTGAACAGCATCAGCGCCACCGCTGCTAGTGTCAGCATAGGAAGTGCAAACAGTAACAGCTCCACGCTAAGTCTCAACATGCTGACGGGAACGGGGGCATCGACGACATCGTCGACGGTGCTGAGTACACTGCATAATGATACAACGCATGACTTTAATGGGGCTTTCAGCATGGAGGAGTCTTGTTCGCTAGGCGCCGCCGGCGGCGATACATCTGACAGCAAAGACAGCCAACTGCAGACACAGCAGCAGCAACAATCAACAAAGGATGAACTGCCCAAGGAATGGTTCTACGATGAAATGGATATGAACGATGTAGACTCATTGGAGGATCCGAAATCCCCGGCAGACGATGAGTACGACTATGATCCGCGCTATGGCAACAAAAAGCGACGCAAACGCCGGCCAGGCAAACGAGCGGCGACAAATGCGAGTGGCGAAAGTGCTAGTGCAAGCAATAGCAGCAGTGCGCGACGACGTAGTGCAGCCACTCGGACGCGTATCTCAACAACAGATGCGTTACTCGATGCGTCACTAGAAGCCATCGAGGCGGGCGACATTGGCGGTACCCCAACATCGAGTGGCGGCCGCAGATCTCGCGGAGCCGGCACACGTGGCCGGCGACGTGCTAAGGGCGTCATGCCGACCAGCAGCACAGCTAGCACCACTGGCGGCATGCCCAGTAATTCATGTGATCCGACCAGTCCGGGCCTGGTTATCGAGCCGCCATCTTTCGAAAGTGCCGCCGCTGCGGTCTCCGTTGGCGCCGGTGTCGGAGTCGAGGATGGCAATGCACATTTGCGTAATTATCGCAAATATCTGTAACGCAAGGATCGGTCCGTGTAGCTGCGAAGTGAGCGACAGCCTTCCAGCCCTAGATCCTAACCATCTACCTATCAATTTCTAACTACCTATCGTATCTGCGTATCTGTTTATTGCATCGTTCCATCGACGATGTTTACTATTTTTTCAAAGCATATGTAATTTAAAGTTAGTTTAAGGCTTAGTTTATTAGTTCCTTACGCGAGTCCAGCACCCGACCAGACCCGACTCGACCCGACCAAGACCAAGCGAGAGCAGCCCACAAGAAAAACAACCAAAATATTGATCCATAGGCGTAGCTAAATTAAAATGAAAACCTTAATCTGTCGCCCAACTAATTGTACGTTTCCATAGCCAATTGATTGTTGATAATCTAAACTATATAGTAGATATATAGCCTATACACACACGATATATATTAATTTTTAATATATCGCATGCGACTTACTTAACTCTTACTCGCCACATTTCATGTTAATCTCTTTTTTTTTATTAATAATTTGTAAATTCGATTCATTTTTTGTTTCGTCTTTATTTAATTTATATTTAGTTGAAATTGGAGAACCTAATTGGCGTCATGTAATCTTAGGCAGTGTGGTAGGGTTTAAGCCGAGATCCTTAACTATCGACTGTACTATCGTGCAAAAAAAAGTTGTTCATCACGGTCTCGAAAAGCTTCAATTATATATAGAAATCTTAAGAATTTGTGTAACTTTTACAGTAAAATAGTTTACCGTTTTTAAGGTATCCTTTTTGGGAAATACTTGAGACTAGGCCTTTACGATGCGATAGTACCAGCTGATAGTTTCGCAGCTCTGGCTTAGTGGGTTCTTGTCCAGTCCAGACCAGCGCAGTGCAACAAACGATTTCGTAAACCAAAATTTTTTCTCTAGAAATATAGTAAGTTTCTTAAGGAGAAAAAGAGCTGAAATACAAAAGAAAACAAAATATAAAATATATATAAACAAAAAACTACAAAAATAAAACTGTGTACATTTTGAAAATCAAAGACAAAAATTCTAATAAAAATGAAAACGGAACGAGATCATTAACGAAAAACAAAATATGTATGTATGTATATCTTAAATAACTTTGGATAGCTTTTATACAAATTTTAGAATTACTTAGATCTGGACTTATACATATGTACTTATATACCAATGTACATACATATGTGTACATTAACCACCAAAACCTGGCTGAAGAATAAAAATTTTTATGATAAAGAACTGTTTATGTACATATATAAAACTTGATATTTTCTGATCCAACGCGCATAATATTTTACCTGTCAGTTTTGGAGACGAAAAATAGGGCTCAAGCCGAGGGTACCACCACTTTTCATGAAAATCTTAGCTCTTTCTTGTGTTTTCAGATAATAAGAGAGTACCTAAAACTTTAAATAGTACATTTTGTTGTATAGTACATTTTGTTTTTTTTTTATTGTTTGCATAAATTCTAGTGATATCTTCACCGGGGGTGAAGAGCATTGATTACATTGGCACGAATAAGGTTGATATTACATGAAACAGCTCCCGGTTGGGCTTTACCGTTTGATGATCATAGGGCTCTAGCGCTGAAAAATAATCGGCCTTATTTGTAATATCAATTGGGTTAGTTAGTTGATTTAGCAGATGCTTTGCGGCGTTTCGACGCTCTGGATGTAGTTGCCGCTTCTGATGTGGGAGATTTCTGTGATGTTGGCTGGCGTTTCGTATTCTCTGGATCGGTGGATGTGGATTTATTTTGATCCGTTGAGGGGGATAATGACCGCGACGCGCGCTTGCGTTTCGTCCTGTTATTTGGGTTGCTGGATGTGGACGCTACTGGATCCGGTGTAGGGGAGGGTGTACGGGATGAGCGTTTGGGTTTTTGGATCTTCTCTTGCTCACTGGTCTTTGAGTGCTCCTTATATAGTTTAATTATTTGTTCGCACATTGCTTCCACATCAGGGAACTTTTTAGCACGTGGTGTCCGTTTCCAACCAGACCAAATGAGATGTTGCTCAGCGATAACAGTTGTGGGATTGGGTGCAAAGGACAGCTCGAATGCGCCGCGCCGCGATGCTCCTTGGGCATTAAGCTGTAGTTGCAGTTGGAATTGCTGACCGGCATTCTGTAGACAAGTCTGCAGTGCAGCATGCAACTCTCCGGCGCGGCGGCGAAAGACGTGGCAAGAGCGACAGTGCTCAATGTAAAGCACCGGACTGTTGACATCGAGCTCAACCTGATCCTCGCTCTTTGGCGGTAACTGCGCAAAAGAGTGAAAAATCAGTTAAATACATTAGAAAACATACGTTCTGCAACAACTTACTTGCGATAGCGGCGCTCTCTTAGCGCGCTTCTTGGGCGGCATTCTCTCTAGTTTTGGAAGTATGTAAATTTAAAAGAGATTTAAGTTGTATTACGCGCGTCAAACAATGTCTGATCTTATATGAAGATCTATCGATATTTTATTTTGAATGATGCAAAATGTAGAGTTGTCAGCACATTGCAAACTTTTAATTTTAAATTAAGTTAAAGGGGAATGGTTGTTTTCATCAAATGTAGCAACAATAAATGCTCATAAATAAATTACTAAAAGCACGCTTTACGGCCATTTTAATAATATGCAACTATCGATAAATAATAATGCCCAGCTGACCATAAATGCACTTCCACCCATCTATAAACGTCTGGCAACGCTTTTGATGCACATACATAACATATAAGCGTATATGTATATACTTTAGTAAAACAGTAAAAAAGGGTGCAAGTGTATAAACAAATGTACCAAAAAAGAAAACGAAAAAAAGTCAGTGTGTAATTAGGACCGCACTGTCTCAACTTTAGTTTAAGACAATAAGTAAGCGAAACACCGTTAATATCAGTTATGGGTTTCATTTTTTGATTACCTTTACATTATTTTCAGACTGCCATAAGATTTGCTGCACCGGCTACAAATCCAAGAAGTGGGGATATATATTGATTTTGGCGCCAACTTCCACGATAATGGATAAGTCAAACGCAAAGGAAACTGCAAAGACGGCATCGTCGTCGGTTTCCCGGAAACGCATTGGACGACTTTCCAAGACGCCACAAGGTGCACAGCATAATAAGACTGAGGCAGAGGCTGATAATGCAGATGAGGCTGAGTCTGCAAAAGCAACTGCGACTGAGGTTGCCCCTGAAGACAACGAGGCAGCACCAGGCAGCATATCACCAACATTGAGTGAGTGCCGTCGCAGTTCACGAAAAAAAATCATAAAATTCGATGTGCGCGATTTGTTGAATAAAAATCGGAAAACTCACAAAATACACATCGAGGCCCGCATCGATTCTAATGTAGCACCTGCAGTACCTGAGTCCAGCAGTCGCCCCTTCGCATTGCTTGAGGGCAGTGCTGAAACAGCGACGACAAAGCCAGCAAACCGTCGCAAAACTATAACGGCGCTTGAAGTCTTTGCCAAGCCGACCGTGTCACAGAACTTTGTTGTGGCTCAGGTGAGCACCGAGGAATCGCATCAAAATCAGCAGATTCAGGCGGATCCCCCTTCAAATGATACCTTATCGCCGGCACCGCGCAAGCGTGGCCGTCCACGCAAGACGCAGCCTGTGCTGCTACACAAGGATGTGGCCGCAGTGCGCTCCTATAGTTACTCCGACTCGGACACCAATTCCAGCTCAAACTCAACCAACTCTACAACTAATTCAAGTGGCAGCGAATCTAAAAATAAACTAAAAAATAAGCTACGTGTCTCTCTGAAACGCATGAACATGCCGAAGAGTCGCGAATCTTCCGACTCCGGAGAGCTGCCTATTAGACTGGTGGATGTGGTATCCAATTCCTCGTCGGACAGCACGACGAACGACCGACCTGTGCTCCGTACGATCGAAGAGAAGCATTTGGAGCAGGAACGGGTGGATACAGCGGAAGGTGACAAAGCAAACATTGAGACTGAAACAATAACATTGCTGCCAGCAGATGACGACGATTCCGATTCCCAAATCATATTTGTGGAAATACAAAACGAAGCCGGTACAGATGAAAGTACCCTAACAACATCAAACGAGACTGGCACTAACTTTAAGCTGATCTTTCCCAAAGAGAAGGATCAAAAACAACTGAACAAGGAGCAGCCAGAACAGACTCTCGAAAGAGAACTAATTGTCGAGGTTGTCGGAGAGACATCCAATCTCTGGTCAGCCGATGACGAAGAGGAGAAGACATCATCGCCAAAATCATTCGAAAAACGACGTAGCAAACGCTCCACTCTGCGTGGCAGCACTCTTAGCAATAATAACAGTAGCAAAATGACTCTCGAGGAGACCTTTGCCGAAATAGCTGCAAAAAGCTCGGAGAGCATACTCAAGGAGGAATCAGGCGAAGGAGCGCAGGACCTCGAAGTAGAAGCGCTCATTGATCTCGTCGAGGATAGCGACAGCAATAGCCAAACCGAAGTAGATGCAAATTTGACATCCCAATTAGATTTAGAATCCCAGCTAGAAGTGCCTGCCATTGTGCACCAATCAGATGTGCCTTGTGTGGTCCAATTGGACGAGAAGCTGCCTGTGGAGACGACAAGCGGCGTAGACAATAATAAAGTACCAAAGGCGAAGCAGGAGCTCAAAGAGCACCTGCAAAAACAGGAAGCTGTAGAGAAAACACTGCCAACGGAGGAACTGCAGATGGAGATGCTGCAGGTGGAAGATCTCCCGAAGGAGAAGCTGCAAAAGGAGAAACTGCAAAAGGTGGAGCAGCAGAAGGAAGTGCCGCAGAAGACGAAGCTTCAAAAGGGAAAATTGCAGAATATTGAGCTGAAAAAGGAGGAGCAGAAGACGGAATTGCCCATCGAAGAGACTGTACAAGATACATTGCCGCGGAAAGAATCACCGGATGAGATCCAAAAAAAGGGCGAGTTAAAAAAAGAAAATTTACAAACCGAAACAGTACATAAGAAGATGTTGCTTAAGCTGAAACCCCTAAAGGAAACTCGACTAAAGGAGAAACAGGAAAAGAAGGCAGTACTAGAGGAGGATCTTAAGATGAAAGAACCTAAAAAGGAGACAATACGGAAAGATGAGTTACAGAAGGAGGAGCTTAACAAGAAGGAAGTTGAAGAGGATGAGTTACAGCCGGTTATCGATAAAGTTGCCACGTTGCAAAATTGTCCGAAAACGCCAGAAAACATTTCAACCTCGGCTTTAGAAGAACAAACTCCACAAACTACAAAATCTCAGGCGGAGCAAGAAGCAGAAGCCGATACAAAGTTGGAAATGACAAACAAGGCGGGAACCATTGCAGAGAAGCAACCAACAAGTCGCAGTCCGACATTAACTCCTCCTCCCCCTTCCTCTTCTACTTTCAGTGCAAACAAAACAAAATCGGAGAAAGCATCCAACGTGTCCATTGTGGAATGTGATGCAATGTTTAAGGAAATTGATAAGGCCAGCGCGCAGGCTAAAAAGAAGTCAAAAGCGATCACCAAGAAGCAGCTTACCTGCAAAGCTCAACAGGAGCCAGAGCAGCATAATGAATCACCAAACATGCAGAAACTTAGCTTAATCAAGAATCAACTGGCCCCGACGGAGGAACAGCAGCAGTCCGAGGAGACCAGCAAGCGGCGCTCGGCCCAGCATACCCCTGAACCAAAAGTGAAGGGAAAGCAAAAGAAAGTGCAGCGTAAAGCGGAAAACATGAAGCAGATCAGTCGTCAAAATTCGCTGGACTCCAGTTCGAGTGCCTCGCAGAGCGCCAGCAAGCGGAGCTCGGCTAAACCCAACGATGCGCTGCAATTGGCTCTCATCGAAACCGAGTCCTCCGAATCCACTGGTAGTTCTGGCAACAAGATTCCCACCTGTGGCATTCCAACACCAACAGCTGAACTGGATGCACAGGATCCGCTAAATGACATTGCCAAGTTCATTGAAGCTGGCGTACAGCTGCTCAAGCGCGACTACAAGCTGGAGGAGCAGCAGCAGCAGCAAGAACAGCAAACATCACAACAGACACGACAGCCCGAAGATGAGTTTGCTCAGCAAGTGGCCAACATTGAAACTCCAGCAACAACGCCCGCCACAACACCATCCACCTCGCCTCAGCCAAGTAGCAACGGTGCCGAGGATACCTCATCCTCAACGGCCAGTAGTGGAGGAGGTGGAGTTCGTCGTTCTCATCGCATTAAACAGAAACCGCAGGTTCCGAAGACTAACCGCACCAGCAGCGCCAGCCAAACATCCTCGATGATCAGCATGGAGGACCAGTTAGCTGAGCTGGCCCACATTGATGCAATCAACGAGCAATTTCTGCGCCAGGAGGGACTCAACATATTCCAGCCGTTGCGTGACAATTATTATCGCTGCGCCCGCCAGGTGAGCCAGGAGAATGCGGAAATGCAATGCGATTGCTTTCTCACTGGGGACGAGGAGGCAATGGGTCATCAGTGCTGCGGCGCCGGTTGTATTAACCGCATGCTTATGATCGAATGTGGACCACTGTGCACCAGTGGCGATCGCTGCACCAATAAACGTTTCCAGCAGCACCAATGCTGGCCATGTCGCGTCTTTCGCACCGAAAAGAAGGGATGCGGCATCACGGCCGAACTGCAAATCCCACCAGGTGAATTCATCATGGAATATGTGGGGGAAGTGATCGATAGCGAGGAGTTCGAGCGTCGACAGCATCTCTACTCGCGCGATCGCAATCGTCACTACTATTTCATGGCGCTGCGAGGCGAGGCAATCATCGATGCCACCGCCAAGGGTAATATATCGCGGTATATCAATCACAGTTGTGATCCGAATGCTGAGACCCAAAAGTGGACTGTTAACGGCGAGCTGCGCATTGGATTCTTTAGCGTCAAGACCATATTGCCCGGCGAGGAGATCACCTTCGATTATCAATATCAGCGATATGGACGCGATGCCCAGCGTTGTTTCTGCGAGGCTGTCAATTGTCGTGGTTGGATTGGCGGTGAGCCTGATTCGGATGAGGGTGAACAGTTGAATGATGAGTCTGGCGAAGGTGAGAGTGAATCGGAGGTTGATGAGGAACTTGAGCAGGAAGCAGACAAACTGGGACGGCTAAGTGGCAAGGTGGGTAAGGCCTCATCGAGCAAGCAGGCAAAGCAGTCGTCGTCTTCATCGACGAAGCAATCGAAACAAGCAATACGTAAACAACGCAAGGAACAGCCCAAGGCTAAGGATCGTGAGTATAAGGCGGGACGCTGGTTGCGTCCATCTGGCAGTGGAGGAGCTGCTACCGGAAGTGGTGGCGAGAAATCATCGTCGCGTAAGCCAAATCAACTTGAGGATCCCGATGTGCTGGAACAGTTGACTATATTGAATCGCAGCGGACTTAAGAATCAAGCGGATACGCTGCGTTTCTCGCGTTGCATGGTCCGTGCCAAGTTGCTGCAAACGCGTCTCCAGCTGCTCGGCGTGCTCACACGTGGCGAGCTGCCCTGTCGTCGACTCTTCCTGGACTATCATGGAGTGCGTCTTTTGCACGCATGGTTCAGTGAGAGCGAAACCAATAATCAGTTGCGTCTAGCGCTGCTCGAGGCGCTTGAATCGTTGCCTATACCCAATCGCACTATGCTCAATGATAGTCGCGTCTACCAGAGCGTGCAAGCTTGGAGCGAGTCGGCAGCAGAGGCGGGTGCAGAGGAGCAAGTACGTCAACGCATATTGGCGCTGCTACGAAAGTGGAATGCGCTACCGGAGATCTTTCGTATACCTAAGCGGGAACGCATCGAACAGATGAAGGAGCACGAACGCGAGGCAGATCGACAACAGCAGCCGCACCATGTTGCTACTGCACTGGAAGACAGCAATAGTAATAGCGCCTCCGCAACGTTGAACAGCGATCGCTATCGGCAAGATCGATTCAGGCGCGACACAAGCAGCCGCTATGAAAAGCCAAAGTTGCCTGCACGGATGAGTGGAAACAATACCATCTGCACCATAACCAACACGCAGCTAAAGGAGCGCAATGGCAACGGGGGTGTTGAGAGTGGCAGCTTGGGTACTCCTGGCGTTGGCGGAGTTGCAGGCAGTGCCAGCAATGGCAACTCCTGCGGCATGAGCAAAGCAGATCCACGTCGACGCTCAGAACTGACCAACGATCGTCGTACCATCTCCAAGGAGCTGCGACGTTCGCTATTCGCCCGTAAGGTAAGTAGAGAAGTTCGTCAATTAATCAGAGATCATTTAACTCTTCTGTTATTCTACTTTGTGCTCAGGTTGCACAGGACGAGGCCGAGAAGCGCGTTTCCAGTGAAGATTGGCGAGAGCACGAGGTACGCTGCGAGTACTTTGGTGCGGAGCTAAGCAGCGATCCCAGCAAGCTGCCGTTCTACCAGAACACTGAAACCAACGAGTGGTTCAATAGCAGCGATCATCCAGTTGCCGCACCACTGCGTTATGGTCATGGGGGCTCCCATTCACCGGAGTGTACAGATGTGGAGTACAAGCTGCCGGCGGGCGTGGAGCCATTGCCGCCAGCATGGCACTATAACGTTACCGTTGATGGCAGTTTGTATTACTACAATATACGGGACCGCATAACACAGTGGGAGCCACCTAGTGCACAGCAACGTATGCAAGAGCTTGTCGAGGATTCGTCACCACCGGAGACGCCGGTATCCGATTCAGAACTCTTGGTCAATATCGATGCCGAATACGTGAGCAGCCTCAGTGAGAAATCACTGGCGCAGTATGTCGAGGCAAAAGTGCGTGAACGTCGTGAAATCCGACGCAGTGTTCTTGTATCTGTCCGCACAATTAGTCCACGACGTGATGAGGATCGCGCTTACAATCAGCTGGAAGCACGCAAGTACAAGGAGAACAAGGAAAAGATACGACGCCGCAAGGAGCTCTATCGTCGCAAACGCATCGAGGCGAGCAACTCCAGCTCAGACCCAGAAAAAGAGAGATCAACAACGTCTGAAACTGGTAATGTTGGTACGCTGCCAATTCAGGGCTATCTGTACTCCTCAGACGAGGATGCCGATCTAGATGCCAGCAGCTCAGCGAGTACTTTGCCGCTACTCGATGCCATTGTCGATGGGGTTAAGGCGACGCGTGTCGATGAGTTGGACATGGCACGCATTGGACGATCAAGCAAATCATGGAGCATGAAGCTCAGCAGCAGCAAATCTGAAATTGATATAACCGAATCCATGCCTGGCGTAAAGCGCAAATTGCCCATGCCGCCGCACCACATTCCAGAGGCAATCCAGAAGAAGCATCGTAGTGAACGCGACAAGAAGCGCAAATCGTAAGCAGACCGATTGGGAATACTCTGTTATTCGTTCACGCTAATTACTTTCTTCTTGCAGGCTAATGAGCACTACAGTCGGACGCGAGTCGTGCGACAAGTTTCGTTCCGAGATTAGCGGCCGTGTGGCCGAATATTTGCGACCTTATTGCAAGGAAACCTGCCAGCTGGGCCGCATCACCAGTGACGATGATTATAAGTTCCTGATTAATCGAGTAAGTTGGCGTGCAGTTCAAAAATATGTCGAACCTCTAATAAATTGATATTTCAATCCAATCTCCAGCTGAGCCAATACATAACAACCAAAGAAATGCGCTACTGCGAGGCTACTGGCCATCCGCTGGCCTTCACGGAGTCGGTTAGGCACAAGTCCTACGATTATGTAAACCAATACATGCGCCAAAAGGGACCTGTCTACAAGAAGCCAGCCGATGAGCCGGACTACTGAAAGGCCCCAAAAATGAACCAAGAGAGCACTTTAGAGACATGCACACACATCTGCTTTCACATAGCAAAGGAATCAAACTCTCACACACACGTTCATTAAAGCGATAAATACATTTTTTAATCTTAAGTTTAATTCATTTTAAATGGCTTCTACCCGAAGATTTGGGTAAAGCTGCGACGAACACAATCAGTTGAAAAACATAGTTTTAAATTGTCTAAATCAATTGAACTCCAATAAGGGAGAAAATAATCCATTTAAAAATATATGTATATGTATATATATGAAATGAAAATATGTATATAAACAATTTTATGTTTTTGAGAAAAGTTAGTCCATTGCGTTTTTATATTATATTTTATGTTTTACAAAATTCTACAAATAGACCATACCCTCATGTACAAATTTACAAAGAAAGTCTCCAAGAAATAATCTGAAATAATTTAATACGAATTGCAATTGTTAAAATTTCAACTGAAAATGCTCTAAGTAAGTAAAGTTCATTGGAGAGCTTAGATAAGGTACTTTAATATGAACCCGAAGAATCGGTATTTCGATTAATTTGAATTATGCAAAATTCTCTTTGCATGTACAGTACCATAAGGGTCTTTAAATTCGTAATTCACAATTTGTTAAGGTCAAGGTAAAAAAAAAACGATATGGATCCAAAGAAACAAAAAGTCCTACTGATGGAAATGATCTGAAACGTCATTGCCATTAGTAAGACTTTTTGTTTCTTTGGTTTCTTTCAATAGGTATATTATTGTGATTCTAAAAGCGACTTTATGCAATATATTTGTATTATCATTTTTACAAAAGGTTGGGTTATGATTAAGATGATGTGCTAATAATTATTACTGGCTACTATGGCCTATGGAAAAGGCCATAGGAAATGCTTGAAGAGTTTACAATGTGATAACATATTATGACTGTGTAAAAGACTTTTCTTTCTCCAAATCACCCAATTCTGAACTAAATCAGATCAATTAAATGGATTATCAAAGTAAATGGAATGGAATTATTTAAACATAACATTTTTTCTGAGTTTTAATCTCTATGTCATGATAAACATATTAACTTACTTTATTTTCACAATAATTAAAAGGATAATCCTAGTAAATGAAGAGCTTAATCCCAATTGAAATGCGTAGCAAGTATTATTCACATTTAGCACTTGCAAATGGCTGAGGCCTGTTTGTAGTTGCACTGTGTATATCCTGTATTTATTGAAAATTAATGGAAATGCAGGGTTCGCAGTGCGGTTTGCTACCTGCATTTAATCGAAGAACTTTATAACTTCAGTAAATAGAGACACTTTACGTAGTACCCATTTAAACCTGCAGTTATGATAGTTTTCGTAAATTTTCTCAAATTTTCTTGATTACAAAATTAATAATAACACAGCCCAATAAAAAATTGTTTTTGTCATGATCTGACATGCGGCATGTGTAGTTATATGTATTTTGGGTAGCTGAATCCGAATCCGGAGTCGGAATTTCGTTATTACGTCCAGATTTCGACATAACCTAAATAAAAAGTGAAAAATTTTAAAATTTGCCCAAAAAGATATAGAATAATGACCTGGTCATGTGATATATGTTTTCATATGTTTTTGGACCTCCTTGTTCCGAAGTTAAAACATTACCAGGACGTATACTTTTTGACATTACCTAAAATTTGTTTCAAAATTGTTTCAAAAATTTAAAATTTAAGTTTTGAATTCTACTAATTGGATAGAATAAGATAGGTATAGATAGGATAGGTTGTAGTCAAAAATATGTCGAAACAGGTCGTAACACTTGAGCCAACATGATGATAAGTCCTACAGGATATCTCATAGTCGCGTTCCATCCAAAGTTTTCACTTGCAATTGGCCTTTGGGCAGCTTCTTTTGTTGTTTAGCCTGACTAAAGCAACAGCAACAATCCAGCAGAAAGATGATGATGATGACGACGATAAAGCTTTGCCGCTTGGCTGACTCTGGCTCTGGCTATGAGTCTGAGTCTGGGTCTGGGTTACTGATCGGTCTGCCGTTACGTCTCCTCCCGCGTCTTCTGTTTCATTCGCGTTGCCAGCGGCTGCCGCGCTCTACTCGGGGCAGGCGGCTTTAATCGCTTTGATCTTGGCGCACAAGAGTTAATTGCACGCTTGCTGCACAGTGGCTGTTCGTGTTGTTGTTGTTGTTGTTGCTGCTGCTGTTGTTTTTGTTGTTGTTGCATGGCTGCCTGCAACGGCGGCGTGGCAATTTGTAAGATAGAAACGTTGCAAGGCACGCCGTGTGGCAGCTTCAATCAAATTAATTGCGCTCTGCTCTTATTGTTGCTGCCGTTGCGCGTCTTCATATTGCTGTTGTTGTTGCTGTTGTTGCTGTTGTTGCTGTTGTTGTTGCTGTTGCTGTGTGTGTTTTGTGTGTGTGACACTCCCGGGGTGGCTGGCCAAGAGGTAACATCAGTTAAGGTAACCGCGACAGCGACCGCTACCGCGACAGCGAGACACAGGCGACAACCAAATTGTTGTAATCAACTTAAAAGCTATCATTAAATATTTTTCTAATTGCCACTCCCCTTGGCACTTGCAACTCTCCTCCCCCCACTTGTGTCCCGCCTCCTCTCTGCCCCCTTCCACCCCTCGAGCGAACAGTAGTCACAACAATTAGCGCACTTTTTGCGCCTCCAGACTGATTCGATTGCTCTCTTTGCCCCCCTCGAAGACGGTTCACAATGAGACATGGATGCAGGAGGCAGGGAGTGGGAAGTGGGGAGTGTATGTCAGATAAGGTGTGCGTGAGAGCCAAGTTTTTGCCACAACGAAAATTGACACAATTAAAATGGGGCGTTTCAAGGATGAATTTCTTATGGATGATGTATGTACTATACATATTTATTTTGGTATGTATAATTAAATATACTAAAGTTAACTTTCTCTTGCTCTCATTATCCCCTTAATTTATGCTCAGTTTCACCCTTGTATGTAGATATTTACAGAATTTTTAGAATACCAAAATCCCAAAACCCGGCTGATTGTTCCCCACAAATTACTTACGCGGTAAGTATCTTATGTTGCATACTTTGGAGTGCTGCCGTGCAAGATCCATCTACTAATATTATTATCCAAGATCCATCAACTCAGTTTTTTATACGATCACAACAAAATTTGATATAAACAATTTGGTTGTTATTATTATTGTACACTCCAAAAGTTAATAAATAATCAATTATTTAAGCAACCCTTGTAAATTTTGTAGACTTAGCTCTTTAGAAAGCTGAGAGAGATACATACACACTAGGTATTACATAGGAGATTAACTGTTTCTTAGTATTTGTATGCTCAGTTGTTGTCGCTGGTTTTTACAAAGGTTTTTTGTTCATTTGCTCTAATTTTCAATATATCTTCATATGAGTTTTTTGAACTTGGTTGAATTGCCATTATTTATTTATTTATTAATTTATTTATTTATTTATTTATTTATTTATTTATTTATTTATTTATTTATTTATTTATTTATTTATTTATTTATTTATTTATTTATTTATTTATTTATTTATTTATTTATTTATTTATTTGTTTATTTATTTATTTACTTATTTCTTTATTTATTTATTATTTATTTATTTATTTATTTTTTTTCACTTATATTTATTTATTTATGTATAATCGAAATATTACCACACAATTTGTGTAAAAATCGTTTTCCCCCGTTATCGATTCGCTGCCTATCGAGTTTCAATTAATTGTGAAATATATATATAGCAATATATACATATATTTATTTATTAGCAACAATTTTGGATATCGTAGCTGAAATCGCACGATTTCAACTGTGAGTTGGCAAAGATCATAAAGATAAAGGCAGGCCCTGTCTGCAGCCATTGCAAATGCCATAAGAACTCTTTGAAATTCATCTAAAAGTATGAGTTATAAGAAATTTTGCCTTTATCAAAAACCTATTGTCCTGTTTTCTGTCCTTTTTTTCACTAGTCTATCCTTTTTTCGGTTTTTTTTTTGTCTTGATCTATCTTTTTTTAAGAGGAGTAGCTGGCAGCCCTGGCGCTGATCCATAATATGTTTACTATACTTCTTGTAGACCATGCGAAGGCTGGTTATGTCTGTTATACATTTTTGGTTGCGGTATTAATTCTGAAGAAGTGTATAAAACAGACAGAAGGAGGCGTGGCAAACTCCACAAAGTTTATTTATTTTTAGTCTACATAGAAAACCGAGTCAATTTGGTTTGTCTGTGTGAACCCACAGATCTCAGGCACTATAAACGAATACCGAATAAGGAATAAGGAATACCATACGCACTTAGAACATATTTCAAATATAAGGTCTACAGCCAGAGAACTGCCCTTGGGAATCCCATCCTAACTCCCTTCATTAAAAACCATAAGATGTTTCATACGTTCATACTTTAATTTATTATTTAATTTTTTTAAATTAATTTAAAATTAATCATACACAATAATTAAAAAGAAAAAAAAAAACTATATACATGGGGTAGGGATTCATGGGGGTGTCGTGTGTGGCTGTAGGGGGGGAGGGTTGGGTTGATCTTAACGTAATACTCAAAACGGGATTTAAAGCTATTAACACATTTCATTTAGGGGCTTACTTAGGCTTAGGCTATATGCAGATCCGAGCTTAAAGCCGCCCACGCATGGGCGAGCCAGGCCTCGTGGTGGGCGTGGTGAAGTGGGCAGTGCGATGTGGCAGTCACTATACCCTCGACTGATTGGGATTGTAGACGGGCACATTGTGGAAACTGATGCCCGCATAGAGCGGCGCTGTCGAGGAGGCGGTGGTGTGCGGCGGCGTCGCTGCCAGCATCGACTTGCCGCTGGCATAAAGATGCTTCTTGGGCAGCGAGGAGACGTGTCCGCCGACGGCTTTGTGCTGCGCCATCAGCGATGAGGTGGGTGAGCCGGCAGCGGCGACCAGGCGACTGCGATAGCTCTCGCAGGTCTTGCGCGACCACACCCACATGCCGGTCAATGTGCCGCCCACCAGCTGAAAGAAGATGCGCACCAGCGCTGGCCAAGCGCTCAGCTGCGCCGGCGTCTGGCAATCCTCTAGAGCGTCGCAACTGGGCACCGCATCCACGTAACGCTCACAGAAGGCGGCCACCACGCCCGCCGCCGTGGGCACAAAGAAGAGCAGCGAGAAGATGACGAAACGCTTGCGAATCTGGGCGAATCTCTGATGCGCCAAGGTGGGTTGCAGCTGCTGCTGCAGGCTGTGCAGCGAGCGGGAGGCACGCAGCGTGAAGTAGAGTCCCAGCAGCAGCAGCACCAACGCGGGCATCTCGACAAATCCGGGCGCCGTGCACATGCCCGTCAGCTCACTGGGACGCACACGCTCGAGGAGCAGGGCAGCGATTGGTGGCGCCAGTGGTGGCACCCAGGCGAGCACATGGAAGAGTCCCGAACGCTTCTCCAGCGCCTCGCTCGACCACTTCTTGTGGGACGACAGGTAGAAGCAGAGCGCGAAGATTAGCCACCAGCTGGCCGCGCACAGGCTCAGATACGACGTGCTGATGTACGAGGCCAGGCAGGGCGGCGTCAGGGTGCAAGGCGAGCGCGTGACTCCGCGTCCCGGTTCCTGCAGCAGGGCCAAGCTGCGCGTCTGATGGAACACAATCCTCTCCAGATAGCACACGCTGAAGAGATTGTAGCACAGGCAGAGGAAGAGCACGGGTCGCTCTGGGTAGCCAAAGCGGGTGGGTTCCGCCCAGAAGGTGACCAATGCGAAGAGGGTGAGCACAAAGCACACGGCCGAGAGGCCAAGGATCAGGCTCTCCGTGAGCTTCTTCTGCTGCGTGCTGTGGAATGCATCGCGCTGACATTGAGGCAAACACTCGGCAGGATTTAGCGGATTCCCGCTAAAGTTCTGTGGGCAAATAACGCCAGCCAGGCCGGCGATGCCGTCGTACCGCAGGCCACCAGCTCCGTTGGCTGCCTGCTGCGGCTTGCCTATCTGCGAGGACATCTTCCAGGCCATCCAGGACCAGTACATTTGCTGCTGCTGTGGTGCCTCGCCCGTGCCGCCACCGGCTGCTGCTCCAGCAGCTACCGCCGATTGTGACGCTGCATCAGCTGTTGTGCCCTGCTGTGCTGCGCCAGACGCTGCCGCCGTCTCCTGCGGTATCTGCATGCAGAGCTCGTGGTTCTCCGGCTGTGGCAGCGATTCGCAGCTGAGGAACTGCGGCCACAGTTGCATCAGCTCGGGCAGCGCATTCACTGCGCACTCCTCCTTAACTGTCTCGCACAGCGATTTGCAGGCGGTCACGGGGCGTGGCACGTCGGGGCTGCAGAGCGGGAAGAGCGCAGAGCAGAGCAGGAAGCGAGCGCGCTTCGAGCAGCCCGACTCGATAAGAGGCAACAGCTTGGCGATCTGCAAGAGAGGCAAAGAGAGAGGGGAATTTTAAAAGCTGATATACTTTGATTGTTATCGTTATCGATCGGCATTAAATTGGAAAAATTTAGAAAACAAAAGGGAGTTGACAACATCATATCATGTTTGCATAATCGAAAGATATAGAAAGCTATATATGTATATCTCGTAAAATAAGTGAGATATTAAAATATGTCGCAGTTCTACAAATCTATCTTAGTCTATTGCATCTTCCTTTCAGGTTTTCCCCCTTTATCGACTAACTCTGTATACACCTGTTCTGATTGGTATTTTGCTGGATTTCCCCAAACTTATTTGCAATAAATGTTGGATCACCTAATTTGTTTATAATTTAAGACTAAATACTTTATATTGAATTATAATTACTTAATATATTGTCAATTTTAACTACATTTATTTATAAATTATAAATTTAAATCAATATTTAATTGAAATATATCTATGTTTATTTTATATTCATTAAATATTTTAGTCGATTTCTCTTAGTTGACGTTAAATAAATAAATAACTGAAATTGATCTGAAGTTAATTTTTGTAATATCAGTGAGAAATTGAAATATTGAATTGAATATTTTCATCTTATTTCATGCAGTTCTCTGCAGTCAGTTATAAACTTGCATCTCCTTATCAATTTTCGAGCATTCTCATCCTTCTTCTCTTGTTAATATTCGATTGCAGGCGACACGTGTGTTATCGCTGCGTGTAATCGATATGTTAAATAATATCAACTTTAATCAATTAACAGTCTGCTGGGGGATGGGGGGTTATAAGTTAAAAGCTGCCGCCAAATAATTAGATGGAAATACGCGGCAAATAATTGTGCAAACAGACAAGGCGGGGTGGGTGGCTGGTGGGCAGGCGGGGAGTGTGGCTGGGGGGCAGGCGGGGGTAGAAGAACAAAGCGCCGGTCGAAAAGCGTAAAAAAACAAACAAAATTGTAAACAATAAAATTGACAGCGAATCCCATTCGCACCTCCCGCTTGCACCTGATGTTAATTGTTATTGTTTTTTTTTTTTTTTTTTTTTTTTGTTTGTGTAGTTGTGCTGTTGCCATTCATTGATGTCTATAATTTTATCTAATAAAAATGCAATAAAATTGTAGTCAAGTCGCCGTTGCCGAGAGCTTTGTGCGTTTCGCGCGCGCTCTCTTTGTTCTTTTGCCGGCGAAAAAATAAAACACAACAATAACAAAAACAATAACAACAACTGTGAATAACAACAATTACTGCCTATTGTTTACACTAAGCAGGCAAAAACTGCTCACTTGGCTAAACATAAACAAAGCAAACTGAAATCGAGAAATTAATTCAAAGTCCCCGAAAGCACCTTTCTATATAGTATATATATAGTATATATAGTATATACTGCATAAGCTAAAGTGTTCAAATCGAGAGAAACTTGAGATTGTTTACATTTCTGCTACATCAATCCATAAGCTCAAAGTTAAACCTTGCCGTAATTTCATTAATTGATAAAAAAATATATATTATTTTATAATAAAAAAAAATGGTTTTTTATCCATAGATTCTTTCAAAATTCTATGGTATATTTCAAAAGAGGAGCGGCAGTAAATCAACCTCACTAGCGGGGTCAATATTATCATACTCGTATCTACCTATCCGTCTGTCTGTCTGTTTGTATGAATACCTAGATCTCTGAAATCATAATAGCTACGATCATCAAATTTTCGGAAAACACTTTAAATATTGAATTAACCTAGATAAAATTCGCAAGCGCCCTTTTAAAGTTTCTTTTTGGGTAAGTACACTAATTAAGATCGGTAATAAACATAGAATATAGATATACGATAGAAGCAATTGAAGAAAACTATAGCCACATGTAGCTGAGGTAAAAGATCTTCAAGACATCAAAGATTTTATTCCTTTTTTTTCTTGCTGCGATCTCTGATCGATTTTCCCGTATTATCGCATTCTCACGCTAATGATTTTTTTCCATTAAACGTTGTGTGAAAATTGGCGACAAACTTCACACATGAGTGGATCGATCGAGGTGTACCATATACAGTGGCTATGAGAAGGGGCAGCCCGGTCGGATTGCATTCCCCGGCGCAAGTGTTGCAGCTGCAATTACCGGGACTAATTACACTCGATGCAATCTAATTGCTTCAAATGGCGACTGATCTCGCCAGTTTCCGCAGTGTTTGCGATTAATTGCGAATCGAGAATCGCGGATCGACTTCAATCGAAACCAGCCAGGACAGCGAGAGACAGAGAGAGAGGGGAAGGTTGGAAAAAAAATGATATATAATAATAAAGGCAAACGGTCCCCAGACATGTCCGTCAAACGATGACGATGCCGCTGCCGATGCGGATGACGATGACGATGACGAACCTTGAAGTCGGAGAATGCGGCATAAACATTTATGAGTTTGCGGAATCTCTCCTTATTTTTTGTTGTTCTTGTTTTTTTGACTAGTCTGCGCAAAAAGGGTTCAGCTTGGGGAAGGAAAACCCTGAAGAAACCAAAAAAAAAAAAAAAACGAAGCCTGCATCAAATTAGTGAGACGTTTTCTCAGGAAGAAGCCAAAAGCCAAAAACGAGCAGGGAATGGAGACGGAGACGGAGACGGAGACGACTCGCATTGTGACTTCCAGAGCGGCACTTTGACATGCATTTGATGGGTTGACATGCGGTCCCAGGTTCCCGCTTCTCGTTTACCCCTACCCCTCACCCCTCTCTCCACAGCAGATCCCTCGGCCTCGGCAACTTCGAGTTCCACTTCCAGCTCGAATCCACTTGCGAGTTGCTGATAAAGTTCATGTTAGAGCTCGGGCCACCGCGTTGTTTTCTTCCCTCTTGGCTAACAGTAACCCGGTTAATGTTATTGTTGTTGTGGTTGTTATTGCCGTTCTCGTTGTTGTTGTTGTTGTTGTATGTATAATTAAGGCACATTAGAGCAATCCGTAGCCACATAAGAGCCACAAAACGCCGTCGGGCATCTCGAACCGCGCATTAGGCACCCAATTCCCAATTTGAAATACCCTCTAAGTGGCCGATTAAATGGGGTATATGGACGTAAAGCAAAAACATAGTAGTAGGAGATTAAATTTAGATAAGTTTAACTTAAAAAATGTAATCTAAATAAATATGATTTTAATTTTATTCTTAAAATCATATTTATTGTTTATTATGCTAAATTGAAAATATCAAAAAATACCGAATAATATTGAGCCGACTCCTGGCATTTGAAATACAATTTTACAGAGTATATATTCGTTTCTCATAGACTTGGACTACCACGCATTTTTGTTTTTTGTTGTTTGTTGTCTTTGACGCCGCCGCCTTGAAACTATAATCGAGAGTGACTATCTACATCTATCTGCAGCGCTATCAACAGAGCACTCTTTCTCTCGCTCTCTCCCTCTCTCTCTCACTCTCTGTCTTTCTCCTTCCCTGTCTATCACGCTCTGTTAGTGTATCTATTGGAGTTGGGCATAAAGAATTGCCAAAGGCAATAATAATTTAATGATGCTGCAGCCGCCGCAGCTACAACAATGGCAACAAGTGTCAGGGCCCCGTCATCATAATCATCATCTTCATCATCATCATCATCATCGCCGTCGTCGTCGTCATAAGCCAGGCCAAAAACCGAAAGGCAATCAAACTAATAGACAGCCCGACCGCATGTGCATAGAAACACATTGAAGGAGGAGGAGGAAGATGAAGGGAGAGGGAGCAAGAGGAAGATGGAGAAGCGAGTGAGAGAGAGAGGTGGGGCAAGTCGAAAGCTGTGCCATGTTTTCGGGCCTGGCCAAGTGTCTAAAATGTGTTATTAATGCCGCTTTGTGCGGCGCAAATGCAAAAGGGCAAGCCTGGCTATAACCACACCAGACCCAGCCCCAGCCCCAGCCTCGGCTCGGCTCGAATCGCTCCGTCTTGGTTAGGTTTGGTTCACGTTCGCGTCTGCGTCCGCGTCCGCGTCTGCCTCTGCGTGCATCGAATGCAATCTGCAACGCTTCGAGCATTTTTGGGACACGCAGTCGCCGCAAAAAGGCGGCCGCAATTCGCTATGCCGCACCGACGCGACGCGACTCGCCGCCGCCGCGTCCACCCGACAAAAGCTGCACAATTCGTTTTGCTTTTAAATCGATTTGACGCGTGAAAATGGGGAAAAAGTTGTATATCTTCGTGTAGACTGACTTTTTAAATTGCAGCTATAGTTTTAATATATGTACACGCTCTATAAGCGCAGGTTAGTAAAAAAAAAGAAATACTATATATACTACATACTATATATACTATATACGATATACTATATAATCCAAAATATTATCATAAATTCTTAAACTCATATAATATGTTTTGAACATACATACGTACATACATACGTGTAAGTTAATTTTTTTTTTATTTTATTGGATTATAATTAGATTCCAGAATATATAATTGCATGATTCTTATTCTATTAATTTTTGTCGGCTGTTTGCAGTGTAAAATAAGGAAGAAATATTATTCGCGACATGCTAAGGGGTTTTATCCCTTTACCCTTATAACAAAGTCCTTCCATCGATTCTACATATTGAATATAACTCAGTTTTGAAATGGATAATATATAAATAGTCTACTTTTTTTTTTGTTGGTCCCATCTTAATCGACAAATCTGTGTCAATACTCATTATAAGTTGTAGTTCTCAAATGTTTTTATAAATTCACTCTATTATTCCCTTTTAATAATCTTAAAGTAGAAAGATATAAATGCAATTTTACTAGCGAATTAAATATATATCAAAGATGAGATCAGGTGAGTTTCGCTAGAATATCATGAAAAATAATAAAAAACCAACAATACTTCCTGCAGCAGCGATATCGCGATATATCAATCCGCTGATCAAGAAGAATATATGCAAATATTCTCGGTGTTGTCGAAAACGTTTCATGTGCATTGCAAAAGCGTATCAACTCTTTGTAAGTGTATAAAAAAGCAGACTAAAAATATTTGTAGCTTTGCTGCGATTTTTGAGAAAATCGATCATGAAATTAACTTTTGTGTCATCGCAGCGGCGATGTGTGTCTGTGTGTGTCTGTGTTGTATAAAATGAAAAAGTTATGCTTAATTTGTTTCAGCTAAAATTAACAGTTTACGCTCCCCCGCTCCCCCGTCTACTGCCTTTCCTCTTCTCCCACTGCCTCTGCCAACGATCCCTCTCACTGGAGGCAGCTGCCGTTGGTCTCTATCGCTTTTGCTTTCAGGTTTCGTTTCGGTTTTTGGATTTTGAATTTTTCGTTACGTTTTTTTTGTTTTTTTGGTCTTTCGTTTTTTTTGACGGTGTCGTTGTTGTTGTTGTTGTTGCTCATGCTCAATTCCTTCGGGCTCGCAGGCAGCCCATTTCACACTTCTTTTTTGTTGCTTTCCGTCTCCGACTCCGTCTCGGTTCGATAATGTTGCGGCCTGTCTCTCAGTTGGCCGTGTTCACAATTCAATTACAAGCAAAAGAACAGCTACAACAACAACAACAACAACAACAGCAGCAACAGCAACAACAACAACAACACCGAAGTTGACACTTGGAAGTAAACGCGAACTTAATGATTTTTCGATTTTGATTAATGATTCCTTGGCCGCAACGAAATCGTGTGTGTAAAAAGCGAAATAAAATGAAAGCAAAGAGCAGAGCAAAAGGCAAGACGCAATAATGTTGCCACAAGTTGCCGCCACAGCGGCAGCGGCACTTTGAATACATTCGAAAGGAGCGCGGCAGCTCAACAGAGAGCGAGAGAGAGAGAGAGGGAGACATGCAGATCGACAGAGAGGGAGACTGGCAGCTGAAAGATACATTTGCAGTCGAGCTACATTTGTATCTATCCACAGTGCCCTATCTCTAGGCGGCTCTGTCTATCGGGCACCGCCTTCATACCCAACCCACCCCCAACCCCCCGGGCCACTCCTCTGCCCCTCCGAATGTTCATTCATTAACGCTTAATGCCACTTTCCATGATCCTCCGCTTGCCGGCGACACATAATGCGCTCCGACATCTGCATAATCTGCTCTTAAGTAATGGATTAATTTATAATTCTCAACGCTCAGCATGGTCCCATTTCCCCCTCCCCTCCCCTCCCCTCCTCGCTGTCGCCATCTCCATCCCATCTCGCGATACGAGAAAATGGAGCCGCGTTTTTCTACCTGCCTCAGAGCCAACACATCGAGCCGCATACAAATTACAGGCTTAAGCGCCAGGGAACTGGAACTGTTCTACTCCCTTTTCCCCCGCTATTCCCCCTCCCCCCTCTCCATCTCTCGAGAGAAACTGGTCCCTTAGTCCCGGACTGAAAACTGAAACTGGCCCTAGGCAATGCAATTTGTTACGAGATTACTTTATGCACTCTAATGAGAACCTGCAACATGTGGCAGTTGTCCCCATGTCGATGATCTTAAGAACCTAAACAGAGATAGAAATGGAAGTGGAAATGGAAATGGACATGGAACTGGAAATGCAAAAACAGCATAAAATTCAAAACTTATGTTTGATCATTTTGATATTTACCGCATACCTGTATTTTTGTCATATCTACAAGCACTTTTACGAATATTACGATCGAACAATATGTGGCAGGAGATCCTACGAGCTTATAAACCGACTAATGCAACATCTTGGAAAACCTATCGAGCTACATTTAAACTATAGTATATTTATATGCTTTATAAACTAAAGTGATCTCGTAATATTATATATAATTAAAAGTTCTACTATGGATAATTCTGGGATATACGATTTCATTCCAATCTCAATTACTTACTTTCTATAGTATCTATTAATATAAAATCCATCATGAATTCATGTTAATTTTTCTACTTTATTAAGCCGTCTCTTTTGAAGAAATTATGCTACAAATCGGGACAGTTTAAGATGCAGGCGTACACAAACCATATGTGTACTAATATATCTAATTTTAATCTCTCTGTCCGTATGTTTGAACACACAGATCTCAGCCATTCTAAAAGCTAAAAACATTAAATTTCCCATACAGATTACTTTATTTCATACGCAGATAGAGTTCTTATCAATTGTTCACTCCCATGTATACATATAATTGTAAATTGTATTTATTTGTATAATATATTTATTAAATACTCAGACAAAGGTATATCCTTATATACGAGTATATATTATAAGAATATTTAATATTCTACAAATATATATATATATATATATATATGTGTATACTATACTATATTATATATTATGAATATTCACATAATTATTTATTTAATTCTTTTTTTATTTTATTTATTTTTTTTTTATTTATTCAATTGACCGCAACAATTTGCGCAATGCTGTCAATATGACAAGTGCTGTAAAGCGTGTGGTGAAAAGTACCGCAAAGGGGGTACGTGGGGGGAGGGAGGTAGGGGGGAGGTTATACTACTAAATCTTGCGGACGGACTCAAAGTCAAGTTTGGTCAGCCGACAAAAGCGTCGCTCACGATTTGCCGCTAGAAAGGACGGCAGCGTTTTATCTTTGCTGTCAGCTGCCGATGTCGATGTCGATATCGTTGCTGTTGCTGTTGTTGTTGTTGCTGCTGTCTATGTTGCTGTTGTCTATGTTGTTGTTGTCTATGTTTTTTTTGTTGCTCATGTTGCTGTTGCTGGCAGTGCAAGATTTGATTTGCGCTTTATTTGATTTAGTTGGCCGAGAAGCAACGTCGAAAAACTGCGCTACTCGATGGAGCCAGGTGGCAGGAGGAGGCGGAGGAGGAGGAGGAAAGAGAAGTGAGTAGAGGAGCACGGGTAGTGGGAAGTGGGCAGCGGGCAGTGGATCGGCCTCTTTGAAGTGCGCCAATTGATTGATTTTGAATTGATTTAATTTGCTTTTAAAATCGACTGCAATTAGCAAACCGCAAATGCTAAAAACAAAATACGATACGAAATAAACAATACACTGCGAATCAGTTTGGGGCGCAAATGAAACTGTTGCGCTTTTTTTTTGGGCAACAGGTCAAAATGAAATTCAGGAGATTTGCCAAGCGATCATCGATGATAATTTGCATAATTGAGACGCGGCGACAACGATGCCATGATAAATCGATGCCGCCGTTGCCCATCGTTGCCATCGCCATCGCCAGCTGGAAACAAAAGCAGGCTATGACATCAGCGGCAGCTACTATGAGTAAACATTTCTGCATATCGTATATTGTATATCGTAAAACGTTTAACGTGTGTATCGTGTATCGTATATCGTATAACGTTTAAAGTGTATATTGTTAATCGTATAACGTATAGCGGGTATAGTATATTGTATATCGTATATGTTTTATTGAATATATCGTATCGTATATCGTATACCATGTATCGTGTATTTTCTATCCTATAGTATACATCGTTACTCGTATGCATATTTCCTGAACGATGCGCAGAGTCTTTGTAGCCACATACAGATCGTATATCGTATAACGTTTAACGTGTATATCGTATATTGTGTATCTTACAACATATACTGTATTTTGTATATCGTTTATCGTACATCGTACATTTTGTATATCGTATACGGTTAACGTATGCCGTGTTTCGAACAACGGGTTTCGTATATCGTATAACGTAAATCGTAAATCGTATATGGTATATCGTATATCGTATATCGTAAATCGTATATTGTATATCGTATATCGTATATCGTATGCCTATTTACTGAACGATGCGCAGAGTCTTTAGTTTTTCTAATTAGGAACCTGCAATATCGATCGCAATGCAGCTACAGATGCAGATGCAGATCGCGATGCAGATACAAATGCACTTGCAGATACACGTACGCTAGATACACTCGCCGGTTGCCGTTGCAGATACACTTGGCAGTGCGGCAACTCGTGCGGCTGTCAGCACGGAGCTCAGCTCAGCTCAGCTCTGACACATGAATCTCTTCTCACAATTAATTGACATTTTGACTGGCGACGATTGTCATTCAAAGGCGGAGTTCACTTGCAGCAGCAGCGGCAGCAGCAGAAGCAGCAGCAGTAGCAGCGGAGGCATGCAACAAAGCCAAAGCAAAGCCGCAAGCCAAGCGTCTTTAGCGTGCCACAGTCGCTGTTCATGTGAATAGAAACAGTGTGCAGAATACGTACATAATTGAAGGATGTATAAGTTTGCAGGGTTAAAAGATTAAAAGCCGCATTTGATTTTATATATCTTTTTCTAGATGCATTAGAAACCAATTAAAAATACGCTTTAAAATTCAATTGAAAAAAATAATTTTTTTGTATATTTTTGTACTATGGTGTACATATTTTCCAAAATTTCATTTGTTATTTTATAGATTTAAATATAATGTAAATAAATTTTTGGGCTTAAAAGTTCTCTAAAAGTGTTATAATTTTTATTTAATTTATAATTAATTATATTTTAATTTATAATAAATGTTTCAGTTCTTGACGGATTTCTGTTTTTATTTTTACAATATTTGTTTGTTAAAAGAGTTTATTTTATCAGCTGATCAAGTGATTTAGTTTACCCAATTACAAGCTAAACAGTTTATTATTTAAAGTATTTTCCACAAACTGTTTCTAATCACATTAGCATTGCTGTAGCCCCGCACAAGCCATGGCTATAACTCAGCTGCAGTTGCAGGCTGCCAGTTTTCGGCTTGGCTCGACTCGACTCGACTCGACTCCACTCGCAGTTAGACAAACAGTCGGCGACAGCGTCGGCTAATCTTTGGCAGAAATCTGCCAAGCGGCTGCCACAGACAGAGGGACAGACATACCGACAGACAGACACGTCCGGACAGCTGAAAGCAGCCTCAACCTTAGTCGCAGTTGGAGCTGCAGTTGCTGCTGGAGCTGGAGCTGGAGCTGCGACTGCGGCTGCAGTTGGAGCCGCTGCACATGAATGCAATTGAGCACAGCGCATGCTACAGTTACAATTGAACCGTCCATTGTATGGGAAGCAGGACGGGCAGACGGGCAGACGGACAGACGGGCAGACAGAGGAGCAGAAAGGCAGCCCGACTGACAGTTGGGCGGCCACTCGCTGGGGCAGTTGGATGGGCAGCCTCAGCCTCAGTCTCTGCTTGCCTGGACATAGGCTCTGCCCTGTGCCGGGCTGAGGCAGTGTAATGTATTCAATTTCCAGTTGCCTGTGTCACTTGCCGCCTCTGTCTGTCCGTCTGTCTGTCTCTTCGTCTGTCTGCCTCTTCGTCTGTCTGTCTGCAACTCTGACAATTTTGTCAGGCTGCTGGGGCAGGGATTAGCCCAGCGAAATGAGCAACACGCAGACGACATGAAATTATGCCGAAAAAGAGAGTGAGGGAGTGAAGGGGGGAGGCAGCAGGCAGCGCTGTTGCAGCTGCGACGACGCACTTGCTGCGCATATTTCGTGCTGCAGCGTTGCAGCTTGAAAGCGTTGCTTAGCCGCAGCAATTGACGCGAGCGCGAGGCGCGCAGTTCAATTAACTTAATTGCCATGTAATTACGCGCAGCAACGAAAATAACTACAACAGCAGCGGCAGCGGCAGCAGCAGCAGCACCAACGGCAGCAACAACAACAGCAGCAACAACAGCAGCAGCAACAGACACAGTTCAACGTCATCTTCGCTTCGGCGGCATTCCGCATCCTGCCAAACAAAAGACTTAAGGCACAAACCTGCTGCGACTGCGGCTGCTGCTGCGTTTTTTTGTGCCAGCGTGTTTCTCTCTCTCTCTCCCTCTCTTTCTTTATCACACACACACTTTCCTCTTTTTATCCAGCTCTTTTTGCATGATTCCGGCATTGTTGTTGTTTTGGGTTGTTCTTGTTGTTGTTGTTGTTGTTAGCGTTGTTAGCATTGTTTTGCTTGTGTTTTTCTTGTGGCGTTTATCATTTGCGTCTTTTGATTCGTTTCTCCCGCGGAGATATCGCTGTTGTATATGTACTATCGCATAACTGATACTATCGTGAGCAAGCGATAGTCATCATATGTATAAATATGTGGGCACTGTGGTTTAAGCTTATCATATTATTACAAGGCCAGAACTATCGTGCAATGTGTAGATACTATCGCTAAGCACAAACTATCGCATACCATTGCATAGTCTCTTAAATCTTTAGTAACAATAGAATAACAATGCTAAATATATAAGGATTGTTTCGTTGAAGAGCATTCGATACTTACTATCGCAACGCATTTACTATACAGTAATAGTAATAAGTATAGAGATTCAAATATATATCGCAAAGCTTATACTATCGTCAACTATCGCTTGATACTATAGAACGCGGAACTGAGAAGAGACTTTTTATTTTTATAGCGTATTATTCGATGCATACTATCGGTAATTTATTACTATCGTTGCAGTTCACATTAATAATTGATAGTATCGAATGTGGGTTTTAAAAATAAATTAAGGTATGCCAGGAATATACTATCGTTCTTCTATAGTTCTACACAGTTTCCCTTTCCTTACAATATTGCACATCATTGCAACCGTACAGCGTATTTGTTCGTCGATCAGTCTAAATCATCGTCGTCATCGTCGCCACAGTCACTATTTTTGCTCGCTGTCATCGCATCGCATTGGATCGCATTGGATCGCCGTGGATCGCATTGGATCGCATTGGATCGCATTGGATCGCATCGTTACACTGACATTCCTGCCAGACTTTTTCAGCGATGCGGCATTTGAAAAACGTAGCTGCATTTTTTGCGTGCCTCTGGTTCCTTTGGGTCGGGAGTCAGCTAATTGTTGTTGTTGTTGTTGTCTCTCGACTCTCGACTGGAAACTGGAATTGGAGCTGGAACTGCGATGGATATTGCAAATGGCAATGTGGAGAGGGGCAAGGGGAATGGGGAATGGGAATGGAATCGACTGGCAACCTTTTGTCAAATCTTTTCGTCAACGTATTCTTTCTGCTCCATCATTATATCCATGTGGTTTGGACTGAGTTATGCCGGCCATCGAATGACAAACGATCTACCCGCACACTCACACACACACACACACTCGCACACACATACGCCCTGTTGGACTACCTGCGCCTGACTTCAAAGTCATTTGTCTCTATGTGAGTTGTGCATTATGCCCTCTCCGTAGTCGCAGTCCCCTCCCCCTTTCCCCTTTCCACCGCATCTGCCCTTCTTCGTCTTGCTCTCTTTGTTTTTGTTATTTACTTGATTATTGTTGTTGTAGTTGTTGTTCTTGTTGCTGTTCTCTTTGGGCGGCAGCACTCAAACATTTGACATTATCTCTGCTAAGTCAGCTCAAATGCCGCCCTGACATTCTTTTTGTCTGCGTTTTTCTTGTTTTTTTTTTTTTTTTTTTTTTTTTTGCTGCCTTCCGCGCTTTGCTTTTGTTGGCCACACAATTACAGTACCCACACACACGCATACACGCATACACGCACACACGCACACTATGCGTAACAACAAAAAACTTGGCGCTGTCTGATAAGGTTTTGATAAGAGCCAAAACGCCGCCGCGGATTAACTCTGGATGAGTTTTTCCTTGCCAAGAAAAGAGAAGGCAAAAACAAAAGAAAAAAACAAAAATTAAAAAAAAATCTAAAGAAAATAAATAAATATTTCTTGAACTCAACTATTGTTATTTTTATAATGTATAACACACTTAATTTAATTAATTTGTTATATATCTATTTTGTGTAGAATAGCTCTATAGACCACCCCTAACATAGTTAACCATATCTTGAGATCCGTCAAAGTCAAAGTCCAGTTCGTTTAATTCATTTATTTTTCATCAATGAAATTCTGGCAATACTCTATATCTATCGCTGCCCTATAAAACCATAGGCATTGCGTCACGTCGCTCACCCCAATCAATATGCCGATTGGGCTGCAGGTGCGAGACTATATAATCTGCCATTAAGTCAGCGCTCAAATCAAATTTAATAAAGCTAATGAGGAAATATTTTTGCTTTTTTTCTGTTTTGTTTTTTGTTTTTCTGCTCTTCGCTTTAATCAAATCGTGAGCCAATCATGCGCCAGATATATAGACCAGATATACCACATATATGTACATATATATAGGTATGCGAGTTGAAATAAACAAACGGCTATAGCTTTGCGCCTATATCTGATTCTGATATAGACTCGCACGTCTTAGGGCCCCCTCGATAAGGTGCACTCTGGCATTGCCATAAACATTTATGGCATTCTCTGTATAAGATTGCAGAGGGGGCGGAGGGGGGAACTCGGCATTTTCTGTTTCATTTTTTTTTTTTTTTTTTTTTTTTTTGTTTATCAAAATGTTTTCCGCTTTATTTTTTCTCATATGCCAGCCCCTCCTTCTGCGGGACAGTCTGCTTAATGGGTTCTGATTTTAAAAATCAAACAATTTTATTGTCGCCATCGACATCGTCAACGACGGCGACAGCGACAGCGACAGCGACGTCTCTTTATGATGCTAACTTTGCAGACTTATGTGAGGTGCTGCATGAGGCTAAACTATTCGAGATGGGGCAGGTAGGCAGGTAGGGTGGGTAGGTAGGAAGGGAGGGGCAGCTGGGGACTTTGGGTTGTGGCATCTCTCTCAAATATTTACAATTACTTTACATAAACGCTAAAAAAAGCTGATGAGCTGCTACGAAGAGGAAGAAAAGGAGGGAAGAGAACGAGAAATATGATGTTGTAGGGAGGGAGGGAGGTAGGGAGACGAGCTGCAGGGCGAGGGCTTCGCTTTGTTTGAGCAGTTATCTGTCATATTTAACGTACATAAGTCCAACTCCGTTTCGGACTCGACGTTAAGCTGCTAGAGATGCACGTGTGTCACGTGCCAGGCACGAATCCAACACGATAGTTGCAGGGAGGGGAGAGTACGGATTAGGTTAGTTATATATCGAAAGTAGTTAATCGAAAAAGAAGTGTCATTTTTACATACTATCGCAAAGACACAACTATCGCCAAGACCATACTATCGGTTCAATTGCAAAATCTCTTCTATCTTCTAAAATGGAATTACTATCGGAACGCCTTTAATATCGTTATCGTACTGAATTAGTTAAATATATTGGAAATGAGTTTGTACAATGAATACTTCTGATTTTTATATTCTGATATCTTGTTTATATAAACAAAATAATATGTAGTATTGTAAGTTAGGTCAGATCTTTATTATATAATATGTATATATTATTTAATAGTATAATTATAGATCCGAAAACAAAGTGACATTTTATCATATTACTTCGAAGTACTACCAATGCTATCCAAGCATCTTTGCTCTCTTAATACACACGATATATCCCATTCCTTCACACATCTGGCTAGGTCGTGTCACGACACACTTACAAAGCTCCAACGAGACGCAGAGTGTGTGTGAGAGCGAGAGAGAGAGAGAGAGAGAGAGAGAGAGAGGAATTCGCGCCAGGCCGCATATGAAAATGTTATTCTTTTTTTTTCATTTTTTTCTTTATCGTAGGTGAGATATGACAACGAACATGACAACGAGAAGCCGCTTGCACCGTCGCGCAGCGAGGGGTTTTCTCGCGCAGCCAAGTGAAATGATAATGGACAAATAAAATCAAACAGGGACAGAAAATGACAGAGGGCAGAGGGAGACAAAGAGGGGGAGGGGGGGGGAGAGGGGAGACAGCGAGGGCTGAGCATAACAAGGCAGGGCATAAACCAGACAACTCAAATAAACGACAAACTTGGGGACTCTCCCCCAAAAGTCTCACACCCGTCCCTGTTACTCTTCCCCTCCTCAATTCTAGGTGTAGTTGCCCCTCTTTCTCAGTCAGTCTTCCACTCACCCACTCCTTATCTCTCTTTCGCTCTCGCTCCCTATTTGCTCAGTGGGCGTTACGACCAAGTGCCGACAAAGTGCTCGTCAACGGACAATTACAAGCAAATTAATTCAATGTGCGCTGCAATGCGACGTTGCCCCCCTATGCCCCTACGCCTCTGCCCTACCTCCCGGTGGGGTATGGCGGCAACCCTCTCGAAGATAAACATCAATGAAAACGCTGAAAATTTAATTGAAGAACTTGGACACTTGTTGGAGTGCTCTCCATGCCAGGGGAGGGAGGGTAGGGTGTGCTGGAAGTGCCCAAGTGGGCGAAGGGGCGTGCAGGGGCAGGGTAAACAAGTAAATTACTTTCTGTTTTCGAGGTTATCCATGTATTAATCGTATAATTAAATTGAGTACTTCAAAATTACAATCGTTTTCACTGCGTTTTTTGTGAGATTTTACAGATATAGACGATATATGTACATGGGTTAATTAATTTAGGCCTAGTATATAGATTATCAAGATCCTATAGCGATCAATTAACTACGAGCAGGTTTTCCAAGAAGATCTAACGGCAACTTTCTTAATAGTTTATTCTCTTATCATGGCTTCGAATTATTTGTATTTCTTTATTTTTAAAGATCGAGTAGATCTCTTAGAGATCAGTAAACCACAAACAGATCTTGCAATAGATTTTGCAAGCAATCTTTTTATTGAATACCTCTTATTTGAACTAGTCTTATACACACTGTCATTTGTAGTATGAAGATCGGTTATAATATTGAGATCCCAAAGCGATCAATAAATCCCAAGATGATCTAGCAGGTAACTCATTCTCAAGTTTCCTCTTTAATAACGGTTTGGATTTATTTACATTCTCCTGTTTCTTGTTTGTAGATCGGATATAGTGTCTAGATCTAATAGTGATCAATCAAACACGAGCAAAAAGATTTTACAGGCAACTTTTTCATTAGGTTCATTCATCATGCTCTATCTAAATATTTATTCTCCTTTTCCTTGTTTGAAAATCTACTATAGTGATCTAATAGAGATCAATCAACGAGCTGATATTCCTTTATATGTATATCCTACTGTCAACCTTTTCATAAGGTTTCTCTTTCATCACACTCTTGTCCTATATTTATTCTCCTATTTCTTGCAAGAAGATCGTATATAGTAGCTGGATCCATATGAGAATATTAAACCGTATTCAGATATTCTTCTCAATAGGTTTCTCTTTCATCTTCGCTTTTAGTACTGCACATATATTCGTATCTCCCTCTATCTCTCCCTTTCTATCTCTCTCCTTGTTTGAAGATCTGAGATCGGTTTGCATATGGAAATGCATTTGCCACAAGCTTTTGATAAATTTAGTAGTGAATGTTGTTGCTGTCTCTCTCTCTCTCTTCCTCTCTCTCTCTCTCTCTCTCTCTGGCTGTGGCTTTTAGTTGTTGCCTTTTGATTTTTGTAGCCTGTAGTTTATTGTTGTTGTTGTTGTTGCTGTTTCCATCGTGTGCCTTTTGAAAAACTCTTTGATCTGCTTTACGTGCTTCCGATTTCATTTTATTCTTTTGCTTTCGTTTTTATTGCCCACTTGAAACATGTTCGACTTTTGTCTAAACAATCCAGCAGCCGCAGCCGCAAGAGCCCTACAGCTGCACATACATATATAGGTATACTATATATACATACATATATAGTCGAACTGGCATCCATGATGAGGGCAGAGGAGAAGGAGCATTTACAGCAGCGCCAGGCGCACAGGCACAGGCTGCGATAAGCTCGCAAAGAAGGCGGCAACGCTGCGGCCGAGACGCCCCCAAAATGCAGCAAGAGCAGCATTAGCTGGAAAAATATAGTTTGCAGCGTTGCTGTGACTAGTAAATACTCTGCAAGCAAGTAGAACCTCAAGTAACTCGCTTATTAGACGTGTGAATGAGCTGAAAGTGGGAGTAATTATTGCAGGCAGAATCACAAGAAGATTTACCAAGTTACAGTACTCTAAGTCAGCTAGAATTCTTAAGAACTTGAATAGAGGGAGTTTTCTATTGCAGATTTTCATTTATTTTGCAGTCGATTGTTTGCCATGCCCTATTTACCAATGTTTACAGGGTATCTGGCGAAACAGCAGGGCGGCGATAAAGTCAATTGCACTGAGCAACGGTTAGAGGCATAGAGCACAGTTTTATGAGTTTCGGGATGCGGTTTAACTGGACTGAGCCGGGCTAAGTCGAGCGACGGCTGCACTTAACGCGCCCAAAACGGCAAGCGGCACATGCTGAGGGGCAGGGGCAGGGGCAGAGGCGTAGATAGGCACAGGGGCGGGGCAAGTTGCTGTGCACAAAAGAGTGTGCCCGTTACCGGGTGTTAATGGACTTTGGTCAAAGAAAGGTTCCGACCATGACCGGGTCGAGTCTCGTCTCTCTCTCTCTGTCTCTCTCTCTCTCTGTCCCTCTTTCTTCCCATCCCCGCAGCATCGACTGGCTGCGAATCGCTACCGACCCCTGGCAATGTTTGTCTACGCGTCACACATTTCTCACTTCTTTCACACTGAGTTTGGTTTTCTCTATTCATTTGCGCCATCTCTTTCACGCTTTTCTCACTAAACGTTCTGCCCATTACCATCACCATTATCCGCATCGGCTTCGTCTACCTATTTCTGCGGCTGCTTCTCCCACCGCTTCTTCCTCTTCTTCTGCTTCTGCTTCTTCTTCTTCTTCTTCTTCTGCTTTGTCCGCTTTAGGCACGCACTCTTAGCTACGCCCGTCTGCAGTCTCCACAGTCTCCGCAGACTCCGCCGCCGTCTCTCTGCAACTCCCAATTCGACTATTTTCATGGTAAATTATGGCCAAGAATGACGCTGCCGGCCCATACCGGCCCGACCCAGGCCTATGGCTGCTGCTGCTGCTGACCTCAAATGCACTCGCAGCCGAAAAACAAAAACAATACGAAAAAAAAAAACAAATTTTGTTCAGTTTTCCCCTCTCTCTCTCTCTCTCTCTCTCTCTCTCTCTCTCTCTATCTCTCCATTTTAGTCACAGTTAACAATTTTGTTTGTAATTTCATGCGTCTTTTTTTTGCTTTGTAGTTTTACGCAGCGTCTTCTTCTCTCTCTCTCTCCCTCTCTCTTTCCCTGCGTACACCATTTCTGTCAATATATACTTATTCTCTTTTATCATTTTATCTGGAACATGCAAAGGCGGCGCGCTGCAGTCGACGTCAACGTCAGCGTCAGCGTCGCTGATAGCGGGCAGCATTTTACATTGAAAAGCAATTAAATGTTTTGCGGCTCTCGTCTTTCGTCTCGCCTCTCTCCCGACTCTTTTGACTGATAACTGTGCGAGAGAGTACGTGTGTGTGTGTGTGTGAGTTGTTTGTTTGCACTCTTGTCTGCATATGCGGAGTGCAGTGCAGCGGGAGCGGCAAAGAGAGCAAGCGAGCGTGCGCCTGCAAAGAGAGCGGATGTCCTGCGGCAACACTTAAGAGCAAAACACAAAGAGACACGAGGTTCGTTAAGTAAGCAGGATATAAAACTGATCTCTTTTTCCATTCGCTCTTCCTATCAGCTGACGAATCAGCTCTTCGAAACTTTTATGACTTCAGACTAACATATTTAGCTAAGCTCGAGTAGAGAGCGACTTTATCTCTGGCTTAGATCTCTTTCAACTCTTTCACATCGCGCTGCGCGCTAATGATCGCTGATGAGTTCCAATTAGCATGGTTAGAACAGCACGGCGAGCAGTTCCATTGTGTCTGTCTGACTGTGCCGACAGCTGGCATACCCTGTAACACGCACTAGTGCGTTTGATCTGTCAGCTTGTATATACCCCACCACTGCCACTGCTTACAGGGTATGCGAACTGCTTCAAGTCGCGGCGCTTTGATGAGCTGCCGCCAGTTATCGTCAACGTCACAGCAACTGACACTGACACAACGCGCTCAGCCTCTGCCTCTGTCGCTGCCTCAGCCTGCCTCTCTGTCTCTGCCTCAGCCGTGTCCACAGTTACAGATCCGTCTCTGCTCGCTGCCCGCTGCCCGCTGCCTTTCGCAATGCTTTGTGACTTTTCAACAATTTCGGTTTTCGCACGTAAGCGTCGAGAATTGTTTTTATGGCCACACACACAAAAGCCGCGCTCTTATCGTCACGCGGCAATCAGCAGGGGGGAGGGGGAGGAGAAGGGGGTGTGTTACAGGTGCTTGCTTACCTGCAATTCAGCCTCCAGCTGATTAGTGTGCCCAGCCAGATTCGGCAATGCGGTCATATTGTAGCCCAGTCCCTGGCAGGCAGAGACTGCAATGCGCTGGCATTGTAATCCGACGCCACTGCCAACGCCAACGTTAACGCCAGCGCTGCCAATGTTGCCAATCGAATGCGCTCGCTGGCAGAACTGCAGCACCAGCAGCAACAGCAGATGCAGCGGCAGTGGCAGCAGGAAACGCGCGCGCCAATTCGTTCCTCTCATTGTGTAAGGAATCGATTTAAATCGTTGTAGTTACTCTTTGCAGGATCGATAACAGTTACTGGCAACGCGCAAGTGGCAACGCGGTGTCCTCAGGGTCACGGTCACGGTCCCGCTCAGGGTTAAATTGGCCTCATTCTGCGCAATGTGTCGCAATGTTCTCACAAAGTTACGCTCTCTTTACTATTTTCGGCACACACACACAAGCACACGGAGCACGTGAAAAAAATAACAGGAAGAAGAAGAAGAGGAGGAACAGTTCAGTTCACTGTTTCGGCTTATTGACACGAGTCGATAATTTAACATTTGCGATATATCAAAGAGATTATTGAAGCGAGCCGCCGATTTCTTGTTGCTTGCACAGAATTACGTTAAGTTTGTTGTTTGCCGCTTGCGAGGGCAACACTGGCAGCACGTCCACACTCGTCGAGTTATTTACGTGGACTGAACGAAGCGCACACGATACGACGATACGACGCTGCTTGAACTGTGCGCGCTGCCGCAGCAGCAGCAGCAACGGCAGCAGAAGCAGCAGCGTAGCACACGGGAGAGCCAGCCGAGGAGTGCGAGAGAGCGCAGGAGAGAGAACAGCTGTGGCAGTGCGGTTGAAACTAAACGACTGAACTTTCCGGCGCTGCCAGGCAGAGCGAGTGAGCATTGAGAGAGGAGGCGAGAGAGAGAGAGAGATGGGGCACAGTGAGCGCAGAAAGACTGTGCACAATTTGAATATCTTACGGGAGTGGCCGAAAATTAATTAATTAGCGGGGAATGGTTGAAAAGTGCAATAAATTAAAAAATAAAAAAATAAATAATTAATAACTAATAATAATTGCAATGTATATATTTAAATTGTCTAATATTATTTTATATTAATTTTAATGATTTTAAATTTAATTTCAGTTATTGGGAGCTCAGTTCGAGTCTCAATTTGGCTTATCGCACAATCGATTGCTGCAAATCGATAAATCACTTTTCGGCAAGCTGCACAGGTGAATGCAAGAGTTGAGCGTCAATCAAGCCGCGCGCTCCCGTACGTGTGTGTCTGTGTGTGTGTGTGTGTGTTTGATTGCCTTCTTGCTCGCGGGGGATTGGGAAATTCGATCGCACACAAGGCAAACGGACAAGAGCAGCGCAGCAGCAGCCGCAACAACAACAACGACATCAAACAAAACTGAAAGGTGGCCCATGCAGCAGGCAGCAGGCAGCAGCGCAGAGTCAGCCAATGGAACAGGGCGGTCTGCAAAAGTTTGTAGGCGCGTGGGCGCGGCAGCAGCGCAGCGACGCGGAAGGGGGGGAAGAGGCCGCACTTACAATTGCAGCCAGCAGCAGTAGCGTCGACTGCGACTGCGACTGCAACTCCAACGACGACGGCGGCAATCTTTGATGTGCGCTTTGATTTCCGGCAGCGAGATAAGATTTTTTTACACGCTGCCGTTCTGCGCCCGCTCTTGCTCGGCTCTCCTGCAGGAGCGAGGAGTGGGGAGCGAGAAGGGAGGAGGGAGTTAGGGAGGAGGCGCAGTGGAGAAGGAAAATCGCTAATCAAAACGAATTGCAGCAAATTTTGCGGCAATGGCAACGGCGACGGCGACGGCGCGCATCAAATGCAGTTGGGCGAAGCGTAGCGAGAGATTTTTATCGCTGCGAAGAGGAGGCGTGGCCCATTAGGGGAGGCATGGGAAGAGGGAAGAGGGGAGAGAGAAGGAAAGAGAGGTGATCGAGGTCGAGGGGTGACTCTATCCGGTACCTGCAACACCTGTTGTTGCACGCGCAATTGGCAGCAAATCGAGGCGCACTTCCGAGTGGCCTGAACCCGAAAAAGGCGAAGCAGAAGGCAGAAGAAGAGCAGAAGAGGAAGAACAGATATGAGAAGAATAGAAGAACACGCAGCTGAGCCTGCGATTGTCATCAAGGCTAATACCCATTTAAGACCCCCCACCCCGGAGACAAGTGCGCACACACACTCACTGCGATGAGTGTGCTCACGAGTGTACTCATGAGTGTACTCATGAGTGTCTGCTCACTGGCCCTGGCATTGTTTGCCTGTTTGTTTGTTGATTCTCCAAATCTGCCGGCTGTTTGAACTTTGTACGTAAAAATATCATCAAAGCGAAGATCTACAAGGGATCAGTCTATAGCAGAGAGAAGGGAAGGGACGGGAAGGGAGGGGAGGTTGCGGTTGCAGCTACCCTATGTAATGGCTAATGTACGCACTTGCCCCCGCCTGCATCTTTTGTTTACACCATAATTGCTCTATCCATCCCGCTCCCGCTGCCGCTCATCTCACTCACCCTCTTCAACGATGATCCTCACTTTCCATGGACATTTATGTGAGGCACCTCCCGCTCCGTCAAGTGTTTCCATTAGTTACAGATCTCGATACAGATCGCTTCTCTCTCTCTCTCTCTCTTTCCTTCCCTTCTCTTCGCTTTCTTCGCAAATTTGCATGGGAGCATTACGAGCATTTATCGATTGTTCGATTGATCGATTGTTATTAAATTAGTTTCACATCTCTCGCAGTATGATTTAATTATGTGTATATGAAATCGTCGCAGCTGGAGCGGCTCTTCAAAGCGTCCGCTCTGTCACCAGATGCCTCCACTCTGCTCGCAGGTTGCCGCCCCCCTTGCCGCGCTGAATCCGCCCCTGTCTGCCCCCCCTCCACACATCGCCGGCTAGCTACATTTCAATCTCAAGTGGGGACCGCAATAATGTTTGCTCGCTGCTGTCAACAGGGTCGCGTCTTTCTTAGCATCTGTGTGTGACACCGTCCCCGTCCTCATCTCGTCTCTGCCTCCATCCTCTTTTCCCACTCCTTTTCCCACTGCTTTTGTCGTTCTCAGTTTCTCTCTGTGTTTGCTTTTCTCAAGTCGGACAGTTCGCCTCTTGATTTGTTTGCCTATTTGCGCTTTTCCAATTGGCATTTCGCGTGCATTTCCACCGTCATTTTCCACGCTGTTTCCAGTGGGTACGCTTCCCTCTCTCCTCTCCTCTCCTCTCATTCACCCTCTCCCTTTGCAGCAATTTCATAAGCCGGATAATGTTGACAATCCGCGGATGAGGCTTCCTTTCTTTGGCCGGCGCCATTTGTCGTTTTTCCTTAAGATTCTACAAAGTTCTTGAATGGGTAATACGCCTATGTCGTACAACTTGAGAGGGGGCGAATGAAACATACTTAAGTACTATTAATTTATTTAGTTTGTCGAATTCGAGGTAGTAGTACTTTTATACCCGAATGACTTTAGTCTTTACTGACTTTAATATTTCAATGCTAATAAAACAAATGTATAGGATAAAATACTATTATATTAATTATTTATATATTAGATAGGGTTCAGCTTATCGTGCCAGGGTAATAAATATATAAATAATAATAAAATAATAATAATATAACATATATTAATAAATAGACTTTCTTATCCGCGTAGAGAGCTAAATATGGGAACATAAGACATACGGGTTTTTGAAATAATAAAGATAATTTCCCACTGATTGATTCTAGGATATAAAAGTCCGATATTGGTGATGTAAGTAAACTCACATGTTAAATATATACGGGTGACATTTTTACTTTAATTGGTTCTGAAAAGGTACTCTGGTACTCGTACTCGTTCTGGCTGCATGTTTACCAAATTTAATCAGGGTAACAAAGAGACTGCTTTGCGTTGTAATTCGGTTTTTGTACATGTTACTCTTAGATTAAAGGGTATTATAACGTAAACAACTAAACATGATTCTAATATGATAATATGAGGGTTCTGCGACCTTTTGAAGCAAATCATGATTTTCTTAAATGTTTTTCTCATTCAAAAAAATAGAAATTGTTTTGTTTTTTTTTTTATTTTTCATCATGATTAGTGGCGATAAAGGCAAATAAAAATAGAATGCGATGTTATTTTACATTTTGAAAGAACCGGTGTAAATAGGTGAAAAGTTGAACTCGAATCTTTAAAGAATTCTGAAAAAATTGTTGAAAATCTTCAGGTGTTCTGAGAACTACTTTTATTTGGATATATTTTTGTATGTAAATATATATACATTTCTTCTTGATCAACATCAATATTCCAGTAGATATAGCCATTTTCCTTTGTCTACCCGTTATTATGATGGTAGACAAAGGAAAACGGCTATATCTACTGGAATATCTTAGTTATTATCAGAGCTAGTGCTACTAAATTTGATGAAAATATTGATGTTTTATTATAGCTTGCAAATCTTAGATTATTTTGAAATTTGGCCACTTCCTAATCCTTTATATATCACCTATAGTACCATAGAAGTTATATACCATCCTGCAATCGGTTTTAACTGACAGAGCACGCAATCGATAACTTAACGAACGATAAGTTTCGCCTGGCATAGAAGTAGAGTATTGCAGGTTCGACTGTGTCAAGGTAACTGTTCTTTATTTATTTTGTATATCTCTCTCCCTGTCTGTCTCCCATTCATTTTTTGCACAGTTGTCCCTCCCTCTGCTGCTGTTCTTCTTGTTGTTGCTGTTCTTCTTGTTGTTGCTGTTGTTGTTGTTGTTGTTGGTATAGTTGTGTAGCATTAACTAGTTTTCTGGTCGGCTGAGTTCAAAAGCGCTTATTAATCTTTCGTACTTGTGTTTAGTGCTTTTAAATACGTTTTGAGTACTTTATTTTAGTATGCTTGATGTTTTACCGACGCGACGCTGCAAGTCACGATGTTTGCTCTCAGCGATGTTTGCTGCTCTCTCCTCTCTCTCTCTCGCTCTCTCTCAGTCACCCTGCTCTGCTCTGCTCTCGTCGATCAACCGAACAAACGGCAGCCGACTACGGGCAGCGTTGCCACGCTTCGCTTCTCTTCTATGCTCTTGCCTGCTCTTCCCTTCCTGCTCTGCTCTTCTCTCGCTTCGTGTCGCCTCGCATCGATTAGGACTTCGTCAACGTTGGCCCCCTTCGAGTGCGAGCGAGATGGCAAACGGACAAAGTCGACTTGGCCCTCAAACTGGCGCCCGCTTGCAATTTAATATGCTCGCCAGGCTGGTGGTGGGCGGACTGGGGGCATGGGGAAGGGTTGGGACTACGGGGGGTTAGACCCCCTTGTAAACATAGGGCTGACAGAAGCCATAGAATTAATGCGATAATTACAATGCGAGAATCATTGCGAACAGTGGCCAATGCAGCGCTGGACTCTCCCTCTCCCACTCTTCTACTCTTCTACTCTTCTACTCTCCCCTCCCCCATCCCCCTTTCTCTACACTTGCCCAGCGCCGACAAGGAGCGTGTGAATTACCGCAACGTCAAGCCAAAGAAACACACGACAACACAAAACATATTGGCTCCCGGCCATGGACATTGCTGCATCCAAAGTTCTCGGGTTACCCGCTTTGCTGGGGACTGGGATTAGAATAGCGCACAAAGTAAAGAGAAAAGTGTCGTCGCTGTTTCTGTTGTTCTCCTTCTCCTTCTCCCTCTTCTCTCCCTTCTTCCTCATCTTCTTCGCTCTGCCACACGTACGTAGAGCGTGTCTGAGGGCATAACAATCCACAGTCACGCACAGCAGTGAGTGTACACCCTGGCAATGTGAGTGGAATCGGTTGTCTATATATCGAAGTTATATGGGAATTCAAATAAAACAGTTATCAATACTATACAATAACGATAACCTTACTCTTCAAGCAGCGACGGCCTTAAGTTGCCTCGGTTTCAAGTAAGTTATAGATCTTAAGATATAGAACTACTTAAGCTAAAAGTTTAATATATGTATTATGAAACAAGGATTAATATATATACTATATAGCTAGAAGAGTTGAGCATTTTATATATCCTTCATTTCTTTCATTTCATAGCATATAAAAACGAGTTTCTAATAGTACCACATGCTCCTTCCATCTCTTCCCTGCCTTATACCTTCCTTTTTCTTCCTTTGTGGTACCTCAAGTTCCGCTCTGTTCCTGTCTCGTTGAAGCTCTCAATTGGCCGCATCGCTGAATAGAATCACTTGAAATGGATACGCCTGCCAGACAGGTAGATAGACGTACAGAGAGACAGTCGGGCGGGTAACGGAGCCTGGCGCTTGCCAGGATATCACAGGATATGCGAACAACAACAACAACAACTGAGCCACTCCACTCCTGACGGGACTGACAAAGAAAACAACATCAAATTGAGTAATAAAGAAGAAAGCAAGGTTAGCTTTGGCATGATAAAGTATTTAATACCCTTCCCCACTTTATTTATATGGTAAATAACTACGCCCAATCTCATTGCAATAAGTTGACGCTAAGCAGGAATGTCTAGAGGTTTCAACTCTGAATCCTCCCTTTACTCTGTTAAACTGTCTATCCTTAATCAATTAATTAACTAACTAACCAACTAAAACTAATCTACCAATCTGGTTGGGTTTTACTGGGTTTTCCCAATCTTTTGCAGCAAATGCTGGATCGGGAATTCTTGTTGTATATTCCCCAGCCTAAAAATATTAAAAATTTAAAAAAATTTATTCTTAAATTTGTTTACCAAATTCAATTTAAAAATCGAAGTTTGAAACTTTTGTTATTAAATTTTTTTTGAATTTTAATTATAGCTAATTTTAATTTAAAAATTAAAACTAATTTTAATTTCAAGTCGACTGTCTTAGTTGACGTTAAATAAATAAATAAATAAATATATATTATTATACATGAAGTATTCATAGTGTACTTTGTATACTGGAGTCTGTTTACTTCTTTCTTATTGTTTGCCATATACCATATACCCTCTGTTAGGGTATCAACACTTCTGACGATCCCTTGCGGAGCAAGAAATAAAATAAAATCACAAATAATAATCGCATATGAATATTTTGGGCCCTCCTGCTCGGCGAAGCGATTCGTATCGAACGAGGGCGCGCCGAATATAATTTGCCATATCCTGCGTGCTGAGGGATGGCAGCAATGCGGTATACCCTTTCTCAAATACGTTATACCCTACTGTACATATTATGCAAACATGAAGTAAGAGTTTAATTGTTATCGATCTCTATACCTATCGATAACAGTAGAGTTACTTGAGTTTCCAATTCAATTCAATTCTTTCTCTCTTGTGTTGCCAGTTAATACACCCAACACAATTACAGGGTATACAGGGCAGGCAACTCATCATCAGTGGCGGCAGCGGCGAAGATCAAAGTTGCCGGAGTGCTAATAAAGTTGCCAGGCCAACGTTTCTGTGCTTCAAACGTTGTTGTAGTTCTTGTTGTTGTTGTTGTTTTTAGTGTTATTTGTGTTGTTGTTGCCGGCGATATTTGCTGTGCGGGAAACACCCTGTGTAGGTGCTAATTTAGCGACCCCCCGCACAAGCACACAGCTCGCAGCACGACGACGGCGACTGCGACTGCGACGGCGACGGCGACTGCCAGCGGCGTTGCCAGTGACGGAGTGACGGGTCTGGGGGCTGGCAAAAGATTTGCATTTTCAAAAGAAATAAACTTCAGATAAGAAACTAAATGTCAAAATTATCTACACACATGAATTGAACGCATTAAAGGCGGCCCGTGAGCGTGCTCAATGTGTAGCAAAAGGTCTCTCTCTCTGTCTCTCTCTCTCTATCTGTGTCCAGGAGAAGGATGAGTCCATGGAATGCTTTGTGGCCAGATGAAGCGCGCCAGCCAAAGTGCAAATATGTGTAGGCAAAACCGCAAGAGCGAAGCAGGGGGGAAGGGGGGCAGGAAGGGGGCAGGATACGGCTGACTGGCTCACCTTACCTCGAGATGCCAAAGTGCATCAGGCAGTAAAATGCAGAAAATCGAAACAGGCTTTTAATGAAACGAAAGCGCAGCCGCCCCGCCCCGTCTCGCCACGCCTGCGCGCTGTCAAGTCGCGCGTACAGGGTGGACCCGGGACAGGGTGCAGCCTGTCTGCAGTGGAACGCGAACGAAGAGGCGAAAAGAGAACGCAAAGAGTCAATTAATTAGTAGATGGAGCCATGATTATCGCAATATTAACATTGCGAGGCTCAGCAACAGTTGCGGCAACTCTGGCAAGGCATTTACTTAAGATAACGCACGTGTGGCAGCACTGGCAGCAGCTGCAGCCGCAGTCGCAGCGTTGCCATCCCAAGATTAGGCCGAAAGTTGCATGTGCCTTTTGGGGCGTTCATTAAATGATAACAGACGACGGACGACTTGACTGTGGCGACTCTGGCAACTGCCACATGCAATTGTCGCCGCTGCCAGTCTATGTGTGTGTGTGAGTGAGTGTGTGTGTGATAAGGCTAAGCGGCGTTAGGCTCTTTGAATCCCGTGACCCAGGCCAGGGCAGGGCAGGTAGAGAGCGCTGCTGGCTCACTAATTTATTGAAATTGGGCGCTGCGCTCAATTTAAATTCATTTGGAGGCGCATTAACGCCGCCAGATGAAGACGAAGCGCATTTTGGAGGCAGCTCAAATCTTTTGCTGCATCATTTCCAGGAATTGCGGCTCATAAATGCCGCCGACGCGAGCAGTGGGTCCAAGTGCGCTAGAGATGGAAGAATAGAGAGAGAGAGGGAGAAACAGCAACTGCTGAGAAGAGGGGAGGAGTAGTTGGGGGCGACTGACTGACGACTGCGACTGCAACTGCGGCCAACAGAAGCTGTAAACGGAGTATGATTTAAATACACGCAATCCTTGAGGCGCCACAGCGGGCATGCCGTGTTGCACATGCTGCTTAATTTATTGCGCAATTTGGCCCAGAACAACAAACAGTCCAGCAAAAAGTGAGGCCAGTCAGAGCTGCCTCAACTCACTTGAGCGATGCTTGCGCGCAAATACCCTGCAACTAACTAAGACAATACAAGCAGCTCATCACTAATATACCCACTATACACTATAAACAAGGGCATTAAGTAAACGATCAGACAGGAGAGCAAACAGATCGTGCCAGGTCTCCAATTGAAAATGAGTTTTAATTGTTGAGATGATCAAGTGAGATTTCATTGCCACTGGCTTTCTACAATGCGGGACAGTGAAATAGAGACGCACACTAGCAATAATCCGAATTAAAGGGAACTGTGTAATTCTTCACAAAATGCCACGGCTTTCCTTATATTTCCTTAAAATCATTTAAGTAATCATTATAATGTTAATTATACGAATCAATATATATATGATTATATATATATTCTTCAGTATTAATAATAATAACTAAAATATTTAAATAATACATATATAATATTATATACAAAATTATTTTTGAATAGAATAATTAAAACTCGGCCTAATGATCATTTAAATTTTAAAGTCAAGTCAAATAATATAATATGTACGTAGAATTTAAACAAAAGGCTTTTTTTAAATTTACTTAAGCAGAAGGAACAGGGGCAAATTCCCAAAATCATCTTGATTTGTATGCAATTTTTAGACATATTGTCATAAAGTTGGTAAAACTGATTCTTGTAGTCTCTGGGTTGTATGCTGTATGTATACGGATGAATATGGTCATATAATAATAATATACTTTTTTTGTAGGCTCGAAAATGAACCTTCTGCATGCCACATTTAGTCATACAGCTTCAGTTCTGAAAATAGTTCAGAAAAATAGTAGTGCATGTCCAGTAAAACTTCGTTCATCTATATTTTCGCCGTGCTTTAAAAACTCCCGTTGATTTCTCCACAAAATTATCTATCTTTATCTACTTTATCAGTATGTAAAAATTTATTGTTTTATTTTATGTACTTCTATTTTTTTTTTGACAATTTTTGTTGTTCAATTAAAGAAAGGAACATTTTCGAAATTTTGAAATTTATTCCGTTACGGAAAAGATTTGTAACTTTCAACAACATTACAAAAAATAAAGCATAAGGATATAAAATAAATAAATAAATTTAATATTTTTCCTAAATATAAGATATATATGTTGTGCTCAGTTGATTAAATTTCTAAAAATAAGTCATTATACCCTTCGAGATATAAAGTAGAACAGAGTAAATTATGTAGTTTATTTTCAGACAATGGCTTACCTAAACAACTGGACAGCGGTGTTATGCGTCTTGGTCGCATTGTAAGTGCTTTGGGGTAATAAACCTGAAGAATGCTAATGAGTCACAGAGAAAACCCGTAAACCACCAAATTGCCCGTCTAATTACGCGATTAAAGTTCGATGGAGGCTTTCGACTGCGACTGCGACTAATTCCTCTGTCTGCAGACTATAAAGCTGCATAATGTATCTGGCAATCTGGCGGATGTTTATGTTGACTTAGGTTATCCCTTGCCTAAGCAGCTATGATCGATTTAAGAACGGGTTTAACTTAAGAGATATGCGACTCTTTTCGGGTACTCGGTCTATTATGATCGACCGCCAAGATTTCGCTGGGGCCTAATGAAAATATCAGAGCAGCCCCCGACAAACAAACAGCAATAATGCCCGCAGGGCCGTAGGGCGCATGGGGACGGTCAGGTACCTCGACCTGGGGATTAGCCGGCAGTGGCGAACTGAAGAATGTACGAGAGGAGAAACAGATCGAACGAAGACCCGCAAGAAACTACGCTTTGCATGCACATAATGAAGATGATGATGCGGCGGAGAATGGGAATGCGATGAGGAATGGGACCGGCTGGAGAGAGAGAGAGAGAGAGAGGGAGAGACGCAAGACCGAAAGCGAGGACGGAAGACCGAAGACAGAAGACGAACGGCAGCCGCCGTCCAGGAATCGATTTACGTCTTCTGCGAAATATTCATTACAGCAAATTTGTATCGGGCAACAGAGCAAAGAATGGGACAAGAGTACCGGGTGGGTATTGGTAAAGCAAAAGATGAATGTGCTCCACCTCTCTCACTCTCTCGTTGTCTCTCTCTCTCTCTCTCTGTCTCCCTTTGTCTGTGGCTTGGCATGACTTGCCGTGTCCAATGCGGGCAACATTTTGTACAATTTTCTTAACTTTTTATGCGAAATTATCGTTGATGTTATTATGCATTATGAGAGTTTAATGTGCACAGTTCCTGTGTCTTCTTTGCATTTAATTTAAGCTGATGCTGCTGCTGCTGCTGGTGCTGGTGCTGCTGCTCGAGCGGAACAGCTGCATCGCCACGAGGCGTGGGGAGGGAAAGGGAGCTAAGCGTATTTGTACAGCGCGTTAATGGGTAATTATGCGCGCGAGGACACAAATCTCTCGTGGAGTTTTCATAAAGAGAAAAACTAAAAAAGAAGATCATTATGCTGATAATGAACACAATAATGATGACGGCTCAATCTAAGCAAATTGAGCAGACGCGACGGCAGTTGAGCGAAAGGGAAATATAGACAGAGAGAGAGACAGAGAGAGAGAGAGCGTGCAAGACAAAGGGATAGCCACGAAATGGGTCCCCCAATATGCAGCATCAGCTTCAGCATCGAGACCCAACTCAAAATTGAATGTATGTACGTTTTTTTGCTCCTCTCATCTCCTCTTCCCTAGTCCTGTCTTTCTCCCGCACAGACATTGTCTCTCCCTGTCTCTCTGTCTTCTGCCTTCCGCTGGCCGGTTCGGTTTTTTGTTGCCATCGCTTCGCGTCGCTGTGACCGCATGAAATATAGCCCCGAAGGGCGGTACAATTTTGATGCATTTACAACATTCAGGGTGTTGGTAATTATAGGGAGTTTATGTCTGGAAGTTTCCTTTATGATAGCGTTTTTTTATTTTCTTGGTCTCTTTTATTCTGCTCTTCCCTTTGCTGGCTTTTGTGTTATGTGCTTTTGATTGTTGAATTAGTCCGACCGTCGGGAGTTTTTGCTTGTTTTAAGGTAAACTGTTCGTGGCGGCAATGTTAAGCTAACTCAATAAAGAAATCACCAAATCATCAGCCTTATCTGGTGTTTATAATTTATTCAGCTCAATTTATAAATTATTTAAACAAGATAAAACAATAAATATTGTATATCATTTAAATGTTTTCATATTAAATAGGGAAATATTACTATTAATAAATTATAAAACAATTTACTTAGTTGTTTTGTCGAACTTTGATTGGAATCATCCCTTCAGCTGGATTGAGGTCAATCTATAACGGTTACAGCGAAACTTATATTCAAATGCGCGCCAACTATGCAGAGCTGTCGATAGTCACGCAAGTTCGCATAATCGATTTCGATACACATTTTTTGAATTGTTGCATTTTCTGGCAAATTAAACGACAAAAATTGACTCGTACGAATAGTAAAACAATTTGTATTGAAAAGCGAATGGGTATTTTAAATTTAATTTATGAAATGCATGCAAAACATGTTGCAGGGCTGCTAAACAAAACAGATGTAATCGATGCATTTGTCAATAGAAATAATAAATACAATAAATCGATTTTGCAACAATTTATCGAAACCTCAATTTAAAAAAAATACTAAGACGGTTGATGGTGCTGCCAGATAGGCAAACAACTAATATTAATGTCACCCCTGGACACCAGTTTTACCTGTCTGGCAACCTTCCACCTACTGCAGCCCTTTGATATTTTATTCAGCCCTGTTCGGCAAAATATTACAACTTTTTGGTGTATTTAATGCGACAATTTTAAAGAAAAAGTCAAGCAATCGCTGCTGTTACATACAAAGTGTAGGCTAAACGTTTTAAGTTCTGTTTCAATTTATTGCATAACTAATATAAGTCAAACGAGGCCCATTTGCTAGCATTCCAAAAGAAGCCGGCGCTGCAACATCAAAACAGCGTCTTCGGTGATGTCCAAGAGCTCCGGGTGAGTACTGACAAAGTGTGATATTTGTTTTCCGTTCAATATATGTACAATTATCTTCTTATAGACGTGACCGTGATCGAGAGCGGGAACGCGACAGGGATAGGGAACGAGACCGCGACAAGCACTATGATGGTCGTAGCGTCCGAGGAGGGGACTACGATAATGGCAAGTCCTCACGAAATGGCGCCAGTCTGAGCAGCAGTTCACGTGGTGGGCGAGATGATCGCAAGCGCGGCAAGGAGCCGTCAAAGGACAATGAACGAGGTGCGGGAACACGCCGTGATGAGAAGCGACGCAAGCGTTCCAGATCAAAGGATTATGAAAAAGACAAGTTAGTTGATTGATTTTGTAGATTTTATTGGTTTCCAATTATATTTTGAACTTCACAGGCGGCAATTGGATCGAGAACGGGAAAAAGACAAGGAGCGTGAACGAGAGCGCGAAAGAGAGCGAGAGCGTGAGCGAGATAGAGAACGTGAGCGACAACGCGAACGTGACAAGGAGCGTGAACGGGAACGTGAACGCGATAAGGACAAGGAGCGTGAACGGGAACAGCGGGAGCGTGTACGTGATCTAGAAATTCGCCGGCAGACTCCTGCTGCTCCGCTTGTGATACCTGTGGGTTCGTCAAGTAGCTCGTCAGCTGAGGAAGAAGAAGAGGAAATTGACAAGGAAGAACAACAGCGTCGCCTCGAGCAGGAGATGATAAAGCGACGCGAACGTATTGAACGTTGGCGTGCAGAGCGCAAGGAGCGCGAACAAGAGGACGGAAAGAAAGACGCTAAAGTTGCAGCTACACCTGCTGTGACTAAATCCGCTAAGAAATGGAGTCTAGAAGACGAGTCCGAAGAGGACGATAGTAATCCCTCGCCAACTATTGACGTTGACGTTGACAAAAAAGAACCAGATTCACCTCCTTCAAAATTCCATAGCATTCGCAAACGCTTCGATGATGATGTGGTTGAATCGAAGTTTGCGCCCGTCAAACGACCAACATTCGGAAAAGTCTTGGGTATGGTTTTGGGAACACCAGCGACAGCTACTCCGAAAGCTGCAACACCCCCAACAACAATTATAAACTTAACGACTACATCTGTCCCCGAATCAACTCCGAAAGTGGAAGCAGCCGTGGAGGAACCCAAGAAAGAGACTCCTGAAATACAGTTGCCTGTTCCGGCTGCTTCAGTGACAGCTCCTACTGCTGTTGAGCAACCAAAAGTCCAGCCTGCTGACACGGCCATGGAGACCTCTGACACACCAGCTGTTGAGCCCGAGGATGATGTTGATCCATTAGATGCGTACATGCAAGAGGTTACCAAGGAGATGCGGCGCGTTAATTACTTCGTTAATCCAGCGAAGGCACAAGGCGTGGTCATCTTGACCGGCGTGGCCAAGAAAAAGACAACAACTGTTAAAAAGGGTGAACTTATTGAACAAAATATGGATAGCTTGGAATACTCGAGTGAAGATGAACTGGAAGATATACGGGATACGGCGGTCAATCTGGCCATGAAGCATCGCAAAGAGCTGGCCAAGATTGATCATTCGTCTGTCAGTTATGCTCCATTCCGAAAGAATTTCTATGTGGAGGTGCCCGAATTGGCGCGTATGACCAATTCCGAGGTGGACAAGTATCGCAGCGAGCTGGAGGGCGTGCAGGTGAAGGGAAAGGGCTGTCCCAAACCCATCAAGGTAAGGAACTAAGGCATAACATTGTTCTTATCCCATTATTGCATGAGATTTGAGTATTAGATTATTAAATTTACCCTCTATTTGTAGACATGGGCGCAGTGCGGCGTCAGCAAGAAAGAAATGGACGTGCTACGCAAACTTGGCTTCGAGAAACCAACGCCCATTCAGTGTCAGGCTATACCGGCGATAATGTCTGGGCGCGATCTGATAGGTATTGCTAAAACTGGCAGTGGCAAGACGTTGGCATTCATTTTACCAATGTTTAGGCACATTCTGGACCAGCCGACGCTCGAGGATGGCGACGGTGCCATTGCGATTATAATGGCGCCCACACGCGAGCTGTGCATGCAAATTGGCAAGGATATACGCAAGTTTAGCCGCTCCCTGGGATTACGGCCAGTGTGCGTATATGGCGGCACTGGTATCTCTGAGCAGATTGCCGAACTGAAGCGGGGTGCCGAGATAATTGTTTGCACACCGGGACGTATGATCGATATGCTGGCCGCCAATTCGGGGCGTGTGACCAACTTGCGTCGGGTCACGTATGTCGTTTTGGATGAGGCAGATCGTATGTTTGACATGGGTTTCGAGCCGCAGGTGATGCGTATAATTGACAACGTTCGTCCCGATCGGCAGACGGTGATGTTTAGTGCCACATTCCCAAGGCAGATGGAGGCACTGGCACGGAGGATACTTAAGAAACCGGTTGAGGTTATAGTCGGAGGACGATCGGTGGTTTGCAAAGATGTGGATCAGAACGTAGTCATTTTGAACGATGAGGCGAAGTTCTTTAAGCTTTTGGAATTATTGGGCATCTACCAGGAGACGGGCAGCATAATTGTGTTTGTAGACAAGCAAGAGAATGCGGATATATTACTGCGCGATCTAATGAAGGCATCGTACCCATGCATGAGTCTGCACGGCGGAATTGATCAATTTGATAGGGATTCCACGATAATTGATTTTAAGTCCGGTAAGGTGAGACTGCTCATTGCCACATCGGTAGCGGCTCGCGGCTTGGATGTAAAGGATCTTATCCTGGTGGTCAACTACGATGTGCCCAATCATTACGAGGACTATGTGCACAGGTAAGTCGCAATAACAACAACCTTTGGTGAGTCGACTAAAATATTGAATTGTTCGATTTCAGATGCGGAAGAACAGGACGTGCCGGCAATAAGGGCACCGCTTTTACTTTTATCACACCGGAGCAGTCTCGTTATGCTGGCGACGTTATACGCGCACTGGAACTATCTAGCATTCCAGTGCCGCCAGAATTGCAAACGCTGTGGACGGACTACAAGACAGCCCAAGAGGCAGAGGGCAAGACTGTGCACACCGGAGGTGGCTTCAGTGGCAAAGGCTTCAAATTCGATGAGCAAGAGTTTAATGCGGTCAAGGAGAGCAAGAAACTGCAGAAGGCCGCCCTTGGTCTGGCTGACTCTGACGATGAGGAGGACATTGAACAGGATATTGATCAGCAGATCGAGCAAATCTTTGCCGCCAAGCGCACCGTCAAAGACACCTCAATCGCCAGTGCAGTGGCGGCAGCTAGTGCTAGTGCAAATGCGATAGCTGCAGCTGCTGCAACGCCGATGGCAGTGGCACAACTCCAGCAACAACAGCAGCAGCAGCAACAACAACAGCAGCAACAACAACAGCAGCAGCAACAACAGCAGCTAGCCACAGCCTCTTTGGGCTCGGACAAATTGGAATTGGCCAAGCGACTGGCCTCGAAGATTAGCAGTAGCCGTAATTTGGACACCAAGGCCACCCAGGTGGCCACCGAGTCGATTATGAAGGGACAGGCTGGTGCTGCTCCTGCACAGCCAATGCTAACTGCACGCACCGTGGTCGAGCAGCTGGCCGCGAAGCTGAATAACAAGCTCAACTACCAGCCCAAGGAGGATGAGGATAGCTTGGTGGCACTGATGGGCACCAACAGCAACTCCTTTACCAAGTACGAGGAGGAGCTTGAGATCAATGACTTTCCGCAGCAAGCACGTTGGAAGGTCACCTCGAAAGAGGCACTTGCCCAAATCTCCGAGTACTCGGAGGCAGGCCTAACTGTGCGTGGCACTTACGTGCCGCAAGGCAAGAGTCCGCCCGAAGGCGATCGTAAGCTTTACTTGGCCATCGAGAGCTGCAGTGAGTTGGCCGTGCAGAAGGCCAAGCGGGAGATAACACGACTCATCAAGGAGGAACTGCTGAAGCTCAGCTCAGCGCATCATGTCTTTAACAAGGGGCGCTACAAAGTGGTGTAGAAGTGAATGTAGCACGGGTCTATACTATAATATACAATATGAATGTAACATACATGTGTAAGCGTGCCAATATCAGTTAGCACATTTGGTATATTATCTTGGCAAAGCACGCGATGCATTGCAGTTATAAAGCTAAGTTATGTATTACCACAAGCAAAGCTTTTGTCGACTCATTGTTCTCCGGTCCCCTAAAGACTGAACCAAATTGCGAACCCCATCTCTCCACAGATCACAACACATTGTTTAGCGATTAAGCGTATGAGAAACTACTCTGAAGTGTCCTAGCTGAAATATCTTAACTTTTAACCAAAGCAAATGTGTTTTCTTGAATAATTTGTATAGAATCCCAAATGCTTTTATTATCATGATGGTTGTTTAGGTGAAAATTCGGGAAAAACCAATAAACACACACGTAGCTAGTGTTTTGATTTCCAATTATTGTGAAACGAAAAGATATTAAACGGTTTCTCTAAGTAAGTATGTATAAGAAGATGATCCTGTTATCAAATAGTCGTGTTTATGATGTGAACTACGCCAATAATTGGAATCTCAGAGGTAGCTCGATAAGGTTCGTTCTTCAACTCCCGAATTGGCATTGGTTCTCAAAGATCTTACACAATAAAAAAGTTTTGTTTTTTATTTTTTTTTTTGTTTTTTTTTTTTGTATATTTTTGAGTTTTAGCTTATTTTGCCGCATTTTATTTACTTATCGCCCGTTGCGCTTATCAATTGATTTTCATGCTACAATATTTCGTGTCTAGAAACTACTAAAATTAAATTTAAATGTAGTTATGAGCTTTGTTTTATTAATTATCATTACTTGTTGTTTCAATTATAATTATTATTATGCGCTTGAAAAAATTGTTGGTTTGTTTATGCACTAATTTGTCGGCAATGTTTTTGGTTTTTCTTTATATTATTCTTTTGGTATTTTTTTGTTTTTTTGGTTTTTTTTTGATACAAAACTATTTTTTTATTTTAAAATTATTATTGAATTTGCGCTTTCTGCTCTCGATTTTTACGGCTGCTAGACATTCAAAATCAATCACACGCGAGCTATACATATGTATATCTATGTATGTACACACATACACGCATCCGTGTATATGTGTATATACAGATAATCGCATATATATATGTATACTACATCGTTCTCATTCTGCATATGTACAAGTCTAATTTAAAATACGAAATGTGCTAAATTAAAAAAAAAAAAAAAAAAAAAATGTATATATAATATTTTTATTAAAATTCTTTATAATATATGTAATATTATAATTAGTTGTAGTTTTTTCTTTAATCAATTGTTCTTTGTATCGTTTTCTTTTGGTTTTTCGTTTCGTTTCGTTTTCTTTTCTTTTGGGTTTCTCGTTAGTTTAGTTTGGCAACAGTTTAAATTCGTTGCAATTTCCTCAGTTGCTGCTAACATTTTCGCATTAGTTTACTTAAGATTAGGAAAAAAATATTCATTTTAGCTTGTTCTTCCTCCTGTATCAGTTTAGAGTGTTAGTAGTATGTGTGTGTTTCCGTGTATGTACTAAGGTTGAGTAGTATGTGATAAACGGGATGCAAGCTCAACAGAAACAAAAAAAAAAGGGAATCAAACAAACAAACTAAGCACTATAACGCACTGCAGGAAGCATCAAGAAGTATTGCTGCTAGCTTGGGATTGGATCCGGTTCGGGCTCTGGTTCGGGTTCGGGTTCGGGTTCATTCTCGGGTGATTTGGGGGATTTGGCTCTCTACGTGGGCGGGGTTAACGTATTGCTATTGCATCTACTATTTCTGTTTTTTTTGTCTTTTAAAGCTACCAAAAACCGTTGTCGCTATAAGAATGTGTATTAGAAACAGATGTGTTATTTACAATCGAATCAAACTCTATAATATATATATACATATACAGAGGCTAATGTGACTCTTAAGTGTCGCTGAGTGTGTCTGTCTGAGTGTGTGTGTGTGTGTAAGTTAGTTTACCCAGTTTAGCTTAGTTATAGTTTTAAAAGAGCGCAATTCTTATTATCGGATCACTTGAAGCAATTTCATGGAGTTCTTTTGGTCGCTTATCTCTGTGTCTTGGTCTGTGTGTGTCTCTCTGTGTGTGTGCGTGTGTGTGTGCTTGCACAGTGGCTACTTCAGATCTACTTTGGAATTCGCCCCGTGTACAACTGTCGTTTGTATGTAATATCATTATCAAGTTTTTCTTTTTGGCATTTTTGTGTTTTTTTTTTTTTTTGTTTTGTTTTTTTTTTCTTTGGTTTTGTTTTATTTTAAAATCTGAAAAAAATCAATAAAATATCAAAGTAATTGATTAGTAGGGCACATCAAAGGACATTGGCATTAACTTAGTTGTTGCGGTTCAGAGATATAGACAGCATACAAAACTACGGAGAGAACAATTTGAAATCGGATTGAAATCGTTGAACGTTTTGGTACATCAGACTCTCTCAGGCGTAACCCGATAAAAGTCCAGGACCGAGACATGGAATATGCGACATTCGCTGATCTTTCTTTTAGGCCAAAATAGTGAGTGAGATAGAGAGAGAGAGTGAGAGTGAGAGAGCGAAAGCAAGAGGGAGGGAGCATGTCTTTAACAAGTTATGCCTATACGATTTCGTTAATAATAGTTATTGTTGCTTTTTTTATGCGTTTTTTTTTTCATTTTTCTTTTGTCGGATTTTACCCACCTTTTTCTCCTATACAATTCAATAAATTATTGCATTTGATATGTTGGTCCATTGTTTCGTTATTCGTTCCTAAAAAATTCTTGTAGTTTTCTTGGTTTTCGTATTTTTTTTTTGTTTACTTGTATATGATTAACATATCTCGTGTGAGTGTCTGTTTGTGTGTATGTATGTGTGTGTGTGTGTGTGTTGGGCTGTAATTGAGAAGTGAGATTGCTGTTGTTAGTGTGTGTGTGTGTGTGTGATAGTTGCTGATTTGGCGGCCAAACATCGTCCAATCGAATTGAATCCTAATCCTAATCCGAATCGGTATCCAAATCGAATCACTAAAGATAATAGTCGCCCGTTATGGGTAGAGAAGGCGAAGAAGAAGTTGAAGCCGCCGCCGCTGCTGCTGCCGCTGCCGCTGCTGCTGCTGTCGCTGTCGTCGCTGACGATGCTGCTCCTGCTGCCGCTGCTGCTGCTGCTGCCGCCGCCATCGACTCTGCCGCTGATGACGTAGACGTTGTCGTTGCAATTGTTGTTATAGTTGGTGTTGCCGCAGCCGTGGCCGCCGCCATTGCTGCTGCCGCTGCCGCTGCTGCCGCCGCCGCTGCCGTCATAAACGACTATCAGTATCCGAATCCCGCCGAACCGTGTCCAGTCATTGATGGTGTTACACTACTAACTATACCTAATTGTGTGGCTGTATTATTTGATTGTCAGTGTTGTTGTGCAGCAAATTTCATACGTTTTTGTTTTTGGCGTTGATTGCAGAACCAGACGCGAACCACGTTTTTCTTCAAATCCAGCTTTTCGGCTATGGCAGCGATTTTCTCCCCGGATGGTCTCGGCTGGACGGCGAAGTAGGCTTCCAGAGAACGCTTTTCAGGTGCCGCAATGGAAGTCCTTTTTCTTGAAAAAAGACTCGATATAGATTACTTTAGAAATGGGCCCTAACGCTGGGAAATGTATTTGTACTGTTCTGTTCTGTTCTGTTGCGGTTTCGGTTATGGTTTGGCAGGTTTTAAGCTGTTTTTAGCTATGCTTTTTTCCTAGCCAATTTCAATAGTTTTTTTTTTCATTTTACTGATTCTCTAGGGGTTTCTGCAAATTAATACTCTGCCAATTCAGAAGGTTCTCGACTTACGTTGGAGGGGGGGATAACTAAGTGGGAGAGCAGGCAAGGAGCGGGAATGGGGTGTGTTAGGATGGGCGTGATCGTGAGAGGGGTCTTGGTTTTAGTTTTGGTTATGGTTTTGGTTTTGGGTTCTGTTACCGTTCTAATCAAAACACTTTCTACCTTTTCTTTTCGCCCGCCGGCAGCACACTGGGCGCATCGGGATCACGTCGCTTGTTTTTCGCCTGCGCCTCAGCCTCCTCCAGCCACGCCTGCAGTATTGGTTTCAGTGCGATCATGTTGTTGTGCGACAGCGTCAGACTCTCGAATCTACAGATTGTGCTCTGCGACAGTGCACCGACGCCAGGTAACTTGAGATTGGCCAGGGCCTTGCCCACATCGGCTTGTGTGACACCTGCAACAGATCAGAATTGGTATAAGGGATAAGCTCGCATCGCTATAATCGTATAATCTTTCGATGCGACAGGCCTCATAATATATGATTTTTTGCTTCCCACTATTTGCCCTATTATTCGGTGTTGCAATACGTACATAAGTATAGAATATACATTTAGAGTTTCAAAACAAATTTTGAGCTTAATAATATAAATATTATTAAAGAATAACCTAATTAACTCAGGAATCTGGATTAGAAATAAGTACCCTAGCGTTCAGCCAGTTTTGCTTGAACATGTTGAGAATTGTAAACGTTTCTTGAGTACAAAAAGTCATATAAGCCTTAAGGCATTTCTCGCTTAAACCAGTTGAGAATTCGAAGCAAAATCTAGTTAAAGCGTTTCTTGGCTATTAAAGGCTACAACGTAGCCACAAAGAGATGATTCCTATTCTAAATTCTGCATAGTGCGCTAAATAGATTACGCAAAAGATAAAGTTGAACTATCTCACGTCTCAATTTCCTATATATGCCAGTTAGTCTTATCTTTCCGCTTACCCAGTTTAATGCGACGCTGCTTGAAGCGCTCCGCGAACGCTTCCAGCTCGCGCGGATCGGTGTCGGTGTCGGGATGCAGGCCAGCGGCTGCAACAGCCGCCGTTATGACAGGATGATGTACCGCTGAGTGCCCATGGTGCCCTGCATTAAATGCTTGGTAATCAGCACAGTGGTTGGGATGTGGTTGCTGCTGGTTGAACTGATATTTACCCGCCGTGTGACCACTTAACGTGCCCGGATGGTGGTGGCTCATCATGTGATTCATACTGTGATAGGAACCGTGCAGGTGTTGGTGTGTGGGCGTTAATGGCGACTCCGATATGGGGGCTAACGTTGTCATCGAGCCCGTCGGATCCAGCATGTCCAGTTGATCCATTGAATGGTGCATCTGCGGGAGAGAAAAGAAAGTGGAAACACGGAAATGAAACGAAGGAAAAGCCAAGCTCCAATTTTTGTAATTTACAGCCTATTTGTGGTACAGAGATGTTATGTAACCGATTTCTATAGATGTCTATAATTAAACAAAATATATATATTTATCAAAAATGAAACAGAGCTCTAATCCCTAATACTGCAGCCCTTTCTACTCACACACAGTTTATTGTAAAATACGAAGAATAATTAGAAATGCAATACAAATTTTTTACACAAAAGTTTTCTGAAACATTTTTCAATGCTTACTCTTAGATAGGAAATCTGTGCAGAGACTGTGGTTATGGAAATTGAAAATTTGATACACGGTGCTATTAATATTGTTATTTAATTAGGGCTACTCTGCACCTGTGCCACGAGATGAATGTGTATACCCAGATTCTTTAAAATACTGATTAATCATTGATTAACCACACTTATATAAAGTCTGCGAAAGGGGGTTCCTAAGGTTTTTGCAATGTCTGCAATACACATATTAATTGTGTTTAAGTTATAAAATCGTGATCAATATTTAAACCAGTTTTATCTATATTTTTGTGAGGAATTTATGAAGAATACATACATATGAATTTACATACTCGTATGTAAGTAATAAATAAGTAACATATGCTATATGCACTTGGTATGTACTTTGAGTAAAATTCATCGACTTTAAGTCTTGGTCCGAGATAAATAAATTATACAACTTTCGAAAATTTTTTTTTTAACTTATCTGCTTTCTCTAGCTTTCTCTTTTATTGAACTTCAATTCTATCTTTATTCGACAATATCATTATTTTTTATAAATACTATAATAATTACTGTTATAAACTGCTAAAAGGGATTTAAGAAATATACGTATACTTTTTCAAGCTGCAATTTCTCCTCTGATTTTTCTTCCAATATCCTTGGATATGATAGAAGAAAGTCATATGCATATATTTTTTAGCAAGATTAATATAAACTTGTTTATTAATAAGAAAACTTATTAACGTGTAATTATCTGGGGTACTTATACCTCATGAACATCCAATAATTTTATGTTGGTAATTCTATTTATAGTGACTCATCATTTCTTGTACTCCAATATTCGTAAGGGATAATCGGCTATTGCAGCCCCTGCCCAGCCCGCCCCGACCGGTCTCCGTTATTATAAATGGCTTATACTAAATCTAATCTTATGCATAACAGTCTAAATAATTTAGTGTGCTGCCTTGTTCAACACAAAAACGGCATTTAAGGTTGGAAATGAGTGCGAGAAATGAGAACAACGACAGCTCCATCCTAATTAAAGTCCAGTCCCCAAGTTGAATCCTTTACCCGTTGCACGGCACAAACAAAAACAATGAGAACATCTTAAAATTTGAGAGAATCTCAAGTTGAGAAACTGGCGCAACTGTCTACCAGAGATGGGGCGGGGGAGAGGGAGAGAATAGGGTGTGAGGGAGATTCCAGGCACTTGTTACGAAATCTTTTGTGTCATGTTGCTTTAATTGAACGAGAGACGAACAGAAGCAGCAGCCTGTGCAGGAGGAGGAGGAGGTGGCAACTCTGAAAGGGTCTTAACCGAATGAGACATATACCATACAAAGGCGGAAGCACGGGGACACATTCGAAGAAGGGAGGGGTAGGGGGGGCGCCGAGCGTGAAGCACAACTCTTTTGTCTATGCATCAAATATTTATAGAATTGTTCAATTATTAAAACAAATATGAATAGCAACTAAAAAGCAGGCAACAACACTGGCAGCAGCAGCAGCAGTAGCAGCGGCAGCGGCAGCCATTGCTGCTTTGGCTCTCACGATAGATATTGCGCGCGCTCTCTCGCCTCCCGCTCTCCCGCACACACACACAGACACAAGGAGAGAGGAGACTGCAGAAGGCGCAGCATGTGCGCTCTCTGTCGCGCTTGTACGCGCGCGTGTATGTGTGTGTGTGTGTGTTTTGCTTTGTTAAGCATTTAAACTGATTACAGCTGAAAAGTATGCTACAGCGCAGCGCCAAAAGCCCAGCCCAGCCCACTCAGCCACCCCCCGCCACCCACACTGGCTGCCTGTGGGAGGGGCACTCATATTTATTTATCTTTTTGAATGTGGCGCAGTCCAAAACTAGCATACATATGTATAAGTGCTGTATCTGTGACTCTGTGTCCGTGTCTGTGTCTGTGTCTGTGTGTATATACAGAACATACCACGCCCTCTCAGGCGACGCTTAGAAATGGACAGAAAACGTGATCACGTACACAGCGACAGCTATACATGCACATAGATTTGCGTAGATACACACGCATACATGCATAACACATACATACATATGTATGGTATGTATGTATGTATCGAGCCAGGGCTTTGTGCAGCGTTGTGCCAATTATGTAAAACTCTAAAATGATAAGCAGAGGCGCAGAGCGGAAAGAGGGGAGCTGGGGGGAGGCCTATGAAAAACAATAAGACAGGCCCGTGACCAGAGCACGCCAGTACATAAGCGAGCTAGCGCCTCTGTTGGGGGCGTGGGAAGTGGGGGGAGAGCATAAAAACTACCAGAGCTGGCTACTGTCTGCTGCCTCAGTGACTGCCTCTGCCTCTGCCTCTGCCACTGCCACTGCCGCTGCCTCTGCTGGCGGAGCAAACACAATGGCAAACTCTTCAATTATAAACCAATCCCAAAATTAGTCTGACTGTTATTGGTTTGCACCCTTGGCGCTCTCACTGTTTGCCTCTCGCTCGCACTGGCACGCATATAGCTGTCTCTTTTGTGGGCACTGCGCAACCACCCTGCGCCGAGAGAGCACGAGAGCAGCAGCAGCAGCGGCGGCAGAGGCAGCATAGCAGCAGCGCCAGCAACGTTTGCCCTGTGGTTCATGGGTCGGGAACAGCCTCAGCCTCAGCGAAGGCGACGGCGACGGCGACGGCAACTGTGACAGCTGCTGCTGCTGCTGCTGCGTCGTCTGTTGCTGCTGCATTGTGGTTGGCTGAGGCTTATGCAAAATTCATTTGGGCAGTGCCCACAAAAGCAGCCGATGCGGCTTCGTTTGCCATCGCTGTCAACGTCGTCGCTAGCGTCGTTGCTGGCGTCGTCGTTGCTGCTGTTGTTGTTGTTGCTGGGGACACTGTGCTGGGGCATTTCATTAGGCGCATAATTTGTAATTAATAAAATTATTCAACAGAAAAGAAAAAAACAATATAAATGATGCCAGGAGAAGCAGAAGCAGATGAAGAAGAAGAAGCTGGCAACTGTCGCGAAACTGCAGCGAAAAGCGACAGCGACAGCGACGTCGGACGACAATGACAAAAAGAGGCAACAATGGACAGGGAGAGTCACAGCAGTCAGAGCGAGATGGCAGGCGTGTGGGTGTGGCATTTATCTCAGTATGTCTAACCAAGCGTATGTGTGTGTATGCATGTGTATGCGTGTGTGTGTGTGTGTGTGTGTGAAATGCATTATCAAAAAGGCAAATCAAATGCATTTTGCCAATAGGAAAAAAAATGCTGCCTGCGTTGCAGCTGCAGCTCGGCCTAAGCGGAGTGCCGAATTTAAGCTCTCACACACACACACACACACACGCACACAGAGCGACGCATACACGCACACGCACACATGCACGAGCACGCGCTCTCCAACATTGTCGCTCTCGCTCGTGTGGCCCACACTCTGCTCTCGCTCTCTCGCTCTCCCTCTCTCGCTCTCTCAGTTGCTGGCGCTGCCTTTCGTTGAGTGCGCCGCCATTTTGCTTTTGTTTTTGGGCTTCGCTTTTGCCGTTCCGTTCGCATTGTTGCTAGCTTCGCGCTCATTATTTATTAAAAACTTTGCAAACATAATTTATTTATTTGCCAGTTTGTTGATAAACATGTGAATGCCTATAGAGCCCTTTCCTGCCCCCCTCCCCCTTCCCCTACCCCCTCTCTGTCTGTCTGTCTGTGCGATTGTTTACGCGCAAATGACCTCATTACATATAACGTAATTTGTTGTTGTCGCCCGTTTCTTTCTCTTTCTCTTACTACTCTCTGCCTTTTTTCTTTCTCTCTTTTTTCTCTCTTTTTTATTCTGTGCTGCAGTCTCGTGTTTGTTTTATTTTTATACCCGTTATTTGTTATTACTCGCTTTCGGCATAATAAAGCGTTTTTGGCGCGTTGCTTAGCCGGCGTTTTCCCCTTCACGCACGCTCTCCTCTCCTCTTCCCCCTTTTACACGTATTCGCACGCATTTTTCGCATTTTCGCATTCTCGCATTCTCGCACTTTGCATTTTGTTTTGTTTGGCTGCTTCGTTGGGCTGCCGCGCTTTGTTGTTGTTCATTAATTTTTAAGCAATTTGTTAATATGTTATGGCCAGAGGCAGACAGACAGAGAGAGAGAGACAGGAAAAGACAGGGACAGAGACAGACAGCTGATAAGACGTCATTCCCCACGTATGTGTGTGGGTGTGTGTGTGAGTAAGAAACGCACGTGCCTTATGTCGATTTAAAATGTATTGCACTCCCATGATTAATTTTGATGTAATATGATGTATCCTGAAGATAACCTGAAGATACAAGACATTGTAGAGATGCAGCAGGAATGGCACATAGGGTACATATGGTTATTTCTTTCGCTTCTCCACAGGCTTCAGGATCTGAAAGGAGCACATGAGCGTCTCGTCGACGGACATCATGGCGCCAGCATTGTCGAATTCGCCGCAGTAGTTGGGGGCCGAGAACAGTGTGACCAGCTGCCGTTTGGCAAAGAACTCGTAACCATCCTCGACCACCTGATGGGCACGGCAGATGAGATCGAGATCATGCTTCTGCAGGAATTTGCCCACAACCTCGGCCCCAAAGGTGAAGCTAACGCCTCGATCGTTCTCGCCCCAGCCGATGGTGTCCTTATCGGGATCGGACCACAGCAGATCACAGAGCAGTCCCTGATCGGGCACATCAGTGGGTCGCATTATCCGCTTGATCTGCTCCATCGAGGTGAGGTCCGGACTGAGGCCCCCATGGCAGCAGAAGATCTTCTCGTCCACGATCGCCACCACGGGCAGGCAGTTGAAGCAGTCGGTGAAGGTCTTCCACAGCTTGATGCTGTAGCGGCGCTTGCACTCGTCGTAGAATCCGTAGATCCGATTGATGCTGGCGCACTCGTGGTTGCCACGCAGCAGAAAGAAGTTCTCGGAGTACTTGATCTTGTAGGCGAGCAGCAGACAGATCGTCTCCAGCGACTGCTTGCCGCGATCCACGTAGTCGCCGAGGAAGAGGTAGTTGGATTCCGGCGGATAGCCGCCGTACTCGAATAGTCGCAACAGATCGTAGTACTGTCCGTGTATGTCGCCGCAGATCTTGAGGGGCGCCTCCAGCTCGAGCAGTATGGGCTGAGCCAGGAATATCTCGCGCGACTTCAGGCACAGGCCTCGGATCTCGGACTCATTCAATTGCACATTCTTACCGGGTCTGGCGGTACGCACTTCCAGCAGTCTGGAAATAATGCTGTCCAAATTCAGCACCTCGGCCATGACAGCTAGATTTTGGCCGGGCTGGCCGGTGGGCTCCGGTCGGGCTAACGCTTGGGACGCCGTTGGAACGAAGTTAGTCCGACTAGTGACCAACTAATCTCAGGTCTATTAACTCTCTCTCTCTCCGTGAGGGGTATCAATGCTTTGTTCTTTGTTCTGTTATTCCCGATCGATATTCGATTCGATAGTCCGATATTATTTACCGGATGCCAACTTACTGTGTGCCAACGGGTGTCCAACCTGATGAATGTGATTGCAAGAATTTTGAATTTTATGGAAATCGAGATGAAAATGGTTTCGTTTTTTGTTATATTGTATCTGTTCTCGAGAATAAATGTGTTAATCTGTTAAATCATGTAAGTCGAACTGCCAAAATTTATGTTTGTAAATAACGAAAATAACCAAAGGCCGACAATAAAAACAGGGGTTGTTCAGTTCGAAAGAGGAAACAGTATAATGAAGCACCTATGTGGATCACTGGGGTGTCCAGGCAGGAGATTCACACAACTCTATATAACCGATCCAACCGTAACGGTACAGCTTTGATTTCTGGGCCTGTGATTACAATATACTGCGATCCTTAGAAATTAATTAAAGAAACGAAGCTTTCTTCAACAACTCAGAGAAATAGCCTCGGTGGGGAGAAAGAACAAGTGAGGTGTGGGGAAGTATCCACACTTTGATAAAACATTAAAGATATTTCGAAAGAGAAAACAGTAGAATGAGGCAGCTATGTGGATCACTGGGGTACCCAGGCAGGAGATTCACACAACTGTATAAAATCGATCCCACCGTAACGGTACAACGTTGATTTCCGGGCCTGTGATTACAATATACTACGATCCTTAGAAATTAATTAAAGGAACGAAAACTCAAAGAACAAGCTTCGGTGGGGAGAAAGAACAAGTGAGCAGGGGGGAAGGGCCCACAATTCGATAAAACATTAAAGATATTTTACAATTTTGATTTACTTAGTATCCAATTCCCTAAAAACTTCTAAAGGATTCAAAATATTAAAAAAGTCTCTTAAAAAACACTAAAAAACCGAATAGTGTATTATGGTATGGTATACCCGCTATATTAAGAATTTTTGTTGCATACTTTGAAGAGCTTAAATTATTATATATTAAATGTCTTCTGCCTGAGTATATTATTTCACTACCATCTCATTTTTAAAAGTCATTTGGAATAAATATTTTGGCCTTCTAAGGGAGGGCTTTAAGGGAAAGGACGGGGGCGTAGACAAATTCCAAACTACACTTGATCTGCGTGCAATAATAAGACAGCATTGTCACCAAATTTGGTAGTCATAGCTCTAAGAGTCTGTGAGATCTAGATTATCATACAATCAGACAGATAACCAGAAAGACATACTTAGACTCCTTTTAGTATGCATGTTACAGTTTTTTTTTTTTTTGGTACAGAGATATTATAGACTTTGTATAAACTATATAAGTGTAGTGGGTGGGGTTACACTATAACAAAAAATATTAAAATTTTAAAAAGAAAATTGTATTATATGCTTAAGGTCTTTACACTATTTAATTTAGCTTAAACTCTGCGAACATACTCCTATCAGGATCGCATTCAAAAATAATGTAAATTCTTGAAGAAAACATAGACTCTGGCAACTCAATCCCCTATTCAACAAATCATTCTTCACAGCTTATAATTTGTATACAAATTAATTAGCTAGAGATGGTCGAAAGGTTCCAAATATTCCAGTTGCAGTGCCTTTAAAAAAACCAACTCTATCCTGGACATGAATTGCATCGTATCTATCCACAGATTCTCATATGTAAGTTAAGTGCAGAAATGGAATTCCAAAACTAATAAGCAATCTCTTTATAGAGTTACTAACATGACAGTTCAAGTAAACTCTTGTTATTCTGAAAGTCTGGCAAAATTTAAATAAATATGCCAAAATGTATATAAATAATATAAATGCCGCCTTTACCTGAAACATCATTGCCATTGGTTTGCCCCATAATGTATTATTATTATTATTAAACAGATCAAAGTTAAATATAAATAGCATATGGAATTCGATAACAACAAAGCAGCGATCTTTTTATAGAGTAACATGTATCCGTATCAATTGTAACTAATATGCGAATGTTCTTAGAAAAACTAAAAAGAAAAAAGGTTTAAGGCCAAGTTTCAGATGGAAATTAGTTTTGAAGGGTAGGAGGAGCAAACTCCTAACGATACAGAAGTCTTGCACACTACTGCCTTGGATATTGTCTAAGGATATTCATACATATTGTATATTTTTGCTATTTTAAAAGGTTTTCTTTTAGTAAACCTCTTTAAGCTCGTCCCAAGTTAAAGTAGCTTGATATGGGGCTGCACATGGACTACCCCTAGTTGGCTCTAATTAGTTGCAATTTGTAAGTGACAGTGTTGTTGGGACTGCTCTGGAAGGTTGGGGGTCACGAGGGTGGGTGTTGAAAAATTGTAAGGTAAACAAGAAGTTGAAGTGGCAATTTGCGAGCTGGAAACGGAAAAAGGAAAATCGAAAATCAAATGCATTCGCACTAATAATCATCATCAGTAAGGGGGGATGGAAGGAGCAACTGGATGATGGGTGAGAGGGTAGTGCTGCCATAGGGCAATAACCCACTCTACGTACTCCACACACTCCATGGAGCACCTGCACAAGAGACTTGGCAAACTTTGGGAGCAGAGAGCGAACGCAAACAAAACATCGTTTATTTTCGGAAACAAAAGACCTCATTTTCCATTTGTTTAACTCGAGAAGTAAAGGACAAACAGCAACAAAGGCGGCAGCTTTATAAATGGATACACATGGCCGAGAACCAGACCCAGTTCCCCCTCATTGTTGTTGTTGCTGCTGTTTGTTGAAATTAATTGGTGTTACACAAATGAGTAATTTTCAATGTACATAAATATTTGCACAAATTGCAATTTGCCGGCAATGCGCCCACAGGCCATGCCACAGGTCTGCATACCACCACCATCGCCATCGCTTCTCTCTCTCGGTTTCCGTTTCCGTTTCGAGAGCTGTTCAAACACAATTTTTATTGTCAAGCGTTAATAATTTGAACAATGAATAATATGAACGGTAAGCATCTGTTATTATTCCAAACAAATCAAAACAAGTGCACTAGCCGGGCTAACTGGCTGGGCGGGGCGGGGCCACACCCCCAGACGCTTTCCTCTTCCCCGGTTCATGTGGCAGTACTTCATCCAGCGGCAGAGGCCGCACCGGCCACACAAATCTTCATAAATTGCAACTCTGCAGTGGGGGAGGGAGTGAAGGTCGGTGGCAGGGGAAGGGGGAAGGATGAGGGGTTCGAGCATGACAGTTGGGAATTGAGACAAAGTGCGAGAAGTGCCCTGGTACGGTGTGGGTCTTCAAAAAGGGGTCGAACTCGCCGCCAAATGGGAAAATGAAACACTTTACTTTTGCAACGCGAATGTTGACTCTCACGTTGCCGTCGACTGCGACTGCGGCAGCGACTGCGACTGCACACACAATCAAGAAACAACAAATTGCCACATAAATGTGGGGTGGTTTGCCACGTAATAGATTTTATTTTATTTTTATAACGCACAACGCAAAGGGACGCAGGACGCGGCAAGCGGGAGGAGGGGAAAAGGGAAGCGGCACGCAGTGCGCCGCCATACGCCGACGTCGTATCTCGCTCCCTCACCCCTGGACACGGGGACGTGTCTTTACTTACTTTTACTTTTTTTTTTTTTTTTATTTCTACCTTTTGCCGGCGTAGCGCAGCACCGCAGCCGTGAGCAAAATTTTTGCCAAGGGAATTCCCAGTAGAATTACGTGGATACACGGAGCAAAAAACCCCATCGCATCTGCGTTGCGTGCAGCATACGAAGTGCACCTGCACACGCCTCCCTCCCCCTGACTCCGTTTGGTATCTTTTCCTCGAGATCGACAAAGTGAAACTTATTATAACGATGTCTTCGAAACGAGCTTAGGAATTGATTATCGAAACTAAGGTTAGGTTGGGAATACATATGTATTGGCTAACTGTTTTGGATACTCCTTCGTAGTACTTCGTAGTTTGCTCGTATTAAATTTTGAGTGAGTCAAGAATATATGGCTTTAAATTTGATTCGATTCTTTTTTTAGCCGCATAATTTTTTGATGCTTTACGACGGGTTTGGAAATTATTCTTCATTTTTCAAGTATTTATATATGAATAACTAAACTTAACAGTTATTTGCGGTGTAGATTTTATATTTATATATTTTTTTAATTTCTAAACTGTTTTTTCTTTGCTTTTCACAATTCTTCTCTAATTTCTCGCATTTTTAGCACTCTTTGAATGAATATTAATAATAAAAAATAAATAAAAAAGAAACATAAATTTCTCACAGTGTAGCGGGACCTGTCGGGCAACGCATAAAGTAGCTCAAACAACAAACAATAATTTAGTGCAGTTATTAACGGGGCAGGTAGCAGAGCAGAGCAGAGGGAGACGGCGGCGATGCGCTGCGGCTGGGACTGAGACTGCGACTGGGACTGGAACAGGGACTGAGGGGAGTGCGAGACAAAGTCGGAAATAAGTTTCAGGGTTAACATATTGTTGCTGCTTCATCAGGCGTACTACACGGCCAAGCTGTGGCTACAGAGGCAACTGTGCCGCCAGTCCCACCTCCAGCAGCAGCAGCATCCCGCTAACTCCCACCAGACTCAGACCCATTGTATTTTTTTTTTCTCTATACCCTTACAGAGAGTATACTCATTTTTCCCAGATATTTGAAACGAGACATCTCCGGCCTCATAAAGTATAAACTATTAAGAATCAGCTTTAATAGGGGAACCAAAATGTTCACCTATTTATCTATACGTATGTCCGTCTTATCTGTATATTTGTCAGTTATATAACAATCTGATGAAACTTCTTATAGCTGTGAATACTATTAACCAGAACGATCTAGATCGGACTGAGATACTGCATAGCTGCTTTATCGTATATAGTCATCAAAATTTTATGAATGTCGTAAAATTATAGGATGTATTTGCCATTGGAACAATCCATCTTAAAAGTGTTTTGTTTTGCATAAAATGACTAACTAGACTCAATTGAAAGTATATGTATATATTTTAATATCTTTTAATAAAGTCCCTGAATTATATCCTAACATACAGCAAAGATCCTCCAGAATGCTCTTAAGGAACATTTGAACAATACAATCATTACTATTTTCTATAGTTATCATAGAAGTAATCGGCTCAAGCCTATTCCGAATACTGCAAGAGTATTCAACTTTCGGCTTCATCGTTTTTTTTTCTCGTTTTTATTTTCAATGTAGCTCGTAATTTTTTACACATTGCGGTCCCAGCTTAACTGCGCTTCCGCCGGTTTTCCTGCTCTACTGGGAGACATATCAATATAACCGGGCCGCATACACACGCCTCCGTCCTCCGTCCACCGTCCGCCGTGCACCGTGCACCTTCTGCAACGTCTGCTCACGGGGCTCACGGCACGCACTGCGACGGTGATGGAACAAGTGTAATCGCAGGGACCGGCGGCAGGTGCGGGGCAGCAATCACACGGCTATAGGCATTGTTAGTGTGAGGGGGGAATCTAGAGGGAGAGAGAGAGGGGGTGGTATGATGTCGACCCTTGCGCTACTCTCAAGTTGTCTGTGTAATAAAAACAACAAAAAGCAAAAAGCACAACGAGCAGACAAGGACGATGGCGATGCCAAGAGCGAGGGTGAGGATGAGGGTGAGGGCGAGGATAAGGGCGAGGGTACCAGGACACCAGGGGGACTACAACACCGCCCGGTAATAGAAAATACTATTCATGTAGTTCTATCCGGTAAGGATTTCCGACGGCAGGAAGGAAAACAGGGCGACAGGTTGTTAGGTCGGGAGGACGTCGAGGATGACTGGGGGTGGATTGCACAGGTTTTTTGGGCGACATTAATATGTAGATGCATTAAGTACATTATCCGGGGTTACAACCTTGCAACATGGATGGCGACAGCGACAACGAGTGCCGTATGCCGTCGGCCTTCGAGCACCGTGCGCTCTGTAGCGGCAAACAAGGTAAATGTCGGAGTGTGCCACTCTATGACGCGGTAGCCAGTGGAACTGGCACAGTGGTACCAGATATGTCGAATAGTGAATAAAATGAAAATAATTGGGATAACAAAATATTGCTGTACAAATGAATTAAAATTACGGAGCAAACGATACCCCATACAATTTTTAAAAAAGTTGGGAAAAGTATAAATATTGGAAAAGAACAATAAGTTGCTTAAAAAAACTTAATTAATTTGTAATAATAAATAATGAGTGTAATAAAAAACCCAAATTTAGAAAGATTATTCATTTTTATTTTGGAAGTAATGGGGTTTCTTAATAAATATAACTGATAGGAGCGAAGATTAAACATATTCAACATATTTTGTGTTATTCCACAAATCGTTTTTTTTTGTTTATTTTTATTATCAAATGTAATTAAAGGTGTACTTCAACAATTATTCTCGGTTGTTTTTAGTTTTTGGTTTTGGTTTAATACATTTTGAAGTTATTTTAGAAACTTTTTTGGATTTTTTGAGCAGCTATACCGATTTAAGTGCATATGTTTGAACATTCCATTAAATTTTCACTTTGGTTTCATTATTTTTATTTATTTTATTTTTAAGCTGAGCTATAAAGCTTTTACCGGCCGAAAATGCATTAGAATAAAACTAAAAACAAATCTAACTAGTTGCATATGTAATTAACTTCCTGCACTTTCGTATTTGTCCCACTGTGCCTGCGTTCGCACAGCCTGTGCCTGTCGATCTCTGTCGCACTCGACAAGGGGCGCAAAATATTATGATTTATTTTTATTATAGCGGGTAAAGTGGTCTTTACAAGCATCAAACAGAGGCGTAACAGGCTTCCCTTACACTCTCCCCTCTTGCACGTACACACACACACACACGGACAGATACCCCGCCCCATCCGAGGCCCACCGACTCGTCAGGCAGAAAGGCAGTTAGCTGGTTAGCAAAAGGTACGCGGAACGCATGAGATGAGAGCGTGGATGCGGATGGGCTTGTCAGGTGGCTGCGACGAGGAGGAGCAGTGAGGTGGGCGGGGCAGTGGGGGCGGAAGTTGTTAAATGGACGGGTGGATTTGCACTTGCCGCGCTGACTGTTATCTTCATTTTTGCTTTCAGTTATATTGCCCGAGAATTCCTGTGGGAGTTGAGTGCCAGCCTCGGCAGCATGTCGCTTCCTGCCCGTCTGCAACCGATGGATTTGGCTCGGTCCGCCCTCGACCGAAGCTAAAACAAATTGTATGCCCGGCATGGGCATAAAAAACAAGCGGATCAAACAGCAACAACAACAACAGGGATAGCAACAATAGCAAATCGAAAAAGAGTGTTCTTAGGATTGACCATTGAAATTGCATTAATGCTACGCTTGTTCGTAAAGCACATTCGTATTTCGCATAGTGGGGAAGGAAAGGGAAAGGGAGAGAGAGAGAGGGAGAGCCAAAGCCACCCTCTGGTAATGGAAATCTGCGTATAATCCCCGTAAATTGATAAGATGGGCGGGATAAACTAGTTATGGCCATTAATACGATCAATTTGATGCTCACTTCGGTGAAAGTAAATAACAACCTTATTGAAAATGTTGAAAACATATTTGCCAACAAAAAAAAAACGAAAAAAGAACAACAGAAAATGCAACCCTCTGCCACCACCTTACCCAAACCCTGTTCCCGCCCCTGCCCCTGCCCCTGTCCCTGCTCTACCGGGCGTGCCTAATGGTGTTTGTTACCCGCCTTTTGGTCGAAAATTTCCAACTGATAATTGCAAAGTTGTTACCAGCTTGTTGCCAGCTATCCCCGGTATCATCAACCTGCCCAATCTGTTCCCGCCCTGTTCCCATTTCAGTTTCAGTTTCGGTTTCCCAGTTTCCCTGCGCTCTCTTTTTTCGATCTATGTTTTACATATGCTCAGTTTTTCCAGCCAGTTTGGGTTGCTGCCTTCGAGGGGGTTCCTCAGTGCGTCCACTGTGGGTCAAGTGATGCCTTGATGTGCATTTTAAGCAGGTTAACCTGCTAAGTGTCATCGCAAAAAGGGTACGATTGTGATTGTGATCCGAATAACCTTCTATTCCGCCCCCTTCTTCCCTCACCCTGCGAGGGAGACATGCCAGGTGCGTAACATATCCTCAATATGTTAATTTTTTTGCTTCTACCTTAGCAAGTTTACCATCACCCCAGGAATGGAATCAAATGAAATAATAAGCAGGTACGATTTACAGAATAGTACATGCTAACTAAATAAACAAAGAAATTTATTTTAAACACAATCTAACGGAAACTCGAAACTCTGAATTCAAGTACATTACTAAAACAAATCAAAATGTTGCTCATGAAAAGAGGAAATATTTTCAAATACATATGTTTTGTGAGTGTCAATATTTGATAAACTATTTATTTATTTATTTAACGTCAACTAAGAGCAGTCGATTCAAAGATATTAAAAAATAGAGAAAATTATAATACAAATATAAAATAAATTTTAAAATATAAGTATAATTTAAGTTAGAATATAAAAATGAATTTTTTTTTTATAATATTTTACGTTATTATATTTTTTGTTTTTTAAATTATTGTATCTTTTAATCATTTAATCCGGGATGAAAAAGACAATTTTAGTTGATCCAACATTTGGTTCTACTTTGTATCAAAGGACAGAAAACAGGACAAAAGGATTTGGATTAAGTTATTTATAACTCTTACTTTCATATGAATTTTAAAGACTTTCTGAACACTTGCAGTCGCTGCAGCAGGCCCTGTATTTATCATTATGATCTCTGCGATTTCAGCTACGATATCCGAACTTTTCGAAATTAAATTTCTCTTCGGATATTTCACTATTAATTGAAACATGATATGCAGCGAATCGATATCAAGGGACAACGATTTTAACACAAATTTTGTGGTGATATTTCGAATAAAAGGACAATTCAACAAAAATTAAAAAAAATGATGTAAAGATTTTGAAAATTAGAGCAAATGAGCAAAAGCCTTTGTAAATGACTGATTTCAGGACAATCCATTTTTGAGATTTAGATTTGATCAGGCTAGGCTTGGTAAAGTTCTTTTACTAAGTAGTCAAATCCGATCAATAATAATTAATTTCATCGGTAATTAGCTATAGTAGGTGATCTAAGACGGTTTCATTACCACACAGCTAGACCTCGTTGAAAATGAGAAGGAATCGATTCGATAACCATGCTCGTCTCTGATGTGCTTGGACTTCAGACATTTGTATTATTATTATTATATGTTTTGATTTATTTATATGAAAACAATTTTTAAAACACTAAATGAAGCAAAAACTTATAACCTTTCAATTAGTCGATGTGGAAATTACGAAAATGAGGGATGCCACATAAGTTATTTAAGGTAGTCAGGCTTAATGTTGTATCGAAGTTGTAACGTGTCTAAGTTTAAATTGATTTTGAATTGATTTATTAGATTATGTCAAGCAAGTGACATTTTTTAAGGTAAACAATAAAATTTTATAAATATGTATATCTCTCTGTTGGATTTGGAAAAACAATCCTAAATAATCATTAACACGGGCAATGGGATTAAAAATTCCTGGCTTATCCATGCCGATAAAACTTAGCGCCTCCTCATGTGCGCGAGAATGTTCCAGGAGCAAAGTGTCGCAGACTGTGGCAGTCGAAGGTAGTTGGGTATTTAGGTACTAAGTACTAAAGTACCGTTGTCTATTGTAAGCTCCAATTTGGGGCAATCAAGGCTAAAATGCGCACTCAAAGTTGTATGAGCTTAAATCGACTTTTGGCCGGGGCTCGAATCAAATTACGGTTAAATGCACTTTGCATGTAGTTGAAAAATAGATGAGATGCAGCCATGAGGAGGGGGTGGGCGAGGAGGGGGGCAGAAGAGTGCAAGAGGGCAGTGTATCGCAGGCAAGTCGAAACTTGTCTTCGGTTCGCTTCCCTCGCAGGTAATTGTGAAATTTCAAAACTATTTTTAATCGTCGGCAACCGTGGCTTCTTCTTCCTCGAGAGTGGCGTATGAGTTCTGGCCACGTAGAAGGTACATTGTGGTTGCATTGACACGCCAGGGTCGTATTAGTTACCCACCTGCCTCCCCACCCCCTGTCCTAGCCCGCACCCAGCCAAGTCGCCCGCACCGAGGCAACAGTCACAGTCGCAAAGTGTCCATGTCGTCATCGTCATGCTCGGTTCCTTCGAGCACGTTCTCATCCTCACTTCCTTCTCTGATTGTCTTGCAATAAAAAAACAACGCACAGCACACAGACGCAGCTAAATAATTGATGAACAATGGAAAACTAAATAAATGAATCAACGGAACTGAGCCGAACGGAACACGGCGAAACGAAACAAAGCAATGGGAGGAAGGAAGGAAGGAAGGAAGGAAAGCAGGAGAGAAGGAAGGAAGGAACCTGGCGAACTGCGGTGAACTGACGTGAAACATGGAACTTGCGACTTGAGACTCGGCAGATGGGAGATGGGCGAGGAGGAGGAACACCTGGCCGTAAATTGTCACTGGATGACAGAAAGCTTTCTACACACAATACAGAAAAACAAACACAGCAACACACACACACACACACGCACACACACATGCATTGGCAAACCGCTAACCAATCGCTAGGTTAACGGAAAAAAGAGAACAACAAACTGGGCAGCAGGTATGCCGGTTCCGTAGATACCCATTACTTATCTACACGATTCTGAGAGCTTGTGAGAAGAACTTGAGTTCGAAAGAAAGTCCTAATCATATTGAGAAGTTCTTTAACTCCGCCAGGTCTTTAGTTCCTGCATTATATATGGTCAATAATGCCGCCTCTACCCTTGGGCATTTACAGGGTATTAAGGCAGCTACTAAACAAAGTTAATGCATTATTAATCCGAAAATTGTGACACACTTCTGTATGCCTCGTCATTTAGTTACGTTGCAATATTAAATATGGTTACATATTTAATCGTGTCAATCTAGTGATGATATATATCATAACAATCGATAACTAGCACAGTTTATCGATCAATTATGCAGGAGTGCAGAAATCCGCGACAGTAATAAAAAACTTTGCTTGGGGTTAATCAAGAAAGTTGGGGATGGGAAAGTTGATTACATTTCGGAAATTAAGTGAAACTTTGTTAAACTCTTTTTACTTTTTTTTTGGTAACAATGTGACCATGTATTTGCACACATTCGAGGTTATGTATACAAATGAAACTTGGCTAAGGAGTTGCCCGTAGCAAATGTTGACGGAACCCGCCCACGGGCTAAAGAGACAGCGAGGAGAAACCATGGGGAACTGAACCGAACCGCTCCAATTCGGTTGACTAAGTGGAATTTGATTGCGTGTGCAGTGGTGCCAGGTGGGTGGGTTAACGATATTTACCAAATAATATGCCAGTTCAGTTCGGTTTGGTATGGTTCGGCATGGCTTGGACTGGGTTCAGGCTCAGGCTCAGGCTGTTTTTTCTATTTTTTTTTTGGGGGGGGGTTTAGTCACGACAGTCGACAGGAAAAATCAAACAGGTGCACTAAATGAATTTCAATAGCATAAACCACTTGTGGTTGCCGCTTGTAAGTTCAAGTAACATAACTGTCAGGTGGGGTGCAGGACGGGAACGGGAACAGGGAGGGGGGACAGGGTGCTGTGGTGCAGGGTTGTAGTTTGCGGGCTGCTCGGGGCGTACGCGCGTGTGTGTGTGTGTGTGTGTGGAAAATGATTTGAGGGAAATTGAGCCATATGTTGCGAATACTAATGGATACGGCGGCCTGGTCTCGGGCCGGGACTAACCGGACGGAGGCGGGTAGAGGTGGCTGCTACCGGAAATATGAAAGTGTAATTTAAATTGAATTAAGTGTACTTTTTCGGTTAGCATGGTACATATCTGTGTCCGCCTCCCCGTCCGCCTGCCCGTCCCCGTCCTCGTCTCGCGACCCTCGGGCCCTCGAGGGATCGACCGTGCTCAGTGTTAACCCACCCGGACTACCGAGGCCGAGTACCAACTGTGCCAGGTAGTTGGCAGTTTCAAAGTTTTGCCATTGTTGGTTGTTATTGCTGCTGGTGTAAAATCTGTGATAAATGCCTGCAAAGTGGCCAGCGACTCCTCCCCCTCCCCAGCCCGCTGCCGGCGCCTCATTAAAGCGCTTCTTGCCCATTTGCACAGTTGGAAAAATTGATAATATTTTGTTTGTTGTTGTTGCTGCTGTCGTTGTCGGTAATTGCTTACAAAAGCGATCCGCACCCTACCCAGCCTCCCCTCTGTTTTTGCAACCAGCCCACCCCACTCCATCCCGGGCACACTCAGAGGCAGAGGCACAGGCACAGGCACAGTATGGTTCATTGTGTTTTATGATGGATATGATTATTTTAATTAGCATTATATTCGCTCTCGTATTTACCCTTTCGTATGCTCGTAATTGCCTTTTCATATGCTCGCAAAACTTGTGCTTTGCGTGCCACTTCCCTCCTCGCACTCCTTACCCCCCCTCGCACTCCTCGCACTTCTCACACTCCTCTCAGTCGTGTGGAGCGTGGGCAGGTGGAGAGGAGGAGGAGGAGAAGGAGCTGGGGCGTAAATTACTTTAATTTAATGAGTTTTGTAATGTTGTGCCCAGGGACACGGTGGCAAGGGGGTAGGTGGCGACTGTGGCGGGGTGGGGGGAGTGACATCACTCGCATAACGATTATGACACATGTTGCCAGATATGATAGACAGCAGCCATCAAATCAAGTGGAAAATTCAAAGTACCCTCTTGTCCGAAGGGGCAGGGGGAGGGGTGTGACAAGTGCCCCTGCTTCATACTCAGCTCCAGTTCAAGGCCAACGGAGGGAGGGGAGGAGGGAACAATAATCAATTTCGCTAAGAGAATATTTCAGAGTCTACCCCAGCTGCGTATTCGATTCTTTATGAGTTTAGAAATTAATGCAAATTAATCTGAGGTATCGAATAAATTGTGGTTCCTTGAGATTGCAAGTGGTTCTGGATACCAGTGCAATATAGGGATAATGAGGCACATGATTCCATCGATTATAGATGATATACTAATCAGCAATATATTTAAATATTCTTATTTAACACGATGTTGAGGTACCAGACATTTTAGGACCTATTTCTACCTTTTTATAAGACTTGCTCGGTAATGAGATATCCGTTACCCACATAACCCGCTAAAAGCGCACAGAAAACCCCCAATTCTTTCACTTAAAAATGCATTACATATTATCCGAACTTAACGAAAATCGGAGATCGTTTCCAACGTCTAAAATATTAAATATGGTTACATATTTAATCGTGTCAATCTAGTGATGATATATATTATAACAATCGATAACTAGCACAGTTTATCGTTTAATTATGCAGGAGTGCAGAAATCCGCGACAACAATAAAAAACTTGACTTCGGGTCAATCAAGGAAGTTTGGGAGGAGAAAGTTGATTACATTCCGGAAATTAAGTAAAACAATGTGACCATGTATTTGCACACATAACACTCTTTTTGGCGCTCAGAAAACCCCTTATTCCTTCACTAAAAAACGCTTAAATAAATTCCTTATTTATTATCCGAACTTAACTAAAATCGGAGATCGTTTTAAACGTCTAAAATCTAGATATCTCTCAAATCTCTTAAAGTGAACATTATAGCCTTACAAATCCCTTTTCAATTCGAGATTATGCGATATATGGGGGCGTGGCCGAATTCTAAAAATAGTTTAAAATGCTTCCAATGGATAGAAACATTACTACCAATTGGTAGCTTTTGTTCTGATAGATCAGTCGCTCATACAGACACACATAGTAGACTATGTGTTTTAATATAGTTTCTATTATTTTTGGTATGATTAGGTAATTCGTATAACTTGCTCTTTGTTCAACTTTGGTAAAAATATGTGATTGCCAAAAATATATTTGAAAAGGTGACTGCACCCTATTCATAACATTTATCTCAAAGATTCAAAAAAACATATTGTGTATCGAAAGTAAATTGATTCGCTAGCGCAGGATCAAGCACAGGCCTTCCATATCTACTACTAAGAGGCGACATGGAGTGCGACGGCGAGGACAATGAGTGCTCCATCGAGCAGTTCGAGCAGCAATGGCGTCTCCATCTGGCCGACTTCGAGCGCCAACGTCTCCAGTACGCTGGCTTCTGTTGCGGTCACAAGGACATCCTGTACGACGTGGACGACAGCATTTTCGGCCAGGAACTACAGCAGCTGTATATCCAGAGCACCATAGAGGCGGCTGCCAGTCCGCCACTCCACGGTGCACATAACACAATGGGTGTGGTTACGTGCAAGGCACCTGGCCCCCAAGGCCATCCTGCTACTCAACCCGCCTCCGTCTTCGCCAAAAAATGGGTGAAGACACCTGCTAGCGACTAGGTCATTCTCGTCAAAGTTTTCGAACCGCAGTTTTAATATTTGACGTGAGATCCCACGTCCGGTGTACGCCCAGCTATCTGGAGCTAGCAAATAAAAAAATTAGCAGGTTACAAATGACAAAAATACCACTGTGTGCACGCTCTATAGAACATGGCCATATCAAGGTCTTCCTGGCTTTATATGCCTAATTTTCTTGGGATAACCTGACAGACTAAAGAGCTAAGGAAGTAGCATAATTTCATAATGAGTTCTAAACGAACTTCTTTGATTATCTTCTCTGGGATCTGAGATCTCCTGGTGCCTTATACTCTACATATGCTCTACAACCTCGTTAGCCCTGGGCAGGAGGGGTCGATCAACTAATTTGATAACGAAGGGAGAGCTGAACCCGCTGGGGGGTGATGCTCAAGTCCCTGGACAGCGCAGCGCAGCGCTTTGCACCTGAGACCAGGAGCGAAACCCGAACCGAGTGGGGTAAAAGCAATCGAGGAACGTGGAGCGAGGAGCGTGGAGCGAGTACAAGGAGCGGGGGCAACTCTCAAGTGTGCTGCAAGTGTTTGCCGAAAATTAAAGCTCGCACGAGCCGGCGACGCTGCACACTTCAAGCTGAGCAGGTGGGTGGAAGGGGGCGGTATATGCATACACATGTATATGTACAATATATCGAGCTGAAGGAGCAGGAGCATAGCAGGATGGGATGGGAACCACAACAACCACCGCTGGCGTCGACGGCACGTGGACAGCGCACACTCTCGTCATGCTCGATTGTGCCGAAAACCAGCTACAGCAACAGTGGCAACAGCGGGAATCAGGTAGAACCAAACTAGCCAAGAGTTACATATGCTGCACTACGAAAGTGTCCACTCTGGTGGGTACTACGTGGCAGGACATCGATGTGTGTGTGTGTGTGTGTGTACACGTATTTATCGAAACAGGTTGCTTGTGTAATTTGATTACAATCAACTTCTAATAGAGTTCCAACCACCAGCGAGTGGGTCGCACAGCAAACAGCGACATTGGCCACAGGCAGTGGCAACTGCACCCGCCGGAAAAGGAACGACAGAGCAGACAAATCGCTCGACAGGAGGACGAACTGCTGTCGCAACTGTGTTGTGTGTGTGCCACTTGTGAGCCACCCTGGCAGAGCATACAGCACCGCCGACCTGGCTGGCCCGCCTCGAGCTGAAGTAGCGGTACAATACAATTAACGACACGAATCATGATGTGCTTACCTGGCAAACGACCGTCACGTGGCTCGTTCCCAGCAGGCTTACACGTCACAATTTTAATTTTATTAAAGAAACATTTCAAATTAACCACACACAGTCACACAGACACATAGGCACTCACACCCACTACACACACACACACACACACATACACATGCATACACACAGGTCTAGGAGCAGCAAAAGTTGAACTTGTCGTTGTGATTGCTGATGTTGTTGTCGTTGTCGTTGTTGTTGTTGTTGTTGTTGTTGTTGTTGCTTCTGTCAAAATGACAGTCATAAAATGTTGCATACAGGAAGGACAATTTGTGCATTGGCGACTTAACGGATAATATGCCATATCCACAGAGACACACACACACATACACACATACAGATATTCGTGTGTCTTGTATGTCCAATGCGAAGCAGTCTCTTGATATAAAACATAATCGAAATTGCCACACAAGCTTCTCAATGCTGCACGCAGGATATACCCTAAGTGGAAATTAGTTGACTTTGATTATTTATCAAGAGATCCCAATCAAACTTATTACAAAATATTGTAATTATGTCATTATAATATATCCAAAATTTAAATAAAATCTGATAAACTTGTATATAGTATATTTACTCCTAAATGTAGCTGTCAAAAGAGTGATTGTTATTTGTGTAGAAATTCGTAATCTACACGTACATACGGATATTGCAGTAATTTAAAGTTTATTTTCACTATTAAAATTTTATAAGGCTCAGATAGTTATTTTAGGAAAAAGATCAGTTGGAAATTAAAACCTATTTCACAGTTAAAACTTAATATGGATTATAATCCTAATTAATAAATAATTACTTGATTAAGTTGGAAGCTTATAAAACCTGCGGAAGATAACCTTTTCGTTTATATTCTTGTCATATCTACCACATGATCTCTGTTTCGATCCACATATATATTGATAATTAAATAATATCCCCCTTATGCTATGGCAAATTATATTGTAGATCATTCTCTTTGCACTTACCTGTAATGGACGTTGCGGGGGGCCACTCATTGTGTGATGATGGTACATCACATCATGCTTGATTTGGGAGGGCATTTGGCTATGTACATGCTGGGCTTGGTGCTTCTGTATATCGACGGCGGCCAGAGCCTCTGCTCTACTGAGTATACCGTCGTTGATACCCGCGAATATATCACCCTGTTAGGGAAGAGAGAGAGAGAGAGAGAGAAGCAGAGCCAAAGAGAGATGGTTGAGTGATTGTGAATAGACTCAGGCAGGCATTACGAGCTAAACCATTTAGAATTAGTAGAAACAACTAAGTTGGAAACCAGAAGAAACGTCAAAACATACGAGTCTATAGAAAACTAAATAGTACATGTTGTATATAGGTCAAGTTGTCGTAATATGAGAAGGATTGAGCCCAATTTTCGTAATTTGCACAAGTGCTAAAGGAAACCCACCATAGAATGTCAGCTTATCAGATTGGCAATTATCAAATCAATCGTAATTTATTATTTTAAGTAATTGAATTTTTTTTAGATTAACAAAATCAACACATGGTATAATGGTGTGTGTGTGTGAGTGTGTGTGTGTGTTGGAGGGGAAGGAAAGAAAGAGTATGTTTGGTGTGGTCTTCGGATTCAACTTACATTCTGACGTGCTGACCACGAATTGCATAATAGGGAAGCATCTTCTAATAAACGACTCTGAAAAGACGAGACAAACAACGATAGTATATGTATGTATGGGTATATTCAGGCCGAAGCATCAGTTAAATGTAGGAAGAATCGGGGCAGTGAAACCTCTTGAGGAAATATTCACCGATTAACTCATACATATAAGACTAAAATCAAAAGGGGGGAAACATTTATACTTTTGTATAATACCATCAGGAGAGATTGTATCAATTCGGGAGTAATATATAGCTCATCTCTCAATTGGGAACCCATAGGGAATAGAATATATATTCAAATTAGTGACAAATCATGCTAAGCTTGTCGCAAAATTTAATGTTTTAAATCATCTTAAAGGCAAAGCTGAGATGAAGCTTTGAAGTTGTCACATTTCCCGTACTTAATATTGATTTTTCAGTTGTTTGTTTGTCTCCCCTTTCGTAGCATCCCCCCCTCTACACACACATTCGCGAACATTCCCTAGCCCCTCCTTGACTGCCGTGTGGGTTTTTAAATAAATGATATTACAACTTTTGCTGCTTATTTTGGGTAAAGTTCTTATGTCGTGTTCGAGGTCCTTATTATTCCAGTATTATCGATTTTATACGACTTGCAAAGGTATGTGTGTGTTTGTATATGTGTGTGTGTGTGTTCGTAATGTGCACGAGTTTTACAGCTTATCAATTATTTAGATGCGCACAAAACTTCAAAATGCGATGGCGTCGGCGTCGGAGATGGCGATGGCGATGGCGACACAGCAATCACGATGCAGAAGCTATCACGCTGGAGGCAGGATAACGTCGTACGGTTGGCGAAAGTTTACCCAGCGAAAGGAGTATGGCCGAGAGTCGCCCTCAACCATTCGATGGCCCATAAGGACAGCCGCTTTAGTTCCAGTTCCAGCTACATTGCGGGCACAGCCTCAGGCACAGCCAGTGCTTCCGTCAACCACAATTGCCTGGCGGCGACCATTCTGGAAATCAAAATGTTGCGCATTTTTAATGCGACCTAACCCCATACACCCCATCCCCTCCCCGCTGGCCCTGACCATTATTGTCCTCTCAAAGTTGGTCGTCGGGCGTAGCGACTGTTTGCATGCCCTGCTTGCCCCATTAGGATAAAACGGATGGACGGCAGACGTGTACAGCGGACTGTGGACAAGTTAATGGCCACAGTTCCCTTCCAGACGCTGACAGGACACACACACATCGGGCAGACAAGACCCAAATAAATACTCAGCGAGTGTGGTATTTACAGACATGTGCTCAGGTTTAAAGGAACCACCACCTGGACACTTTCGGTACCCCACTAATATACAGGGTTCCACTTGAGTTGTTTCAACCGTTTGAGGGACTTGATTTCAACAGATGCCAACTGTAGCTGAAATGTTATCAATATTTCTATCCAACACCAGAAAACGCATCGTCTTAACTTCCTTAAATACTTTCAAGATATTTAAATTTTATAACTGCAATATGTTACAACTGGTGTATAACAATTTTTCTTTAAGTGAAGTTTTGGTCAAAAGAGAATGATATCACAGCACCACAAAAAAAATTGTTGTTATGATCTGGCTATGGCCAAGGTCGTACCGAACATTTGTACTAAAAACTGACTTGAATAACTTTTGTGTTATTGCTCCGATCGGATTGTAATTTGGAGGATACGTTCATATTGCATTCAGCTTTTTATTTACTGAAGCGTTATGACTTAAAGACTTTGCTTTATAATCGCAAATTACCGATTTAAGGGGGCGACATCGAACTTTTAATATAAAGTTGATCTGCCTATGATATATAGGAACATTTATACCAAATTTGGTGTCTCTTTTAATAGCTAAGATATATGTTCTCATACAGACGAATAGACAGGCGGACATGGCTCAATCGACTCGGCTAGTGATTCTGAGCAAGAATATATATACTTTATGGGGTCTGCCACTCCTCCTTATGCCTGTTTCATACATATGCCGGTTGCACAAAGTTAGTATACAGAGAGTTAGTATATGGGGGTATACAAATGTTTTTGTGGGGCTGTGTATTAGCGGAATTTATGAATTGTCCTTCTCCTTTCTCCTTTCAGGGGTTAAGAAATACATTTCTTTCGTTCGTTTGGTTAATTCTTCATATATTCTATACGTAAGTCCTCCCACGATAAGTGAGAAGTTTGGTTCTTATATTTATTTGCTTAATTGCGCTGTTATGTTACTATTACTGCATGTACGGATTCAACGCTTCATTAAAAATTAAAAAAAAAAAAAAAAAAAAAAAAATATGTTCTATCAAGTCTGGGTCTTTCCCACGTTAGTTTATACAAGAATCATATTTGAGTATATACCACATATAAATTCAAAATAATATTTGATTTACAAATATAATAGAAAAAGCAGATTTTCAATAGCAAACACAAATCCAAAAAGGATTTCGCATTTAATTTATTATGTTGGTATACTATGGTATAAATAATAATATTTCGAAGAAACAATATATGACAGATTAAACGATTGATAGATTGAATAATTCAACACCAATAAGGGATTAAATTCGGTCGTTTTACTTTGTAGATAACTTCAGGCTAACTTATTCTGAACCAAACGAAGTAACTCTCCGTACAGTATATATTGCACTTGATTTTTTACAGCTTATATTACCTATCTCATTGCAACAAACCTAGAGAACATGCCGAAGAGAACCTTTATTATATTTACAATTAAAGATACATACCAACTCATGAAGTATATATATTTTTGATCATCATCGAAAGATTGCGAAAGGTTTTTTACATTGCGTGTTGGTGTTTTTGCAAGACATAACATTTAAACTAATTAAACTGACTTTTTTTTGTGAACATAATATACTTTCAATATGCTATTTAAATTCTTAAGATATCATTGTCACTGTTTTTCTTATTTGATTTGGCTGTAGCTGACTTCATAACTTCAGCTTTGATGGGTAAATTAGAACATACGTGTAATAATGATAACATACTTGTAATAAAAAAATAAGAAAAAAGACTAAACAAATTTTGTCGTAATCTTATTATATGTTAATAAGATTAAATACGATAAAATAAATATAATATAAAAATAGAATAAGTCATGTAGTTAGAACTTGTCCTTATTAGTCAGTTCGTTAGAGAGTTTTAAGCAGAAAGAAATATGAAGAATTCTACTTAATTCTGCTGAACTAGCGCACTGGCTGGGCTGATATAATGAGCTGTCTGTGTAGGCTGAGGGCACAAAATGACAAATGATTCGTTTTTGGGGAGTTTTGCTGAAAAGTAGGCAACAGTTTATTGTGCTGCTCTTTAACTAGAACGCGACTAAAGCGGGCAATAAAAACAACAGCCGCAACATAACAACAAATTAATTTATGAATTAATATGCGCAGTCATTCATCAAATTATCGCCCAGGCCAGGCCAGGCCAGACCAGACCAGCCACGCCACAACCCCCCTCCCTCTTGGCTGCCTTCTCGCATATGGCCCGAACGGAGTTGGCCAAAGCGAGTTTGTTATTTTTGTGTGTCTTGACCTGCTCGAAGTGCGCTACTTGGTGGCCAATGCATGGCTCCGTGTGCTCCGGTGCGGGCAGGTGTGCGGAGAGTGAATGAGAGGGGGGAGAGAGAGAGAGAGAGAGACAGAGGGGGGCACTGCGGTGCGATGTGGTGCGGCGCTTTAAGGCCGCAGAGCAGGTTGACACTTGCACATAAATTCTTTATTAGTGTTATAAATTACTCAACTGAACTGCTGCCTGCCTTGTCTCTCCCCCTCTCTCTCTCCCTCTCTCTCTCTCGCTCTATCCTTCTTTTTCACTTGTTTCTCCACGTCTTGTTATGTGCTTCGCTGCTTGTTAATGTGTTTGTGTGTGTGTGTGTGTGTGTCGGGTTACTTTTTTTTATTTTTATTTTTATTTTTATTTTGCTTGTCAGCCATTTAATATTTATGACGTGTGTAAGCAGATACGCACTGAATGAATGTTGAATGAATGTTGAACTTTATCGATTTGTGCTGTGCAGCGAAAAACTAATGCAAACTGTGCCGAAGCAGCAGCTAAATTTACCTAATCAGCTGTTCGCTTTAAGAACAGTTTTAATTTGAAACACACGCATCGGGGATATGTACGACTTCAGAAAATAGTGAAATAAATGGTATGAGCAGGTTCGTAGCGATACATGTCGCAGATTTTATAGAGATTCTTCTTACATTAAGCTTAAAGTTAACATGAATGTAATAAACCATTCGAGTCTTAGGCGCATGATAATGATAATGATTAATGTAAGTGTTAAAAAATGACAAATAAAGAAATATTAGAATGTCTAACTCATTTTTCAATGAATTTGACAGATGCAATACAGTGAAGTCTTAGAGAAATGGACATAGGGTGGGGCAATTTTCATAGAAGTTTTGCTTGAGAACGAGCAGAGAGACACAATAATCTTAAAAAAAAACAATGTGGGATTTGCTGCGCTTAGATTGCGGAAAAATTAAGAAAAGTGTAATAATAACAAGTATGAAAGCTACAATAGAGTGTGGTATACCAAAAATACCTTCTATATTCATTATTTTGTTTTGTAATATATATTACACATTGTCACACAATTTGGTAGCTCTAACTTTCATAATAGCTGACATCTAGCTTTACATACAGAGAGACCGACAAACATGGCTATATATATTATTATTAAAAACATCGGTTACAAACATAATACATCGAATTTTATCTATATTCATAACACTTTCTCCATTTTCCAACATTAGCCATATGGTACTGCCATAGGAACAATCGGCCGAAATGAGGTTTTTTTGAGAACTTGTTGTACATTTGTATTATGAGAAATATCTCGTCATATCAGTCTTAAATGTAGGTATACAACACCCCATATGCAATTACTTCCTTCTTGCAAAATCGGCCAACTATATTCTATAGCTTCATAGAACAATAATTTTTTCTTTAGTTGTCTGTCTACAAAAGTTAGTGTCCATAAAGCTCATAACCATCACTTGAACAATGTGTTAGAAGTTCTTTCTAAGAACATTGAACTGTTATAAGTATTTAAATATAAAATAATTAATCGGTAAAGACTAAAGACAAAACATCGCATTAAACAATTCCAATTTTAGATTGATGTTGGTAAATTGTTTGAAATACATAAAAAACAAACAAATATATTAACACACATGTAAAGTTCTCATTAGGTTGGAAACTTCATTTTAACACGATTCCATCTTTTTGTTCCACAAAATAAAATCACATTTGCTAACAGCTCAAAAATATGTCTAAATAACTCATGATATTAGTCTTTATAAATATACTTTATATGATTATTAATATTTAACTGCTAGTATATTCTTAAGCATTCAGGAACAATCAGTTAACAACGAACTTTTTTTTATAAAATATTATATGTCCACAGCAAGTAGATAAAATTGATAAAGCTCTTAGCGAACACACGGACAATGCTAAGGTACTTTTAATTATTATATTATATATTGTATAATAACATATAATATCATACATGTAATTGGTTAAAGTTGAAACCAAAATATACAAGCGTACTGAGCCTTCGCATTTGCTTCTGGTTTGATAACAAATCGGAATTACTTAAATAGTTCTAACTGGAATAAGCTAAGAGTAAACTATAGATATAAAGAGGTGGTATTATTTCTAGAATCTGTTCAATGAAAACATCTGGATTTTGGATGTACGAGGTACTCGAACTTCTAATTAGCCGCTTTATGCGCTGATCGCATTTTGATTGGTAAGTGACGCGTTTAATTGGCACATTTGTTGCGGCCATTTAATGCAGTTTATGAATATTTAAATCAAATTAAGGATACTGCCGTCCATTTAACGTTCCATTCAGACAACTCAAGTGGGCGACGGGTTGCCGGGCTGGGGCTGGGTTCCTCGGCCTGTCCAGTCCGCTCGTCCGATTGTCCGCTCGTTTGTCCATTTGTCAGGCTGGGCCTGAGCCTGTGACAAATTTCCATTTAATGGACTGCAAGGCGTTAAGTGTTTGCTGTAACCAGCTAAAGCGCGCGCACTTCCCGGCCACCCTCAATGCCATCAGCACCCGCTGCGCTGGATGTGGCCCGTGATACCCCAGCCCCTGTCCCCTGTCCCCTGTCCCAGCACCTGCCCCTGCCCTGTTGCGCTACCTTCTGGTGCCTAATGCGCTCAGCCAGCCAAGGGTAGCGCATAAATCCTATAAATCCGCCGCTTTGATCATTCGCCTTTTGCTCTCGACGACTCTAAGCCGAAAAGTTGCTCTAGCTGGGAGATGGCAGAGGGCGGGGGGAGGCAGAGGGGGTTGTTGTTAAATCCGATAAGCAAATGTAGTTGTAGTCTCTCTTAAAGAAGACGACGCGCTTCTTGTTTTTATTTACAGTAAGTGTTTTTAAAGTGCCCTCTGCCAGATTAAAATGAGCAGGTCCTGCGAGCACTTCACGTATCTGGGGTGAGAGCGAGTGCAGCAGGTGGAATGTACTCCCACTCCCATCTACCCTCTCTCTCTCTCTCTCTCTCTCTGTCTATGTCTTTCTCATTCTCTCCTCTTCCGTGTTCTACTCTCCTTCTCCTTTCGTATTCACCTGTGTGTCGCGTGCAATCAACTTTTTTTCTGACTGGCAATTTTCCATTTGCAGAACTTTCTGTCTGCCTTTTGGCCGTTTCCTTCACTCATTTATTCATGCACATTTCTCTGTCTCCCTCTCGCCTTCTCCCTCTCGCAGGCTGTCTCGCTCCGACTATGTGTGTGTACGCGTGTGTGTGTGTGGCTTTGTGTGCGTCGTGCTCACTTCTGCTATTTTTTATTTGTCTCGCTGGCCAGAGCCCAACAATAGTTAATAAATATTTAATGTAAATAAATTACAAAACGCTTTTCAAGGTTACGTCGTTTTCCACTTTTTCCCTATTAGCGCCACCCAAAAGCAGCTCCCATTAATCTATTGCCGCGAATTCGTAGACCTCCCAAGCAGGCCCCAAAATCCGAACCATCCAAGGGCAGCTACAGCCATCATTGGCGGCGTTTATGCAATAATTGAGACAAATATTTGTCTATTGTGTAATTTAAGTACTTTACTGCTAGCACAAGGACTAGTTCATTAGGGTAACAATCATTCGGTGTATCTGCTTACGACATTGTTAATATTATGTTTTCTACATCGGTAAAGAGGTGGTCCAAAAATACTCTAACAAAGGGAATAATTGAAAATTCGTACAAGCACAAGGACACTTTCTTGTCATAAAATCATGTTCCATATAGTGTTATATATACTCATAAATATTGAATCTTTTGCCATCAGTGTGTATCCATTAATTTTTCTACATATCAGCACTCGTATCATATATTATAAGAGAGTAAAAAAATTATAAATTGAAATTACTTTTCATAATTCGAACTTTTCTTTTCTTTTATTTATCCCAACATAGAGACAAATTCCGATAAAATTGTTTAAGATTTGGAATTTTTAAAGAATTTAAGCTAGACACTAACACTCTTCAATCTTTTGAAAATCATAAGAACTGGAAAAGACATCATTAAACAGCTAGGATTTATTTATATATGAGAGCAAAACCAATACCGTAAAACAAGTAAAAAAAAACCTATAGTCAACAGCTCTCGACTATAATCTTCTTTCCTTTTATACATACACTTTACCTGTTCGCAAACTAATAAGATACAAATGTGTATAATTTATTATCCAATCGAACTCTATCTTTTTTTCTGATTCAGATAATTATAATAATAATAAAAATAATAATAATAATAATAATTTAATTCACTATGCAGCTTATATTCATTGTAATTGTGGAGCATGACACTATAATTAAATTATATGTAAATGATTTCATTAAATACAAGTATTACCACTTAATTTGGCGGCTCTAGCTTTTACAGTATAATAGATATTGACTCTCTAAAAGACGGACACATAGCCCACCATGTTATTTCGACGATAATAATGAGGCTTATCAAGAAGGTGACAGTCTGTTATATGTGCTGGGATCTACAGGTTGGTACCCGGTATATTCAAGTCGAGCACAGTCGACTGTAACTTTCTTACTTGTCATAAATACAAGTTAAGAATACAACTTTCAGTTCGCCCATTATTTTATAACCTACCAGTTATTAACATATATTTTCACAAATCTCAGCAATGCCAATTATAAACGAATAAAGAAGCTTCAGTCAAGTCCGCTCGACAGTTAAATAAGTACTTGAAAAACCGTTAAAAACACGTTAGCCCTTAAACACGTAATAATTCGGGACAACGAACTCTTAACAATTGCGATTATCGGAAGTCATTAATTAAAATATATTACAGATGAAATTAGAAGGATAACGAATTGTGAATTTGAATTTTTAATAATATATCACTACTACTATTCCGTTTCTACTTCCGTATCCACTTTGAACATTCAGCTGGCTTTGTTAGTGTGTTAGTGAGTATGTGTGTCTTTTAGTCGGTGTGCTAAGGTTTGCCTTATATTTATAAATAAACATGTCAGTCCTCTGTCCAAGTAATAACCATAATGTCTGCGTGTTTGCGTGCACTCCTTGCCTCAGACTTTATAATAAGGTAAACGCTTCAAGCTCGCAGTAGTTTGAAAAGGGGAGAAGAGTCAATAAAATCCTTAACAGTTGAAAGTTCAAAGCCCGAGAATTTAATGGATATGAGATTTCTGCGGCGAACGTAATTGCAGCCAGTGGAAACTCAATATGTAAATATCGAGCTATCATGGTATTATTTATGCATCTATGTATTACAATACATCCAACAATGAAAATGTTCAGTATTTTTCTTCAAAATGAAATTTGAAATACATTCTTTATCTTCCGTGCTTGTTGAATCCTTTTTAAATTTCGGAAAAGTCCCATTGACATTGAAACAAACATGAAAGGCTTCCTTAGACTAGCCAAGGTTTTAAACCCTTGCAGCTTTGGGTTTATGTCATATGCATAACTAAATTGTAATAATCAAACAAATTGTAATAATAAAAAAAATATCTTCAAATTTTGTATGAGTTTGTCAAGAGCTTTTCACGAAAGTATTAATTTCCGAATAACTGTATATATGAACACTATTAGATATTCATAGTTGTTTGATTTTAGGAAAATTGTTATTATTTGGGTTGCAGTATGTTAGGAATTGTAACTAATATGACAAGTTTTTCAAACAATTAACATATATAGATGTGTTTTCATTGTTTGCAAGAGTTTAAGACCTTCATCTTGTAGAAGGGACAGACACAAGGAGGAACCGCGGAACCCATCATTAGCATCGATAGGCGTGCTTGTCCTTATGTCTGTCTGCATGTCTATATGTAAACAACCATCTTAACTATTTATAGGGTTACTAAGCTCGGTGACAATGTAATATGTCTTATTATCCATGCATATCAAGTTTGTTTTGTCCATTACGCCTTATACTTATTACAACCGTAATGCAATTAGCACTTAAATTTTTTTAATGTACACTAAATATAACCACCCTACGAATTTTCGCACATTTTTGCAAAGTTGATAATAAACTTTGAAGATATTTAATCAATAATGATTTTGGCCAATAAGCACTCAAAAGTATGCAACACAAAATATTGATTATAATATATGATGTTTTTGTGTAGGGATGACCTGGTATAGACACTGCAGTGCACTGGTATATAATAGTGTATAACACTCAAGTATAACTTTTATACTTGCTTATAATATTACACTTTTATAATTAAATGTGCAAAATCTGAGCTCAAAATCAAAACCATAGAATTCTTTTGGTTTTTCAGTTTACTTTTAAATAATATAGGAGGTTTTAGTAGACTTTCAATATAATCGTATCAATTGAGCTTATAGAGATTTATTGCAGGTTGATTTGAAGAAGAGGCTTATAGAATGGGCCGACGGCAAATTATTGAAACGCATTTAGGGCGTTTTATTATTGTAATCTTAAGGTTTTTGGACATTTGAATTTAACAATTTGATTCTATTGTTTTTGTTTTTATTATACAAGTAGTTTTTTGGAAAATTATAGATTACTTACAGATGGATTTGGCATGCAGCGGCGCATTTGCTCTGAACTTCGATAGGATGGACTGTAGCGTCCTGGAAAACAACTGGGCGCTGACATTTTCATTTTATCCGTCGTCGAGTACATCGACATTGTCATGCAGCCGCCGACGAAATCCTCCTCCAGCTTAAACGCCCTTGAGGCGTCGAAAGTCGTTGGCGAGTAAATTTTGAAGCACTTACTTTGACAACTTTAACAACTGTCCTGCCGTGCAGGACACTATAAATACTATTCCGGGGTAACCAAAAAAGGTTTTGGGCTCTCTGGTGCGAGCGAGCGAGCGAGCGATTTCCGTTTGCTTTGCGCTCTTTCGATGCTTCTTTATTCAGTAGATTTACTTCTCTCTCTTTTTATATTTTTCAGAGATATATATTCGATTTTTGTGAACTTTTTTATAACGATTTTACCATTCACTGTTTCATTTAACACTTTTTCAAACTTTTCTGCGTGGAGTTTTGTCTACGACGCGCAACAAAACTGAGAAAAAAATCACAGGAAAAAAATTGTTTACGAATGCGTTGGCGAAAGCGACGCTTCGAGAAGCTGTTGCCAAAATGCAGCGGTTCGTGGGTATTTTTGTAGGTGTGTCTATGACTGTGTGTGTGTGTGCGTGTGTTCGGGGCAGAGAGAGCGAGAGAGATAGAGAGGGGACTAAACACAGGCACAACAACACGTCAAAACGCGCGTTTACTCGTATCAAGTATGTTATTATTATCAAGTTGCACTGATGACTCGCATGCGAATTCTATGTAATTAGTTGTTGCCCGATAAACGATACACGATACACGATAACCGATAGTCGGTGCACACTGCTCTACGATTGCCGATGACCGCGGCGCGACGATACGTTTTGGGTCTGGGTTGAATGCTAAGTGAGCTCTTCTGTTTACCGTTAGCCGTTGCCGTTACCGTTCACCGTTCACAGTTCACAGTTCACCGTGCTCTGTTCACCGTGCTCTGTTCACGTTCTTGTTCTTGTTGCCAACAGAGCGCGCGCGTGGAGCTTTCGCGCTGAGCCCTAAGCCAGAGCCCGAGCTTCAGCTAAGCCGCGCTTTGAGTTTCTTCTTCTTGTTTGTGTTCTTGTTGTTTCCTTTTTCTCTTTTTGTTGTAGTTCTCTTGATTTGTTTTTGTTTTTAATACCGTTGCTATCCGTATGCGTATGCGTATGCGTATGCGTTGGCGTATGTGTGTGCACGTGTTGGCCTTCTGTGCGTGAGTGTGTGTGCGTGGAGGTGTAGGTGTAGGTGAAGGTGTGCGACTCTGCTAGGTCCCGTCGCTCGCACAGCTGTTGTGAATGCTCGTGTGTGTGTGTGTGTGTGTGTGTCTGTCTGCTCGTCTGCCCGTCTGCTTGTCTGTCTGTCTGTCGGAGTCGCCGTGTCGCCTCGTCGCCGCTGCGCTTAACTATTGTCGAAACTGAAACTAAACGCAAGCGAACAGATTTCACAACTAGACAAGCGCGCGTTGTGTTGTGATAAAGAATTCTATGATGAGTTTCGCTAACTTCGGAGTTTATTTTCAATTGGGGAGGACATGTTTTCATTATTTATCAGGCGTGGGCGTGGCCAGGCCGGCCACCCCTACAAAATGGCAGCGGCGCGCCTTATATAATGCATACGGCTGCGCTGCGATTGGCCACGCCGGCAACGTCGGCGTCGACGCCGGCGTCTTCGTTCAGCTGGAATTGGATAGTCGAGCACGGTGTGTATCTGGGCAGCAGACGGCAAACTTGACGAAGCCAATGTGCTGGCGGTGGCGACTATTCCCAGCAGCGTCTGCGCACTGGCCCAGCCATCCAGTCCAGGCCGAACCCTGCTCAGAGCGTGCCTGCCCTGCCTCCCCTCGCCTTGCGCTCATCCTGCTCGCGCGCTCTCTTGCTCACGCGCTGGCTGACTCGCCCTCTCTCTCTCTCTCTCTCTGTGACTATCTCGCTCTCTCTCTCTCTCTGTCTGTCTTGCTTGCCAGTGCACGGAGCACGGAGCATCGCTATGCCCACTGCCGTCTGGCGTCCGTGTCGGCGTCCGTGTCCGTGTCCGGCATATGGCACAATTTTTCGGCAGGCAGAGGACGCGACAAGAGCGTTAACAAAAGGCACAAAACGGCAGCACGGACCGACAATGCCACACAAAACAGGCTCTACTCCTCCTCCACCCGCCCGTTGGAATGGTCACTGCCCAGGGGGAGGTTTGAGGGGCTGGGCGCGCCGTGCTACAAGGTGCTGGGTGGGAGGCATTGCTGTCTGCCTGCTGAATGCATACAGGGTGACATTGCAGCACACACCGCTCCGGTGCGATTGAAACAGGTGCTCTACATGCACTATATACCCTATCGGAGTTATTCCCTACGACCAGAAGCAAGTAACACCTGAAAGAAGGGTAGCTTAGACAGCCCAAGCTATATACCTTAAATAAAGCTATATGCACTCTTGATCAGCATCAACAGGCTAGTTGATCTAGCTTGTTTTCTTCTCAATTCTTCTGTCATCCTATGCCTACATAAGGATGTGATATGGTTAGTATTGCTTTCGAACAGTATTTGTCGGTAACACATCCTATCTGAATCTAAATCTAAATCTAAATCTCATTACTATTACAGTATACAGTTGTAGCGTGATCACGTTTTTGAGTTAGTCTTGCTTTATATAAAGATAAATCCTTTGATCAGAAATATTGTTATTATGTAATTAGAACTTTAGTTATGCACCCTGCATAAAATCCATACCACCAACAAGTATATATATTTTTGATGATGTTTTATTAAGAGCCAAAAATAAATCAGGAATTTAAATAGTCAATTTAAGTATTTCCTCAAAACTGTAAATTATTTAGGTCATATAATTCCTATGATAGATTAGTAATTTAAAGGTATTTAAGCATAGTATAAAATGCTTTATCAAATCTTATTGGTTAAAGTTTTTAAATTGTAATTATACCCCGTACTCATAAAGTGGAATAGTGTAGTAACTTTGTGCCAACCGAAAATGTATTTCCGAATATATCCCCGATCAGTGATAACAACCGAGTCGATGTAGCCATGTCCGTGTATGAGACCCCAAATCTTTGAGACAATAAGTCGTTGGACTAAATTAATCATTTTTGGTATGTACTAAAGTTAAAAGTCAAATTATTGCAACATATTAAAAATAATAAACAATAATAACATACAAGTTTTTATTTATAATGTATTTAATGACACAAAATTATTAACAAAGAAGGTCTTCATGCGGGTAAATTGAACAAGTATAGTTAAGTTTACTCTTTTTACAACAATAATAATTTTTAATCGAGTTTTTCTATGGAAGTTAAAGGATATACATAATTGCTTAATGTTGATAAAAATTTCAATTGATTTTCTAGGTTTCTTAATTTTCTTTTTGGACAACAGTCCCAATGGAAGCTAAAAATATTATAGTAATTCGATTTTTATTAAATTGGAAAGGAAATATGTTGCTACTTTTATAACGATATCTGTCGATATCTAGTATTAATAATCGGACGATAGGCTTTTTGGTAGCGTTAGAACCTGTCGGCCAATTGCAATCAAGAATGCTTTAGAACTGAAAACTAGTCAGCGTTGCAAGACGGGTATGGGTAATTCGTCTCCCCAGTCGCCTCCGATCGAGATAAATGTATCATTGTTTTTTAAATCGATCTGCTACTGGTGGCGCCATCTGTGTGGGACAATTAAAATTTGAGCTTTCAGGACCTTTTAGCCAGGACTCAGTTTATCGCTTTCAAAAGCTCTCTGAAGCTTTGTGCTTTCCACAAAAGCTTCTAGTCTAGTTTCGATCCTTGAAGTCAGCGCGATAAATTTACTCAGCTAGGACACAACCCCAAGTCGAGACCCTTTCCCAGCAGCAACCCCCAGGAATCAAACGTTATTTTCAGGTTTTTTTCTTGTTTCAGTTTGTTGTTTTGTACAATTCACTAATACTCGCATTATAATTGCATTACTTCAATAAGTTATTGTAGAGTAGTGTATAAAACTTTTTACAAGGATAATCTAACATTGGAGTTGAGTATAACCAGAGTTATATCAATGGAATACGAGGATATGAGCGATGAAGCACAACATGGCGTATAATGAATTTCATAAATTCGTTCAGGAATCATAATACCTTGCCGCAATGTTGACCCTCAATTGCATTACTTCTGCCTCTACCTTATAGCTACCCTACTACAATATATTGTGAACTTATATCTGGCGAACATTTGAACTAATTAACAGGCTAAATAAAGCGGCAAACGATACGAAACAATGCGCATGGCAGAGGATTAGGCAGGGTTCGTAATACTTTCTTCTTCTCCGTTCTCCTTCTCTTTCGCTTTCTCTCTCTGTATCTGTTTCTTTTTCTATATTTGTCTCTCTCTATTTCGATTCGATTCAATTAACTTGCGCATTTACCTACGATTAGAATTGTATAATAATTGTGCGACTTCTCATTGATAACACTGAGATCTCGGCTATGGTCCTGTATAATTTGAATACGTTCTGCAGTCGTTTGTGAGCTTGAAGATTAAGCCCCTGGGTGTGGGTTACAGGGTGCAGATCCGATGGGGTTAGGTGGCTTAACATTTTGTTTTATCTGCTCGTTGCACGATTCGTCGTCAATATCCTTATGTGTCACTGTTTCCCAGTCACTGTGCTCGTCCCCCGAGTCCAAAATTTACCTAGTCTAGTCATCATCCTTCAGCCTGCCCAGGAAGCCGTAAACGATGCGCCTGCGCGCCACCAGCTCGGCCCGCATGGTGTCCGTGTAGGGATCGAAGGAGAGCAGTCGCTTCTTGCGCCTGAAGATGCCCTCCTTCCTCATAAGGGCACAGCGCATGAGTTGCTCGTTCACCGGGAACTCCAGGAAGTCCAGTATGCTGCGCAGCTCGCGCTCCGTGTGATGCACCAAGTCGTCGTAGAAGACAACCTTAATACTGCCGGTAAAATTGCGTGCCCAGCTGAGATTCATGAGCTCCCAACCCTTGAGCTTATTGCTGACAAACTGTTGCCAATCTGCAAGAGAACGATGGGTCAGTAATCCCTTGGCCGAGCCACTTTGTAATCTATACTCACATTTGCCTTTGGTGCGTTTGTAACGATCAGGTGAGGCGAATCCAATGTGACCACCGCTCTGCCGATTGAATTCGGCTATGATGGCCTTCTCGGGATCTCGCACCAGTAGTATCGCCTTTGAGAAGGGCGCCCACGCCTTGCCGCCCCACTCGTGCGTCTTCACTAACAGCACTGAGCTATTGCAGACATTCTCCGCCGGAAAACCGGTCTTCAGGAGTCCATAATCCTTGTAGATGCTACCGGTAAGGATTCCCGTCGCCTGCTGTAGCAGATACCTAAGCCAAGTGTTCCCGCTACCCGGAAAACTGGCCAGGGCAGTCAGTAGCGGAGCGGTGGGTACACCCTGTATCTGCATACTGGCACTGGAATCGCTGGGTGAAGCAGCTGAAAGATCAATTGGAACTCTCTTAGTAAATAGAGCAAAACTTGGCTACATACCCAACTCACTGTAGAAATCGCCGGCCTTGTAGTCACTGTAATTGGGAAGATCGCGGTTTATGTATTTGAGGTCGCGACACCAACGTATGGTCATCTTTCGGCTGGGCATGGGGAAACGGGGACTATGAAAGCTGGAAAACTGGCAGAGCGATAAGGAAGTGCATTAGTTATTATTATAAAAAATACTACATTAAAAATAATCTCTAAAAATGCAATAAAAACGAATACATGCATCGATTTCAGAAGAACCTGCTTAATGCAGAGTTACAGGGTACAAGTCAAGCTGGAAAACTTGAAGTACGATAAGGAAATGTATTGCCTTTTATTATATGATTATGCGATAAGTAGGAAGAAACTACTTTATAAAGAGTTATATAAGTGGGACTTGCGTCAATCCCTTCATTAATCAAAATAGCTTTTTGCTTAATTTCATGAATCGAAGCTAAGTTCATCATAGTTATTCGCATAAACATAGTAATAGATACTCCAATTACTGACTGAACTGAATAACTAAACTGAAGTTTTGTCAAATCTTAATATCATATGAGTTATACTCCTTAGATATATGGTTTATTCTACTTACCTCGGCGAATCGCTCGATGCGTGTGCGTTTTGGATGCGAGCCGGGTATATTGTTCATGGATAGAAAGAGGACACCACCTATGTAGATGATGATTGTTGCCGATACACCGAAAAAGCGCCAGCCTTGCAGTGCCATAACGCCACCTTTGCATTACTGAAACCAGAAGCGGGATCAAGTCGGGCACGAGCGAGCCACAACCACAGCAGATTATTAAACATTTATGCAAGTATTTGATAGATATAGAAAACAATGTCTGCATAATTATGAGTGTGTGTGTGTGTGTGTACAGTCTTAGATACATTTATACGAATTCATTATGCCGAACTGCGGATGACAGGAGCTCACTTTTAATGGAAATTCGCACATTTCATTGATGAAACCAATTAAGTCGGCAGAAACAAAACCGGATAAGCTCAACCCAGAACGAGCTGTGGGAACTCAAAGTAAGCCCTACCAGGGAAGACGGGGTAGACAGGGCGGACAGGGTAGACAAGGCAAGAAGGCAAGAAGGAAGGCAAGCCTGGCTAAACTAAATGCCGTGCGGCTGATTTTGTTGATTTTGCCATGACGACGATACAGAAATGCGCAAGGACTCCGCCTCGAATCCACTGCCAGCTAACCCGAGCCCGAGCCCGGCCCGAGCCTCACCTTGGTAACCCGGACAACGACTGCGCCCGGAATAGGGTCGCACTTGAACCGCAACAAAATAGAAAGGAAACCGAGTGCCCCAAGCAGTTATAGCAGACTGTGAGATACCCTACCGGCATGTTCGATATGAGCTAGTAACCCTACACGCTCCACAATAAGAAACCTCATCTCGTCTGTCGCTTCGCTGATCAACCCAGAGGGCGCCACATGCATCCACCCCAGTCTGGCAGCCTCGCTGCTGGCAGGGTACCCAGAGTAGTTGAAAAGGCTAAGCGCCTCGTGTCATGTCTTGGTGCGAGCAATGAAATTCCTTGAAAGCTGCATGAAACGCGCATGAAATCCGCAAAAAACTCACACACATGTACATATGTAGATGTGTGTGTGTGTGTGTGTGTGTGTGTGTGTGTATGACAGCAAGACGAAATTTATGCAACAGCTGGGCATATGTAACTATTGTATTATACGAGGGTTGCCCCAGCGATTCTGAGCGCATGCTGCCTGATGCACCATGGAGTGCCTTAAGACCTTGGCTTCGAATCGAATTCTCGTAAATAAACATGATTTACCTCAAACTTGTAAAGCTTACTTTAATGTAGAAGCTTCAGGTCGGCGAGCTTTTCATTTATCACGGAACAAACAACGATTTACCCTGACTCGAATGTCACTGGGAGTCTGTAGAAACCGTTTGAATTCACAACGCGTGGAGCTACCCTTAGTTGGCTTGGAAACTAGTTCATGATAAAGCAAGGAACGGAACGGAGGCCAAACCCAACTGGCAATATAACGAAATGACAGGCACTAAAAGAGACAAATAAAAAACTCGGCACCAGCAGCAACAAACATGATACAACAAGCACAACAACAACGTTGTGGAACAGCAACAACAACAACAACAAGAAGAGGGCAGAAAAGACTAAAGACAAAAGCGCCAAAGAGGGGCAAACAATACAATAATTTGATTGTTTAGCGGCATAAATCAGATTGACCACGCACATTAGCGACCCCCCTAATGCAAAGCACTGACGCTATGTCGTTTCCCCCAGTTCGCCAACCCTACTACACTCCTTCCCAACCCTCCTCCCTCTCTCGGGCCAGAGGCAGAGGCAGAGGCAGTATCTCGGAACCCGTCAGTTCTGCCGCTTGTCACGCGCTGCAGGTGAACCAACTCGGATGGAAATAGGCCTGGGGTGCTGGGATGGGTACGACATGGGATGCTAACGCCCAAGCTGACCGACTTCAGCTGCAGCTCGGACATGTGCAATTATTTCGATATTTACATAATTAGAGCAGGAGGAGGCGGCACGTTAACATTGTCCCATGTCGCATCAGAATGAAAACTTTTGTTATATGGAAAATCGTGTTTGTTATGGGTTGAGAGGGATAGAGAAGGGAAGGGAAGGGAAGGGAAGGTGGCCGAGAGGCAGATGGCTGACAACAACAAATGATATGTTGTACAGAGCGAGAAATTCACCCTGCGACCCAGAAAATCTTCTCAATATTTACATTTAACATTTTCCCACAAGCTTTTCACACACACGCACACACACACGCACACACACACGCGCTCGTCAAATGTAAACAAAAAATGTTGGTGTGATGTCTGTTCTGTTTGTGCGATTTCACTTACCGATTCCGATTGTGCCTCTCTCCCCTCCACGCACACACACCCACACACACACGCAGACAGAGATGAAGAGAGAGAGAGAGAGCGGGGAAGAGAGATGGAGACAGCACACAATACGAGAAGTAACACAATTACATGCCACGGCACAGAATCCCTAAACAGATGCGAACCCTCCGCCTCGCACGGTCCGCACGGTTAGCAAAGCATTTTGCGCGTTTTGTGCACTTTTCGATTACATATAGTTATAAATATATCGAGAATCATAAGAGATATTGGAAGATTGAGTGTGCTCTTGCAGCGTTCCGTTTGCTGTTCTGTTTTCCGCTTGCAGTTTGCCGTTTACCGTTCCACGTTCCACGCTCGACGTCGTCGTCGTCGTCGTCGTCGTCGTCGTTTGCTTTTTCCCGTTCACCGTTTGCCGTTTGATGTTTGCGGTCCGCTGCGCTGAACGTTAACTGCGCCCCGTGCCGACTGGTCGAGGCGACGCGCTCTACGATTTCTGCACGGTGGGCCAGCATCGCGTTTGAGGGGATGAAAGCTGAAGGCGAAAGCGATTCGCGAAAGCAATCGAAAGCGCTGAAAGCTCACGCCGCAGCGTTGCCAGATGCGTGGCATTTTTGCAGGCATAACGGCAATTTCAGCGTTGCTTTGACCAGCTGAGCGAACAGCTGAGACCTTGCTGGCGTGTGTTGCCACTTTCGCCCCATAGAGGGCGTATAGAAAGGAAACGTATAGAAAGAATTGCAGCAAGAAAGCAAGAGCGAGAAAGCGATAACACTTGGCTGGGAGCTTTTAGGAAATACATAGTTCTTGTTGGGGTTGCGTTTGTAACGCTTTATCACATATGAAAAACTATATAAACGTATATAGAAATGGATTCAAATCGAATTCCTTTTCATTATCCTCTTATGCAGAAAAAGACCTAACATTAACAACGTCGTAAAGTCCATTTTATGCAAAGGTTCCCGTTGAAAAACGTTTATATTTAATTACTCTCGTATACTATCGTATTTTACTTAAGATTTGTTTATTAATTTTTTTACTTTGTTTTCCATTTTTCACCTTAGTTGCATTTATTTTCGCATTTCTTTCGTTATCATTTTCATATATCATTTATCATGTGTTTACTTGCGATCTCTCCTTCTAGTATTTGTTTCTGGCAACATCATACCCAATGGCAAGTTCAATTGATATGATGCAGATCTTTAGCACATTGAAGATTGAACTTTATTTTCAGGTTTCATTCGTTTCTTTATTTGCGGTTCTTTAACATGTGCTAATCTCAATTCATTTCATGATGTACATTAACATCTTACAATTCTCGTATTATGCGTACACGTATGTATGTATATAGAACTCGTCTGTATTTCTTGACATTTACGAAATCAGTTCTAGAGGGACTGAGAGACTGAGTAGACTGGGTAGACAGTGATGCAGGAAGAACAACACAGGAAGGAATTTTAGACTAGGCTTATGGGGCTCTTAATCGGCTATCTTAAACTAGTGTACAAAAATATTGATAACTTAAGAGCGATTAAGTTAAATGTAAAAACAACAACAACGACATTGACTTACAACATATACATAAATGTATTAACTACCATATACAATACATAATAAGTACAGAGTCGGGTTGACGGGTAGGATAAGTGGGTAAGTGGGTAAGTGGGGAAGTGGTCTGGTCGGGCAGGTTGGTCGGTCTAAAATCATTAGAAGTATTCATATCATGCATAATTGACTCACAGAGTATCGTATTCTGTGCGTGTGCGTGCGTGTGTGTGTGTGAGTGGGTACGTATAAGTATCGAGGGAAGTGCTGTACTGGTAAATCTTCTAGTATTTAATGTGGGCCTTCAATTCCTATCGTAACCCTCAATAACCTTATAAACAGGATGCTTCTTTCGATCAAATCATACAATGAACTAGAACTGTTTGTGGTTCTGCGTAATTGTCAATATGTCAATGTATTGATTTCGATTTGTTAGTCGTATTATAATTGCTAGGTTCGTGTCTAAAACTTTGTCACACTTTATAAAAAGGAAAAAAAAAACAGTTGTGGTCCCTGGCGTATGTTTGTAATTCAATTGCCTCCAGCAATGAGGAACGCAAGACAAATCGAGAACTTAAGGTGAGACAAAAAGAAGAATAATAATAATCTATAATATATATGCATGTATATATAATATACAGTATACACGTATATGTAGATATTCGCTTAACTATATAGATGATTAAGAAATCGCATTAAGTTGTGCTTGTTGTGGCTTTGGTTTTGCTTTTGGTTTTGCTTTTGGTTCGCTTACTAAATTTAGTTGGACTGCTTAGCATAGCTGGCTGTGGCCTGTGTGTTGAACCCATTGAAATTGTTCCTTCGAGTTTGTCTTTGTATCGTTATCGTAATCGTTATCGTTATCGTAATCGTTATCATGGTGCTTTGTACAATGCAAACGGCGCAGAACTTAACCGCCGGCTAGTTAGTAGTTAGTTAGTACACGTAGTAGATAGTTATAAGTTCATGTTGGTAATTAGCTTGTACGAGTATATAGAACGAATATTGAAGTATATATAGTATCTGAATAGTGTCTCGACTCGTGCGCCAACTACGGTACATTCTATGCGATAGTTACGATAGATTCTTTTCTTTTTTTTTAAGTAGCATTTGCATTGAGTAAGTAGTTGTAAGTAAGTACAGTTAAGATTTCCAAGCTAGGCGCTACGAAACTCTATAGAGGGGGACGCAGGAAGGGGTGTAGACGTGGGAGTGTCTGTGTCTGTGTCTCTATCCAATTGTACTCGCTTTATTTCTTTGTAAACTACAACAGACTATCAAGAACTCGACTAGGGCGCAGAGCAGAAGATTGGTGTGAGTTTTGAATAGTGTTCGAATACTTTTGTAGTGTAGTGTAGTTAAGCTTATGTGTAGCAATCAATTTTGTTTTCGCTTTTGTTAAAATTTGTATGTATATTTAAAACAGTTTCATAACACAATTCTTCCGACTTTCTTTATTTGTTTTTGTTTTCTACTTGTCTTCCTATACGATCTCATGCGGGTATCATTGGGTATTTGTCAAGGGGTTACATTATTTAGCGCTACGCTTATAGACGAAATATTAGATTTGGGGTTTAAGTAAGCTTAAGTATCCGTTTGCATTTGCTAAAGATTAGGTAAGCGACCTCAGCCGATCTAAATAGCTTGGCATTGTTTTAAAAGCTTAGGAGTACCTGAAGGTAGCTGGGGCGAGATTTGAAGAACTAGCTCGAAAAGTACTTGATAGGGTTCGGGTTAATGAGTGATTTTTACAAGTATGGAAAACAGAAAAACTGATCATGTAAGCATTGCAAATATGGACGATGTATAAGGGATATATGATTAGAAGTACGATTAGAAGATTGGGTCTGTATAGTACTGCGTTTAGAATACTAGGATTCGAAGAGGCTAACGCGCAAATAGGCCTAACGTGGAAAGGGCTCCCTACACTAAAGAATCTATTCTATAATCATGTTAGCCGGTGTGATTTCTTTAAAGGTCTCATAAGATGGCATACCTCTCCTCTCTGTATGCATTTATCTGTGTATATATCTTTTGTCTTTATATATTTATAATTCGCTTCTTCCTAAATACTCTCATTGTGCTTTCATATTGTTGTTGTTTTTTGGTTGGATTGATTAGTACTTAAAACGTTTCTTAAATAGTTCTCTATATAAGTTATTAAAGCTTTCGGTTTTCATTAAACTATTTCATATTATATCATAAATAACATATTATATACATACCAGTAGGCATGTGTACACGCACACCTTAACATTCATGTATGTCTATAGAGTCGTGTGTGTGTATATATATCTACGTTCTTAATAGTCTCTATACGAGGATAAGAGGTATATACAATTTGAGTTTGTTTCACGTTTATATCGAAGACAGCATATCCACCATTATCCAGGAACCAAGGCAAATCAAATGGAAGGACTTAGATAGGACTCTCTATACACGCACACACACACGCACACACACACACACACACACACACACACACACACAAAATACTATGTTAAAAATCAAATGTGCGCCAGTGGCATGGACGCTATATTTAGGACGGTATAATGTGGGTACTTTCTCTCAACTGTCACACACACACATACACACACTCAATCACACACACACACACTCCTAGTAAAACACGTATATCATATTCGAATATCAAATGTAAAGCTTGTCTAGTTGAAGGCGCTGTTAGTGCTTGTAACAGGTTTACTCTGGACTATGGCTGCTATAAAGTTATCGATAACTTTGGTGATAATGTACGCCAGTGATGTGAAATAGATTACTGAACCATTAAACATATGTAATTAAGCTACGGAGTGGTCAAACTTAACTTAGCAAAAAAAAATGATTTTATTATAAATTAAGAGTTAAAAATCTCAGATCGATTGTTTATTGGCAACACAGTTGCGTTTAGTACTATATCAGATGAATCCAACTAAGATGCAAACAAGGTACGGATAGAGAACTGTGGAATAACAGTGGATCGCTCTCAGGCAAATTGTTGCTGCTGTGATCTGGCTTTCTTTCCGTTTCGATCTCAAAACTATATACTTTTCCCATTCCTTTTTTTTAGTTATGCTTACTTATCTTAAATACATATATATATATATATTGGTTTTTTTTTTTTGTCTTTATGGGGATCTTACTCGGGGCTCTTTGGGGCTTAATATAAACTGAATATATATATGCTCTCTATATGGTAAGTCTGTTGTATATCAAAGTATGTGTCTCTGTGTTAGTGTCTTGGCTTACATGCATGCATGTATATGTATTTGTATCTGTATTTGTTTCAGTTTCAGTTGTACCTCTTGTAATACTGTCCAATTGGAATTGCTTAGCTTATCGTTAGTCGTGGTCCAGTTTAGTTGGAGTCGCGTCTCGTGTGGTTATAATGGATGAGTCGGGCTGAGATTATAATTCTCAAAGCTTATCTTTATCACGATCGATGCTCATTGCTTTAAAGATGCCGCGCCCGATGCCGTAGCGCAGGTTGAACTGATCCAGACTGGAGGCGCGGGGTCGACTGCTGCCACTTTGGGCTGCCAGAGCGGCGTCAGTAGCATCGACTGCCTCGGCACCGGCAGCTGTGGCAGCCAGACGCTCATCCATGTCGGTTTCACTGTACTCCGTCTCAGTGTCGCTGAACTTGCGGCGTCGTCGCAGGAACGTGCTGCAGTGCCTCAGCTCGCCGAGATTGTCCGAGAGCGAGTGGCCGCGCTTGCGTTCCTGACGCTCCATCTCGGCTGCCAGCATCTGCACCTCCCAGTCATTGGGCCCGACTAGAGTGGAGCCTCCGCTGCCAGTGGCGACCAACGCGGCGCCGCTCAGCTCATCCTCGGCCTCTTCGTCATCGTCCTCGTCTCCGGCAATATTCATTTTGCTCGACGACGAACTGGAACTCGAGCTCTCCCCAATGTCGAGGATGACGCTGTCGGAGAGTCGGGTCAAATTGCCTGCCACATCGGAGATCATCATGGAGCCGTCTGCCTGGCTACCGCTTAGAGCTCCCTCCGTTCTGCTGGCGAATCCACGCTCGTCCCAGTCACGATAGCCACCTCTACTGCTGAGGCGCCCATTGCCGTGCGATGCATAGAAGCTAGGATGGCTCTGGGCGTGCCGCGTGGTCAGTGTACCCGGCCCACTGTAGTAGCTGCTCGGGCAGTTTAGTGCGTTGGCGGAGGCAGCATGATGCCGACTCGGACCGGGTGAGACGCTGCGCCGTCCGCCCTGAACGGGTGGAGACGAGGTAAACACCGTGTCTAGTGAGTCACCGCGCTAAAAACGAGGGAGAGAGAGAGAAGCACGAGATGTTATGCCGTTTTTAAAGATCGGGTCTAGCTCGCTTACCATGAAGAGCAACTCTGCCGAGGAGCCTGAACTGCTGTTGTCCTGCTCGCCCGGTTCGTCATCATCCACAGACAACTGCGAGAGCTTCTCCCGCTTCAGTCGCCTCGTCGTGAGGGCGGCCACCGTAGACTTCTGCTCGATGGCGCGCAGCTTCAGCTGCAGCTGGGCAATGATCGCGTCACGGCGACGCACCTCGCCGGCCATGCTCGAGAACTGCGTCTCGAACTTGGAGTGCATCTCGTTCATGTGCGTCTTGATCACCTGATTGATCCCGCTGAGTATCTGGTTAAAATAGTCCTGTGGCTCGGGGAATCCTTGAAGCACAATGCAAATGGTAACGAGTTGCTAATTAGTGGAAATGAGTGGAACAGGAAACACCCTGTGCGCATTCTTGGTACAGTTGTGTGCAGTCTCAAGTGTGCGTGTGTGTGTGTGTGTTGGTGTGTAGTAAAGAGAGAGATAGATAGTGTGACAGCGACAACTACGGTTTGTTTAGTTTACTTTTTCTTGTTGTTGTTGCTGCTGAATATCTCAAGCTGTTGTTGCTTTACGTGTTAATGTTATTGTTGTTGTTACTGTGGCAGGTGTTGCTGTTGTGGTTAAGTAAGTGAATCAAATCATAATGCATACATACGCATTGATTACAGTTATGTTATTTACACACATTCCCAATACACAATTACAGCGTTTCCTTGCGGCTCGACTGATCGAAGGATCGACGGATCGATGGATCAACCGACCGACCGAACGACCAACCCAGCAAATCCAAAAATCAACCCAAACAACAAAAGAAAAACACGAACCGAAACAAAAATCACTTTCGCATTTCGTTTCGTCTTTTGTGGTTTTTGTTTTTTTTTTAATTATTTACAAAAGAGTTGACTACGTGAGTATTCGATTGTGAATCTGTGTCAGTCGCATGCTCAGGCTCAGGTAGGGTGCCTCTGTTGCCGCTGTTTCATTCCATTGCGTTCCAAAAGCTTTGCTTGCGTGCGCGTGCGTTCTCGATATCGATTGTCAAATCGATAGCAGATCTCGAGCTCGTTCAGCTCTAGTGCTGGCTGAAAATGCTTGAGTTGACTGTGCCAGTGTGTACTTACGCGCTAAATACAATATATGCATGAAAGTGTGTGTTTCTTCTAAATTTACAATGTTATTATGCTGTATGGTAAGTGAATATATAATGAATCGAATGTAAATAATTGAAAATAAATAGACTGAGATATGAAATGAAAACGTTACAATTGCAGTTTCTTATTTTTTCGGAGCTTTGCTTGAAACTCCATTTAGTTTAGTTTAACTTTTAGATATGTTGGATAGAAAAGAAATGAGCAAAGTTGAGGTTGACATGCAGGCGAGGTGGTTAAATGTACTGAGAAGGGATTTTTGATGAATATCTTAAGTTACTTATAGAAAAGAGACGGATAGATAAAGCGATAGAGCAAGGCACAGCGAAGCGAGTGATATTAGATAGAGAAAATTCTGGAACTCTCTGAAAATGCATGCAAAGAGTTATACAGGCCAACATTATGGGTATTCCATTGATGCAGAACTGTGTAAATAAAACGATGCATGGAATATCCGTGATGTTGTCCTAGGATTGCACTATCGACAGGGTGAGGAATCAATCCCTTTTGGTAATTCGGGGACGCAGCAAGCAGAGTTAGCTAGAGCTATTTTACATACTGATTAAATTACTTTGGTATTTTGCAGGTATTTTCAAGTATTTTCTGGTGTTAATTTGCTCGATAGGAAAACATTCGCATTGTTAGGTTTGTGTCTTTGCTATTTACCTTCCAGTTTGGGCACTTGACTCGCACTGACAGTCGCCGCCGCCTTCGTCGTGTTCTGGCGTAGCTGCAAATTCAAATTCAAATCTGTGGATGTTGTGGACTGAGTGGAGTGGAACTCAGTGTTCTGCGAGAGTATCTTGTTCGACGACGACATTGCCGAGCACTCGACGACATACGATGTCGATGCCGAAGCCGTTGCCGAAGCCAAAGCCGAGGCCGAAGCTGATGCTAATGAGGATGACGTTGAGGCGGTGCCAACACCAGCAATCCCGCCGCCCAGTTCTGGCTCAAAGGCAAAACTCTCTTGCGGCGAATTCGTTGGCGTTACCAATGCTAACGTCGGCGACCAGGTTGACGGAGCCGGCGCCATCGAGCCTGATGCCTGTGCATGATACGTTGCCGTTGCCAAGACCGATCCCGAGACCGATCCCGATCCCGTTACCGTTCCCGATGTCGATGCCGTTGGCGTTGGCGTTGACGTTGGCGTTTGGTCATTATCGTTACCCGTACCGTGCGCGATCGCGTAGTTGTTGCTATTCGGGGCGAGGGTCGCTACGTAGGCGCCGCCGGCAGCGCCGAGGGCAGAGAACTGAGAATCCTCTTTGGCACTGGCGGGCGGGCTAGAAAGAGTTGAATGGAAGGTTACACTCTTCAAGAGCTTACTGTGCCTAGCCACGTACCCTTCCAAGGTCGGCTCCGTGAGCAGCCCCCGCGACAGTGCACCGGCCTTCGCCCTTGGCTCCTCTTTACCGTTACCAACAGCATCGCTGTCACCTCCCCCCTTCTGCAGCTTCTTGAGTATGCTCTTCAGCTTGCGCCGCTCAACGGTTTCGTTCGACTCGGGACTGAGGGGCATGTACTCCAGCTGCTGCAGCTGCCCAGCATGCTGCTTGTTGCAATTGCTATCCGACGCCGATGCCGATGCCGAGGCTGATGCCGATGCCGATGCAGATGTATTGGTCGAGATGGATGTGGAACTGGTGGTCGACTCGTAGGTGCTCAGAAACTGTGAGTATATGCCGGAGGTGTCGCTATAGCAGCGGTACAAGGACTCTGAGATGGGCACTTCGTTGTTGTTTCCCGTCGACTTGGAGCAATCCAGACTGAAGCTGCGCGTCTGCAGCGCCTTCTCCAGCTCAGCCAGCTTCTGTCGCTCGTTGAGGATCTTCAGGCGCTTGACAAACGGCAACCCGCAGTACTCCGGCGACAGATCGAATACGCTCTGATAGAGCTTGCGTCCACTGCCACCCACCTCGCTGCCCAGCTCTTCGGGCAGCTTCTGTTCCGGCTTCTGCAGTCGGAGACACTCACGCGTCGTACTCAACGTGCTGCGCGTGCTGGAGGAGCCCGTGCTGGAGCTACAGACATGCCCATAGCCATGTGCCCGACCATGTCCATGCCCATGCCCATGACCATGACGTGGCGAGCGTGAGCTGCGCGCACTATGATGTCTAGGCCGGCCTCCTACTCCAATCCCTGAGCCCTCCATATGTTGCGGTATGTTGCTCAAGGAGCAGTTCTTAAGCTCTATCGCAGACTCGAGCTCCGCATCAGGTGAGCAATTGTTGAGGCTGGTATAGCTGGAGGACATCAGTGTGGCCAGTTTCAGCTTGGACCACGGTTTAATGGGCGTTCCGTCCGTATCCGTATCCGATTGCATTGGCGTACTGAGCTTGGCATGCGACGGCTTCATCACCTTCTTTGCTAAGACGCCGGAGATGCCGCTAGCGGATGCTTCACCAGATGACTCTGTCAGCGTGGCGCCGGTTGCGTGCCTGGCAATCACAGCCAACGACTTTGGCGGCTCCTTCTTAGCTATGGCGCCTGTGCTAACTTCGGTGATCGGACTGATGCTGCTGCTGGGTGCCGTGGAAACAGTGGGAGCAATTCCCTGCAACTGTTGAATCTTCTGTTTGAAGGACACCTTCATGATGGGCTTGATTTGGGCCACGGTAAGTGACTGACCCAAGGCGGCTGAGCTACTCCCTCCACCGGTGCCAGTGGCGCTAGATCCCTGCGCAACTGCGCCAGAAGCTGCTCCAAAGTCCACTTTGCTGCTGATGTTGGATGGCGTGTTGGCCTAAATGGGGACAGGGCAAGGGGGGGAAAGAGAGAAAGAGAGAAAGAGAGTGAGAGAGATTAGAGCAAAGCCAACAAGGCAGTGGCATATGATAATGGAGGCTCTATGTCTGAGTTGGTGAGGGTTTAACGGGAGTTGGCTTTACCATGACGACGCCAGCTTCGCTGGTGGCGTTCGTTTGCGGCTCGTTTTTTATTTTCAACTGTTGCAATCTCTGGATCAGGGGAAAGCCTTCGTTGAACTCGCGTTCGGGCTCTTCCTGTATCGATTCCTGCGGCGATAACGTACACGTTACATGTGAGTGAGGTGGAGATTTCTGTGGTGGTGTGGACTTAACAGCTCGCTCTTCGCGATCCTAGTGCAAGACACATAAAGACACATACAAAACTACTATTTAGGAGCTGGGGATTAATTACATACAACACGACAAATTGCTGGATTTCTTATATTTGGAGTTAAGCCAAACTCAAATCAGGAAACCGATAAAACGATAAATTGATAGGAACGGAACGAAATGAAATGAAACAAAAAATGCAATCAATTGGTAACGTTTCATTGAGTGGACGAAATGCGGAGTGTGTGTGTGTGTGTGTGTGGAAGAGACCCTGACTTTGTTAGAGAGTGTATTCAATGTTATACAGGAGAGACTGGTTCAAGGTGTAGGGTGCCAGGTGCAGGGTGCAAAGTGTTTAATCTGTTTCCATAGTCGGTCTGCAGTTGTTTCTGTTTCTGTTTCTGTTTCTGTTGTTTCTTTTATGTATCAAAACAAAATGAATTAACACGCACAGGCAGGCAGCTATGAAGGGTCTAACAGCAGCAGCCAAGCAATTCTTCTCTCCGAAGAATGTAAGACAATACATACAAAGCCTACGATCATTCAGTAAGAGCGACAGCCAACAAGCTTCCTTACAAATGTCTTAAATCGTTCTACAAAAGCTTTACACTTCCGAGGAATAAAACCTTAACGTGCGTTTGGAAATTAATAATTTAAAACAGCTAAAACATTAAACTAAGTATCAAATATATAAAAGTATTATATTTTATGAAATAAATTCATTTTTGCTGCTCAAAGAAGTAATTTCCTAATATTCCATAATCCAATTCAGTAATATTCACTTGATAGTAAAAATTTTAGATAATTTTTATAGTCCTATACATTTTTATTATTTCTTCTTCACGTTTTCCTATTTTATTTTAAATTTCAGTTCTAGCAAAAAAAAATTTCGAATCGAAAACTTAAATTGAGCTTAATTTATGTTTGCAAATTTAAATGAATATTTTATTGGCAAATCATATGAATTTAAGATTTGAATTTTTCATTCACGGATGAATTTCTGCTTAACTTCCGTTCTTTGTTTCATTTTCTCTATTTGTTTGCAGTGTTCTATAATCATTTTACGAAAACGTGCCTTATAAAAGATGATCAATTAGTTAAATTACACTTAAGTTAATAGATCAAACGAGTACTAAAAGAAATGTTCAACTTTGTTGCAAACCAAATTAATCGAAAAATGCATTCAAACTGAGTGGTTTGACTGTAAGAGTAATTGAATGTTTTTAAACTCTTGGAGAGGGTATATTAATTTTGGCCAGATATTTGCAAAGCATATAAGGAGATTTCTCCGACATGATAAAATATATATATTCTGACTCACTACCAACTGTCTGTTGCAATGCAAACTTGTCTCTCAGTTTAAGAAAAATCTTGATGAAACTAGACACACATGCTTCGGATTGAAACTATATATAGCTGCAATATATCTTATCGGCTGATCTCTTTTTTTTGATAATGTCCTAGTCAAACCAAATATATCATGTCAAAAACAATCCCTCAAAATTTCATCTATGTGCATATCGGAACATTATAGCATATAGCTCCCATTGGAACAGCTCACTAAAAAAGAGGTTATGGTATAGAAGATAATTGTATTACAATGCGAATTTAAAAGATCGCCAAAGCACCTTATTCATTTCATTGGCTTAAAAAAAAGAGTTTGCAAAGAATTTTAGGTAGGATGTAAGGTAGTATATATCATTAGTAGTATATATATTTTACCAGAAACACAATTAGAAAAGTTTTCATTATTTAACTTTAATCCTACATCGATATCTGTATCCTAGGAGACTTTATAAATAACTAACAGAAATGTACCACAAAATGGAACCTAACACTATATAGATGTTTCGTCAGATAAGAGAGAAAATCGTTTCTTTTTACAAAATAAAATTCACATTCTCAACCCCAGAAGCTATGTCCATGTGCTCAGGGTGTGCAATGTTCGCTGTGGTCTGTTATCAATTTAATTTTGTTGTTATCTTTGAGTTGAGTATCTGTTTCTGTTACTGTAGCGTGTAGCACCATATAAAGCACGTGATGTTTCTTAATGAGGCGATTCTTCGAAACATACGAATTACTCTAGAAATGCTGATTGCGATTGCGATTGCGAATTTCAATTGAAAATAAGTGTAAGAAAAACATAGCAGGGTGTTGGCATGGGTGATAGTGGTTGCCATTGCTGGCATTGGTGGTTGTGATGAGTTGGTGGTAGTGATGGCACTAATGAGCCCAGCTGAGGAGTTCAACTTACCTGCTTCTCCTTGAGCAAACGCAGTCGCTGCAGCAGAGGTAGCCCCGCCCCAATGGGACTGGGCGTCTTGTCGTGCAGCTCATCCTTGGCCTCCTCCGTATCCTTTTCGTCTGAACGAACCCGGGACATCCGTTTCAGCATGATCTTGCTGCCACGGGGTGAGCTGTTGTGTAACGGTTGCATCTCGAGCGACTCATCGCTCTTGCGTGAAGTCCTACAACAAAAGATCCGATTAGGTAATCATGACAATTTGTGGAATCCCTCATGGACTTGCCTAGACTTTTTGAGCACATTGCGAAAGCCTTTCACATCGTGTTTCAGCTTATCCACTATCTTCTTGGAGGCACTGTTCTCACTGCTGTCGCTCTGATGCACCTGATGATGGTGTTGCCCATGTGGATGCGGATGATGTGGATGAGCAGCAGCATATGCTGCATTCTCCTTGTCGCTCTGCGCCTTGGCATATTTCTTGTTCACACAGCGCACCTCCATGAGCCTCTTGCGTCCCAGCGTCTGCAGGATCTCCTGTGCGTCCGGGTAGTCCTTCATGGCTGCCAGCACATCCTCGCGTGACAGCGAAAACAGTTCAGAGTAGCCAACAGATCGGACGTCTGCAGTGCGTCTGTGTGCCAAAGAGAATGTATCAAAGGTACCCTGCAAAAGCAGCCTGAGATCCTTTACTCACTTATTTAGACCGTCCAGATTAAGTATGCCGATTTCCCCGAAGAAGTCACCTGCCTTCATCGTGGTCAGCACCTTGCCAGTCTCGCTGAGCACTTCCAGTATGCCGTCGGCTATGATGAACATCTCGCGAGCGACCTCGCCCTTGCGGCAAATGGAATCGCCGGGCGTGAAGATGTATGCCTTCATTTTCAGCACCAAATCGTGCAGAAACTCTGGCTGGCACTCTTGGAATATGGTCACCTTTTTTAGAACGCTTAGGTTGACATGTAAGGCCAATTCGGTTTTCAGTTTATCGGGTAGCAGGCCCAATGCGGTATTGATATCACCGCCACCCTGTATGCGACCCCGCGACCAGCTGTAGTCGTACCAACGTAACACCCGACGCTTCATACCGCCAGGCACCTTAATTCATGGATATAGATAGTCATATATATGTAGGGAATATTTCTCTATAAAAGTACTCACCTTGTGATGCCTCATGTATGTCTTGGCGCCATCCAATAACCGCTCAAACTCCAGACGATTGGCGTTACGATTTGTTATCACATTGCCCACTTGGCCCACAATTGTTGCGAAGATAAAAACGCCAATCAAGTAGCTAACAATCGTAAAAATATATCTACAGAAGGGAAGATAAGTAGAGGATCAATTAAACTGCTTAAAAAATAAATAAATAAAAATATATAAGGATAGAAGTATTGTAGTGCAAGCGAAGTTAATAATGAAACCAGAAATGATCTCGTAGTATTAATTTAATTAATTTGTTAATAATCTTCCGCCCTTCGCTCGCTTTACAACACTTATTTTGCCAATTGAAAGTTTTCGAAAGCATATCTGAATTAATTGTTTGATATTACTGTCTTTCAAATTTATGTTTCAAAATAATTTGAATCGAAAAAAATATCATTGGAGCTGTTGAAGGCTGTCGCACGCTTTCGAAAACTTTATAATTTTCATTTTTGGCTGTTTGGAATAAGGGCCAAAGACTTTGATGATAACAAGAATTCACCCAAAGAGATATATAGAGACAATATTATCGAACTGGTGGACAGCCGCAACAAATCGCATGATATTCGTTCAATTTTTATATGAATAGTTAGGAAATATTGATCTTATCAGCATACCCATAGCTAGAGCCAAATTGTAGTAGTCGTGATTTAATACCACGTCTTGGTATCGATCTTGGGCCGTCCACCGAAAAGTTCGGTCTGTGGTTCGATTTGGATTCAAGTGAGTGAGTAATGGAAATGGAAAGTAAAACAACCCCTTTAGCCCTTATCCTCTTTTCCGCTAAGTCCATCGCCCTATAGGGCTCACGTTCCATACTCACTCTGCATTTGTTTCCGGCGTGGGCAGATCCCCAATCGTGGTCAGTGTCAACGTCGACCAGTACAGACTACCCAGATACTTTCGCGTCAATGTGGCATAGTCTCCCGGTCTGTAGGGATACACCCAATCACCCTGTAAGACAACATAAGGTTACACTAATCGCACGGCTCTATATACATCAATTTACACTGACCTGAAAACCCTCCGCTTCGGAGAGTAAAAAATAGAAACAACCAAACCAATGGGCCAATATTAACAGGATATGAATTAGATTAACAACGCGCCATAAATTTGGCCAAACTGTTCTACTCTCTACAATGTAATAAAATCTCACAGATCGATATACCTAAATTGAGAAAAGAAGTATATATTATAGAAGACCATACCAACAATGACTTTATCAATCCAAAAACTTACTTTAAAAAAGCGCGTAAAACGCAAAAGCGGATGTGTGCCCATCTTCAGCTGCAGCAGATCCAACGGTATCAGCGCTATTATATCGAAGATGAACTCACGCGAGTGCACATAATGACAGGCCAGTTTCTTGTCATCATATACCTGTGGGAATATACCATAATTGTGAATTGATAGTCAAAGATGCTGAATAGTTGGAAAATATCTCCAGTTCAAAGCAACCAATTTTCTATTTACATATACTTATACTTATAATACTTAAGATATACTTATAGTAAACCAACTTGGCGCTAAGTTCCAGATTCTGTTACAGCGTGTGAGTAACCGATTTATAACTATTTCTTCTCCGTCGCGATGTTGCGGTTTTGTTCTGTAGCTTCTACTTTTTTAATTACTTTGTCTGGGCGTAAAAGTTTCCACTTAGATTGCAAGACTTTAAGCTAATGGTAAAGTTTTAATTGGTTTTTCTAAATTAGCCTACTTATTCAAAAATTAGATTTGGCTTGGAAAACTGTCGTAGGTTTCGCTACTTCAGAAGTAGGTCGGAATGGAATTTACGACGACTCTGTCTGCCTTCAAAGTAAATGCGACAATATTTGCTCAATAAAGTTGACAATTTGATTTGATACATTTTCAGACTCTTCGAATTTCAATTATTTAGAGAAATATACTACTGTAAATATTTTCCATCCGCCTCTCTCTGCACTTCTCAGAATTTGAACAATTTTATATGAATTTATATTCCAGGCTGCTGTAAACTTTTTAATTTTATTTACTCGACGTTCGAAAAGGTAAATAAATAGTTGAATTTGATTGTAGGAGCAACTTCGGTTCGTTTGATTTGAGTACCTTCTCGGTTTGTCCCCGGTCTACTTACCATCAGACCCTGCTCCAGATAGCCTGTGCGTAATTGAACTATTATATCTAAGATAAATACAACATCTGTCATTGAATCGCAGATGAGCCAAAAGGTAGGCACAGATTGCTGTCAGCCGAGTGGAAGGAAGCATGGAATAAAAATAGGGAAATTAGTTGGAATTTTCAATTAGTCTACCCGCTCAAATTAAACTGGCTCAGGTCAAGGGCAATTATTTTGGCAATGCATTTTACAATTGCAGAGAATAATAAGTTGTAGGTGGGCACTGTCAAAGCAACGGGATGGGGATGGAAAGGGATGGAGGGAGAAGGCGAAAAAAAGGAAACGAAATGAAACGAAACAAAACGGGAAAGATGAGCACGGTATGGGGTAGAGGCCTTTTCCAAAAATGGCAGGCTGACAAAAAAGCTGGCTAGCAACGGCGACAGGAACACCAACAACAGAACCACATTACGGTGCTAAAGGTCAACAACGATGATGATGATGATGATGATGACTATGACGAGAACGAGTGTATCACATGCCATGCCAAACCCCTGAGCTATCCGCTATCTTGGCTAACCTTTGTTGTTAGTGCTGCTGCTGGCAACCCTTAGCCGGCTCTAATCTGATGACAAACACCAGCTAACTGGACCGTGTACAAGCATTTGCTCAGGACCATAACAGACGAACAACCCACCAAGCAAACACTGCCAACCGACTAACCAACCGACCATTTGGCTGATGAGATGGCTGCGTGTCTTTTAATTGAGTCATTACGAAGTGTGGCCCAAAAAGGTGAGAGTAGAACTCTCAAGAAGGGTGACTAGCTGGTACCCTGTTAACAGTAGATTGAGCAAGTACCTTCAAAACAAATTTCCCAAAAATTTAATTAACTAAAAGTCTCTATTTAGACTGAGTTAAATCTTAAAATTATCTACAACTCTTATGGAGGCAATGGAAATGAAACGAATATACCATATAGTCCATATAAGACGCTTCAAGGACTTATAAGTAAACTCACTATTACTATGAAAACTAAGATGTAATCTAATTAGTAGAGAATTCTGGAGAACGAGATCTTTATAACCTACATAACCTTTATAATACTCCTTGATGGCAAAATTGCCTTTCCTCTCAGCTGGGCTTGTCATAAAGAAACTGTGAGGAGACCCAAGAAATGCCAAGGACAAGGACTGTTCTCTCAGGGAAGAGTGAGCACAAATACATAATAAACTTCATTGTTTGAGAAAATTTATGGTTGTTAGGCATTATTATGGGGCCGCAGTCGACTCGTATTACAAACTTCAAGCATTATGAGGCAAGGAATTTTTTCCAGAGAGACAACAAAGATTTCTCCCACCTATTATCAGGGGGGAGGGGGGTGGAGGGGGGGGACAGGCGACGACCTTTATGGGTTAAGTAAGCGGGCGAACTCACCTGCAGTTCAGGAAAGCTCTGCCTCACAATTAGGGTCCATAGATTATATAGAACACATATAGTTAACATCATTAACCAATAGAAGTAAAAATTTTCATCTGGATTAACAACGGAGCGTCGTTTCTGCAGATAGCGTCGTCTACGCTTAACAGTTTTGTCGACGTCACCAGAGGCACTTTCTGAACCGGTATCTTCAACAGTTTCCTAAGGGTTAAAAGTAGTTAAGATTTAAGATATGTATGTATACAATCCCCTTACCTGTGTTTCGGGTATCTGTCTCGTGGAGAAACGCTTCAGGAATGAGTCTTCGCGCTTGAGCGGTGGTTTCTTCTGTATTGCCGATGATATCTGTACGGTGGTGCGCAGCTTCATCCAGCGTTGGTTCGACCGTGTCCTGTACGAGGATAAACACGTTTAAAGATCGTGCGTCTCTCAGCCATGCACAGCAGATCTTTCGTTTACTAAGCTAAACTAAGCTACATATCTCTACCAGCTACAGCGGGTTGGAACTTAAAATAGTAAGCAACTACAGGTTGAAATTTTCACAGGGATATTGCGATAAGTAAACAGATATATAGTATATAGATACATAAGTAAGAAATACAGCTAAAGATATCGAGAGTAAATGCAACTGAATGGGAACAATGTGAAGCGTGCAGTATAAAGTGTGTTTTCATTTGATTCTGGGCTGGGTACGAGACGACTAGATCTACGGCTACATCTTAATCTAGAGGGTGCTAGGGTGTGCTCTATTGCTATTCGCTATAAGGTCGTAACTTACGCAACACGAAACACTTACGCAATGCGTGGCGGGAGCAATAAACATTCATTTAACGGTAAACCCAAAAACCCGTAACGCAAAACGCACTTAAATGGCACGCAACGATATGGCAACGCTAACGTCTAACGAGCAACGGGTAACGTCTAACTGGTAACTGGTAACGGTTAACGGGTTGCGGGTAACGGGTTACAGGTAACTAGTAACGGGTACAGATACAAACACAAAAGCACGCACTAAAAAACATGTAAGTAAAGTGGTCAGGTGGTGGTGGATGTTCTATAGTTCGGGGCGAGGCAGAAGCTGTCGGAGACCACTGACAGCTGCTTGACAACCACCGCAATCAGCCCCCTCCCCCCCTTCCTCGGGGGAATCGGGAAGTTGCGTCTGCGGCTCCATCTCCCGTTGGCTTCGGCTCTCGGCGTCTCCGTCCGCCAATTTTACTCTACAGGCAATCAGGCATGCAAAAATGTCAAAGGTTGTGATTGTGGGTTTATTTTTTTTTTTTTTTACCGACTTTTATTCATTTCAACTAATTAAAAATAGTTTTACACATACTTATGTTGTGTCAAAGTGTCGAGGCCATGCAGTGCGAACATAGAAGTGCGGCAAGGAACATAGATACACAGATACCAAAGCATAAATAGATCGAGAAGTCAACAGTTTTAAGTCTTTAGGAAAAAACCCAACTGACTTATAAAAAATTCTTTAGGCTTTCAAAGAAACAGACAGATTAATAAAGAAACTGCAAATGAAAAACAATATAATAATATATATAGTCGAGACTAAACGACCCGAAAACATACTCCGTACCGCTAGACCAACTAAGGATTACATGCACGGAACTGGGAACCTTGTTGTCATTGGTACAGGGTATAATTAAATGTTAGTAAAATATATAATAGCTACTGTGTTCTTTTAAGAAGTAGGCGGGATATGTGGAAATCGATAGAGAAAACTGGAAAGTGGAAACAGGAAAATAGGATATTCTTTTTTTTTTGTTTTTTTTTTAGATTGATGTAGTGGTTGTTTTTTTTTTTTGGGTTTTCTTTGCTCAAAACGCTAGAAAAAGTTGAACTGCCTTTCTACGAATGAAGAACTGCAATAAATATACATAGGTATAAAGTATATATATATATATGTATGTACATACGAATCATATGATATATAATGGTATAGTTATCCGATTCATACTAGCATGGTGTATCGTGTTTTCAAACTGCTTTTGCATTTCACATAACATATTATGCTTTTCATTTATTTACAACGCATTTGTTAAGTAGTTTTAGTTGATATTGTTTTTTTTTTTTTGGTTTTTTTGGTTTTTGGTTGCTTTGTTATTTATTATTATGGTTTTCTGGTTTGTTGCACAGGCACAAAAAGCGACTTCTATTTATATGTAGTATTTGTAGGTTATTCAAAAAATATGCCAAACTAAGTACAACAGTTTAATTGCTTTAGCATTTCGCATTTCGCGTACTATTTACAGCGTTCGCATTGGGTTTTTGTTCGTATTTCTGTTGACGCTACCAAACATAACGCATACGCCATGTGGAACAAAAGAAGAGCGCAGCTTGCAATGCGGCTAGCTTTAAGAAAGGAAAAGAACAACGAAAATAGAAACGAAAACGAAAACAAAAACTAGGCGTGACTTGGTATTATACATGTATATGTAGTGTGTGTGTGTGGGTATTTACACAGTTGTGTCTCTCTGTGTGTGTGCGTGTGTGAGTATCTGTGAGTGTTGAGCTTGCAGTAGAAAGCGCTTGAAAATGGAAACTACTCAATTTTTGTGGGCTATTGGACTACAAGTGTGAGCGGAACTGGACATGAGGAGTGTGAATGTATGTATGTGTGAACGCTTTGTATGTGGTTTTGGCCCACTGTTAACCCGCTAAAACTTGTTTTAAGTGTTTGCACGTATTTCATTGTCTTGTTTTTTTGGTTTCGAAGCAAATGAAAAAGAAGCTCACGCATGCCAATTAAATGCATCATTTTCACTCTCATCATCATCATCATCATCACCTTCGTCATCATCATCATCACAGTCACAATTATCATCATCCACATCATCAGCATCATCAAATCGTTATTCAAATGAATTTCGCAACATAATCGATAAGCGTAGCTCTCTAAATACTAGCGTGTGTATGTGTGTATGTACTTTGTATTTGTCTATAAGTTTGTATGTGTTTGTGTGTGTGTGTATGCTGTGCTGAGAGTGACAGAGTAACCAAAACGCAAGCAACGCAAGAGACTTACCAATCGGAATCAGGATCTGAAGCTCCATCTCCGATACGCGATTTCCTAAACGAATTTTTGAATTTTTTGTTTTATTCTTTTAGTTTTATTTTCTTCAAAACAGTACATCATTTGTTGTTGATTCTATTACTACACGTATTCGATTGTTTTTTATTTGTTTTTTTTTTTTTTAATGTATGTTGTGTCTTAAGTGTGATTCACTTTGTCACAAAGTGTATAAAGACAGACAGAGACAGATATATATGTAGACAAAGTAAGTTTGTGTGTGAGAGCGACAGAGAGAGAGAGAGAGAGCGAGAGAGATAGATGATGTTGTGTACAAAATAAATTAAGAGAAAGAGAGAAAGTCCACGATCTGCAAAAGTTCTCTTCCCCAGAGTTGTGGTATTTGGCATGATATTTGATCGTTTTATATTTATAATCGACCTTCTTTACTGGGTTTCATATGAAAACAAATATTATATTTTCTTCGTTATGTATTATATTTTTTTTATGGTAAATTTTTTTTTTTTATTTTATTTTAATACTATATATCGTGTAGAAAAAAAAAAGGAAAGGTTCATTTGGTACCTATCCTCATATCAACCTATAAATTGTATACTTCGCCTAATCAACATGATATTTCAAGAAATAAATACAATCGATAGTTGCAAAAATCAACGATAGTAGCTAGTATAATTGATGATTTGACAGCCCAAGTTTAAACATATCAAAATTGTTCAAACAATTTTATATTGCCAATTCGAAGACAAGAGGACACACACGTATTATTCTGGCCGGGTTCGTATCTATGCAATCTCTTGTTTTTTTTTTTTTTTTTGAACAGATTTCTTTATATTACTAGTATGTATATCTTATTACTCGATTGGTCGGCAAGCATTATTTTGTCTCTTTTTATCTGTTTTTTCTGTTGTTTTTTTTTCTCTGTTTTTTCTGTTCTCTTGCTCAGTTCGCTTCACGCAGCTCAAGGGACCATTTTGTGCTTTCCCTTTCACCGTTATGACCAGCACAATGGCCCATTACGTATACAGGCACGCACCATGCACACACACACACACACACACACACACACAGAGAGCGAGGCATTCACGCACACCTACAGGCAAAGGCAATTCATTTAACGGTCAGCTCGTTGACTTGGCTTTTTGGCTTGGCCTTCTTTATTTTTGGGCTCATGCGGGCTGCGTGCCGTGAAGCGTAAAAAAGGCTTGCTGTACGATAAGATTACATTCACACACACAGACACACACACACACACACACACACACACACACACACACACACACACAGACACACTGACACACACACTTGCACAATTTCAGCTGATTCGAATTGTTATAAATTGAAAATGAAAATGAGCTTGTTAGTTTTGTTTGGCCCTTACAACAAGAGCCAAGCGGGCTTTAAAGCCTTTGCGGCTGCTTCGCCTATTAAATACACTTTTTATTGCACCACAAATCATCGATACACCCATCCTGGCCACCACCCTCAGCCCAAATACACACACGCATGCACACCGCACTCACAAACGCACACACGCTTGAGTTGCCTAATGGCTGCATGATGTCGGTTTGGGCTTTGCCTGCGGCTGTGGCTATGGCATCGGCATCGGCATCGGCTTCGGCTGTGTCTGCTTCTGCGTCTGTTCCTAAGCTTCAGTTTTCAATTAACGCCTCGACACCGCAGCTGTACCCTATCGAGCTGCTGCACACGTGTGACTCATTGGCCAACTCTGCCGCATTGCCACCATCCCACATTGCCACCGTGCCACACTGCCGCTTCTGCAGCTCTGCCGCTTTGGCACTTCGCAACTGTCACGACGACATGACCAAACACATTTCCCCCTCAGGGATAAAGCCAGCATTCCGGGCCGATCTGCCCAGGAGCACTTGACTCCACTTGACTCTTGCGATAACTGCCCAGTCATTTGAAGGCTATTCCTGCCAGCTGCCAGCTAATTGCTCTGGCCAATCTTGAAGCGGCAGTCAGACAAACAACAATCACACACACAAATACACACACAAACACACACAGGCACACATGCTCTCATTAACGGTCAAACTGTTTGCGAAGCAATTACACATTAAAATCAAGCATACTTTAAAGAGTTACAGTCCTCTTAGAGCTTCACTTCCTCAACTGAATATCTTGAATAGAAAAACCTTGTATATTTCTTAAGTTTAAGTATTACTGCCTTTCTTGATTTCACCCAAAAAATAACTCAAGCTAAATTAATTTAATTAATATTGTGTGTGTCACTTTTAAATAATATGGCTTTTATTTACTAAAAGTTTAAGCATCTTAACTAAGTCATAATGAAAAGAAAGTTATTGTGGTTGACTATAGCTATCTTTCTTGATTTTTAAAATAATTTATTTTATTTTATCATTATTATATTATAAAATTACAAATTATTAATTATTAATATTATTAATATTATAAAATTACAAATTATGGTATAATATAGAAAAATAAAAACAAAATTGTTATCTATTATATTATTAGTTATAGATTGATTAATTAACCTCGCACAATCTAAACTACAGCTTGTTTAAGTGATTATAATTATAAACCTTTTGTAGAACTATTCTTGCTATAAAAATGATTTTTTTTTAAATATTGTACGCTAATAAAACTCAGTTAAAAATGTTTCAAACCTTATTATATAGAAAGCCTATACCTACTATTTTAAATATTATACACTATTCTAACCATATTACTTTAATTTTTCCCTACCTAAATAATAATATTTTTAATGCCGTTCGCAAATTTCAAAATAAACTTAAAATAGACATTTACTAAGTTTCGACCTAAAATAGACCTTGACTGAGTACATAATATAGCTTGATTATTAACCATCAAATATTTGATATATTGTACGCTAGTGACAAAATGAAATAAATAAAATAAATATACCTATACTTTCAAATATTTAAAATATAATTTAATTGCTGTCTTTTAACTAAATTAATTCAGCTTGCTAACTGACTATAAAATACTTGGAATACTGTACGCTAGTAGGGAAATATACTTAAAATACCCCTACACTATAAAATATTTCGAATATTTTACTCCCATTTAAAACTCAAAAAAAGAAACCCTCAATCGACCTATGCTGACTGGCAAACACTTCAAATATTTGTAGAGTTCAGTTTTTTGTTTGCGATGTGGCATATGCGGGTCTCATTAGCTTGTTGCCACACATCGTATACTGCATATGCGTTGACAGCCCGACTAGTCTGTATTTGTTTGTGTCTGGATGTGGCTCAAGTGGAATTGAAATTCAATTGGGATGCAGCAGAGGATCAAACGATGAATTTCGATTGCGACTGCGGGCAGGAGACACTTGTTACGGGCAATGCCAATGCGGCATTGGGATGCGAGATAGGCATACAAAGGACATGGAAAGAGACTGGGAGGGACTATAGCTATAGAGGGGGTTGGACAGGGGGGGGCAGCATATCATGCATATGCATTTGTGCCTCAGCCCTTTTGGCAGTTGGCAGTGTTGACAATGCATAAATTCAATGAGAGAGAGAGAGAGAAGGAGACGGCGCAGCGGGGGGGCCAGTGCTGCCTTTCTGGGTTAAGTCATCACCTGCCAACCCCCGTCGTCTCCTCCCGCCCTCCCCTCTTCTGGTATACGTGTGTGTGTGTGTGTGTGTGTATTCTCGGTTTCTACATAAATTTGCAATTTTCTAAATTCAAATTCTTTGTAAGTTGTCATTCAGAAGGCAATTTCTTATTTGGCATGTACAATGCCAAAGTATTGTTACATATAGTACACTGTGCATAGGCACAGTGTGCTCGTGTGTGTGTTTTGTGTGTGTGTGTGTGGAAAGTTCGCCTACATTGCAGCAGGCAGCTTAAACATATCGATTGTCTACACACACACACAGATACATACACACAGATACCACTTTAACTTTTGCTCTTTGCGGAGATTTTTCATTTTCATCTCGAGTTCTGTGTGTGTGTGTGTAAGTGTCTCTCTCTCTTGATGTATGTGTGTGTGTGTGTGTGTGTGTGTGACAGCACTTTGGCCCCAGTTTTGCAAACTTTTCGAGTTGCCCCTTTGCCAAAAATGAAAACTGGCGCAAACAGCGCAAAATGCAAAAGAAAAGACGATGAAGTTCTGCATGGCGACACCTTTGCGCAGGACACCCTGTGCGCCAACACCCTGTGATAATATCTCAAGCTAAAGAACGTAAAGTGTAAGAGAGGCAAAAAAGAGAACCAGATAGAGAGAAGAAGAAAGATACAGAGGCAGAGAGAGAGACGCAACACTTAAGTGTGATCAGTCTAGCGAGCGAGTTCTTAGATAGAGAGAGAGAAAGAGAGAGGAAAAGAGTGTGTAGAGGTACGTGATAGAGTGAGAGAAGGTTAGGCTGTTGGACACATAATAATGAAGTTCACAGAGAGAGAGAGAGAGGGGGAGAGAAAGAGAGAGAGAGAGAGAGATCCGCATTCGATATACACATCAATTGATAGACATGATCACAAATATATTATGTGTGTGGCATGACATATATATATGGTATATAGGAGAGTGGATAACACATATACATACGCATGTAGAGAGTATGAGGGGTGGAGGGGAGAGATAAAAAAAGGGAGACACACACACTACTTCACATCGTTTATATTGCTTATAGATTCGAGAGAAAGGTTATTCGTTCTTATTCGTTCGCGAAGAGATTCGGATTCGATTGGGTTCGGTTTGGAGTTTGGACTGGACTGAGGGATTGGGGTTTTTAATAGGGATTTTATTTGATTACTTTGGTTTATTACACACACACACACACACACACACAGACAGACACACGCCAACACACACAATGCAAGAAAGTAGTAGTAGTACTAACAGCAATCTTAATGTTAGATAGTTGCTTGCTTTGATTAGTTAGTTAGTTAGATTAGATTTGATTAGATTAGATTAGTTTAGACTGGATTAGAGATTTGTTAGCTGGGTTTTACTCAAAAGACTGTAAAGCACCGTTCCTCTTAATGCGTCGCAGCGAGCAGTAGTACGCCATGACGGCTCTCAGGCTCTTCCACTTGGTTGTCTGATTGTTGTTGTTGTTGCCGTTGTTGTTGCTGTTGTTGTTGCCATTGTTGTTGTTGTTGTTGCTGTTGTTGTTTCTGTTCCCGCTGCTGTTGCTGTTGTGGCTCCCATCGGCATCCCCATCGACGCTATTATAGTTTCTACTGCTGCTTATGCTCACCAGCTCCTCGGGATGTTCACTGATGAACGACGACAGCGTCTTCACCTTGGTGCAGCTAGCGGAATTGATGAGCCTAGCCCCGGCAACGCCTCCGACTCCATTACCGCTCAGGGAGTACGCACTGCAATCGGAGGACGGGCTATTGAGATGCAATCGCACCTGGCGTCGCTGGGGAACAGCCTGTGCTCGATGTGATTTCAGTTCCTCCTGCTGCTGCTGCTGCTTCAGCTGCCTCTGCTCCTGCGCCGTCGTTAATATAAGTCTATCCCTCTCTGTGTACAATCTTAAACTATTTGTGCAGTGGCAGTTACTCTGCCCACTGGTTAGCGATGAGTTGGCCGATCTTCCAATGGGAAGGTAAAAATCATGTTAAGCCCGAGGAGCATATAGTGCACATATAATTACATATAGACACAGATTTTTCTAGGTCAAAGGACATCGATTGGCAACCAGGGATATTTTAAAGAGCTCTCTAGATCTAGAATACTAAATTATAGCTGGGACCAGCGCTGCAGCACAATCAATCATCGCCACTAACTACTTCCCATACTTTTCGCACAGAACCATCAATTTATTAATTATATCGGGAGTCATTAATTTATATTATTATGACCAAATCCAAGTATTTCGTGCGAAAAGTTTGTGAATGAATTCTTTATTTAAATACGGCAGTGAAAAAATAATCGATGTTTCAAGAAACTTAATAAAACATCGATAATCGATAATCGATTGTGATACGATGTTTCTGCAGCACTAACATACTATATATCATATACCACAGAAGTATAGTTTACTGGAAAAGAAATACCGCTTAAGTAACCCTTGGCCTTTGTGTACCCCTGCTATACCCCTGCGTTGCCTATCGATAGGAGAGTCGAACTATGTCCCTTTATCTAAACTATTATCTCAGTCTTAGACAATACAGCTTTCTGAGCGGAACGAGCCAATTCACACTGATATATCGCATAGCCAAAAATTTTATAGGGCGATTATGCCTTAGAAATTTCTTCGAAATCGGACCACTAAAACATACAAAAACAATAGCTCAGAAAAACTTATCCTATTAGTCTTAATTGAAAATACAGAAAAACCATTTAATTATAATCGAACAAATGCATATATTCTATCGCTTGCATTGAAACAATCGGTCTAAACTAAAGAATTTGTTTGGAAATTTTGGATGGATTGCATAGGTAGCCTTTAGATTTTGTATTTAGTTCGAAAATTTCTTTAAAGACTGCAGCTTATATTGTCTAAATAAACTATCGGACCATTCCCTATGCCAGCGTATTCGATATGGTCAGCAGTGAGTAAGATTAGTGTAGCACACACGCGTTGCTGCAATAACCCAAAATGAAATAGGGTATCCAGGAAAAAAAATCAAACATAACGCAAATAAGCCATTTAGCCAATCCCCCCGTAAGCCAAAACTGTTACAGCCAATAAGCAGGTTCATACACAATTCATTTGGCTAAAGTCCACTTGGATACGTGGATTGCACAGACTCATAAAGCTGGCCACAATTGCCACCTAAATCGCTGGAGACAGTCCGCCACAACTGGCAACTGGCACTTGCAGCTGGGCAAATGGGGGAGGCGAATGGGTCTCTGGGGTGCGCGTTGCCAAGCCACGGCATCTCCTCATCCTCATCCATAAGAGGCTCTGCAACTTGGTTAATTAATGAAATCACTGAACAAACTCTCTCAGCACACACAGTTCCAGCTAATGGTCGTTACAACTGAATTATCCCTTTGTCGCCGCAAATTAGAGGCAGACTTTCACCTAGTTACAGTACACACACACACACACACACACGCAGCATGTGCAGATCCTATGAAACTTAACTGATTTCTGTGACTTTAATTAGGAAAAGCCACAGTTGATTAGATGTGAAACTTGTTCACTTTCCGCGATTGTTTGCTGAACTTTAATTTCATTTTCCCACCACGTTTAGCAAACGATCCTTCATGGTTTACTATATAGTAAGAGTATATAATATATAAAGCAGAAAGCAGCTACGAATCTAGACAATCCTCATCTCATTTCATATGTATTCACAGCCAATAAAATAGTAATTTGGTGACTTTTTACCTGTTCCGTTCTCTAAGGTTACTTTCCTTAAAGTGAACAGTTAAGTCAAAGTAAATTATTAAATTTGATTCTAATGAAGAAATCATAAATTAATTTGGTATTGACTGCAGCAGCGAAAATACACCGTATTACAGGGTAAAGGAGTTTTTAGTTACTGCGAAAAACACATGAATTAAAGGAACGGGTGAAAAAAACACCGCATCACTTTTTTACACGATGCGAACATGAGATGGGTAAAAATTAGGTAATTTTTGACTAACTGTCAATATAAGATAAGTATGCGGAATTTTTAAAATAAGTAGGGGTACCACTGAGTACATGAAAATGAAAAAAAAACGGTGTTCTATGACACAAACTATATTTATAATCTGGATCCAAGTCGGCACAGCTCCAGCTCACTATTTACCATATACTTATGTTTATTTTAACCTACTTCCTATGCAATCTACCTGCTTACTTCTGGTAATGTTACAGCCAATTTTTGCTTTTTTTTTTTTTTTAATTTTCACTACCCATAAATCTTTCCATAACCAACATCGCCAGAGATAAGTTTTCATTCTAAAATTGCCACTAACTAGTTGTATGATCAATCATGGCTTCGCTCTCCTTCATCGCTCTCAAAGTTGTCCTTAACTGTGGCGTCGTTTTATACAAATGGCCATAAAAGATGCAGTTAACGGCTTTTATCCCAGTTCCCCCCCCTGCACTCCCGTCCTTAACTGGCCCCAATGGAGCCATAGTGACAACTTAATGGCCCGCTAATTGTTGTTGATTCAATTTGTTTATGACAGATTTCAGTCCCACTGACCGGGCGGGGGCATGGGCAGGTCGGGGGGGCAGGGGCCCGGGTAAGGGGCAGGAGCAATGCACACACAGACGATGCGCTTATTGCGCGGCGACAAAACCAAAAGCAAAACCGAAAAGCATAAAAAAATGTTATACAAATATTACAGGGGACAGTACGTGGACGTGGACGAATACGCATACGGATACATATGCTACATATACTATATATATGGGCACAAGTACGCGAGTTTACATATGTATGTCAATATGGCAATACTTCAATGTGCTGCACCGACATCGACAGCGACAGCGACAGCGATACGAGAAACGAGAATCAAAGAAAAAACGAAAACGAAAACGAAACGAAAAGAAAAGAAAATCAAAAGCAGCTGCGAAGCCCAACAAAGTATGCTACACATTTACCGTCAGCAATCAATTATGCGCTTACAGCTTTACGTACTTGTACATGTATGAATGAATGAGTGTATGGGTGTATGGGCGAGTGTATGAGTGTGAGTGTGAGTGCGTGAATGGATTGTAACGTTGCTCGGGCTTAGCGACAGGTTATGTTTATGGTTTATGGCCGAACTGGTGTGAATTGTGCATTACGAGCGCGTTTCAATTAGGGTTTACAATTCACTTATTTCCCCCTCCCCAAAATTGCACCCCTCCCCCCTTGGTTGGTGGGTGCAAGCGCCATTGTACAAGCTGAAATATGTTATTTATGTGTGAACATGCACGGGAAAACCTGTTTGGATTAATTACACAAAATATACCAACAATACTCTCGATAATCCACGAAAAATACAGCAGATTTTCACATTACATATCCAACTATTGTTCGGATAATAGAGTTTGGATGTACGACTAATGGGATTGGCTTGAATTGGCACACAATATCAGGTACACTCAACATACATGTTGAGCTAAGAAGAGCTTTAAAATGCGACTTATCGAGAGTACTGCTTGGGTTAGATGTTAAGTGAATACATCAGGAATCGACTGTGTTTAATCTACCGTAATTCCAGGTAACCCCAGACGGGTCTGGTAATGTGGGAATGAACTTGTTCATTGTTTATGGGCTTGTGTACAGTTTTGTGTTTGTTTGTCGCTCTTAACATTATTATTTGTCAAGCTCTTAACTCTTGTCTGAACCCTGAAAGTTCCAAGTTCCACATGAAACTCAGGTAAATGCCCCCGGCATGTGTCTCCACGGGTGTGAATGTGAATGTGGTTGTGCGTGTATGTGTATGGGTGTATGGGTGTATGGATGTCTGGGTGTATTGGTAGTGGGTGGAAAAACTTACCGTTGACTGGGACTCTTGCTATCCGACGAATGCGCCACACTGTTATTGTCATCATCGTGGGCCAAGGCAGCTGCCGCTGCTGCTGCCGCCGCCGCCGCTGCTGCCGAGGAGCTGCTCTTGTGGTGACGCTTGTGATGACTGGAGGAGGAGGAGTCCACTGGGATACCGCCACCGCCACCGCCACTACCACCGCCAGGGCCACCGCCACCGCCACCGCCGGAGCTACTTGTACCCGTTGGGCTAATCACGTCCGTGTCGCTGTTGCACTCAATCCTTGCCATATCCTTTGGAAACTTGCCGCCATGCTCATGTGTTTCCATCTGCAAACAGATGAAGAAGTTTTAAGTTAATCCAAGTAATCTTCAGATACTCGTAGCTCTAACAATCAATTGTTAATCAATCTTAAAAGAATTATTTTCAGGTTACTAACCAACATATTTTTGGTCCGAACTGAAGTTTAAACTAAGAATAAGCGGAAAAAAACGCGTAGAATTGGTTCTTTTAAAGATAATTAAATGAACATTTTGTATGTCTCTATTCATCATTTTTATAAGGACTGGAGTATCTTATTCCATATGATTTTAAACATTCGAATATGAGGATTTTTGTTTTTGATTTTGTTTTAATATTGCTAGGAACTTATTTCAATAGTTAGTACTACTATTTATTCGTATAATAAAGAAAACATTATAACCCACCAGTAAAAATGCATAAGACCAGAAGCCAATAGGTCTGATTAACCCTGGCCTTATAACTCTTCTAAAAGTCCCTAAAAAATAACCATACGGCTTTGTGACCTTTAATGTTTATCTTATATTTTAAATGTATTTTTCTACTAATATATAATAAGAATATATATTAATAATATATTATTAATATATTAATATATTGAAAGGCGTTTTTCTGACATCGTTTCTTAATGGATATTTCCTTAGAATTGGAAACCATTAACTCAGAAATTTTTCTTTAGTATATAGCAAAAAATTAAAAAAATCCAAAAAATCTTTAGGACAGTGAGAGCGCAAAATACGCGTACGTCTCTCAAACGATATAAGTACATACTAGTAATCGATGGAGAATTTCTAAAAATATACATGTTAATCATATATTAAAAGGCGTTTTTCTGACATTGTTTTTTAATATATTTCCTTAGAATTGGAATTAACTCAGAAACTTTTCTTTATATAACAAAAAATTCAAAAAATCTTTGAGACAGTGAGAGCGTAAATACGCGAACGCCTCTCAGACGTTATAAGTATATACAAGTAATCGAAGAAGGATTTCTAAAAGTACTTAAAACCTACATAATGCGAAAGGTAACCAATTTTCCTCTTTTCACTTATCATCGTTAAGGTTAATTTTAATTTAAAGCCGAATTTGTTCAAGCCTGTGAATTTTCATTGTAAATTAAGTTGATTATTTATCTCACTGTACACAGTATGTGTGTGTGTGTGTGTGTGTGGGCGACAATGTGTTCATGGCATCGCTAAGCTGATTAGGAACACATGAACAACACATACATACACGTACTCCCATAAAAGTGCTTACCTAAGAGACTCCTTACTTCTTTGGCACACAAAGATTGTTTCTTTCTTAATAACTATTGTTGTTGGCAAATTTCTAGTTAAAGAGTAACCAGAAACCTGTATGCGGTATATAACATCATTATTTCAGCAGAGTTTTCCAACAGCTACATACCTTACCTTCTTATAATATGTGTGTGTAAGTTAAGAGCACGCACACGCAAAGTTCATTGAATACCCAGAACCCGTGTAAAATAAATCGAATAAGTTGAGAATTCTTTATCAACTGTGAGCCAACAACATTTTAAACTTTGATAAGGGAGGACGGGGGGATGGGTAAAGGGGGGGCAAAGGAAAGTGTTGAGACAGAAGCAATTTACTTTCCACATATTTCATAAATGCTAGTTATGAGAAGCATACGCGAGTACTTAAGGCATTTGGTTGGAGTCCCAGGAATTCCAACGAAGCCCTTGGATATGTTTTAATGAGGTTCGGTCCTTGGGGAGCGATGAAGGCCCAAGGAGGACCTAGGGATGGATGATGCGGTGAGCAAATTGCCTGCTTAATTGCCAAAACTGACAAATGCAGCGAAAATTTTCAATTCGAGTCGCTTTAAATGCGGCCCCGGAATAACCGCATAACATATCCATCGGGATTAGAGTTAGGCTTAGAGGCTTTTGCGCTGAATGCGAATGGGAATGGAGTGGGGATTCATTCCACTGTCGTGCTGGTCCAATTAGCCTGCGGCACAAATCTCCGGTCCATGGTAAATAAGCCATACTTGCGGGCCGCACTCGGGACATTCGGCAATTAAATGCGCCGCAAAACTTGATTGAAATTCGTTGTGGTTTTCGGCGCTGACTTTTCCGAACTGCGAACTACCAGTTCGGCGAACCAGTTCCATAAATATTTATGGGGCTTGCCAAGGATTTTAGTGGCCAAGAAGTGAAGCATTCCTTGGGCTTGCCAGTCCCCCCCCCCAAGAATGTCTTTTCTCCGACATTGAAATTGAAATTGAAAGTGAATCAATTAATCGCTGTCAACTCAGACACACTACATATATTATAGTATGTAATGAATGTATGTGTATGCCCATAAAGATCATATACTGGCAGGCTTATGGGCCATATCCGTCCGCCAATATCCTGACGCATAAAGCAAAATCATTCAGTTTGCATGACAGTTTAATAGCTCACAACTTCTGCATGAGTGCATACAATCAATTTGTGCACAATTTTTATTACAACTCCCCGACCGAGACCCCGACCCCGACCCTGACACCGACCCCGACCCCGACCCCTGCCCTAGACGAGACGGAAGTTAATAGAGGTCATAGGGTTTCATAGCGACGAATTGTGAATGCCCTACGGGATGACTCAGGTTGCAAATCGGATTAGATTGGATTGAGAAGACTATAGCTACGTTTGTTTGATCTAGGCACAGTCTAGATCAGGATAATTGTTAATAAATAGACATTAATTAGAGTCAATGTAATATGTATAATATATGGGAAAAGACTTTATAGGGGAATTGGCGAAACAGCAAGTGAATATAGGGTATATAAAGTGCAACTTTGAGGATAACTTAAGCTTAGCAATTAGTACCTAAAATGAACAAATGATTAAACAATATATCTAACGATTTGTGATGAATTGCGAAAGTGAATCTCATGATGTTGATGTACGAGATAATTAAAGGGCATTAGGGAATTAGTACTTTAAGATTGTTAGTAGAGTTATTACATTTTATATCATATCTGCAAATACTAACAAAAGCCAACATATTTTTTGAAAATTCCAGAGCTCTTTCCTCCCACGGTTCTAAAATAATTCCCGTAGATTCGCTAGATTTAAATACACAAGCTACTCGGGAAATAAAGAGTTGCCAAAATTTGCCTTTCTTGGTTTGAAATTGTTTTTGAACTCTTCCAATGTGTTACCTATATGTTCATTAAAAAATAATAAAAATAATAATAAAATTACACACTTAATTAATCTCTGTAGCTAGAGGAGCTATTGATACGACATTGACAGGTTCTTGACCTAATTTTAAAGGTTTGATTTTCGCTTTGCTTAATGGGCGTAATATTCCAGTATAAGAATATGAAACAAAAACCTAATCATGAAACTTTTTTGCAAAGCTCTGCATGAAGCTTTATCAATATACCTCTTTGAATCAATATTTCTCTCAAAGTCTTCGGATATACACATCCACAGTACATCATATTTTACCTCGTATCATTTTCAAAACGAGTAAAAATATAATACCTCAATGTATTGATTCGATTCGTTTTATAACCGCATAATTTATAGATGTGTTTTGGCATATGTTTATATCATATTTTGATGCGATGTTTTTTTGGTTGAGTCACTGTAAGGATTTCAAGCTGTATGCTGATACCCTCTAAAAAATATTTCATAAATTACATATCACCCAGATCTATCGACAGATCTAACAGAAATATGGAATCTTTCTCGCGCTTCTCATTTCGCAGATTCAACTTGGAAACTTTGCAATCATATACGGAACTGGGCGAACACTAAAGATCATACAATATACATATAGTATACCACAATCAAGCGACCTATAAATATATCCCCTGCCCCTCCCCTCCCTCCATCTACCCTCCGGCAGTCACGAAGGCATAATAAGAGCTGAACAAAAAAAAAAAAATTGCACACTTAATAAAGTTATGGACCACAAAAATTTGTGTCTATAACTCATTTGGTGTCTCCTTTTATGGGTTTGTTTATGCTGCCGGAGCGAAGTCGTGAAAAGGGAAGAGAAGAGAAAGGAGTGCGTAGGGCGTGGCAAGTGGGGATGAGGGTCTGGGCTGAGCCGGGACTGAGCTGACTTACCGTATATAGGCCCGTTGCAGTGGCCGCCGCTGCTGCCGACGATGAGGAGGAGGATGCTGCGGCGGCGCCAGTGCTGCCGTAATTGAGCTGGGAATGATAGCCGCTGGAGAGGATCTTCTTGTGTGCGGATGCATGCGCCCGATACGCGCTGACGCTCAGTTTCATTGTCACATCAACTCAGTGCGGGGCCACGCACAGGCGCCCCCACCCCGTGCTGCCGGCCTGTGCCCGCCCTTGGATTATGCGAGAGGCTGCCGGTGTCTGGTCGGGTTTGGTCTGCTCTGCTCTGGTCTGGTCTGGTCTGGTCTAGTCTGCGCTGCGCTGCTCTGGTCTCGCCTTGGCTTGTCTCGCCTTGTCTCGTTGCGTCGCGTTGCGTTTCTGCTAACGCGTGTGGGCGTGCGGGCGTGGCAAGCTGTCGCTTTCAACGTTGTGCGTTGCCTTTGAATTGCGGCTTAATTGAGTGCCCAGAGGCGTTAGACGACGACGACGATGACGATGAGGAGCAGGAGCAGGAGCAGGAGGATGAGAAGGACGACGACGACGACGTTGACACCGTTCAAGCGGGAAGAGACACAGCGCTTTGTTGTCTGCGCGTGTGTGTCTTCTCTCACTCTCTATGTCTCCTTCTTCTTCTCCTTTAGCTTTGCCTGCTTATGTGAGTGTTCAAGTGTGTGTGTGTGTGGGAGTGTGTGTGTGTGGGAGTCTGTGTGTGTGTGTGTGTGTAGGCAGTTGAATGACAATGAGAAAAACAATGCACGCTTTTTATCGCCGCTTTGTTTGTCGCTCTCACTCTCTCTCTCTCTCTCTCTCTTCCTCTCTCCACTAGGCTCCTCTGCTCTCCCCGCTTTCTGCCTGTCGTCGTCGCTGCTTCTGTTGCTGATGTGAGACGCCGCTGGAGTTGTAGCCGTGTGTGGCAGCTTATCTTGCGGATGGAATGGGTAACTGAGAGGGGAGGGGGGATTCGAATTTCCCTTCGCTTTTCTCTTCCCTCGTCTGGCCTCGTCTGCGGCCGCTGTTCAGTTTTTAGTTGGCCATAAATGATTCTTCTGCTGCGTCGTCTGCTGCCTCCTCTCTCTCCCTATCTCTCTCTATCTTTCTCGCTGTCTGTCTGTCTCTTTTCACTCTTTCTGTGTGGGCGTGTCCGTGTTACAGTGTGACTTGTTCAAGCGCCCTTTAGGATCCTTTCGTTGTATTCGGTTTTAATTGTTTGCAATTTGGGTTTTTAGTGCTTTACAGTTCTGCGTTCTGCTTGTTCCCTCTTTCCTCTTTCCTCTCGCTCTTCCTTCTTCTCGTTCTGCTTTTGTTACTCTTACTTTGTTGTTGTTGTTATTGTTGCTAAGGCCTCATGTCACTTTGGTTAGAAGTAGCTGCTCCTCCCCCTTCTTGTTGCTGCTGCTGCTGCTGCTGCCGTCGCCTGTGGCAAAAAACGTTTAAAACCGTTTAGATTAAAGTTTCCATTAATTTAACTGCCAGCTTTGCTATTTCCTTAACAGATAATTATACAACACTTAAGGGAAAGGACACACACACACACACACAGGCACTCACACACACACAGACACACAGTCGTAGCCAGCAGCAGCCGCACACACATCTATCTCAATTATGCTGAAATGCTGGCCATTTAAATTAATATTATAGCCACAGAGAAACAAGAAAATACACGCAGAGACAGGCACACACAAGCACAGACACGCACAAACAGGCAAACACACACACACACACACACACACACTCATAGACAGCAGTATATGCATTTGTTTACGCAACTTTGGCCCAATTAAATATTTTGCCCCACGGTAACGTACACAATGAACGTGTCTCAAAGTCAGTATGTCTGTGTGTGAGTATGTGTGTGTGTGTGTGTGCACTGCAAAGTGATGAACTTTTGTATCAAATTTGATTAGTGTGCAATTGATAAGCGAAGCCGAACACACAAATTACCCAATTACTGATAAATGAGTTCAATTAACATTTGCCAGTTGCCGCTTGATTGATGAGGCTAATCAATCGGAGGCGAAGCGTGTCAATCAAGTGGTCAGTTGACAGAAGCGAATGAGTTACTCAAGCAACACACACACACACACATATCAGTTATCATACAAACAATTGATACAGTGCAGTAATTAGCCTGCTATCAATCATTCAATCAGTCCATGGTTTGATTAACTACAGGTAAGTTGCAGAAGTACATCAGGACGAGTGTCCATCAATCATTTATTATGAACTACGCTGTGTTTAGTTTGCACTAACGATATTATCGATTGAAAGGGGTTTCAAAGCGTAAGTAGTTCCAAAATTAGCAAAACAGTGTTGAACAGCGTTAAAGAGTGTTGAAAAATATCGAAAGACTTACTAAATTATCAATACTATTGATTGTTTCACTATTGCTTTGTTTGTGGCACATCCCAATTAAGCTCCATCATTATTATCAGTTATGTTATCGATATTAATTACCTAAAATGAATGATTGTTGCTTGCGTGTGGAAATAGTGTTGAAAAACGCTTAAAAACAAGCGACAAACCTATCGAATGACATACTAAATTATCAATACTATCGATAGTTTTTCTTTTTTTTTGTTTGTGACACACCCCAACTAAGCTCCATCATTATTGTCATATCTGTTATCGATATTAATTACCTAACAGTGTTGAATAACGCTTAAAAAAGCGACAATCGAGAAACTTATCGAAGCAACTACAAAACTATCTATACTATCGATTGTTCAACTATTACACATCCCAATTAAACCCTTACATTATTGTCAGTTCCCTTATTTCTTTCTCTCTTTCCATTGCCTTGGCGACCTTCAATCACGGCACTACCTCAATCCAGAAGCGTGAAAATGCCGCAAACCCAATCAAATGTTGCACCATAATAGCTTTTCTGTTTGTTTATTATCAGTCTCGACTCGCCTTGCCTCGGCTTGCTCGATAACCCAATCCCAGGGCAATCAAAATGGCACCGAGGCGGGGCGAGTCGAGGCGAAGGAGCACTCAAAAGGGCAACAAAGTTAACAATGGTAACGGTAACTGCATCAATGATTATCAATCCGATTACCTTTCAAAACAATAAGCCATTCAGCTCAATCAGTCTCCCCCAGTCCGACTGTTTGCAGAGGCGGAGGGCACAGACAGACAGGTGCACGAACAGCGCAGCTACTTAGACAATGAGGGGAGTGGGGGAGATGGGCTGGATGGGGGCCGTGGGGTAGCCAGAGGTAGCTGCGATCCGGCGACATGTAAACTGGAAAATTGTAAGCCGCATTCATAACATGCCTTTCATTTTATGCCCAACATTTTGCATTTGTTAAGGAGACATTGAGATTTATTACGGTTACGCAGAGTTGCCCCCCCTACACCCTACCCCCCTTACAGGATGGGGCTACGGAAGATGTCAGTAGAAACGCCGTGAAACCGAAATTTATTAAAATAAAACCAAAAATTGCTGCTGCTGCTGCTGTAAACATGTCGCACTGCCTGTGGATAAGATTGAATCAACATTTCGTACTCCTTTTCCCTTTTCTTTTTTATTTCCCTGCACAGTGACAAGGGCAAAGACCCGAGGCAGGGGTGGGCAGAACGTAGCAGGGGGAGTGGGAAAGGCTTAAGAGGACGCAGCATGTCGCCATTAAAGGCCAACAAGGCGAACATAAAACTCGTGCAATTACAAAACGAAAATCCATTACGTATACGCACAAACATTCAATAAAACTTGAAACTAAATAAGCGCCCCCTGCGAGGTGCCAGCCCTGCCCTGCCCTGCCCTGCCCGGGCTGCGGCTTCGGCTGCGGGCTCCTTCTCCGGATCGGGGTCTGGCGCGTGCTCGTGCTCGGCGCCTGCACCTGTTGGCGCTTTATATATATATATATATATATATACATGTATAGTATAGCACAGGTAACACAATACACAGTCTTAACGAGTATACGACAGCTCGGGCACATAAAATGTAATTATAAAGCGTTCAAAGGCGGCCGTTGATGGAGCTGCTGCTGCAGGGAGTTGGGAGCAGGGAGCAGGGAGTAGGGAGTACGGGTTAGGGTAAGGGAGCAGACTTAACACTCTGTGACCAGCCGCTTAAACGGCTTAGTCCGAGCGGTCGCTACAAGTTTTATGAGTTTTGCCCTTCGCACACGGCAGCGGAGCAGGGAAGGTTTCGCGTGGCCGAAGTTGATGAAAATGAGCTTACCCACTGTACATGCTTTTATGAACACACTCTGTACACACTCGCACACACACACACACACACTCGCACAGCATACATACATTCTTATATACAGAGTTATTGACATAGTAGTATCTGCACACTTCGTTCGTTCTCTTTCTTATGCGCGCTTCTTCCTCCTCTTTCTCTTATTCTTTTTTTTCTCATTTTTGTATACATAAAACTCAATGAAGCATCCAACAACAGCGGCAGCAGTCGGCAAACTGGGAAGATAAACAGTCAACCAGCAGGCAACAATTCCCTGTACTCCCTACCAGCACTCCCCCCTCCCACTCCCCCTCACACACACTAAACTTGACTCATCCCTGTGCAATTTGTGCTCTTGCTACTCATGATTTCAATTTCAAAATTTACGCTTCATTGGTCAGAGTGGAGGCAACGCAACGTAACGCAACGCGAAGCCCCTCCCTGCTCTCTGCTCCCGCCTCCTCCTCCTGCTGCTGCCGTTGCGTGGCCACAAAATGTGACATTAAAAAATGGTAACCACTTGTCAAAGTCGTTGACTACGCCGCCCTCCCCATCCCCCTCTCCCCCTGTGGCCTCCTTTAGAAATGTAACAAACGCAAGAACTTATCATCATATTGCAATCGAGCAGCAGCATAGCGGGGCGGGGCAGAGCAGAGCAGGAGGCAGTTGCTCCCAGTGGCCTCATACTCTGTAACTGCCGGCACACGCGGCGTATGCGCAATTTCCAAAACGCCACTTGCGCCGAGATTGCGGTTAATTAGAGCGCCACAGCAGTCCTGCTGTGCCCTGCTGCTGGCCAGGCAGCATCCGCATCAGGCGCTAATCGCTCTCATAAGCTGACCAATAAGAATATAACCAACCCCCCTCACCTGGGCACGTCCCATCCCCATCCCCGCAGTTGGTTTCCTCAACTAATAAGTCTATTCAAAGTCGCCCGCAGCGCTTGTTGAACGTTATAAATTGTATTAAGCAAAACATAATTTGGTCTTATTAAAATTGAATCCGCCGCCGCCCCCCCCCCTGGAAAACCCTGTAAGGACTCTTCATAAGCGCAGCTTGTTCTCTGGCATCGATTTTGGAGGCATCATTTTGTGGAAATATTTTCGAAGGGGGCTTTTTTTGTCTTTATGATTGATTTTACCATTAATATTATAGGATGGTATGAATACATTCTATATGCGAACAGCTCGATGCTAATAAAGCTAAGCGAGAATCGATTAAACAATCGATATAACATAATGCAATCAATATTATAACCGAGAATTCAATCAATTTATCCTATCCAATTGCATTATATATTCTGAAGCTATGAAAGCTGGGCAAGAAATAAGTTGAACAGTCTACAATAGGTTCTTTTCAGATAAGATATCTTAAAATAAAATTGTAAATTAATGCTGAAAACGATGCGATATTTAATCGATGAGATAAGAGTCTATTAATCGATTCATCCAAAAATAAGTGATATGGTTGACTCAATACTTTTGTTAATAAATATCAAAATACTTAATTTTTCTTTATGAGACTCAAACACATGATTCTACGAAAAAAGTATTGAAAATATAATATATCGAATATATAGTTTCTTATTCTACCCAGTTAAACTTGATTCAATTTCTATAAATTTTTATTTAGCAACCTAAAAATAAAATATATATATATTTTTTTAAATCATATCTATAAAATAGACCCAATTTAAATCTCAAAACTAACAATTAGAAGAAATTATTTTTTCCACCACACTTAAGCGATGGGATTTCCCTATATGTTTTTTCCCAACAGCGATTTTAATCAAAACAAAACCGATTATTGGCTTAGACAAAAATAATCAAAAAATTTTTTGAAATACTTATCGTATTCCAGCTTTAATTTACAGACGGGCGAATAGACCTTGTTCTGATTACTAAGAACTTTAATTTAAGAAGAAAGAGCTAGATCAGCCAAGCTATTAAAGCAAAATATTCGAACTCTACCAAATATAAGTGCTTCCCTTTGGCTAATATGATTCTACTCTCTGCAGCTCATAGTATATATTGTACAAAGATAAATAAACATTTATCTTCGCTTTTCACACCTTCAGCTTGTCTCTTGAGTTGAAACCTTAGAAACTCTGAGGGTAAAATAGTCTGTATGAACGTGTATGATACATATGTGCTAGACTGGCCCTAAGATTGGTTAGTTTGCCTGCTACTCTTCTCTAGGGGAATCCCTAGCAATCCCTCATCAGCAATTATGTCAAACGGTGGCCACTAAGAAGCTCAGATCAGCTCAGTTCGGCTCAGCTCAGCTTGGCCTGCCCTGCCCTGGTCTGTTGTTGTAACCCTTGTCTAGTTGTCCGTTTGCCATTTTTTTTTTCTTTTCCTATTCCTGTTTCCTGTCTGGCCTTGTTGTCTCTTTTGAGTCGTTTACATGAGTTCCAATGTCAGATGCTTGTCTTGAGCCGGGTGCAGGCTCTCCAAGTTATGAATATTAGGGGGAAGATTTAAAGCAGAGAGAGAGAGAGAGAGAGTGAAACCGAAACTTGGGCAAATCCTTGGCTTAGCCAAATGTTGACTCGTGCATGTAGAGCGACTTAAGTGATTCCAAATGCCGCAGTAGGTCAAGCAGCTGCCCGCAGTTCCCATAGTGCAGCAGCAGTCTGTCAGTCTATCTATCTCTGTCTCAGTCTCAGAGTCTGTCCCTGTCTCTGTCTATATCTGTGTCTGTCTCTGTTCCCAGCGATGAGAGCGTCATGTAAATGTGTAACCGAACCACAGCATAAATTAGGAGCGTCATTTGCATGAGCTCAACTCAACAGCAAATGGCCAGCACGCAAGGCAGCAAGACAGAGAGAGAGAGACAGAGACAGAGACAGACAGAGAGACAGATAGAAGGACTACTACTGCCCTGATGCTTGATGGTTGGTTTCAGCCAACCGAACCGCAACGAACCGTACCGTAGCTGGAGCGAAGCGAAACCCAAACCGATTCAACCTTCAACCTCCCCACGCAGTAAAGTAGCCACCGTTGCTGCTGACTCTTTCAATTTATCAAGAATTTTATACATTATCGAAAGTCGCGGGCAGCGAGATGAGCGATGCTCGACTAGCAGATACCTGCGAAAGGGAAACTGCTGGAAACAATGATATCAGAGTGATCTATCTGATTTCTATCTCTCTCTCTCCCTCTCGATTGTAAATCAAACACAATGGAAACTAAATCACTTTAAACGTTATTTATATAGACACACTCTCTGGCTCTACGATTGAACTTGGAATGAGAATGACAATATTTATTTGGAAATTCTGCAGGTGTACAAGCTGAAACTCAATTCTGTAGGGCGGAATGAAAACAGTGGGCGATTGCTTAACGAACGAGCCGAGAATCGCCCCCAAAGAGCAGGCAGGAGGAGGTACACGGACAAGGACGAGGGGGAGGGGGAGTAGATGTCTCATGCATAAACATGACAACATTTTGTCAGCGCTTTTTGCCCGGCACTTCCATCTTGACGATAAAGCAATTTGCACAAATTGTGGCCATGATTTTGTATCAATTGCTTTCCCAGCGGAAGTCCCCGGGCCGAATCGCTCATACGCCGCGTAGCACTTGCTTCCCAGCCGCTTCTGTCTCCCTTCTCCCTCTCTCTCTCTCTCTCTCTCTCTCTCTCTGGGTGCGTAATCAATTTTTGGCACTTGAAAAAGGCTTTCGGCAAAAGGCATTTATATGCCCTGTCGGGGCGATATATCCTCGAATGCCCTGCTCGGGCCGGGGCACTCACGATTATGCCACGTAATGGGTAACAGTTTGGGTGAAGCATTGAAAATAAAGAGTTTACATCTCATTCTATTGAGGAAATTACAAGATATCCCAGCGTGATTTGTCTATATTGAAGATCTTCAAACTCTCGAGTTTTCATGACGAACGAATCAACATTATGAACTTATGCTTAAATTACGCAACAACTGCATGAACTTTTCATGGGATTATCTATCCAACTTATCAAGGTTGGCAAGAGATATCATTGGATTCTCACATGCGCGCAGATGCCATGCAAGAGTATTCGCCTGCTGGTGCTCTTAAGTCTGTGCCATGCATATTATACGATACTTTGTGCCCTCTCTTTCTCTTTCTCTATCTCTCTCTCTCGCTCTTTTGTTTTTCTTCACTCGCATCGCATTGAGTAATGCTTAGCTGTAGTTCAGGTTGATTTATGTTGTGTATCTCTACGTATATATATATATATGTGTGTGTGTGTGTTTGTGTGTATGTCTGCTGCTTGTGTAACTGTGTGTGAGTGTGGTAGTAACTGCGTTTGTGTGTGTGGGAGTGAGAGGGGCTGTGTGTGTGGGGTTTCATCCCCCATTGGCATGCAAATGCGCCACTACGCCAGCAAGACAAGAAATTCAATTAAAAAACTGTTGTTGCACGAGTGTGTGTGAGGCAAAGATTAATGCAATTACATGATCCCAAGGCATTGCACATCCTTCAGCCAGCCTCAGCCTCAGCATTCAGCCAGTGTAACGGAACACAATACAATTATTACCATCTCCAAAAATAAAGTGAACCCTGGGGAAATCGCTTGACTCTGCATCGCTTTATCTTCTCACTCTTTCTCATATTCGTATTCTGTTTCTGTTTCTGCTTTTGACTCTGGATTGCTTCTCGGATTCTCTTTCTTGCGAGAAACACGATGATGCAATAAGTGCAAAATGTCAAGTCTATCGAGGAGGATGCATTACTTAAAAGCAGTTAGTCTTAAATCTATCCGTGCACAAAGCAGAATACAAGTAAGTATTAGCTGCAATGCAGCTCGAACGACTGGAAGTTACCCTTCCCCAAACTTCCCAATGATATCGGGAATAACTATGAAATATATTACATTTAAGAATTCATGTTTTTATGATCGGTTTGCAATTCAGAGAGTAGCTTCAACAAACTAAGCAATTAAATTGCATGTAAATCATATACAGAATTTAATCAATGTATTAAAATATAAATTACAGCAGGTTGTGGACATGACAGTCAAAATTTAAAGTTTTCTACATCTGTGTACAGCATAAAGGAAGAGTAATGCCACATTTGGTGTATCTTGGTTTTATATTTGCTGAGTTTAACAGAATGATCGAACGATTCAAATGCCCGATAAACACAGCTAAATAGACTAGTCCAATACTGCAGATCAATAACATACACATATGCTTTTTTCCTACCGTCTGTTCCCAACAGTTTCACAAAGTAAATATACCCTGCTTTTGACCATTTTGCCGTGGCTGAAGAGCGTAAAAAAAGAGCATGCTCGGCTTTTGCCAAAGGCATTTGAATTTTTAATGCACTTTCGCTTCGATTTGTGGCTCGTGGCTGGTGGCTTGTGTCCTGCGGCTTTGACTGACTGACTCTCTCTCTTTCCCTCTCCCTCTCTCTCTCTATCTCTCTCTTCCTCTTCCAGCTTCAAGGATTCAAGAATGGATGGCACTCCTGCGGCAGTGTCGCTTTAAGTCTCGTCTTTTTCTTCGGTAATTGTTTGATGTGTGTGTGTGTGTGTGTGTGTTTGCGTGTGTGTGCGTGTATGCGTCTACCTCTCCCAAAGGATGTACAACAGATTCTTTATGTGCGGGCTGCGCGTCACGGGGCGTATACGTCATATGGAGAATTAGATAAGTCCTTGAATAGAATAAAATACCCTCGATGCGGATGGGGGAGGGTGAAGAGGGGGCGGGGGTCACACTAAACGTGATAACAACAATCGTGAATCACAACACACTCAAAGTGACATAATTGAATGCAAGGAAACATTTTCAAACACTTAATTAAGTGTTTCCGCCTTAGGCCTCAGGGCGGCAGCGGCGGCGCACACTGCGAATACGTAATGAAGTCATTTCTTATATTACATAGCATACTTTTCAGCGCGATTTCTTCCTGCTTCATAATGAACGAGAAAATCAGTGTTGTAAAAGCACCAAAACTCGTCGTAAAACTCAGCTTCAACTTTGCTGCACGCCCCATGCCGTAAGGTGTGGGCGGGCGAGGGGGAGGGAGGTTGTCGAGGGCGTGTAGCGTGAAGCGTGAAGCGAGCCGTGGGCGAACATCTCGAACAGCTGCGTTTTCTCTTGCCAACTCGAAATCACTCGAAAGCGGATAGCAGATGAGGGAGGGAGGGTTGGGGGTGGTAGCAGGTCAACAGAGGATTTGTTCAGTTCGGGTTTGTTTACCTATCATCGGGTGGGACAAACACACACACACACACACTCAGAGCGAGAGAGAGCCCTGACCCCCTCATTAGGGCGCGATTTGGTCCGACAGTGGGTCACATCAATTTGCAGCTACAGCTGGACGATGCTTCAAATTTTGCCACACACACACACACACACATATGTATGAACTATATATAAACACAGGAAAACACACACACACATATAAATATACATATACACTTTTTTCTCCTATTATTCCATTGCCTTGTCCGCTGTCCTTGTCCGTTCATCCCTTGCTCGGATAATTTTTCAATGTCAGAAATTTGTGCCCCCGTTTGAAAAATTGAAAAGTGTTTTAATGGCGACGGCGATGGCGATGGCGGTGGCAATGAAAATTAATGGCCTCCCGTTCCCAGTTGCCAGTTTTCCGCTCGATTTTCCGCATAAGGCACCCGCACCAGCACCCGCTGCCGCGAATGCAATCGCCGGCTGCAGCGTGCGACTTTAATTTATTTAAATTGGCTTAAACTTGCACGTCGTTTTCCAGGTGAAAAATTGCACAGAACTGTTGATCAAACAATCCCAGCATCGGAAGTTAATGATTCCTGGGAAAGGAGCCGCAACTGAGTTTAATCTTCACTAAACAAGTGCGAAAATCAAAGGGAAAAGTAACGAAAGTGGCGCCGCAGCCAGTAAATCGATCAATATTATCGAAGCTTTGCCAACTTTTCGATAAGTCAATTAATAACACATTTAATCCCAAACATTGTACGAAGCGAATAAATTATGGTAGTCAATGTGATAACAATTAGGTAGCCTTGTTTACCTGCTATGAAAGAAAATGGAGAGAGGAAAATAATTGAAGAGCCCACTATATTATATTTAGTACATTATAAAAACAGAGATAGAATACATAATCAAGATCTCTTGCAGTGTTAATTATCGCAATTATCGATCAAAAAAATCGATGCTTCTGTTACTATTTGATACCTACATGAATAATTAATTTAATCAAAAGTGTGTAAAATACCATTTTGTTATGCATTATTGGGTTTTTTTCTAGTACTTAAATATCGTAATTAATTAATGTAATTATAATCAATGATTAATCCCAATTTACTTTCTGTATAAAAAATATTTTCAAGTAGAAAAGTTTGAAAAAGGCCTGTACTCTTAATACTCATGTATTATATTCACTCACTCTTGTGTAATATTACAAATTCTTTAGAAATAAAGTGTTCCATTACAATCAATCAATCAATTAATGCATCATCATAAAAGTAAATTATTATTATTATTATTGCTATTATTTATCGGTATTTTCGATCAATACAATCGAGGATTTCATAACTCAATGAATAATAAATTAAATCAAAGGAATTCAATTTAAATGCACTAAGTCAATAAACCAAGATTAATGTCTGTTTATCTGCTATTAAGGAGAGTTAAAGAAAATTATAATAACAGTATATTAAAGAAAGAATAAATAAGAAAAATTTCCCAACTTGTGGTTTACCTCAATACTGCATCAACATATTCGTTTACTCATCAATAACTCAATTAATAATAAATTTAATTGAACGAATCGAATGTTGTTATCGATAGGATATTAATTGAGTAGTTTAATTTAGATGTGCCTGTTTTTTTGTTATAAAGGAGAGTGAAAGATATCTTACTTATTGCATTTTGAAAACAGTGTATGCTAAATTATGGTTTCTTAACTTGTAGTAATTCATCGCAATTATCGACCAATACAATCGAGGCTTGTATAACTCTTATAATAACTTAATGAATAATAAATAAAATCGTATATTATACGCAGCGAATAAACCACTATATCAATGAGATTAAAAAGGAAACTAATTAGCACACAAAGCCAATTTAAGTACAATAAAATAACAGTAAATAACACTGATTTCTAAACCTTTTGTCGATAAAATGAACGATAACGATAACACATTTATGCAACGACTGCAGTCACAGCGAATGCAAATGAAATCTTTATCTGGAATCAATCAAGGCTAAATGAATTATACGAATCACGAACACATATACACACACTTTATGAATACACAATCCAGGCAGCACATACACATACACACAAACTGTAAATACATACATATACGTGTATGTATATAGAGTGGCAGACTCACAAATGAATAACGCATTCTTTGGCTGAAATTCGGAGTGTACTAATGAGATTGTGAATAACACCCACTCGTGCGTATTCATCATCAAATTTCAATCGAATCATTCGAGCGCACCCTACAGAAGTCAACACAAATCACACACTCAAAGGCGAAAGCAGAGAGAGAGAGAGACGGAGAAGCTAACGGTATTTGCAGCCCATACGAATGGCATTTTAAAAACACAACAAAAAAAAGAGAGAGCCGTTTGCAGGAGTGTCGGGTGTAGGGTATCGGGAGGGGTACGGAGAGGCCCAACTCTGACTGACTGACTGGCATAATTATTTAACGCTTTCCATCAATCAACCGGCTGCATGTGTGTGGGTGTGTGTGTGCGTGTGTGTGAGGGTGAAAAGTGTAAGCTAATTAGCTGAAATATTTAATTGAGGCATGATGAAATCCGAGCGACGCCTGAAAGTATGCAGCACAATTTGCCAGCGCCAACGCCAGCGCATATGCTCTCACACATTTGCATACATTTGCGTGTGTGTGTGTGTACGTGTGTGTGTGCTCGCCTGGCACGCACATAATTGGCAGCATCCCATTTGGCATTTAGTTGCTCAGCTCAGCTCAGTTCATCAATGCGTCGGTTCCGAGTGGCAGCCAACACGCCAGTTGGTGCTGCCTGTCAAATCGCTTTGTGCGCAAGTGACGAGCTGCCTCGCGGGCTGCCTCATTGTCTGCGCTGTCTCTATATTGTATATATACCCTACTGCCAGAGGGTATATGCACTGTAGCAGCTCACACACTATATATGACTATATATATGTATATTCTTGAAGAATCTGAATTTCATTAAAAATATCATGCAAGATATGTAACTGGATTATTTTTGTTATTTTTCTGCGGGTCACAGCGCGTTGCCGGCGTCGTCACGTTCCACGTTTGCATATTCCACACCTTTTCCCCCTCCCCCTTCCCCGCTGCTTGGCACCTTTCGCATGTGCGTCAAATTACTTCCGCTGGATTTGAATTTTCTTCTTTTTGTTGTTGTTGTTGTTTCTGCTTCGTTTCGACAAAAAGGTAACGCGCTGCGACGTCTGAGCCGCTTAAAATGGCACGCACATGAACACGGACACAGACACGCTCACGCACACACACACACACACACACACATACACACTGATACACACTTGCATGCACTCGGTCACTCACACACTCAGACAATTACGCGAATGACAGGAAAAGCGCGCACAATGCGCATGAGAGCATAAAAAGTGGCAGAGAGAACGGAAATGTGTGTATGCAATGAGAAGCGCAAAGAAATGGCGAAATTATAAAATACATTCACACGCACACACACACAGCGCAATACGCACATGCGTGCACACACTCACACACATTCACACACACACACACACATGCTAACTGAATGCCAATTAAGCCAATGCTCGAGCCTTGCAGAAGGCAGAAAAGAAGGCAAGGACACCGCCGGGACAAGGACAACATCGTGTACCCGCGCAGCAATCAACAAAAGACGCGCTGCCATATAATAAATTTAAACAAACAAAGAGAAATGGTTCTTTGCCCAACGCCTAAATACCCTGTCAACGATATTTCAAAAGATCGCTATAGATCTAAACAAAATAAAGAAAAAATATTCTAAGTTGATTTATTTCAATATATCACAGGGGTTATAGCCTTGTAGAAGGATTTACTGTTCCTGTGTCAATTTCCATATATATAAAAAAATAATAATACAAATAATAATAAAAATAATAATAATAATAATTTATGGTATAATTCATATTTATCTATTGGATATAGAAAGTAAAGGCATCTCAAAAAAGAATTATTATTATTATTTAGTAAAAGGAAATGTACTGTGACCTGTTAGATCTATCCACAATATCAGCTCAGTTTTTCCTATAAAATCTTAGACTTTTCTTTTATATCTACTGTACCTAGAAAGTGCCTTGATGTCATACTAATATTATAACTCATTAATAATTAAATTATAAGTTGTTAAATAAGAACACAGACTTTCAGTACAACTCTTCGATTTCAACGATTATTCATATAGCAACTATATGTTTTTAGCTCTTCGATTTCTATGAAATTTTTCTAACTTATGGTAATAGAGCTAAAAGTAATATGTGTTAAATTGGGTAGAGAATATCTTCAAGAAATATCGTGATATCTTGCACAGAATCGAAGAAGAAAATAATATATATTTTTATTATTAATATATGCACAAGACGGTATACCCTGCAGCTCTGGCATATATATATGTAAAAACACAAGGTAACGGAGTGGATGGCGGGAGGATTGATAGGGGGTGGGGGGTAAGGGCGGAGGGTGCAGCGTGTGTGCGCTAGGCGTGACTGTAAAAAGTCGCTGCGGCAGCTAGTCGAGTCGCAAAGCGAGAAACACAAAAGGGAAATTGTAATGAAAATAATTGACAACTATTTGACATGCCTCATGTCCGCCGTACGGCGTACGCCGTATGCAAAGAGCATGCAGCCAACCAGCCAGCCAGGCCGCCGGAGTAGGCAGAGTCGGGTACAGTCCCCAGTGTGCATTTACCATGACTTTACGGCCTTTGCGTGTGTGTGTGTGTGTATGTGTGTGTGTCTTTAAGTGTAATGCTGTGTCTTCTGCCATAAACAAGTTCCGAATTTTGGAGTCGTTCACTTTGGGTCCAGCCTGATAAACAGTCGCAGGGTGACCCCTAACAGAAATGGGCCGTGTTCATGCCTGAAATGAATGTGATTGATTGTAAAGGGAAAACTTGCTCGCACACACACAGACACACACATATATCAACTCATATAGTCAAAATGGCGCTGCAGCGCATAATTTAATGAGAATTCATGAAACTTTACAACAGCAACAGGAGAAGAAAAAAAAAAAAGGCGAAAAAAGGCGGAAAAACAAAACGAAAATGGAAACGAAAACGAAAACAAAATGGGGTAGCTAAATTGAATTTTGATTGATTCCCTTCTCTTTTCTCCCTGCTCCATTGACAGACAAAGAACAAAAAGCGAGTCGAAATTAAATTGGGAAATTAAAGGAAAATAGAAAAGGCTCAACGAGCGATGCAATTTACGGGCAGCGACCACGCAATTATCGAGGACTCAACGCGGCTCTCAGATCGTGATAGATCGATCGAGTTGGGATTAAAATGAGATGCTGCTGTCAACAAAATAAATGAGTGGATTTTCAAGAAAAATAAAAATGGAAATCATCAGTAATTTGATAAATTTAAAATTACGCTCGCAGTTCGTTTTCTTTAATTTAAGGGGGGGCGACAGAGGGCGTGGTCAAATTGTAGAGCCAGCTTGTAGTAACTACATGTAATACAAGTACGCTCATCAAATTTGGGCACTCAAGCTCTAATAGTCTCTGAGATCTGGGCGTTCGTACAGACATCAATGAGCCCAAGAAGTCACAAGTAACTACAAATTAGAGATAGAAGCACAGCCTTTACTTATGTCTGCTCTGTGGTCTACACTAATCAGAATCAGTTGAGAATTACAAGCCCATTGGCATGCTCATTTGGCATACTCAGCGGACACATGACTGTCGCACTCGCACTCGCACTCACGGAACGCACTCACAGTCGCAGGCAAATGAAACACGTCCTGGCTAATAGGCACGTACAACATGGCAACGGCCAATGGAAAATAAAGATGGCAATAAAGCAACGTGGCAAATGAGCTACACACAGAGCGACCGCCCGCTCCAAGCGCGGCTGCCGGAAACGGGACGAACGTGTAATAACCCTCGTCACCCGCCCCCGCCCCGCCCCAAAATCAAGCAGAGCAACCCATCCACTTGATAAAGTGGATTAGAGCACGAGCATAGCTCCGCTAGCATCACTAGCTCTGCCAGCACACGGTTCTAATAAGTTGGCTCGCCATGTTATTTATGGCTGCAGCACTGTTGCACTCAATGTCTTTCGATAAATTTGTATTATCGATTATAGACAGACAGACGAAATGAACAGGGGGACACGTACGACTGAGATATCCGGTGACAGCTTGATATACTTGCTGCTGCATCCGAACATATGAAGAACGTTGGAGATTGTAGTATTTAATCCTGCAAATAAGTTCGATTTCTCAGACGGGAATTAGAACTGAGATTAGACCTTGATACTTGAAACATAATTTGGAATTCTTCCTGCTTGTCTTCTCAGCGTGAAAATGTATCTAAAATGTTCGATAGATCGCTAAGTGGCATATTATAATAACGATATATTTACGAGGTTCTTTCCTTAGTTTTAATGGAATATTTTAAGATTTTCTCCCCCAGACTTTTAGCTTGTAAACTATAAGGAAAATATTAAAAATTTTTCAAATTTTCAAAATTAAAAAAAAATATAACTTAATAATTCATGAAACATCGATCAATTTCCATTCATTTACAATTAGTTTCCTTACAATTGCCTTGCGAGACACTTATCTAATAACTTCCCATCTGCTTTTACCAGGTATCCTCAAGTTAGATTGATAGTATAGACTATATATCTTCTATCTGTTGTCTATTTGTCATGTTTTAAAAAATGCAATTGATTTAGTATCTAATATTAACTGCTTTGTCAGAATGTTAAGTCAAATAGATCTATTCCATCCCCTTTCAATTTTCTTTTTTTACATTCGTCATTCATCTCAACTAAAATTGAAAATTATTTATTTTATTTTACAATGCCAAAAATAATTCACGTAAACTGTAATTTATTCGGTTTAGGAAACATTTATGTCGTAAAATAATATTATTTAAGGGTTTCCAGCCTCAATAGTCTCTTTCAATTTCAATTTCTAGGAACAAGCCCGCCTTTAGGCATGGATAACTTGTGCCTAACTGCAAAATAATCTCTTAAAGAAGTTTATTTATCTTTGTGAGTCTTATGATCAGACTAGTTACTGCTCTCAAAGTGATAACTGAAGACAATGTTTACCTTAAATGGATAACAGAGAAATGGGAAATGAGAAAATGTTTCAACGAGACGACACATGCCTACACAGTCTGCTGACAGTTATGAGTGATTAGACAAGACCTACAGACCAGCATAGTATGAATATACGAATATGCATGCATATATGTACAGGACAGGTATTCACACATATATTCACACATATATTCCACATTTGGGAATGTGTGTTTAAGCTTCGCTTCACATTGCTGCAGTTTGTACTTCAAGGCCTGAAAGGGAAATCGTTGCAAGGTCGTTTACAAGTCACAAGTCGATGAATGAAGGAGGCGACCAACTGGATCAACTTTCACTCAACTGACTCGCAACTGTAAGTGCATTGCAAAACATTTACCCGTATATGTGTATGTGTGTGTGTGAGTGTGTGTGTTCATGCACACCCTCACCTCACCTTGCAATCGCCTGGAGGTGCCCTTGCTCTCCCCCCCTGCTCACCCATCGAATGTAAATCAAATCAACTCAAAGTGTCAAAAACTTTTCGAGCTAAATGCAATTTATGAAAATGCAAGGGAAGCCAGTGCAAAAACGCATGAGAATCGAGTAGAAGGGTATAAACGAGATGTCCGTGCTGCACAAGCAGGAACGCATACAGTGGGCACACACGGTGGGAAATTCAGCATATAAAGATATAAAAAATTTTTTTTTTATGTTATTATTTAAAATTATTTCAGTTCGCACTTCTTTCGACAACCTAATAATACTTTATCTCGAATATACCATAATTGAAGGATAATAGTAGTATGGTATTAACTTCAAAAATTGTTATATAATATTTGTTTATTTATTAAAAAAGAACAAAGCAGAATGCCCTAGGTTCAACAACTCCCACATTAGAAAGACAAATTGAATTTTTTTTTAAGTGGTCAGTCGACAACAGAAATAATTGTATGTTAGTTATAAATATGATATAAATTAGGAGTATATTAAAAAAAAAAGAAAAAAACAGGAAAATAAATTAAATAAATTACAAACAATTTCTTTAAGCTGGAACAATTCATTTCAATTTTTGTAATTTATTTTAATTGTTATAATTAATTTGTATTGTTCATTCATTCAAATAAAAATTAGGGTTGGATTGTATTTTGTTTTAATTGTAAAAAAAAACCTCCTTGGGTGCTTTAAAAATAATTATGAATTTATATAAACATTGCCTTTCACAAAATATTGGGATCGACCCAAATGCATGCACTTAAAACTTAAGTATAGTAACATAAAATATTAATATTTCTCTTTCATTATCTTTGCCTTTTACTCGCTCTCTCTCTCTCTCTCTCTCTTTTCTCTCTTCCTCTGCGCGCACAAAGTTTGCTTTTAAATTTCGAGCAGCGAAAGTTTTTGGGGATCTTTTCGTAAATTTTCTACCACAAAATTCGAAAACTGACCTCAAGTTGAGCTCTTACTGTACAGTGTACACTAACACACATAGACACACACACACACACACACTCTTGTATGTGCTTGTATGTGAGAGTGTGATTACAAAATGGCAATGATGCAGCGGATCTCTTCCCTCTCCCCGTCCAGCCTCAATCTGCAACAATGCGACGAGTGTCTCTGAGTGTGTGTGAGGATTTGTAACTGTGTGTGTGCGGGTGTGTGTGTGAGTGTGTGTGAGTGTGTAACTACTTCATGAAGTGGTTGTGCCCATGCATAAAGTGTGGAGAGGCGAATTTTGTGCGGGTCGGCAGTTTGCTGAAATGGGAGGGAGCGGGAGCGGGGGCGGGGGCGGTGCGGTCAGAGGCCTCGCATGTAATTTCATTAGGGCAGTAGGACAAACTCGCACACTTGTGCAGACATGCCACACACACACACACACACACGAGCAGGGACACTGGCACACACACACACACACACTGGAAACTGGCGGCTTTCACTTTCCCAATGAGTCAGTCACAGCTGCCGGTTGCTTCAATCAATTAATAACAAAATATAATAAGAACAAGTTAAAAAATGAGCGGAAATTACTGCTTAATTATGGAACTGCCTTATAACGTATATTCCGTATATCGTAAACCGTAAATCATAGGCTTAAACCATTCTTCTAGCAGCTTCAACTATGCGCGGCGCATATTATGTAATTGTAGGACACACACACACACATACAGTCGAGCACATATGTATGTGTCACATGCACACACACACTCACACAGTCGGTCTCACACAAATAGCATAGAACGCGGGCGAAAGGCAAACGACGGCACCGCATAACAGAAAAAGCAGAAGCAGAACCAGAAGAAGCAGACGTGGATGAGGACGAGGGCGAAGTAGAAGAAGAAGAAGAAGAGGAGGAGAAGAGAGACACTTCATTTCTTGGCATTTTCTTTTGCTTTGCAAAGTCAAGACAAGCACACAGACACACTGACACACACAAACACACACACACTCACACACACAGAGACAGACATACTTATGCACGGACATATATTTTGCCTGCTGCTGCTGCTGCTGACGCTGCTGCTACGTTTTTATTATTATCGCTGTCACCCACACACACACTCACAGAGGCAGAGAGCAGCCTCACTCTCGCAGAGACACACACACACACACAGACACGCTCGCACTGAGCAAACATGTCGCCGCCTTTGTCCAACTCAACGTTCGCGCTGGCGTCTTCGCCATCTTCGCCGTCTTCGCCGTCGCCTGCTTTACCATTTTTCTTTTACGCCCGTGTCTACGACGCTCTCTCTCTCTGTGTGCGTGCAAGTGTATGTATGTGTGAGAGTTTCCCTGTGTGTGTGTGTGTGTGTGTGTGTTACTTTTGCGCTGCTGCTGTGTTTATTTTTCGTCATTTCGAATGTGACTGCGAGTGTCATTTTGGGTATTTTTTCGTTCGCCCGCTCTTCCGCTCTCCGCTCTCTCGCTCTCCATCCCCGCTCTCCCTTTCGCACCATTTGGCCCCGCTCTCAGTTGGCCGCGTGCTCTTGTTGTTTTTGTGCTTTTGTTTTTGTGTCATTGGCATTAATTAAACACATTCATGGAGTGGACTGGACACAGCAGCAGTGGCAGCAGCAGCTGCCGGAGAGCAGAAACAGAAACAGAAGCCGAAACAGAGGCAGAGGCTGTGGCAGAGGCAGAGGCAGAGGCTGAGCGACATTTTCAGCATTCAATTATCGATTACTTATGACATTCATTCACAGCTCTCGGGTAGGACGAAAATAGCAGAGCGACTCTCGACTCGCCGCTTTCCGCCTGCCTCGCTTGCCTCGTCCCTCTCTCCCATTGTCCACGTTTTTGCCATCAGAGTCGCAAAACGAGCAGCGGACGAGCCAACAAACAAACAAACAAACAAACGAGCGGCCGACGGACAAACGGGGCGGGCTGGCAAACATTAACTCTACTCCTTGAGGCAGGCGCCGTCGCCGCTGCCGTCGCTGCCGCCGCTGCTGCCACCACTGACCACGGGGCGTATGTGTAACATACTCTGGGTGGTGTCAGTTGTCACTCACTGAACCAGTCAATTGACTCAGTGTGCGTGTATGTGTGTGTGTGTGTGTATCGAGTGCAAAAGAGCAGCTTAAATCTCGCTTTAAGAATTTAATACACGATGCCGATTACGCACAATTGCAATAATAATAATTATCGATATATCAGCAGAGCAATGCAATTCTCTCGATATTTTCTCAATTTCTTACTGATAAAATGATATGGATTCCTTAAATTAAAAATCAATAATAATAATAGGTAACTTAATAAATAAATAATATAATACATAAATTAATAAATATAAAAATAAATAATAAAGTGAGTAAATAGTAAATACACATTACAAAATTAAAATAATGTAATAAGAGTGGAAATAATTACTACACACACCAAACGCGAACGTTCTTGTTTTAAAACCTAATCATTCTGTACTAATTTGATAAGGTGTAAAAATGCGTGGTGAGATTTAATATTATACAAACTTTAAGCTATGCTCTGCATATAAGTATTTACACAAAATTTGATGGCTCCAAAAATAAATAATAAACTATATAGCACTGCCTTATCGACGGGGCAATTGATGCTGTTTAAGATCATACATGTATGTTTATGGCGTTACAAATATATTTGGTTTTTTTTTTGCATGCATTCAAAATCGTAATCTCTGCTTTAAAATAAATATAAATGCTTAGTTAAGTTAACCAAATTAACTAAGCACAATGTAACATAAGTAAACTATATTTAGGGAATAAACACAAACTTATCCTAATTTGAAACCAGATGAAAAATAATCTCATGTTTCAACCGTGTGGAGAATACGTTTAATTACCTCAAAATAGTTTTGATAATTTGATAGCACACCTATTATTCATATTTTACCCACAAAAGCTACGCTTGTGTTTCGTAATTTTGAACTCATTCTAAACCCTTAAATATTGTTCATTTTAATTGCCGAATTAGAGTAAATTTAAATTGGGAAAAAATATATTGTTTTTTATTATTATTTATTATAGAAAGTCAACTAATGGCGAAAACAATTTCAAGTAAAAATAATCAATATATAAAACATACATATACACATATAAAACAAACTATAAGAAAATAAAGATAATATTATAATTAAATTATATACAAATTAAACTTATACAAAATGTTAACAAGTTATAATTTTAAATTTGAATTTAACATAAAACATAATTTATTAAAAACATTAAAAACATTATTTATCATTATTATTATTTTAGTACATATGATGTATCATTAAGCAATTAAATATTTTTAAATGCTCTTAAGTTCCTCCCTTCACACAGCTTTGATAATACAGTTAAATTCACTAAACTATTGCTTTTGCTTTATTTATTTTTTCCTATTTGAATTCCAAACGTAAATTACTCGAATATTCGTTTTGCTGGCCCCAATAATATTATGGTTTCACTCGCATTTCCCTAGAGTTCCCCAGTGGCATTTACGAATTCATTTCGGATTCGACCAGAAACCAAAACCGAATTATGCTAATCAAGAAATTGTGTGGTAAAATAATTTTCAGTTCGCAACTTGAGAGAGAATTCACAGTCTTGGCCACAATTTGAAAATAGGAAAAAGGAAAAATCAACCACAAATACAATCAAAACAGACTGACTGTTTTCCATGAAATTTTCTCCCTTGATTAAGTGAAAAGTTAGTATCGTAAGAGTCTTGAAATTGCACTAAAATAATACTCTGAAACTCAATTAATATAATACGAGTACATCATTGAATACTGAACATGGGCAACTTAAGAACTCGCTGGCACTGGGAATCGGTCAGTTCGGTCAGCTCGGCACATTCAGGGGGAGCACACAAGTTATCAATAAATAAATGTCAACAAGCACGGACAAAGACTTAACCTTTTTTTGGGCAAAGTAATCCCAACGAATTGACCAAAATAAATTGGGATTCACTGATGCAACCTAAAAATCAAAATGAAAAAGCCAATCAAATACACGGCAATAATTGTATTCTGGTCACTAGCGCTACCAAGTGCTGCCCCGCCCCCACCCCCGCCCAGTCCTCACTCACCCACTCACTCCCTCCCTATCAGTCCCCCCTCCCCAGTGCCGGCCTATCACCCTGTCATTCTTGCAACTGTTGGCCACGCCGTCGTCCCTGCCGCAGGCGTTGCTGCCCCAGCGAAAAATAACAAGGCGCAGACAAGAGGCCGCTAGAACAACAACAGCGCCCCAAAGTAGCAGAAGAAGAAGCAGAAGAAGAAGACAGAGACGAAGGCAAAGAAGTAGCAGAAGAAGAAGAAGGAGAACAACAAAAACTACGACTGCGGCTGCCGCAGCATCCACATTCATATCTTTGAAGGCGGCAAATGCCTAACCCAAGGGTGGCACACACACACACACACACATACACAAGCACTGAGAGAGACACACACACACACGGAGTGGAGCAGTCAAAGCGATTGAGTAATTTTTTTTGTTGCTGCTGCTTCTCTAGCTGCGGCCACACACAACTTCATTAGAAGCGACAGCGCGAGCGGGACGCGGGCCGCGGGGCTGGCGGCTGGCACTGCTTTTGGCAGCGCATGTGACAACTCTGGCACGGCTCTGTTATATAAATATATACAGTTATAAGTATGCAAGCATGAGTGTGCCCGTGTGTGCGTGTGTGTGTGTGTGTATGAAAACAAAATAGCAAATAAATGGGAAAAAACGTCGAGAAGCTGTCGCTGCCGCTGCCGCTGTCGCTGTCGCTGCCACTGCCACTGTCGCGACTGTTAAATTCAGTTGTTGGCATTAGTTTTTGCGTAATTTGTCAACTAATTGGCGCACAGGCACACACACTTGCACACACACATACATATGTACACACGTATGTACATACATATGAAGCTTGCCTTGACTTGGATTCTTGTGTGCGAGTGTGTGTGTGCGTGTCATACAAATTGGATTAACGGTACACAACACAATGGCGACCGAGGGAAGCAGCACGCTGTCATCCCAAGTCAGAGGGCGCCCCGTCTCCCCCTCCCGCAGCTTTGCATAATTCGCGCGACTTCAGTTTTGCTCTTGCACCCAACTAAACACAGACACAGATACACACACACACAGACACACACACACATGCACAAATAAAAAGCTATGCTAGTTGTGTTTGTGTGTTGAGTAACTCATAAATAACGCAGGCAAAGGATTTTTGTCGCTCGCACACTTTACAACACGCACATTTGCCGCAGCAGCTCAACATCATCTCCGCTCTCTGGATCCTCTCGCTCGCTGCAAGCCGCTCTCGCGCTCTCTCTTTAAGCTGCGCTCTCTCTTCGTCTTGCTCGCTCACTTACTCGATTGCACGCTGACTCCTTCTGGAATTTTGTATTTCGTTTCGCTGCTGTGTTTACACGCGTTTTTAAAAACAACAACAAACAAACAAAAAAACACAAACGTTCACACACACACACACGCACTCACGCACACTTAACACAAACACATGTGTCAATTCTTTAATGCTTTAATACTTTTTAAGGGCATTTGAGTTCGGCTCGGGAATCGCACTGTTTCGTTATTGTTGTTGTTATTGCTGTTGTTACAGATGATGGTGACGCTGCTGTAGTTGCTGTTGGTTTGGTTGTTGTTGTTGTTGTTATTATTGTTGTTGTTGTGAACGTTGCAAACAATCAAAAAAAAAACAATTGTCGGCCTCTTGCTTGGCTTTCTTCAGCTTCAGCTTCAGCTGCTGCGGCCGCTGCTGCTGCTGCGCTAACGCTTCTGTCGTGCCGCGCTGCGTTGTGCTGCGTTACTGCTGATGCTTCAACTTTAACAAACTACTCAAAAAAAAACAATTGGAGAGCGCACGAAACAGCTCCGCACCACATGACCGCACTACACGATTGACAGTTTGGCACTGAAGGAGCTTGCGAGCTTATCGGAGGACACCAGCCGAACGAACGAACGAGCAAGCGCCCGAATGGAGAGAGCCGAACAAAAAAACGAACGATGCTCGATGCTCGTGGGAGAGCGCCTCCTCGCTGTTGTCTCTGTGTGTGAATGGATGAGTGAAAGTCCGTCTGCCTGTGCGTGTATATGTCTCTGAGTGTGTGTGAGTATGTGTGTGTGTGTGTGTGTCGGACTGACAGAGGATGTGCCGCTGCCGCTGCTGCTGCCGTTACAGTTACAAAAGTTGTAGCCAAACGCCCAAGCAGGCACTTTAGTCATGTTCCCCGTTTATTGAAGAAGGCAGCCCAAGCAACCGACAACCCATTGGGAAATGGTGCGCATGTGTTGATGGGTTTGTGTCCTGAATAACTTATCGTTCGCCCGCCCACACATGCATGTAAGAATTATCTTAAGTGCCACAGAACACGAGAGAGAGAGAGAGAGAGAGAGAGAGCAACGGAGCGACTGATATTGAATCTCTCTCTCTGATCACTATTTTAACCGATCGCTCACGTGGTATATGTAAATTTAATTTAAATGAGCATTTATTATTATATCTGTAATATCATATATATATATATATATATATATATATATATATATATATATATATATATATATATATATATATATATATATATATATATATATCGGTTTAATAAGTATAGTTCATTAAATATAATAATACATATTATTATATTAATATTTTAACTGATCGCTCACGCGGTATATGTAAATTTAATAAAAATAAACATTTATTATTATATTTGTAATCATATATCAATTTTCCTTTCGATTGAATAAGTTTAATTAATAAAAAAATAATAATAATACATAGAATTTTATTAATATAATAGGTATGAGTTCTTTATTTCTTCAAGATCAAATTCTTCTTGGAAAATTGTTGAAAATAAGTAATTTTGCAAAGCTTTAGAAATTGTTTTTAACCCCCAACTGCACTCGGACCAAACTGAACCATTTTTAAATGCACATTTTATATTTTACTTTCCCCTCTGTTTATTTGCATTACTTTTGCCACGAAATTTTCTCAATTACTTAGCTCTCGATAATCTGAATGAAGGTTCATATTCGTGGAGATAGCATAGCGCATAAATCAAACATAATCCCAAAGTTGGCCAATGTGGACGGAAGAAACTCTTGAGAAATCGCGAATACAAAAATTAAATATTATTTGCCCGCTGCGGGCGCTGTGCATTTCCCACTGGGGCCAAAAGTGCTCGAAGACAACAAAAACAACGGCAGCAGCAGCGACAGCAGCAGCAGCGGCGGCAGCGGCAGCGGCAGCAGCAGTCAGCGGTCCAAAGGAAGCGCTATGTGCCATGTGCGGCGCTCTGAATCTCAATCTGACTGCACATATACATACATACATACAGACATATATGAATGTGTGCATGTGTATGTGTGCGTCTTCGCGCCCGCGTGTGTGTGAGCGAGTGTGTCTGTGTGGGCACACTGACACACAGAGACAAACATGTGCGAAATGGTGGCAACCCGACGTTGAGCACTGTGCGGCCTTGCCGTCCTCTCTAACTTTCTCTTTGACACTCTGTCGCTCTCTGTGCGTGCGTGTGATTGTGAGCTTTGGAAAGCTGCGAATGCAAAATACAGTGGGATTAATTATGCATGTGCCGAGCAAAATAAATTAAATTGTGAAACTTTAGGAAAATACTTAAAAACTGTTTATGGGCAAAAGAAGAGACATTGTGGTCTGCCCTATTATGATTTGCTGTGCATCATTAACATTTCTGAATATTAACTATAATCCACATACATCAGTGTAGTGCATTATATGTATACAATTATGACTAAACTGTTAGCCCAAGTTTAAGAGAGAGTATACAAAGTAGTCAAAAATGTGTACGAATTACAAGGTTTCAAATTGGAGGAAAAATATTTGTAAGCTATCCCACGTTATAATTATAATACGCAGGAAAGTTAAGTTCAAAAACATTTTAAAATTAATTGAAATTAAATTATTTAATAACACTAAGTGAGTTACAAATATTTTATACTAAAAATATACTAAATTTGATTTTTAACTAGCTATTTTTTTTTTTAATTATGGCAAAAAGAAAGTTTGCAAGCTGTTAAGTTTGCTAGAGTATACATACGTATATAAACAAATATTATGAACCATTTAAAAAAAAATATTAAAATCTCCATTACGCCGAATGTTATTTCATGTAATTATCGTATACGAATATATAAGCTATTGGAAAGTACGATTAAAGCTTAAAAAAAACACATTTAAGGATTAACAAAATGTCAACTTGAAGAAAAACAATTATTAAAATAACGATAAGCAATTAGCAATTTAGCTATAATAAAATACTATTAAAACTTGCAAAAGAAGAAGAAACTTGGAAAACCTAGTATTTTAAGTTCATTGAATGAATAACTACAAAATTTAAAGAAGAGCAGGGTGCAAACTCGAGCCAGCCAAAACAAAGTTTTCGAGCCGGCATATCCAATCACAACCACTGTGCTGAAGTTGGGAATAAAAGAGGCATCGGAAAGGCGAACAAGGCAAACACAAACAGAAACCGAAACAGCGGCAGCGACAGCGACAGCGACAGAAGCGACTCAGACAGCAAGCGCGATGCGCGGCGCATGTGTTTTATCTCGAATCTCGACTGAAATCATCTGGCCAGGCGGCCATGCCATGCCATGCCAGGCCGAGCCGGGCCGCTGACGGAATCGCCGCCGAGCCGCATTCTGCTGCTGCCACCTTCCATCCATGTACATTCCCACCTACGCACCGCACGTACCTTGGCATTATGAAGGGCAATAGGTTGTGCGGTCGTGGTCGGTTCGTGTTCGGGTCGTGCTCGGGCTGACATCGGGTGTGTTGTGGCTCGGCTTCAGTTGAAGTCACCAAGCCACCACAGCCGCAATCCGCAGTCTCTGTCGTCCGCTGGCGAGGAGGAGCATGAGCATCAATTGTCAGCAGCGCCGCGAGGGGAGGCCCAACGGGAGCTACTGGCACGGGCACGGGCACTGGCACTGGCATGACTGGAGGACAGCTCGCCTTTGCGTCGTGCCGCCTTGCCGCCTCCCAGGCGCACTTTTTTGCGCTTTGTAACGGCAAGGAATTTGTACTTCCGCCCGGCGTCGACGGCCGTGGAAGATTTTAATTAAAAGCAGTAGGAAATGTGACCTAAATAATACTTCCGTATAGTGTGAAAAATTGCCCCAACTTAGCACAACACCATGCCGAGCTAACCCTCCTGCCCTCGTACTCCTCTAATCGTACATTTCACTCATTTGCTGCCTAATTTGCTCTTGCCCAGCGGTGATCGGGAATGGGAATGGGAATGGGAGCAGGATGCGAACGTTGCATTGGAATTGGTCACTCTTCACATGGCCCCGAGCTGGGAGCTCATGGGGATGTAGAATGTGTAATTAGTTCTTCCAGTTGAGCAACGTTTTAATTTGACTCAAACATCCTGGATAGGAATCCTCCATGGCGGGAAATTGCGCCCGAAACTGTGATTCGTCTAAGTGAATGCATCAGCAAGCAATGTGTGTGCCCACATGCCATGCCACGTCTGAGCTGGACACATCTTCCGGTCATAAGCTGCCTTGCCTCCTCCCCCCTCCCCTCGATAACCTCCCAAACGTGCAACCTGTTGCGTCCAAGTATCCATCTCCATCTTGACTGATTGACTTCGTCTTTAATGTATGCGGATTTGAATTACGAATTTTCTGGACTATTCCTCTTTTTTTGGGTTTGTGCTTAATTTCTCTACGAAATATGTTGCATACTTATAAGAGTTCTTAAAGATTTGCGATAAATTCAAGAATTTTTCGACAATTATTAAATGTATTTATTAAATGTATTTATTTATTTAAAGTCAATGTATATAAGAATGTATATACAAATTTAGAAGTTCAACAAAAATAATTATTATTTAGGAATAAGTAAAATAAATATTAATTTAAGAAACATTATTAAGTGTATTGATGTATTTGTTACAATTATTTATAATAGTTATTTATTTATATATTTATTTATAACAATAATTAAGGAAAATAAATACTTGTTAATTATAGCCAAAATAAATATAAAAGTTAAGTATATATGTATCTAAGCCAGTTCCATTTTGACTTTCGGACAGACAAGACGTGTGTACGGAAAGTTTCTTGCTTGCTTCTTATCTAAAACCAATCGCTTGCTTCTTATCGCAAACCATTCTTCAAAACAAAACAAAGCAAAGCTTAAAGCATAACATAACAAAAATAAAACTAATCACCGTTACGATGGGGACCGTTGATCCCCCTGATAAGACAAAATCAATGTCTGAACCCAAGTTTTTGATTATGAAACGAACTGATGACAGTTCAATGGCAAACATCTCTCCGTTTTTAATAAAGAAAACGATTGATTTCACTTGCAACGGCGAAGTTTTGATGGCCAAAAAAACACGAGACGGAAATTTGTTGATCAAAACTAAAAATTTGCTACAAGCCTTAAAATTGAAGAAACTCCAACTTTTGGGACCATTCCCAGTGGAGGTTCGTGAACATTCTACCCTCAATACTTCAAAAGGAGTCATATATTCCAACGATCTACGCTACCTACCCGAAAACGTAATTAAAGATGAACTGGCAACCCAAAACGTCATTGAAGTCAAAAAAATTTTAAAGAAGGTTAACAACGAATTGGAAGAAACTGGATTGATCATATTAACGTTTGACTCACACATAACACCTGAAAATATCAAAATTGGATATGAAGTGGTCAAAGTACGCACTTTTATTCCTGCCCCACTCCGCTGCAATAATTGTTTCCGATTTGGACACATCACCACGCTCTGTCGCAACAAAAAGTCATGTATAAATTGTGCCAAGGAATACCACATGGACCCTAACACCAAAGAACTTTGCAACTTCAATAAATGTTGTGTAAACTGCAAGGATCTGAACCTACCCGACACCAACCACTCATCAGTCTTTAGAAGATGCCCCATCTTCGTGAAACATCAGGAAATACAAGCCATTAAGACGCTCGAAAAGGTGGACATTAAAAAGGCTATCTCCATCTATAACTCGAGACACCCACACGATGGATCATTGTACTCCAGCGTGGCCAAAACAAACTCCACTGACTATAACAAACATCCCCAAAATAACGAGGCGCCCAATCACTCAACAACCACACGTAAGATACTTTCCTACGAGGAATTAGCAGGAAACAACGAGGAATCCAAAACTTCAAATATAATCCTATCACATTCCACTAACAAACTTCCCACCAGCCCAAGTCCATCAGTTAAAATCCTTCCAAAAAATATTTCTAATCGACTTAAGTCACAACTTAAAGCAAAAGATAAGAAACAACAAAAAACAAACAATGTAATAGATCTTAAAACTAGTCATAAGAAAAAAATTCCTGATTTGTCATCTTCAGATGACCAAATGGATCTCTCAAATTTAGAAGACGAAATTAATTAACCAATGCTGCAACCGATCCGAGATGTCCTCCCCTGCGGCCTACCAATCGCTTTACAACATGTGGAGGGATTGGTGGGGCGGGGGGGAGGGCATTTCAGTTGCAGCAATTTTCACTGTAGTTTGTGTCTGATTGCACACTGTTGCAGCCAGACACCAACAAATCATATTTTAGTTTTAGCTCTGTACTTTTCACAATACTCCTAGCCTATGAAAATGTCTTTGAAAGTTATACAGTGGAATATCAATGGTTTCAACAACAACTACAGTGAACTCCAAACCTTAATAGCAAAGCACAAACCACATATATTAACTCTCCAAGAAACTCACATCTTAGCACATAATCTACACCCCATCCCAATCAACTATGCCATGATAACTCTGAACTCTTCTCCATCTTATGGTGGGGTAGCGATCCTCATTCACAAATCAATCGAATATCGAGAAATAACCCTTAGATCCGACTTTGATGCTATCTGCGTGGAAATCTGTTCTAAGACAAAACTCCAAATTATTTCAACTTACATACAACCAAAAGCTCATTTTACTCTCAACAACCTATACTCAGTGCTTAATATCGCTAACAATATCCCGACCTTAATAACTGGAGATTTTAATTGTTGGCATAAAAGATGGGGCTCCCCTGTAAATAACAAGAAAGGAATTACACTGGAAAAATGGATTGCCCAGTCTAACCTAATTATCCTCAACGACGGTAGCCCAACACATTTAAGCACTCATAACACATTGACTCATATAGACCTTAGCATATGTACTCCCGAACTTGCAATAGAAACAAACTGGACAATCGAAACGGACTTCTTTGGTAGCGACCACTTGCCCATTCTGAACAATATATTTAATAGAGCTCAAATCCAAAAACCAACACACAGGCCATTTTTCAAAACAAATTCAGCGAATTGGGACTTATATACGCTTCTTTGCATTAGTCACAACTCTTCCTTACCCATAAGCTCGAATATAAATCAGGAAGCAGCCAATCTTAGTAAAATTATTTTAAGAAGTGCACATAAAAGCATCCCAAAGTCCACGCCAAAAACTTCGCACACTGTACCTTGGTGGAATAAGGAGCTAGAAAAACTCCGAAAAAGTAAAAACAAGGCTTGGCAATTACTTAAAAGAAATATTACTACCGAAAATATTATTGACTATAGGAGAAAAAATGCACTATTTAGACGTACGCACAAAGAGGCCAAAAAAGAATCTACATCCAAATTCACAGAAGAAATCAATCCTCTTACCCCAATACCAAAAATTTGGAACAATATACGCCGTCTCTGCGGCTTAAATACTTTGAAAGGCTTACACTGCATTAAAAGTATAAACTCTACTGACAACATCACTCAGCCTCAGGACATTGCGGAGCTATTCTGCCAAAACTGGTCTTTACAATCAAACAACTCAAACTTTACCAACTCGTTTACGACAAACAAAAGTAGAATTTTGACAGATGATCTGTCATATGCTTCAGGAAAGGCTGCTTTGCCAATAGAGAACGAAATAAACTTTATCGAATTTTCTTCGGCCCTTAATTCCTTAAAAGGAAACACTCCAGGCCTAGATCGAATAAATTATTCCATGATTAAGGCACTTCCCAGAGAAATTAAAAACAGAGTTATAAACTTATATAACGCAATACTGGGTGATGTAATACCACAACAATACAAGCTCAGCCTCATTATACCCATATTGAAACCAAATAATGAAAAAACAATGATCTCATCATATCGACCTATTTCGCTGAACTCATGCGTAGCAAAACTTCTTGACAAAATTGTAGCTAAAAGACTATGGTGGTTTATTACTTCTAACAAACTTCTACACAATAGTCAAGTTGGTTTTAGGAAAGGAAAATCTGTTATGGATTGTCTACTTTTTATAGACCATATTATAACCAAATCCTTAGCCACAAAAAACCACATATCAATTGTATCACTTGACTTCTCCAAGGCGTTTGAAAAAATTGGCATTCACGCCGTAATAGATCAACTTATTAAATGGGGGTTGGCCCACACATTCTTATTTACGTCAAGAACTTTATGACAAACAGAAAAATAATTGTTAAAGTGGGTAAATCATACTCAAAATCACTTCCATTGGATAATGGCATCCCCCCAAGGGTCACCACTCTCTGTGGTTCTCTTTGTTATTGCTTACCAAAAACTTACAGAAATCATATCTTTATACAAAGAAATATACATAAGTGCATACGCCGACGACTTTAATCTCCTAATTAAGTTAGACAAAACTAAAAATACTACGATAAACCTAGATTCCTTATTTTGCAATATTTCGGATTGGTGCAACTACTCTGGCGGCAGCCTATCTCCCGCCAAATGCAAGCATATGCACATTTGTAACAAACAAAATTGTATTTGCAATGTATCTACCAGCCAAGTCCACATTCCCAATGTTTCTTCATTGAAACTGTTGGGTGTTACATTCAATAGGAAACACAAGTGGAACCCACATATTGATGATCTCACAACATGTCTTTCAAAACGCCTCGATATCATCAAGTGTCTTGCAAGCACAAAGTTTGGCTGCAGTACACTTACATTAGTATCAATTGTTAAGTCCATTATTATTTCAAAATTGGATTATGCTTTGCCATTGTATGGATCGGCTGCACCAAGCAGTCTGAAAAAAATTAAGTCGATTTTGAATACAGCAGTTAGGATAGCCTTGGGAGCATTTCGAACTACACCAACGTCTAACATTCTATTTGAAGCAAACATCACACCCCTTGATATCAGAACAGAGTTTCTCACTACAAATCTCTTCCAACTCGTACTTAACAGTTCAGACTCACCACTTCATAACATAATTAAGAACTATAAGCAACCAAAACCAGAGAAAAAACATTCTGTTTTAGACAAAGTTCTTAAACTTAATAAATCCTTTAACATTGTTTTAAGACCTCCAAAAAAACTCAAACACAAAGACCCACCTTGGGCCCTTAACTCGAGTACCATCAACACGACACTTAGTAAACTCAATAAAAACACAACACCTCCAGAAGTCTACCGAAAACAATTCCTTCAACTTAAGTCAGAGCAAAGTAATAAAACATCATTCGTATATACAGATGGATCTCAAATGAACGAATCTACAGGCTATGCGATAACTTCAGAAACTGAAGTTCTTAAAATGGGGTTACTTCCAACATACTCTACCGTATTTTCTTCGGAATTAATAGCGATACACGAAGCAATTTTACTACTTAAAACCAGACGAGGTAAATTTATGATTTGTTCCGACTCTCTCTCATCCCTTAATGCAATTAAAAATGTAAACAACAATACATATTACGTAGTCGAAATAAGAAACTTATTAATACGATTTTTTCCAAAATTTACCCTTCTGTGGGTTCCCAGCCACATTAATATAACTGGAAATGAGCTTGCTGATAAATCAGCAAAAGACTCTAGACTTTTTCCATTAACATACACGCAAAACAACAATAATACAGACTTAAAGAATCATATAAAAAAATTTTATTTTACAAACCAACTAAATAGGTTCACCGATACATCCACTTGGTACAAATCAATCAATTTACATAAAATGAATATAAAGAACTATCTGAACTATAAGGATAAATTAATGATACCTCGCAAAGATGAGATTAAGTTGATTCGCATCCGACTGGGACACACGAATTTAACACATGCACACTATATGAATAAAAATGCCTCTGCCTTATGTCCTTTTTGTAACACGAACAACTCGATTACCCTCGAACATTTGCTTACTTTTTGTCCCACCTTTAATCAAATCAGATTAAAATATTTTTCTCAATCTTCATTAAAATCTTTAGTAACAAACCCAACATCTGACAACATAAGAACCATTATAAAATATTTAAAAGAATGTAACATATATCATATAATATAAAATAAATTAAGATTCATAAGGTTAATCATAGTTGTAGAATTTTATATTAACAATATAAATAATATTCATACCATCCTGTAAATATGTAAAAAAAAAAAACAGACAAATGTACATTAGCCGAAGGCCTCAGTAGCCATGGCTCCAAAAAAACTGTTCACTTAAACTTTCAAGCTTAAGTCAACTCTTCAAATAAAAATAAAAATGTATCTAAGCATAAGTAAAATATATATTAAATTTAAAAAATATTATTAAATATTATGTATGTGTTACAAGTATTTAATAATAATTAAATTTAATTATTTACATTTTTTGTATTTATTCATAACAGTTGCAATAATTAGTGGAAAATAAATACTAATTAATTATAGCCAAAAAAAAATGTATCAAAGTTTAGTAGAAATTATGTATATTGTTGTATATATTATATTATTTGATATATTATATCACTAATGCGTTTCACGTGATGGTTTAATTTAATTAAATTCGTTACGCCTAATTGCAGTGATTTTCGATAAAGGTCAGATAACTGGAACTGGGGGCTATGTTAGCTGCCTGGATAATGATGAATCACAGTTGGATTGTGATTATGCAGCTATTCTCGGAATGGGTCGAAGGCGTTGCACGTCAGATCGATATGTGTGTGGGGGGGAGTCTATGCTCGTTACGACGAAAGCTTAAAGGTCGGTCCGACCGTCTGTCTATCGGTTTGTCTGTCCGTCTGTCTGTCTGTCGGTTTGTCTGTCTTTCGGTCTGCTCGTTGTGTGTTTGTCTTTTCATGTCATGTCCTTCGCACGCAAGCAACGTAAAAATGCAATCAATAGCAAATCGTCATCAGCAATTAATGCCCCAAGCTAACGGGCCACCTGCTGCCTGGCTGCCTGGCTAACCTAACCCAGTTGCGCCATGCTGCAGCTGCAACACGTGACCCCGTGGCACAAGTATTTCGGTTGAAGTGCGGCCCAAAAGGATTTGCCGCTAACGACGCGGGGCAGCTCAACAATTACAAATGCCGCATCCATTCTGCATGCATCCACAGCAAGCAAATCGAGCAATCTATTCATAGGTGTCCCGTTACCCACCCATCGCATCCCATGGTGCATCCACCTCCACAGCCAACGTGGCGTATGCGCAACTTATGATGCCAAGGCAACCCACTGCCCACTTGCAGCCAGCACGACAAGTGTCACAACTCAGAGATTTCCAATCTTATGCACTTGCACCAAACCACATGGAATCCTCTTTCGCGCACCCCTCTCCGATGCCCTCTCTGACACATAGATAGATCCCTGCACAGACCCCGCAGGTGTTGCAATCGTTTTATGGCAAATTTTCAAAATACTTTTGCAGTTGAGGAATATTTTGGTTTTTATGACTGTGCGCAACTTGGAGCAGAGTTCACGCAGGGGGGGGAGGACTGGGCAAGGGGCGGGCGCTGCAGAGGTGCGTTAGGGTAAAATTGGCAAAATCATTTAAAGTTTGAAATCATTTCGCTGTCGCGTCCAAATCAATTTGGGATTTGATGCAGCGAGACGTCTAAGAGACTCTTTCTCGCCTCATTACTTTAGCGGGGATTGGGCGAAGGAGAACGATGTGGTAAGTGGGAGAGAATTCGAAATATCACTTTAGTTAAGTTTTTCTTAAACAACTATAAGATAATTCGTAATGAAACTTGCTAGTCATACCTGTTTAAGTAGCACGCAGTACATAAATCACAACGAGCTCAATCAAACCTATATATCTATAGAAACTATCGGCTGTCTTTTTGTTATATGGCAAGATATCAAGAGCAAACTTAGTATATCTTCTGTTAACTATTATATGCCATGAAATCAGCTCTTGAGATCTATTATAAAATGTCATAGAAATGGGGCGTGGCCAATTAAAAGTCTTCAAACCTTTTCTAAATTATAAAAACTATTTGGGAAAATATATATATGGTTTATAAATTTAAAATAAAAACTTTACCAAGATCTCAGCATGCGGCATATGCATTTATGAGTATGTATTTTGGGTCGCTAAATCCCAATCTGTGGTCGAAATTTTGCCATCACGTTTGGAGTTTGATATTATCTCATAAAAACAGACAAATTCATAAAGTCTCCCAAAAACATATAGAATCCTGATCAGCTCATACAATTTAAGTTCTTATGTATTTTAAGCTTCTAAGACCGATTCTGCAACTCAAAAAAAAAATGAAAAATCTTTTAAACCTCTTTTATCTTTTATTCTTCCTTGGGATTTCAAAACTAATTTCTAATTTAATGGCAAAGCAGAAAATGAAAATGGCATGTACTCTTTATTTTTTTTATATATACATATATATCTATATCACACGCACTTGTTTAAAAATTTAATAAAATGCTGATTGATTTATCTCTAAATTTAAACAACCTTTATAATCTCTTGAAAGTCTTTTTTCAGTATTGGAAAAGTGTTCCAAGGAGAGATAGGCCAAGCATTAGGAGCAGCATTGACGTCGTCAAGATCTGAGCAGATGCGGCCCCATTTCGCGTTTTTAGATATTTAGCTAGACCATCCAAACGATACGATGCCCAGACATAGTTTCTTCTCATCGTGCCCAAAGCTTCAAGTAGAATTGACTCCGATTCACCAAATAGTACGTGATTATCGATATAGAACTTTTCGAAGAGTATTCTATCATCATCTGAGTTCATATGGTCAGACATATCCCGTAGTGCTTCGGCTGTCTTGGGCCAACTGTTCAGACTGCAAGATTAAGATAATATTTAGAAGAATTTCAGGGTAAGAAAAAAAAAAAGATTAGAAAACTTACGCCTCAGCTAGCTGGGTAATGTTCTCCGTAACCATCTGGAAAATGGGCGTAACTAAATCCGGATTTTGCTTGTACAGCTGAGCCAGTCCAATGGTCTTGAAGTTGATATCACTGGATCCAGTCAAGATCTCATTCTGATAGTGTCGCTGATAGTCCCTGGTACAGCTGGCCGCGCGCCACAGAAGTTCTCGCTCATCCGAATTGGTTTCTTGGGTATAGCTGAGCAAGACCTGCGTATAACCGGTAGATCGCGAGGCCGCACAGTAGTACGCTGCCCGGTAATCTGGTGAGGGTTTCTCCGAAGAATTCTTCAAGCTCTGCAATACCTGCTCATTGCATTCGTGTGTACGGTATTTGCAGAGCCACGATACCTGCAGGTTGCGATTGTACACGTCCAGTATGCTATCACTCGTACTCGTATTAACACCTAATTTCCGGAATACAACCGATGTAATATCCCCTAGATAACTCTGAAAGTCCACTAGCTGCTTCGGATTGAAACGCTCTGCTACCTTCTCTATTCCCTGATACGCAGCATACCAGACTATGTAGTCCACTTCGGTGCTCAAGTACTCCAGGAACTGAAAGACTTGGGCATAATCAATCATCTCGGCGTGGGCACAGTTGAAGAGATCATCAACCAGCTGGGCACGGTTTTCCACGGCAATCGAACTGTGTCCACTTTGGCTCAGAGCCAGTTGAATCTTCTGAAGAATCGGTGTGTCGTAGAACACTCGATAATAGTTGGATTGCTGCAGATTCAGTACGATCCATTCGATACCTTCGTCAAAGCGCAGTTCAGTCACATTCTCGATCTTCTTAAAATACGTGTACGGCGTCAGGTTGCGGAAATTGGGATTCAAATTTGTGGCAAAGGTTATGGGCAACGTGTACCGAAGATCGGTTTCGCTAGCTAAAACTGTAGATGAGATCAGGAAACGTTTTTGTTGCAGGGTTACGAGTTTGTTTCCCCCCGTTATGTTCACTGTGATCATCGGGTATCCTGGTTGTTCAGTGAAGTCCTTGAAGAACTCATCCAACTGGACGTCCTGCTCTGCAGGCCACTGCTCGGCGAGGTGTGCAAACAAATGCTTCGGTTCCGTATTACCCAAGTGACTGAAAGGGATCAAGGTAGAAACAGTTCAATGAGATTAACCATAAGATTGTAACTTACTGCTGCTTGAGGTAGCCTTGGATTGCCTTGTCGAAGTTATCTCCGCCCATTAGATTGCGCCACATCCGTACAATGCTGGCTCCCTTGGCATAAGCGATGCTGCTAAACTTATTCGCAATCTCCGAGGGCGTATTCACACTATCCTCTGCACTGGTCATCGATTGGATCCCGATACGCGAATCGGTGATCATTATCAATTGCACTTGCCGCACAACGAACTGCTGATCCAACTGATACTCTGGACTGAGCTAAGGATAGAAGGAAGTGTAAAAATATATTCGACATAATTATGAGGATTCAGAGATCATAAGTTTCTTTTGAGGAATATCGAACTAAGTAAATATACAAGAAGAAGATCATACATGAGAAGGTCATAAATAAGATCATACATAAGTTACTATGTATATATTCTTAACTCTCAACTTAGCTGATCTTTTTTTAAGTTTTACATTATTATGAGGGCTCAAAGATCATAAGTTACTATGGAGTAACATCGAACTATGTAAATATAAAAGAAGATCATACAAAAAGAAGATCATACATAAGAAGATCATACATAAGTTACTATGGATATGTTGCTAACTCCCAACTTCATAACTCCCAAGATCATAAGTCACTAAGGAGGAATAAATATCTATGTAATTTTTTTTTTTTTTTTTTTTTTTTTTTTTTTTTTTAGACGTTGAATTCAATACAAGCCGATGCTTGTTTGAAACTATGATCAGCCCAGACGAGTCACCCAATTTTTACAATGATATGAAAGGCTTTGAAGATTATAAGTTATGAATATGTTGCTAGTTCCCAACCGAACTGATCTTATTCTGAATTTTACCTGATGGGCCATAAAGTATTCGTAGTAGCGTGCAAAAGCCTCGTTTAGCCAAAAATAGCTCCACCACTCAAAGGTGACACTATCGCCAAACCACATGTGCGATGTTTCGTGAGCGATGATGCGCAGACTAAATTCTTTGTCCTTCCAACCATCCGTATACCCTGCATGCTGTACGAGCACAGCGTCACTATCAGAGAGTAAACAAGGGGAAACATTTAATGTTACTATTGGAAACAAAAGTTCTGATATAGTCCGTGTTTATATTAACTTGCAGCTTATAAAAGATTCCTTGATTCGAAATATCTCGGATAGAAATGCGATACTGATCGATTTGAATTGCACGGGTAATTGTTAATGATTGTTGATGGAAATATGATCGCGATGGGATAGTAAACATAGATATTATTTAAACACTAAGTTTGCATCTATACTTAGGTGTTCCTTATATAGTATATACACCAACCTATAGATGATAAGACCCCAATTCTCCATGCCGTTGTGTGGGAAACGTGGTGAGCTTGCATACAAAAGCAGCTCGTTTCCCAGTGTCTTGTAGGGTTGCTGGAACAACTCATCGTAGGCTGCCAGAACCTTCTCGCCGATATCAAAGCTAAACTTGGTCTTGTTGTAATACTCCGGCCGAGACACGACTGCAAATTCACTCAGATTGCCGCGTGCCTCGTATTGGGAAACGATGAAAGCCAGCAGATAAGTGGACATGGGTGGGGTGGGTTCAAAATGATCCATATAATATATATCGCTAGATTGGAATTGCGAAATGTAAGCGATCTCTAGATCTTCCATATATGTGTGATCCTATAAAATACCTTACCCCTCGTGTGTAGTTCTGTTTAGACGTGTATTACTTATGGAAGTGTAACCCTCGGGTCGCACGATTTGCAGCTGAAACCTTGCCTTGAGAGAGGGTTCATCAAAGCATGGAAAAACCAGGCGAGCATTGAGACGCTGCATCTGTGTCAATGCCAACCATTTGGTGGAATTCGTTAGCTCATCCACATAGCTGGCAGAGAATAATCCAGCCATATCGGTGCGTATTTCCCCCAGAAATATGAAATTCAACACATAATCCACATTGGGCAGCAGGGCTTGCTCTAATGGAACAATCAACTGTTGTGTCTCTGCCTCGTACTCCAGTCTCTCGGGCAGAATACTCTCGATCATGCTGCCCGTAACATTTTGAAGCCAGCAACCCACTATCTCTAGGGTATCCTGGTGCAAACGAATACGCGTCACATTTTCTAGTTGCGTCTTTAGCGTAATATCCACAGATCCCTTGAAAACGGTTTCACCCGGCTCGACGGTAATTGTTAAATTATAGAACGATGGCAATACACTGCGATCGAGTCGGTAATCGACCCCTTGGAGATTGCTTATCAGTGACGTTGATAGCACGGCCAGCAGCCACAGTGAGGCATGAGAACCGCTCATGTCGCAAGTAGATTAAAGACTAAACGAAAATAGCTTTAAAAGTGAAGGGGACTTACAAATAAAAATCCCCTAAGCAGAACAAGTAAATAACAACTAAGTCGAGCATGCTCGACATTTAGATACCCTTTGACTAATTTCGCAAAATATTCGCACACACACTTAGCTCTTATTGCTTACCATTTAATATACCCTTTAATATATGTTTACTCTTATTAATATAGGGTATACTACAGGTCGTATAACGCTTTGTATGCCCGGCAAGCACTCCAAAATATTTACATTCTTGATTAGCATCAAAAGCCGGATCATTTAAGCCATGTCTCTCACTTTGTCTGTATGAACGCACCGATTTCAGAAACTCTTAGAGCTAGAGATACAATGCTCGGCATAAAGGTTCCTGATAAGCAAACGCAGATCAAGCATATCTTAAATTTTGGAAACCTGTAGCATTATCTATTATACAAACCAATGAACCGATTTCTGTGTTACACAGAAACAGCTACGCTCTCTATGTATCACCGTCCCCACTCTATATATGTAGTTGCTAATCGATTTTTAGGCATTGTAATGATCCTGGAGCAGCAACAGGTGTTCGACATATACGATATCATTTAAATTCCAATTGCGATAAGATCATATAGCGAAAGTTTTTCGCTAGTTTCAGTATAATTTCTTCTATAGGTATTATTGATGTTTATTAACTTTAGTTATAATGGATTTATCTTGATTTTGAAGTACACAACATTAATCGATCGATTGTGGTAATGGAGTTGAAACAAAAACACAAAAAAAAAACACAATTTACTTGATAATATTTATACGCTGTTGTGCTATATATATGTATGTATATATGTATAACAATTACAATTAAAAAATTACACGACACGACATTACATGTGGGCACGTTTGTTGATAAGAGCTGGGAACGGGGACGGAGCGGGATAACAGCAATGGTAATGGTAGTAATAATGATAATGATAATAATAATTATAATAATAATAATAATAATAATAACTCATACTTAATGGTGCATTGGGGGCGGGGAAGGGATAAGCGCAAGGGATTTGCTATATAAAGATAAACGTTGTTTAATTTACGCTTTTAAATACATTTAGATGTAGAGATGCATGTGGTGTGTTTGTTTCTGAGTGTGTGTGTGTGTGTGAGTGTAGATGTGTGTATAATGTGTATGGTATATGCATATCATAAACGTTTCGACTTAAAGAACTAGAAAACATCATTATCCAGCAGCATTTATCTGAATTCTTATCTGCCGCATCCTCATTCTCCTCCTCATGTTCATCCTTATCTTCCTCCTCATCGTCATCATCATCATCATTATCAAAATGATCTGCTTATTCATTTCACTTTCCACTTCCATTATACATACAAATAGCTTTGTTTATGTGTTATTAATTTATTTTTAAACTTTATACTCGCGCCCGAACAGATCTCGACACGGGAGTCATACTATATACCATTGACATAGGTAAGTTCTCACATCAGTGCGGCAAAATTCTTTAAAGCGTTAATTAATTTATAACTTAATAATTTCATAGGACACTTGCGAAACAAAATCAGTAAGCTTCTTCATTATCTTCTCCATCATAATAATATACGTACTCCTTATCTCCAGTGAATTCGGTTGTCTTTCTTTCATTTTAGTTAAATTGAATTTTGCTTGTGGTTAAGTGCGTTCTTTATGCTTGCGGTTCAGCAGATTTAGGCCAGAATGTCTACGAAGGCAACGGGCTCCGTTCCGAATGTTGCTAGCTTGCTTCCTTTATCTTCCATTAGTTTAAGTCTAACTTTCAGCTAGCGTTAGAAATCTATCATGTATCTTTTAAGTTTCTAATTGTAATAAGGACGACGGCATTTAGGAATTGTTTATACACAAAGCAATTAGTTATTAGTTACGCTTCAATATCTGCTTATAAGCCATTAGATATCTATATCTATATATTTATATATAAATATATCATTGTTTGCGTGTGTAGATTAGATTGTAGATTATTAATCAATGCTCCTATCCATCGTCTTGCGGTACATGTGATTGAATGAGCTTTTGACTTATCGCAGCCCTCCCTGGAAGGGGGCTTTTCGGTTGCTTCTCTGCGGTTCGTTTGGTTGCTTGATTGGTAAATTGGTTGATTGGTTGCTTGATTGATCGCCTGATTATTGCTGCTTGCTGTTACTTAATATCTACTATTGTTGAACTGCGAGTTCACAGCCGAGCTGACGGCCGACGAAGCCGCCTCCTGGACATGCTGGTTGCGCAGAAACTCTGTAGTGAACTCGGCCCTGGCCTTGTTCATGCTGGCGCCAGTGCTGCGATAAATTTCATGAATCTTCGTTAGCATCAGCGCATGGGCTGCAGCTGTAAGAGCAAAGCAGAACGAGACTATCAGCAGCAGCAACCCGACAACAATGCCTCCTCCTGTGCCATCGAACTGGGGAATGGCCGTCAAGAATCCACAGTAGCCATATTGCTTGAATCCGATGGCCTGCACCACTGTGTAGATCGCTTGGAAGAAGTAAACGAAGAAGAACACCATAAAGTTGAAGCTCGAATCGTTGCGAAATGCCTTATAAGCGGGCCGGAACCTAAACACCAAAAAGAGAGAGAGACATAATGCTTTAATCACTGAAATAGAAAGAGACAACACCAACGACTTACCAGCACACATAGGACGCGGGCGTGAAGAGGAACGTATAGAAGATGGCCAAAAATAAATTTCCAACGGCATCGCTGCGATGAAAGACCAAAATGAATGCTGCAATAATGTTGGCGCACAGCGTCATTGTGTAAACTGTAAAAGAGAAAATAGTTTGAGGCTTTAAGTCAATATTTAGAATAATAATATTATCTTTTTCTAATAAGTTCTTAAAAATAACGATATATTCTTTTCGGCTGAAGCACAGAAGTGCTGAGACATGCAAACTCTTCAAGACACATTATATATTGTATTCCAAAAATTTTAATCACGGATACTACGCATTCGGATAATACCAGTTAGGAATACATATATATTTAAAGTTGTATGGATCTCAATCAGTTAATTGGCATTAAAGTTATATGAAATGGGATCTAATTTCCGAGGTTTATGAATAAGTTAAGGATATTTTAAGTTGTATTGTTTTGAAGACTTATTTAGGTCTCAAGGCCAAACCTACATCCGCAAATGATAACAGTTATATTTTGCAGTTTGCAGATAACCGTGAAAACATCATCAATATACTGTATGTAAGAATAGGAGGTATCTATGCCGAATACCAGCAATATTACTAAAAAACTGAGAGGGTAGTTCTTTCCGTAAGTAATCTAAGCATCTAAACTAGCTATACAATAATAACATATTTACTTTGTAAAATTAATTCCTGTATACAATATTATCTGTAAATTGTTTCTACATCGTTACTCTACCAGCATTAGATATTACGGCTTTGTACGGCTAACTAATAATTAACCTTAGTCTTGAAACATGATAAGAAATTTCTGCAGATCATTCACTAGGTAAATAATATGGATATATGGAAGTGTGTGTATGTTTGGATAAGACGATTAAAACTATTTTATCTCCCGTTTAAATGTTCAGTACAATTACAGCTAGGGACTTTAAGCTGCCTGCTAGTTTAAACTAAAACAATACTTAGCAAATCAGCAGTTATACAGTTATTTCAAGCTTAATCGGTACAGTTTACATATATTATATGGGGGTTTTATCTGCGTCAATGAATGCTCGAATGTTTCATATTAATAACGGCTATGACTAATGCGATTTTGAGCTCTTATCGGGGCTAGCGTGTCAAATACATTTACGTATATACAAAATGGCAATTAACAATACGAGTGCGAATATGATGTCAATGAAAGGAAATTGTTGTTTTGCTTACAGATCCAAACATAATACAAATTTTTGATGATCCTCTGAAACTCGGGCGGTATTTCCACTTCGATGTCTTGGTAGAAGCACGGCTTCAGACAGAAGTTATCCGGCAACGGCGGCCAATTATTAAGTTGCGCCACATTGCCCTGCAACTGTTGCTCCCTGCGATCCAGCTCGGCTGCCTTGCGATCAAGTTCCTCCTGTCGACGCTGGAAAATCAAATGAAAAACAATCAGTCGATTTGCCATCGAATGGGTGTCACACAATAAACGCCCACACAAACCCGAACATTGAGATTGAAATACACACACGGGGGACAGAGCACGTCTGTGTGTCAGCAGCAGCCACAGCAATGCAACAAAACCACACACAAATAATTGTAATGTGAGTCGTGTCTGCTTACTGCCAACTGGAGCACGCAAACCGAACCCAGTTCCATGCCGAACTCCACCTTGGAATAATATAATGAGAAATACCTGCAACTCCTCCGAAGTAATCTTTATGCTGGTGCTGGGCGCTGAAGCACCCAGTGAGCTGGGCTGCGGAGGTGGAACATTCTGTGAGAGCGGTTGGACAACGGCAGCCGTGTTGGTGGAGTTAATCTGCAATTGAGGCTTGACTTGCTCTTCGAACGGATTGTAATCCTCCAGTGATTGTAGGCCGCTGGTCAATGTGGTTGACGTACGTGTCGCCTGCTGTATGGCAGGATCCTAGACATATGAGTATACAAGAAAAACCGATAAATGAAAACTCCATATATGAGCTGAAGTTCGAAATGTGTAGGCGGCACACAGGCACACACACACACACACATATGTATGTATGTAACTATTGTTGTATATATGCATACGTATTGTCGTCGTTGCAGCTACAAGAATACTGGCAAACACGCACACATGAGTCCACACTTAGCCAAGAGTAAAAGCTTATTGGTGTTTGTGCGATTCATGTGGGTGTGTATGTGTGTGTGTCTGTGAACGTATGTGTGTGTGTGTGTGCGTGTAGGGTTTTCATCAGCAGAACTTTGTTGTCAGGCTTACCGCAAATGGATTATCCAGATTGGGTTCGCCAAATGGATTTTCATCGAAACCGTTGCCAGACATTTTGTTGCCGTTTCTGTTGTTTGTATTGTTGTGTATTTTGTGCCAAAATGAGCGCAAATGACTTTTGCACTTTCTGCCTGTATATTTTCTGCTCGCTTTTACTTCTTTCTTTTTCTGCGTTTGAGTGACGATTTTTCGGAATTTGATGTGACCAGTTGCGCGATTTTGTGTGTGACCAGTTGCGCGATTATGTGTGACCGTGTGTGTCAAGTGGTTGAATACGGTTTCTCAATGATATCGAGTTATCGAAACGAGACACGAGACACACCGATGTATCGATATGTGTATTAATCGTGAGTCATCGCATGCATCCACACAATCGATATAAACATCTGTATTTAGCTCAAACAATCGAAATTCAAAGTCGGATTGGTTTTTATAACGTAAGAAATGTTTATTCATTAAAGTACAGCTTAGCACTTGCACACGCACTTTACGTACTTGGAAGACAAAATGACGCTCGCTGCGCATTTGTTAAGATATACGATATACTCATTACATTCATATACATACATACATATACAAAAAATTATGCTTAGATAGATACATTATTATTATTACATACAGTTTATAAGCTACATGTACGTTACATGCTACAATAAATTAAACTTTTATTGATGTCTCTTACAGTCCCTCTTAGTCCCTCCCCCCGCTGCACGGGTGGCTGCGACTGCGGCTGCACATGCTGCCGGTGTAAGTACGTTCCAGTTAAGTAATATTTATTGTTTAATTTATTTATTGATTATTGTTTATTGTTTACTCTTTATTTTTGCGAATTTGGCGCACCAAAATATTTGACGCATTTTGACTCATGAACCACAATTTCTATACAAACATATCTATAGTATGTATGCGTGTAAGTGGGTATGCATAGCGCTAGGGAAAACTACTAACTAAATTCATGTAAAGTAGAAAAAAAATATATACGTTATATCAAATTGTATGTATGTATGTATGTTGTGTGTCTGTCCGTCTGTCTGTCTGTCTGTCCGTCTGTCTGTCTTTATGTGTTTTTATGCTTGAATGTATGTAAGTTAAGCTTTTTATTGCGGCAAACAACGATCTCTCTCCCGCTTCCACTCTCTTTCTCGTTTCTCGTTTCGCATTTGCAATTTCAAATTCTTTGCCATTCATTTACATATAACAGTTAAGGCGAATAGTTGAAGCCGGGAGACATTCGACCTAACCCCACATTTTAATACATAACTAGCTCTTTCTTGTCTTTTGTGATTTGTGATTTCTAAACGATATTGCTTCAAAGGTTTTCTTCAATTCGCTTGCGTCGATCTTTCGTCATGCATTTCGTTGTTGCTCCACTGGCTCCGATCTCTAATAATTATACGGTCCGTATTGCGAGCCATGGTAGTAGGGACCCGGATAGATCTGAGGCTGGGCGTAGTTGGCGTAGGGTGGATACGGTGGCTGCTTCTGCGAGTAGACTGCAAGTAAACGAAGGAAAAGAGCAAGTTACAACAACGAATAGATAATCCATTTGGGTGCAACTTACCCGGCATCAGATACTGTAGATTCAGTTGCTCCTCCTTCTCACGCTCGTTGCGCAGGCAGACAGCCGCGCCGGACAACAAAATGGCAGCCAGCAGACAGGTGCCAATGCCTGTCCAGGCCACAATGTACGACCAATCATAGGTCATCTTTGTATTATCGCGCAGCACCTGGAAGAGCACACAAACAGTTAAATATTCGAAGGAAAGAGAGAAAGAGAGAGACATCTAGTCACTTACCGTGTTCCATTGCTGGTAGTAATCCTCGCCAACGACTTTCTCCTTCTCAAAGAACTCAACCGTATGCCAGAGACCCATTGCACCAGCGGCCAGCAGACAGGTAACTAGGAGTAGTATCGATGTGGCCGTTATGGCGCCCGAAGAGCGCTTCCAGCAGCCGGACAGACCTGTCCAGAATGCGCAAAAGATGGTCACAAAGCTGATTATGAAGAGCGCAATGCAGGAGCGTGCCAAATGCAGACGCGACGTGGCATCCTCGTTGGATATCTTGTCATCCTCCACTTGCGGGAAGTAATCAATGTTTGAGCAGTGCGTCTCGATGGGCGACAAGTATGTGGGAACTGTAATGTACAATAATATTGTATATTAATATCATCCTAATCTTCAGAGAGATTCCTCTCGCTTCACTCACCTGCTGTTGCGGGCGGTCTCTCCTTGGGATAGCATATTCGGAACAGTCCACGGGTTCTCGTATAGTAGTAATATTTCAGATTCAGGTTCTGCAGCAACGAATCCGCATCGGAGTGCTTGGAGGCAAAGGCCTAAAGGGAAAGGAAGATCGAGAAGAAAACACGTTGTATTAGTAAATGGAAACTCTAGGCGATCGTTTATAGATTATGTTTGAATACAAATGATACGGCAGAGCAGCAGCGTAAATATATTGTAGTACTCCCAATGCCATTGCCCACTGTCTGGCTATTATCATCGAACTGGTCTCACTACAGCCATATCTCTCGCAGATCCCAACAATAACAAAAACCAGTTCCGTGTGTGGGCGGCCATATCGACCACGTACATACATACGATACATAGATCGTTCACAATTACTACTCGCGTAGTAATTACTATTGTTGCTGCTGCTGTCGATCATCATCCGGTCATCTTTCGTCTTCTTAATGATACGCGGATGTGCCTAAGTATAGCTCTGACTGACAATGGCACTCGTCGATTTGTTGTAGGTGTTCGTCACACACACACACACACACACACACCTATATACTATACTTTTGTATCAGTTTATTTATCAGATCGAGTAGCCAAGAAACACGTTCCGCCATACGCATACGTCACTTTACATCGCCACTCATACAACAATGATCGAAGGTTCTCCCCTTAGTTAAGAGGTCTGTCTATGCATTTGGGGGTCAAGATGCGACTATCTTTATATATCAAGTCTGACATCTTCACATAGAGAATACCACTGCGAGATCTCTCGAGTTTCCTCAGACATTCTCCTGATCACTGCAAAGTTAGGTTTGCACGGTAAATATAGGCTGAGTCTTAATCCAAAGAAGAACCTTGTTAGGTTATTTGAATTAATCATTTCTAGGATGATGTATTTGATGTATTTTAGAAAGCCAATAGAGCAAGACGTTATAAAGTCTATGTTTATAGTTCAATTAGACTGAAATTTATCATACAGGTTCCTAAAACAATCAGCTAAACGCATAGCAAATCAGGAATGGGCGTGGCAACCAAATATATTTGATATATAAAGCAATATTTATGCCTTAATTTAATGTCTCTTACTTTCCAAGTTTCTAAGATCAATCTAAAACCCATTCTCACTCATTTAGCTGCTTTCGATCGACCTTCGCGGTTCAAGACCTGTGGTATAAGCTGCAAGATCTTTCTTAACTTTCCTCGCTTGCTATTCGACTTGGCCACTTGTGCGTAACTGGACAATTAGTTGGCTATAAGTAGCTATAAGTAGATACTATGCCCAATTGGTGCTCTCGTTATCCAGGAGTTAAGCGCTCTGCGGACTAGTACACACGACTGGTTTCTCGAGGTGCTTTATACCTCAATGGTTTTCAAATGCCTTCCATTCCTCCTCCTCTCTCTCTCTTGAATGCACCAGCCTGCAACTGCATAAGCTACGTCATGCAGAGCTATCGAAATCGTCCGAGTGTACTATAAATTAATCAACTACCAGGAAAGGTGGAGCCCTTAATTGACAAGACTTTCATAAGAAAGTTACAAAACTAATCCGTTGCACAGAGCAGGGTGTAGAGTAGAGATAGAGGGAGAGGAAGAGAGATGGGGGAACGGACAGTGACAAGGCAATGCGCTAATAAACGACCATACCAGACCCCCGACCAACCTCATCAGCCCTGGGCCCAACGCTACCTGAACGAGTCCGAGTGGAGTCGAGTCGCGTTTAGCGAAGCGCGTCAAATATTTCATAAGAGATCTGGGCGGACAACATATCTTCCAGTTGCCAGTTTGCATTTTGTTTTCTCTCCCTCTCCCTCTCCATCTCTCTCTCTCTCTCCCTCTGTCTTTCCTTGGGTCGAGCGGCCCTATGCAACCATACGGTGGGTTGCGTAAGTGAAAACCCGAACATTTTCACAAGCATCCATCCAATTTACATAAGTCCAGTCCAGTTCTCCGGTTCCGATGCAGGTTTTCAATATGAGACCGCTCTCCCCCCTCCCCTTTCTCCACTGGTTTTTGTCGATAAAAAATTTGTTAGGTTTTCTCTAGTCTTGTTGTTGTTGCTGTCTCATTGTTATTTAAGTACCGGACATAAAGTAAAACACGTTTCGAGGTTTTGGTGGCAGACAAGCTCTAGCGGGATCATGTGACAAGGGGAGGGAAGGGAGGGGGAAGTTATTGCTGAATGTTACCACTTTGGTTTGGCTGATTAACATTTTTCCGAAATGAAAAGAAACCAAAGAGTCGCCTCTGCAGAATTTCATGTGTCAAACGTGTGGAACGTGATTCCAGTCCAAATCTTTGGATACTTGTGACTCAGGAATAATACAGATACGTGTTCTTATCAACAGACATCAAGATAATCATGGATAACAATACGAGAGCAGCCAAGATTTCTCAATTGGATTGTACATTTGATTCTGAAAGAGATCGCAATAGATCCAAACGGAAATCTACGTAACAGGCAGAATAAGGCGTAACAGATTCCACAAAATATATCTATATATCTGTCTGTGCCTCAGAGACTCTAGGGTCTATAAGAGCTAAAGATCTTTAAGTATTAAATAGCATAAAATATATAGATATTTAAAGCTAACTCCAGAGACAGAGCCAGTTCGGAGTATTACATTGATTAATGGAGCCTACAAGAACAGTTTTATAAATATGTAAATAGGTAAATAAATATTTCTTATCGATCGACTTATAGTACATGTCTATATTAAATGCAACCAGGAAGCATATGCTCGGCGCCAGACTGGTTCCGGACACGGTGCCTATTGCATTGCGAGTGCGAGTGCGCGTACTGTACACAGATCTCGGCCCTATCGCCAGGGTCCACGGCGCACAGTCCACTCTGTTTACTGCACATGGCGCCTGGCGTTGCAGCTGCTGCCGCAGAAGTATTAATAAGCCACAAGTATTTTTATGACACGGCCAAACTAGTTTACAGACACAGAACTGTGCCCTGTCCCCCTCCGATCCATCCCCCCTCTGCAGCGAGAACTTGCCCCACCGAGCGGATGTCGGCGATTAGCCAATCGACTTGGCGATAAAGCCAAGTCTGGCTGGCCAAGTGGTAAACTGGATCAGTTCTGGCCGGAATGGCCACATGCTATGGCGCAGGATGTAAGCAGCGCGCTGCGATCCGTTGTGGTCCAAGGCCGCGATCATATGAAATATATGAGTAGCACACATACATATGTATAATATATACTCATAGACAACCCCCACTACAAGGCGATATAACCAGACCCGTCCACAGTTTTTTTTTTGGGTGTGCCACAAATAAATCAAATATCCAAATACAAATTTCGACTTGGCGTAAGCTCTACGGATTGGAATGCAAGATATGTAAGTAGGAGACACACTTACACACACACAGACACACACACACACAGAGACGAAAGCGACAATTATTTTTGGTGCACATTTTTGTGTTGATTTTGTGTATTTCTTGTTTTTTTTTTGTGGTATTTTTTGTTAACTTGATTCGACGAGTTTTGCGATTTGACTTTGTTTTATAACGCTGTCATTCGTGTTTCTACTTCTATATATTGTAGTTCCTCGGAAAGGTCGTGGGAGCGCGACGCGACATTGACAACAGAACTGCGGTTGCTGTCAATCTCAGTCAATTGTGGTGCTGCTCGTGTGGAGTTCAAATCGAGTCCAAAGCCGAGATTCATGGCAAGTGGCTGAAAAGTTACCCGGAAGTGTCGGGGCGGCGAAACTTTGCCGAAAATTCCAAAATGATTTTAATTCAATTATGGCATGTTTTTCTTTTTTTTTTTTAATTACGCTGTGTGAAACCACATCGAAATATATTTATGTACATATCGAGGAATCTCTGCGGCTGTAGGAAGGCGAAAGCGTTGCAAATCGCACACTCAACCGATCAGAGTAATTGCGATCGATGGGCAAAGCTCACTGCGAGTGTGTGTGTGTGTGAGAAACAACTTAAGATTGCGATCGATGGAATCTCGAGAACAACGTTAAAACATAATGACCAAAGCGAAGAAGATTTGGCTTAGAGTGATACAAAGATCGGGAGGCGGGAGAGAGAGCGCACGAGATCGTTAGCTAACTGTACAAAAGTATTTCGTATTATCTGCAGTTATTTGCAGACTTGGCCAAGTAACGCTACTACATCTAGCATGCCATACTATGTCTGCCTTGTCACCCAGCCACGCCCCTTTTTGTGGCACCTTCGTCACCAGCTGCTGATTAAGCCAGTTTGCCATTGTTGTAACCCAACGCCGGCCAAGTGCACAATTCACTTTATGCAAATGCGCCGTGTCTGGGTTTCATAACAGCCACAACAGTGGGTAGAGAACTCTTATAGAGGTGATATATCATTTTGGAATTTCACATGATGTCAGCAAATGAAATACAAATTAAGTGAGCGAATGATGCGCATACCAAACGGCGGGCTATTTTTATACATATATTCAGTCTCTAATGAAATAACAAAACATTTGATCATGATAAATAGGTAGGTAGATTGATAATTTACTTCATAATCGATTGGTCACCCCAACCAAAACTGGAAACTAAGTGTTATACGAATTTCTCCTTAGTATAATCAGCTGTTTTTTATTATTATCGCCAACAGCTACCGATATTAAAAACCACATGGCGGATCCAATTACTGGCTGGGATTTCGATATTCAACGAGTGCTACGGACATGTTTCTATTATGTTCTTCGATATGGCTGTAGAAGTTCAGTATAGCAGCGCGGGTAATAAATAAATGTAATTTTTTGTTATAAATTTGCTAAATTTTCTTGCTTATTTGATGCCTGGCAGGGAGGGAGGGGGGTACAGAAAAAGAGAAACACAATGACTTTTTCTTTTTTTTTTTTGTTTCTCGTTGTCAACTGTTTCTGCTGGTCACACATGGCGTATGCGCAATTTGGCAAAATCTTAATTAGCCCCCACGTTGCCGACGTAGTCTCGAATTAACATCTGTTTCGTCTTACCTTTCTTGACAAATCAAAGCGCTTACTAAGCGTAAAACTACAACATGAAATTCATTCATTGAAAACGTGAAGAAAGAAAGAAGCAGCAGGCCCCCTGCCCCCCTCCCTTGCCCCTCTTGCCAGTATTGCGCCAGGCCCAAAGCTAATAAAAAAAACCATGTGGGGAAAAGGTAACAGCAGCAGCAGCAGCTTTTCATTTATTTTCTTTTCATTAATTTTCTTTTTGGTCTTTGACTGCTTTTTTCTATTTTAGACAACAAGAAAAGTTGACGCTTGCCGTGGATTGCCTCAAGTAACATCGAGTATGGTAGCTCCAAGACGAGAGGCAATAGCCCCAGTGGCCGCAGTGCAAATGCAACCAAAAGAGACGAGAAACAAGCAATGAGAAAATGAAAAAAAAGAAAAAGAAATGAGAAGAGAAGAGAAGAAAAAGAAAACAAAACAATAAGTGCAGCGAATAGAAGGGTTTTCTCTTTTAACAAGCCAACGAACCAAGCCAAAGCGCACAGTTTTATCAATCGGATTGGCGGATCGGATCAGATTGTGGACAACTCAACTGCGACTTGGCTCTGGCTCTGGCTCGGACGACAGAAGACAGACGACAGACGCTTAAGAAACAGCAACAACTTAGGGCTGCCGCCGGTCAGGCGAAGATCGGGCTACTTTGCTGCTGCTTCAAGGGGCTAAGGGGTGTGTCGGGGAGGGAAAGAGGGGAGGGGGGCTGCGACCCAGGTGCGACTCAACAGGTATCGCATACCAATTTAGAGACTTGAAAACACGAAACGAGTGAAAACTCAAAACCAGTTTACCAGATACTCTGCAGCACACACACACACACAGAGAGAGAGACACAACATGTACACAAAGGCGTGTACAAGCGAAGCTATTGCCAGCCCTCTCTCTTCCTCCCCGCTCTCTCTCCCTATCGCTCTCGGGCACCCAAATGGATTAAGCTTTGGTTAAATACGAAAAAAAAGAAAAACACGAAATACAATTTTTACTTTGGCACGCAGTCAGCTACGGCGGCAGCAAGAAGCAGAAGCAGAAGAAAGAGATAAAGAAGAAGCAGCGCCACAGGCTGTAGAAGTAGAAAGAAAAGTGGAAGAAGAAGAGGCAACAACAGAATTAGACACAATGGGAACCCGCAAACAACATTATTGAGGAGCTCTTGTTTTCTATGAAGCGCTTGAACCTTGTTTGAATGGGAAGAACAACAAGTCGTGGGGGGAGGGGGAAGAGAAAAACACAGAAGAGAACGATAAAAGAGAGGGTAGCAAGAGCGAGCGAGAAAGAAAGAGTATAATTGTTTTGCTGATAACAGTAATCCAGCTCGAGAACGAGCTGAAACAGTGGGAGATAATTAAAAAAAAACCCAATATTATTCTCAGGTTTATATTATAAAATATGAAATATGGTTTTCTCTCTAAAATTTAGTATTATTTCCCTAAACGTACTATTATTACTTCAAACTTGTTTTCTAACTTCTAATCGACGGAAGAACTCCCGCTGCTGATTTGATGGTAAATCGAATCCATTAGCTATGCCACCTGCAACCTAATGGAATCTGGGCCTCACAGCTGTCGAGCGTTATATAAAAGCAAAAATGCATTTACCTTTTACAGATCGAATAGAACCCACGACGAAACAATTGATTCGATGTGGAAAATCTGGTTAGAATCGTTGAAATACTCAACATTTTCGCTCTATTTCAATTCTAAGTGTATTTATATATTATTTTTTAAATATAAAGAAAAAACGATTTCAATGCATTTTGGAAAAATATTCATCTACCATCTCTGTCGCTCGCGCATTTGTTGGCAACTTTCGTCTTCAACTGTGCAGCGAGTTGGCAGCCCTGCTTGATATAAGAATAACCTTTAAGCGGGCTTAGGCCCAGAGACGCCAAACGCCAAAGTCAAAAACGTGCAAATATTTTAAGCACATTGTTGTTGTTGTTGTTATTAACTTCGTTTGGTATGCGAGGTATGTGAACTCGCTCGCTCTCTCTCGCTTTTTCTCTCTCGCTTTTTCTCTCTCGCTCGCTCTCTCTAAACTAAGCTGCTCTTGGCGCATTGTTGCGCCTACATGTTCACCCATGCAGGGTACTATGACTTTGTCACGCAGTTTGGCACGCGTGATTGAAATGCAATTAACTCGAAAATAGTCTGTATGTACCCGTATCATGTAGAAACACTTTCATTTTGCATATTTCTAAGACATTATAGACGAATACATTATCGAATAAAAGTTATCGAAAGACTGCTTTCTTTTAATTTTTTTTTGCACTATTAGGATATAAAATGTATGTATGTATTAATGCTAATCTGTGGCAATATAATGTTCTATTTTAAATAATATATATATAATTATCTATATTATGCCTATTAAGAAGCATTATCTATCCAGAGTCGAAAAATCTATTAAAATTTCGTTAGTTATCTCATCTAAAGTCAACAAAAACTGAATTTTAGTTTTTCACCATCGTATTCTATCAGAGCCGGACTCTCCTACAACACAATGTTCATATACACAGATTAACTAGATTTAGGGTATTTACGCGTCGGCATTTGGCAAGCAACGCGATTCTTTCTTGTTTTTATAATTTTGTTGTGTGTATTACATGCAAAATGAGAAATTGCCGCTGCTGCTTCGTCTTCTTCGCGTACACCGCGTCTTCTTCGTTTCACCGCCCTAGCACCTCCCACCAGGCGTCACAGTCGCAGTCGCAGTCGCAGTCGTGTCGCTTGGCTTGGCTAAGCGCTCGCGTAGAAAGTTTTAGCGTTAACGGCCAACCACCCCGCCCCTCTCCCCCAACTGCCCCTTCGACTGTGCGCTTCCAGCGCTGTGGCTCTCCTTCTTCTACTTGTTGCTTTGCCTTTGCTGTTGTTATTGTTATTGCCGTTTGCTTTCGACCTTTCTTCTTTTCATATGCCTCACACGCTGCGCCATGCCCTTATTTCTTCGTTCGCTAAGCAACAACACGCGCGTCTGTTACTGTTACCGCTGCTGTTGCTGCTGCTGTTGCTGCTTCTGTCGCTGCCGCTGCCGCTGCCAACATCGACCACTGCAGCGCAGAGCATGCAAGGCACAGTGGGACATTAACATCAAAAAACTGATTAACAATACGGAAAAGAATATTCATTAATAGTTTATGAAATGTGAACTATAAATTATTGAAATGATATTACGATCACAAATAAGATCATAGCTTTGATATTGTAAAGGTATTCCTAAAAATGAGTCAAAGTCAGATGGGAATAAATAAATGTTATAACCCAGAAAACTTGCATTAGAATAAGAACTGAGGTTAAAAAACTGTATACGATTACACAACATTTTTTTTATAGCCGCTACTTATAGAGCAGAAGGGTATTATAACATTAAATGAGGCATCTCTGAGTCCACTTAGTATATGTATATACACTCTTAATCCGAGTCTAAATACACTAATGACCAGAAAAATAGGTTTGTTTCATGACGTCTGTGAACAGTATAACATTCTTTAAACATGGTTCTTCCCAGAAGTACCATAAGCTATTTAACTGTAAACTAAACCAATTTTCAAACTAAACCAAAATTTTATTGGCCACGCCCCTTTGGAGCAAAACAAAATTTTGTTACAATTGTAATTCTGCAGCTAAAGTATAAATTTTTGGTGTACATATGTACATATATGATCATGTTCACCAACGAAAAAATTAAATATATAATTTGTTTGGGTTTAGTGGCAGTATTTAATTAAGACAATTTAAACTGTGTATAATATACACAATAATAATGTAATCACACTGCTCATACATATATAGATTATAAAACAGTATTGTTTAAATATATTTTCTTTAGAAAAAAAACTGTACATGTACAGATCCGTTTTAAAGACAGATTCATCTCTGTAATTCTCTGCAAATTACCAACTTGTTTTATTATCATTTCCATTGTATTACCCTATGTAAACGATTTTCTAGTGTTTGCCCATTGTACTTAAGTTTCTACTTGCATTTTGTCTTCATCTTCTCATCCCAACATCTTCTTTGACTTTGGCTCTACCCTCTTCTTTGATAACGACCTATGCATTGCTCGGTTTTTCTACTACAACGTCGGAGGCCTTGGCTCGATTTGAACCTATTGTCTTCGACTTTGGCGGGGGTGTAAGATACATACATACACACAGACATGGTACATACATACACGCACATGTGCATATGCATGCACAAGCGAGATGGGAGATGCGATATGCGAGAGATATGAGAGCTGCGTCTGCCGTCGTTTTGTTGACGCTTTACACTAACCTGTATCTGATTGCGTCTGACATCATAATGCAGCCAATTGTCGGTGGAGAAGGCGATCGCTAGCAGCGCCGTCGCGATAATCGCACAGATTGTCGCTATCGATAGCGTTACGGCCGAGCAGGGCATTTTTATCGATTTCTGTTGCTCCTTTTTCGGTCGTTCTATTATTGCCGCTGCTTCGTCGGCTTCAAATTCTCAGATGCTGCTTCTGTTCGTTCGTTCCTTCCTTCCTCGTTCCCACTACCGTTAAATGGTTATTTTTTTTGTTGTTGCGGCAGCCTCAGCGTTTTTCCGACCGAATAAAATCAACGACAACGAAAAAATACGGTTGTTCGGTTGTTGTTGTTGTTATTGTTGCTCTTCTGCCACTTCTATGTTCACAGCTAGTTTCTGCTTCTGCTTCTTCTGCTGCTGCTTCTTACTCTAGCAACCAGTTAGCTGCTGCTCTTGCTGCTGCGCCGACGACACAGAAAAAAAACTCGAAAAAAATACGTGTATAATAATTTAGCAAGCAACTCAACGGCAACGGCAACAGAGCAAACGGGAACGGGAACAAGCCAGCCAAGTAACAACACAGGCACGGCACAGTAACCGACACACAACGACAAACGCACGTACACGCGCACGCACACTAGCACACACACGAAGACACGGACACGGACAGGCTCGGTGATCGGAAGGCAGGCAGACAGAGAGAGACGACGGCACACGTTGAGACGTTGTTAATGCGAGAAACGACAACGACGAACTGCGCTCAAGACAACGTTCGCCAGTGGACTGAAAGCCGAAACTCCGAGCCAAGTTTCAACAGCTTAGCTCAAACGAATCGAAGCGAACGGCGACTGCGACAGCGACGCGACGCAGCATCGGCATGGGCAGCGCTGAAAATGCAACCGACCCGGCTCTTCTACCTGCTGGTTAAGACGCTAGGCAACACTGCACAGTTTTGTGTGTGTGTGTGTGTGTGTGTGTGTGTGTGCGTGTGTGTGTGTGCGTCTGGTGAACAAAAAGAAAATCACAAAAACAAAGTACACTGATCGTTTTTGTTTTATTTTTGCTTATTGTTGGCGACGCGTCGAGACGGAGTTTTTGGTCTCGGGTGTATGTGTGTGTATGTGTTTATGTTTGCAAGTGTGTGTGTTTGCATGCATGCATGTGTGTATTTGTTGTTGTAGTTGCTTTTGTTATAGCAGCAGCCTGTTGATCTTTTTCTTGTTTTGCTGCTTTGCTATCTGAAAGACGTTGGCTTTACAAGGCAGGGTAAGCTGAAGGTACACTGTGAAAAATAGTATTCTAGTAGTTGTCTTACGGAATTCTAACATGATCCTGTCTACTAAATGATATTATAATATGAGGTTTTTTCTTCTCGAAATTTGGTCCACTTAGTTTCTCGTGTGTTAACCCTTCACTGTTCCGTGGAGTACAATAGTACCCTATTTCACCCAATATAACAAAACTAGGAAAGATGTTTAATTTTTTTTAAAACCCTTGCAGAGGGTATATTAATTTTAGCCAGAAGTTTGCAACGCACCTTAGGAGACATCTCCGACCCTATGAAGTATATGTATTCTGAATCAGCATCACCAGAGGAGTCGAAAAATGGATGTCCGTCAGTCCGTCCGTCCGTCAGTCCGTCCATCCGTCCGTCTGTTGCAACGCAAACTAGTCTCTCAGTTTTTGAGCTATCTTCATGAAACTTGGCACACAAGCTTCTTATTGCTGTACGCTGTAAATAAGTCGGAACGAGCCAGATCGGACCGATATATCGTATAGCTGTCATAGAAGCTATCGGCCGTTTTTTGTTGTTTTTCAATATATTGCAACCAGATTTGGCAAATCTTATTCTTATTACGTTCTTAATGTGCTGTCAAAATTGTTCAAAATCGGACCACTATAACATGTAGCTGCCATATAGGAACAATCGGCAGAAATCAAGGTTTTTGTATGCAAACAGAAACCAGCAGAAATCCGAAGGTAGCCTTGCTTTCTTGTTTAATAAAATTTTCCTTTGTTTTTTTTTATTTTTGTATTATCTAGGTAATGTTGGTAAAATGAATGCAATCAAAATTAATTCTTCAAATAATATTATTGAAAATGCACTTTACTGCATCAACGTATAATAATATGATTTGAATCAAAGCGCAGATTTTACAAAAGTGTAAAGTGTATAAACAGGAGCACATGAGTTAACCATGTTGTTTCCGGTTATAACTAAGTTCTTGTAAAATATCATATGTGAATTTTAAGTTTTTTTTTATAACTTTTTCTTTTTTTTTTTTTTTTGTATTAACCAGTTAATGTTGGTAAAATGGATGCAATCAAAATTATTTCTTCAAATAATACTATTTAAAATGCAGCATACTGCATCAACGTTTAATTGAAATGCCTATTAAAATAATACCGTTGAACTAAAGCGCAGATTTTATAAAAGCGGAAAGGGCACCATGTTTTTCAAGTTATAACTAGTTTCTCGTTAAAATATCAAACGTATTTTAAATTTCTGGGTTTTCTGTAAATATTTCCCTTAATATGGTGCTTTCTAAGTAACTTTGTGTAAACTTTTATTTACAAATATGCATGCAGAGAGATATTATTTAATATTATCGTGCAAGTTACTTGTACTTGAAAAATATAAGATCTCATCTATAAAATTGACTTGAAATAATATACTTTTTTTTTAATTTTGTGCACTTTAGACTTTGTATATCCAATGTATGCAGTGATGCCCGATTTAAATCTGTTAATTCCTCACAATCCGTCAATATAAGTTGACTATTTTTTTCAGTGCAGTGCCAAATAATACAATGGCGTAGTGCAGCAAGAGATGCTGCGACTGCACTGTCGGAGTCAGCGTCACTGCCGCTCGGCGCAGGTAAACAACAACAAGACACACACACACACACACAGCACAACAACAAGTGGTATGTGTTTCTTTAGGTGTGCATGCATACATATCCATATGTATGTGTGTGTTTGGCATTGGCATGCCGTTGATTTGTTGTTGTTTTCATCAGTTGTTCAGTTTTCTTCTATTTTGGGTTTTCGTTATTGCGTGGGTTTTTTCTCAATTGCATTTTTGGACGCGTTCGCGGCACCAAAGGCGACTTGAGTATGTATATATGTGCGTGTGTGTGTGTGTGTGTACATATGCTTGTGTGAGCGTGTATGCTTGGCCAAATACCAAAATTACCTAGATACAATTATAACAGAAAACAGGATAGGCTCAATTCTCGATTGCTGCTGCTGACTGATCTTGTCGTTTCTTGTGGCTGGCCAAACATGTCTGTGCCTGTCAGTCACTCAGTCAATCCGTCTGTCCACCAAAGTTGTCCATACTTCGTTTTCTTTTCGCATGCCGTTTGCATTCCACAGCGTCGATTTTGTCGCGGCGTTGCTTGTTTCTGCTGCTGCTAGTTTTGGCTCGCTGCCGCTGTCGCTGCTGCAGTCGGCGTCAACGCTGCTGCGACTAGATTATTATGCATGCGTTGTATGGGGCAGGGGAAAACGGGGACAATGCGAGAGCGTTTGGCTCACCACATTTTAGCACAAGTTATTAAATATTTGACAGTGGCAATAATGGCAACAATGAAAGCAGCAACAACGAAAGTGAGAGCGGCAAGTGAAAGAAAGGAAAAGACTTCCGCTGACCGCCGTCGCGCTGCACAGAATCGCTAATTTATGCGATTATTGGTAAGGCGAAGCGTAAGCGTAAGCTTTGTGCCATCCGGCAGCCCTGTTGCCGTAGTGGACGCGTTTTTGTAATTTTAATAACTTTGCATTGTTTGGCAATGGACAAACAGAAAACGTGTTCGCTGTGCTGCTCTTGCACACGCGTCGCAGTGAAAGTAACAGGTGACCGCAACGGTCAACGCCGAAAACATAGCGTCGCGTCTCTGTCAACGCCGCCTCCAACAACGGCAGCGCATCCAACGACACACACACAAACACATGTTATATGCATGAAAGTATGTGCGTATATGTATGCGTGTCTGGCTGACCCACAGCGAGACCCTTGCTCAAGAAAGTCGCCAAGTGGTCAAGAAGGCATGTGAAAGAGAGAATGTCGTGTGTCGACCAGTTGGGGTGCAGCAAATTTCTACAACTTTTCAGCAAGTAATAAACAATCAATTACCTAGGGATACGCAGCATATATTCATGGAAAATATAAGTTTCACTTATATTTTGATATATTCTTTCTCTAGAAAATATAAAATTCCGTTAAACGTATACTGACAGCAATATGAAGGAATTTGCGCGCTCTCTGCGTCAACAATATATCGATAGTATCGATAACATAGTTCACACATCGTATATGCAGTATTTTTTTTATATCGAAATAATAATTTATTGAAGCTGCAATTATCGATTGACATCTAAATACTTGTGTTTTCAATACAATTATTGGGGCCAAGTTTTAAATAATAAATCCGTAAGCCAAAGACAAAAGAAGATGCCGCCGCAGCTCAAACAATCTGGCGTCATTGGTGGGCAGGGAAACACTTGGGACGCTGCTTCGCCCTCAAGTGTATCTTTTGCGAGCAGCAAGGCATTGGTTTTCATGGATTTCAAATGACATTTGGGAATTGAGCATGCGTCCCAGATGCAATGGAAGGTGGCACTGGAGACTGTTATGGCAAGAACACTGTGACGTTAACTAAGGAGTTTACTGCAATTCCGATCGAAAATGAGTTTAGCACAGTTCCATTGGAGGTGACTAAAGACTCAGCTCTGGCAGCTTACTCTGCGAATAAGGTGGAGCAACAGCTTAATATGGACTGCAGTAGCGATTGCGAATACAATAGTATTCCAAAAGAACTGCAGGGGTTGGTACGTAGCATTAGTACCATTTTATATTACAGCCAGAGCATACATCATATTTTTGGTTACGCCAGCATCCAATAATATTGTCACTCATCGAGCAAATCAAGGCAGCGCGGTACATATAGTGTAAATGCTGAAGAATCCGAGCTGCAAGCGGCGTGGCGGAGCTTGTGACCAAATTGCGAAGCATCTTGACACAGAGTTCTATCTGCAATTCAAGTTTTAGGAGATTACTACAATGATGCAGCGACGTCTGCTGCGGTGTGAAGATGCAAAATCATCAATTTTCTGTCCAACAGTGTGCAAAGAATACGTTGTACGAAGATTAACATGCAAATCCCGGAACTTTACATATGCTGCAATCGGCTTTGGGATATGCAGGATTTTAACTGGCACCTGCGTCATGTGTGGATGGAGGCCAAAGAATCACTGCTATCGCTGTGCCGCTGGAGCCGTCAGAACTTTAGCGCTACTTGAAGCACTTGAACAAAGCCTACTCGATGGAGAAGATCCGATGCTTCGACCGTAAGCGCAAAGGATTGGAAACAACTGCAGTTTCTGGACGAGCACATGAGGCCCTTTTCCAGCTTTTATCGCGGCGACAACTGCTTTATTCAGGTGAGACGCCATAACCATGACTAGCATGTAAGGAGTGCACCACAGATCTGCTCTATGGTTGCAAGAACCAACACGACGTGGGTGACAAGGAGTGCGACGTGTGCTCCATCAGCTCCAAGTATCTGCGCCGGCACAAAAAGATGCATGCGATTTACAAGCTTTACAACTGATAGATCTGTGATATAGCTGGCGAAAAATATGCTGGCCTTACAAAGAAGAAATTAGACGCACTAGCAAGATCAGTCTGATTCAACGAAACGCCTCTTGACAAGTTTACTAAGTCCATCAGTTAATTAGGTGGTATCTTATTAATATAAGAGTTTCAAGTCAACTAAAAACATTTCTCAAGAAATGTTAATATAACGAATTGATAACATTAAATAATATAATTTGGAATTGTTTTGTACTATGTTATACGCACATCATAAAGGTAAATTAAGAATAAGTTTTGAATTCAATGTTCAAACCTGAAGTTGTTAGGGATGAGATTTGTAAACATACCATAAACAAGTTCACAAGATTGACAAGAATTTAAATTTATTGAGTTGTGGCAGACAAAGTAGGAAACTGTAGACTACACTAGCTAAGAGAACAAAGGCAAGAAAAAAAAACATTCGATTTTTGTTTAGTTTGTGTACAATATTTAAAATCTGTTAAAAATTTGTACTGTTATTTTAAGGAAGTTCTGTTGAATTTCTAAGAGAAAATATTTCTAAAAAATCCAGGGGTAGCGGTCATTTCACTTTTAATCGCGCCCGAAAGTAGGCAATGTAATTTTTAAATTATAAATTTTATGAAACCATTAATTTTGCATCCAGTAGGGATTTTAATTTAATTTTTCGTCCCATGGATAAAATATCATAATAAGTTTTTATTGTCTATGGGTCGAAGAGTTATTAAGGGTTATTGGGTGCATTAATAGAATTTATAATAACCACATTTGGTAGTCCTGTCGCTTATAATAGCTGAGATCTAGACAGACCGTATTAACAAGAAAATTGATACAGTTCAAGAATATATATAAGTTTGTGCGGTAGCGAGTATAAAAACGCAGTGCATAGAAACCTGTAGGGTATCGCCTAGTCGGGACAGCCCCGAATAAATTCCCATTCGACGCGTTGCGTCGCGCCGCGTCGGCACGGTTTATCTTATCCGGAGTGGCAAATGTAGCCAAAGCGTTGCGATAAGCGCCAGCAGCGCGCTCCTAGAGCTCCATGGTTGCATTCCCATTCTGAAACTGGAGCTGCCTGAGAATGTGTCTGCCTGTGACGACGCCGACTGCGTCATAGTTTGGGAGATATTTCTGGAATCGGCCAGCGCGGAATCAGCAGGCACAACAAAAGAGCAAAAACAAAGGAGGCAGCAGCAGCAGCAAATAAACAATAACAAACAAAAAAAACGCAAACACTGGAGAAAAAAAAGAACCGCAAACATTCGATTTGTGGTCAGCAAGTAAGAACAACAAGCGTGTTTCGCACAGTGGTGTGAGTTATACACACACACACACACACACACACACACATCAGCACACTCATACACAGGGAGCGGAACAATCGGAAATCGGCACTTGGCAAAGGGTGTAGAGGTATACGTTGGGTAGTGTACAGTGGGCACTAGCTATGAGACATGGAATGAAATTAAATTCGAAAATTTATATTTATTTTTTTAGTTTTTTATAGTTTTATATTTTTTTATTTAACGTCAACTAGGAGCAGTCGATTCAAAGATATTAAAAAAGAAAAGGAAAATTACAAATATAAATTATACTAAAAATATAAGTATAATTTAAGTTATAATTATTTTTTTTAAATTTATAATTATTTAAATTATTAGATTTTAAAAAAATATAAGTATAATTTAAGTTATAATTATTTTTTTTTAAATTTATAATAATTTAAATTATTAGATTTTATATTTATCAAAGTATTTTAATTTTTAATCATTTTAGTTATTATTTTAATACTAATTATTATTAGCAAATGGTAAATAACAAAATATTCTTTTTAGGTATTTTCCACCGTGCCGCGATCACATTTACAACATTCTTGTTTTGTGCATAGCTCACTCCACGGTGCGTTGATAAGTTTGTCCCTGGCTCGCCCCTACGTCGCGTCACGTCGCGTCCGACTGACGTCATCGACATTTGCAACTGCAGAAGCCAAAGTCGAGAGTCAGAAGGAGGAGGAGGAGGCGGCACTACTGGTGGGAGAAGCCGCCGGTCACACATGCCTGCATAGCGGCAGTAAAATAAGCAGCAGGCTTATCGACTATCAGGCCTTTCGGGCACGAGCAACTGAGACTGAGTCTGAGTCTGAACACCAACACCAACAGCAACGGCAACCGAGGGCAGACCAGTCGAGTCCTAAGTCTGAGATAAACGAGCGAGCTGCAACAATGCAGGCGAAAGCGAACAATGCGACGCCATTCGTAGTTACGCCTGGCACGCCGGACTCGGCACACATCATTCTCGGGGCAGCGGGCTACGTGGCCCACGAGCGCAGACAAGCATCCAAGACGCTGATGAATTGCTTTCGAGATCGATCGACGCCCTCGACGTCAGTGACGGCGGCGCACTATGTTCGCTCCAGCAATTCGACATCGACGCCGCTGCTGCGACTGGACGGCAGCTCGGGCTCCAGCAGTGCACTGGACACAGCTGGCATGACAACTGTTGGTGGTACTGGACGACCGGAGGCAGTGGTGCTGCTGCGTGAGCTGCGCAACAGGCCCAACAAGCTGACGCTGCTCAAGAGCAGCAGCACACGGGATCTGTCGCGACTGCTGGCGGATGATCCATCGACCACTGCAGTGCTGGTGTCTAACACCAGTCTGGACATCTGCTCATCCAATTCATCGTCGGCTGGCAGTCCGGCGCAGGGACGCGAACGACGTGGTAGCCGCGAGTGCTGCGCGGTCTGTTCCAAGCGCTGGCAGAACCTTAAACAGCACATACAGACGCTGGAGCAGGATCTGCAGGCACAGGCTAGCTACAGCCAAGAGCTGGAGCAGAAGTTGACCGAAATGAGTCGCCAACTTACAGAGCTGCTGCAGGAGAAGCGCAATGCAACAACACCAACCAGTGGGAAACGCAGTGCCGCCCAGACGCCAGTGCGTCCCTCCAGATTGGCCGCCTGGATGAATATGGCCAACTGGTGGAAGAGTCGACCCAGCGTGGAGACGCTGCGCGAACAGCGAATATTCTTCGATGAGCCCTGCTTCGACACAGAACTAGAGCTGGTGCTGAAGCACGATCAGCATCGGACAGTACCACGCATTGTGGTCGACTGCTGTGACCTGATCGAGCACAAATATCGCCGCTCCACGCAACCCGTTGAGGGCATCTATCGTCAGTGCGGAGACTACAATAAGATCCAAACGTTGCGCTTTAAAATCGATGGCAACGACTATGATGCACTGCTTCAGAACAGCGTCGATATACACGCACTGACCGGAGTGCTCAAGCTATTTCTGCGCGAGATCAAGAGTCCGCTGGTGAGCGTCAACGAGGCCAAAACATTTATTGGATTGCCGAATCAATGGCGTGAGTAGTGGGCAGTTTTTCCATATATTATCCATTTCTCTCACTAACATGCTCTCTCTCTCACACTCTCTCTTTCTCTCTCTTATTCGCGCAGTGCTCACCGAGCTGCAACAGAAGCTGGAGACACTCAAGAGACTGATACGATCGCTCCCAGAGATCAATCGCGACACCATGGATTATCTTTTCGCGCACTTCAATCGGTGAGTGACCACGCCCACCAGCCTATCTCCACGTGATCCCCCCACATACGCACATAGTGTTTCTTTATCGTTATCACTTTATAAGGCGGTATAAAACAATTGATATTTCCGCAAAAATAAGAAGAAAAGCGAAAAGTAGTTATAGATCCACGATTCTGCAGATCTTCAATTCCTCGAGGCATTGGGAACTTGTGCAGTTTTTCGTTGCTCTATAGAAAGACTCCTCTTACAATATCAATTGCGATATGATAGGTTCTTAAAAAATCACTACTCTGGCTTGATCTTTCATATTTCTCTCTTGTTTCCGACAGGCTTACCAAGGTGCCGCTGCAGCAGATCAGCGCGGAGACGCTTTCAATATCGATAGCACCTTCGATATTCCATACGGTGCCTCAGGGAGCTCATATGAACGATATTCAGGAACTGCTGCGCGAGGGAGAAACTCTGGCCGATTGCGTGAAGTTAATGATTGAGTACCACAGCCGCATATTCGAGTAAGTGGAGCGCCCGATCCTCTTGTGCCTGCTGCTGTCGCTGGTGTCGGTGTGGTGGTGTTAGCTTTGGTGTTGGGGTCCCGCCCAGCTTTAATGCGCTTGTTTGATCGGCCTTCAGCCACATCGGACGAAGTTCGTCTCGAAATCAATTGATGTTAATAACTCGATCCCCGAAATACCCGTATCCGTATCCACAATCCAAACCACTCCGTTCCGCTCCGCCATTCTCCCTCGTCTCATATATATATATATAGATGTACAGCCGATCGTCGCATGAAGCGCCTCAGCATGCGGAATTTGAAGAAGACGCTTTCCCAGCCGGATTTACTATTCCATAACCTTTTCTGAGTCCGATGACAGAGCTCAATGTGAACAATACGTATTACACAAACCTATTGTACAGATTTACGATTTTATACTGCATGTACCATAATCTACGGACATATTTGTGAATGTACTAGCTACGATTACGATAGTCAGACAACTTTCTGCAATATTGTTTGTCCAGAGTTATATTATTCTTCTAATCTTACTTACTTAAGCGTAAAATAAGGTTTTTTTTTATAAATAAATAATATTTGTATGTATGTATCATTAATTTGATAACGGAATAATTCTTGTGACTCGTTCAAATCATTGTTTATATGTTTATTTATACCTCGACTCCGATGATACTACTGTGCTATATATTTACGATATGTAAGTATATATTTACGATAAGACCGACAGAGTCAGCTGCTGAAGCGAACAAGAGCTAATTAAAATTTAAAATTACATACTTTATGTAGTTTCCTCAATGCAACATGATATAATCCCCCACACACTACAGATATTAATACAAACTTCTTTTTTTGATTCCAATACAGACAAGTGGGTAACTAATTGATCCTATTCAATATTTTTTTAACTACTAAATTGAAATTTTAATTTTGTTCAGAATTTAAAATGTTCGATGAGTATGTATATATATTTTTATTTTGAACATATGTGTAACATTGTTGTTGAAGGGTTGATGGGGGAAGATCCACTGATTTTTGTGTAACATAGTTACTTGTACAGACTATTTATCTCTAGAGCTACGATGTACATAATATTTTAAATACCAATTGGCTTTCAGTGCTGAAGTGGCCTAGTAACACACTAAGTATAATATATAAGTATGTGTACATGTAAATGTATTTGTATATTTATATATGCATTTCTAAATATAATATATGTATGTGTAAGCTGTGAATTTTAATGCAACACTTTTGCTGGCTTTCCCTTGACTCGATCAGCTTGTATATTGGACTAAATAACTAAATAATCTAGATGTTTTCGTATTCCTAAATACATGTTAACAGGTTGTGTATGTTTGTTTGTATTATAAGAGAGGGATTGTACATTATATGCCTATTAGTAGCTGTATATATTTATATTGATTTATGGTATATAGGTTAAAAATAATAATGACAAACATTTGTTCACGATCACAATGCTGGGTAATTCATTTGTATATGCTTGAAGTATATATATATATATTTTTTATATGCAATTTTATGTATGAATATATTTATTGTATGCTAATATGACTCACATAACAAATGAATGCATATGATAATTTTATATATATATATATATATATCTATATATATTTAATGAAAGAGATACATATCAAAGGCACAGGACTCTATACACGCATTTGGGTTGAGGTCTTTTAAGAACATACACACATTATTTCATAATCGAATCTGAACGTGAAACGAACTGAATATACAAATGAATATGTGTTTTTCCTAATGATATTCATTCACATCTATGTATGTGTGTAAGTACATTTATCGATTAGTTAATGCTAATTTAATATAGTTTCAATTATTTAGATTTCTTATTGCTTAGCATTCTCAAAGGGATAGTACAGAATTACTTAAAAAATGGATTTTTTGAAGCCGAAGATTTCATAGTGCATAAGATCTGGCGCTCCAACTGGAAGTCGTAGTCAAGGGACTTTAGCAGCGTTGAGATTTCTGGTAGCTTGGGCAACTAATTGAAAAACAGACAAAAATTGTATTAAACGTTCTTAAATAAGACGCATTTTATTTCTGTAAACTTACATCAGTCATGGGCTGGCTGCATTTCAGCATGGCATTTAGGGCAAATGGCACGCCCTCCAGCTCAGTATAGGTGCCCAGAGTGCCAGTGCCACCATACCCTGCGCGGCCCGTACTTGTGGCAACCATTGACGCTGGACGCGGTGGGGCAGGACGCTGTGGCGAGTTGACTTGGTAGTGTGCCTGAATTTCCTCATAGTCGTGGTGTTCAGTAGTCGCTGGCACCTGGGGCAGCTGTGCACAAGATAGAACATAGCAATATTAATTTTGATCTTTAATAACATGAATAAGAAACCTACCGGTCCACGTGAGCCACGTAGATTAAGACGGTTGAGTGCCTGTTCTACCTCACAGGTGCTTCCAGGAACAGGCGGCGGCAGGCGGACTGGAATGGCACCGGTTTTATAGCAAATCAAGACTCCATTTATATCACCGGCAAGTTTGAAGCCATCAGGCGCAATCTTTAGCTTGGAACAGAGTATTATATCGGTGACGGCATGGGTAACAGTGCCACGTTTGGACAACTTGTAGGCAATTTGGCGCTTGCGCCATGCCTTCTGATCCGTGTCTGCAGTGCGTGACAGCAGGGAGAACTCCTTGGGTGGTGGCACCTTCTCAGCAATTACTCTGCAAAGAAAATAAATTAAAATTATTCGCACATTTTATGGAAAGAAGCACACCTACTTCAGGGTCTCCACGACATATTCCGGCAAGCCCTCAGACTTTGATAGGCATAAATATCGGGTGGTCTGCCGACCGAACAGTATGTTGTAGTCACGCCACAGATCGGCGTCTGCATCCTGATCGTAAGTGCGATGTATTGCATTAAAGTTCTTTGGGCATCTGAAAAAAGAATTAAGTAATAGTAAAAAACTCGTAAATTTGTCCGGATCTTTTAAGGCTCATGAAAAGGAATAGTGCCATGTCGCACTTACCGCTCATAGTCCTCGACGATATGCAGAGACGTAATTGGCCGATTGTCCGGTAGGAAGTTCATGATCGAGTTGAACACATTCATGGGGCTGGTGGCCGAGCCGTTGGCACCACCTAGTGGAACACCTGTTGCAGTGGCTCCTGTGCTTGCGTTACCGGCTAACGGGGATCCGAGCAGTGTGTTCGCATTGACCAGCGATGAATTGACGCCAGCGACTGCTGTTGAGCCACTCTGGATGTGTTTGCCGGCCTTATTCATAATTAGCCGGCTTCTGTTTCACCCAGCGCTCCTTTTGCAGTCTCCTCCTGGTTTGCGTTGCGGGTTTGATTTGTCTATATTGACTCTCCACAAGCTATGAAAATACAAAATAAATAAAATATAAAATAATATAAATATAAAATGAAATATAAAAAAAAAAACAAGTGGGTAAGGCTACAGTCGGGCGCCCGACAGTAAGATACCCTTCTCCCAATTTTCTAAATCCGTTACAAACGTGTAACCACTTTCATAGTTTCAAACAGAGAATTCTGCACAAATACTTCTACTACATATAGCTTACTCGCTCGCACTCACACAGCGACGGGCGTAAAGAGTAAAGCGACACGACGCAACGTCGACGTCGGCGTCAACTGCTCAAAGCAGCGCGTCGGCTGCTGCCAGTACCGAACATTTGTACTGAAAGCGTTGACTTGAATAACTTCTGTGTTATTGGTCCGATCGGATTGTAATTTGGAGAATATGTTAATATTGCATTTAGCTTTATACATACCAAAGCAGAACCTTATGGGTTTAATTAATAATCGCAAATAACCGATTTGCGGGGGCGGTGGGCGTGGCATAAAACATTTGATATAAACTTGATCTGCCTATGATTTATAGGAACCTTCATGCCAAATTTGGTATCTCTAGCTTTTTTAATAGCTGAGATCTGTTGTCTCATACAGACGGACAGACAGACGGACATGTCTCAATTGACTCGGCTAGTGATCCTGAGCAAGAATATAAATACTTTATGGGGTCTGCCACGCCTCCTTATGCTTGTTACATACATTTTGCACAAAGTTAGTATACCCTTTTTTGACCATTTTCAATGGTCGAAGTGTATAAATATATATATATACATATATATAGACAATATAATATATATATATATATATATAAATAAAATAAATAAATAAAACAGTATTTAACGAAATGTTCACGATGGCCAAGGGGAAAAACCAAGCGACAGTTTTAACAAATTACTCATACGCTTAGATGCTGCGACAAGTTTAAGCTAATCGACAAGATTAGCCACTGGCATTGCATTCGATACGCTTTAGCGGGAATTTTCAATTCAATTGATGATTCATTCTGTAAGAAACCCCAGCAGTCAATAACAAGCTCTGCACTCTGTTCCCGTCGCGTAAGTCTTTTTCGCAAACTCCAAATAAAATGTACATTCATATTTATTCACCATACCATCGTACAGAAATCTTTTGTTTACGCCAGCCCCGACCGGGAAGAGTTTCTCTTTTCGCACACGCTTACACACTCGCAAACAAATACCCAAGTACGTGTGCCCTTAGTTACGAAAATTGTAGAAAAGGGAGAAGAAAACAAATGAAACCCTACGTTATATACACCCTTTAAATATTATTTAGTTTGTTAATGATTGGGGAAAAACACAAGACTTGCTATGCGGGTCTTTGAAATATGTATGTATTTTGCAAAAGTTTCAGACCCATTTAATTGTGGACCTGTCTGACTGCCAGCACAAAAAATTCAACCTAAATACCGAATCTGGAAAAAAAAGTTAGCAGCAACACATAGACGAGCTGCTTTGGGTATATTGTCCCGCATAACATTTATTTTCTTGTACATTAAATAATAATCTCTCCTAAATCTCCATTAATTCCCTCTTTTCTTGTTCTTATGCTTATGCAGACTGAATTCTAATCGCACCTCCAATTGCTTGATAACTTCGTATTGTATTCAAATGTTTTTTTGTAGTACATTTGTTTTTTTCTTTCTACGGTAAGTTTTGTTGTAGTTTTATTACGCTTAAACTGGTTTGGCTCGTGCAACTCGGGAATAGCTCAAGTTTTGCTCAATCTCATTTTCAACTGAAGTCGTTAATTTATACATATGTATAAAACCATTCTGATGTTTGCAAATTTCTTTAAACAAAATACACATTTTAAGAGGTGTTTCAAAGTGTATTTGGGTTATTATCATTATGTTGCACATGTTTACTTTTAGTCTAGAACATGTAAGCTTTGTAAAAAATTTAAATCTGATTCATTCACGAATTAAGTGCCAATTTGTGATTGTGCTTAAATAAGAAAGAGCTACGTAATCGCCCCACTGTAAACAATATTTCGCATTTGTATTATATAAAAATACGCTGCAAAATCAATGCAATCGAAATTGGGATGCATTCCTATATGCAAATATATGTATAAGCACACCAGACACATACATAGGTAAGTTTGGTAATCTTTTCAAGTGTATGCAATCTGTATGAAGATACATAGACATTGTACACATACATACATTAATAGTACATACCGTTCTGATGATTGTTTACACTGTGCGTTAGCTGACGAGGTAAAAACAAAAAAAAAAAAGAGAACAAAAACAAAAAGGAAGAGGAAGTGGCATTATTAGCATCACATTGTTTGTTTGGCTTTCAACGAATTGTACCTTAGTTATATTGCAATTCTGATAAGAGTCAAGAGTCAAGGTGTTAATAAAAAACCCGAGATAAACAGACACACACACGCACCATCGCATTCATAGCGAGTTGAGGCTTTTGAGTCATCGCGGCCGACTGGTAAATTGAGAATCGCAACAAAGCAATTTTAAAGGCCGTGTACATGGACAGAGAGCAAAGACGTCGCCAAATATGAGTACTGCGAGGAAGGAGGAGACGAAGTGGGAGGGAAAGTCGGTTTAGCCCGCCAGCAGCGGTAGAGTGCAAAACAAAGAAAAAAGAAGAGAATGTGAACTGAACGTGCCAAGGGCCAGAGAATGAGCAGACGCCCAAGCGAAGCAAAAGCAGCAGCCAAGCAGAGAAAATATTGCATTACTAACTCTCCTGCTTACTCTGTCTTTGCCCACTCTCTCCCACTCAGACGTAGGCACACACGCACCGAAATGGCTCAAGTTATTAACGGGAAGGGGGAATATAGGGCGCATTTCACAACCACAACACAAAAATAGAAGTATTTCCCGATACATACAAATCTTTGTGTGGCGGACAAATCAAATTATAAGCATAAAATCTAGTTTCGGTGTCAGTTATGGCAGCATCCAAAAAAATAAAAAATAAAATGCCGCTGCACACACAACACTCTAACACACGCACACACACACACACACAAACTTCTTAATATATTGAATCGTTGTGACGCGCTGCAGCTGCAGTTCATTCTTACATGAAGAAATTAAAGAAGTGCCTAATGCAGAAAAGCGTTTGTTACGTCGAGTACTGCGTTATACGCAGCACCAGCACAGACTAATTAATGTGTATTAATTATGTACAATTTTTTGTACGTACCTTTTGCACTGTTTGTATTCAGCATAAAAGTGCATCAGCAATTCATCTATTGTCTGTCTTTGCTATTTTTAATACACAACTGCAGTTTTGTTAGAACACATTAAAAAAAAAACAAAGATTTTATTGCGCCCGCCGCCCGCACGTCACGTCAGGTTTGGTTATTAACAACAACTAACACAATACAGTGTGGCCGCATTATTTACAAACGATTTCCATAAAATCACTGTGAATGTGCCTGTTCACCGTTCCTATCAGAACGGAACCTGTTGTAAAATGAACTGAATTTATTATAAAATAAGCGAATATTGCGATTCATCTACTGGTCCGTAAAAATAATAGTAATATGATTCATACTTCACCAGGATAATAAGATTTAGCCTCCGACAACTATGCGATTTCCAAACAATTTGACAGAGTAATCACCCAAATCTTGACCACACAAAGTTTCATGACTATGGTCTCACTCTCATTCAGCTGCGTTTGTTTATACTTTTGAAATTTGATAACGTTTTTATAGCCTTCGTTTTTTGTAGACTTTTATTATATATTGAGTTATTAAGTACAATAACTTGTTTGTTTATTTTTAATATATGTGTTTAAATATATCGGCAGTGAAAAATTAGAAATTCAAATAAATAAAAGAATGGTAAACTTTCGAATCGAATAATTTTATTTCGAGCTCTATAAGAATCACTCACCAAAACATTCCGCTATTCTCAACTTTGTTTGAACCAATATATCCGTTTTTTACACTTATAAAATCTTGAAAAAAGTATTTTTCGTATGACCAGATTAGGATTCCATATGTTTTGGGGGGACTTTAGGGGATTTTCAGTTCCGTGAGCTTAAATTAGATTTGATATATTTAAATTTTAATTAGAACAAATTTCTTGGTAATCAATAGATGGCAGCACTTTTTTCATTGCAATTGTTGCATGAATTAAATGTACACATCTGGCAAGGCTGCGCCGCCGTATACTCGTTCGTGATAGCGTTATACATGAATTATAAATTACGTGAAGTGAAACAGTGTTGCTTATGCGAATGAAATAAATAAATCCATTTATATAAGCATACTGGCAACACTGACTGCTTTTAAGAAGATACAAAACTAAGTAACACAAAATTATTGTTTTAGAACTATGAAATGCGTTCATCAGCATTATTTCCAATGGGTTTTCCAGGGTATTTTTTTTTTGACCACAGCTGATTTTGAGTTTATCAATGTATGCTTTTATTTTAGGCATGGTGCTGCACCTAACTTGATAACCACTACTCATTTACGCTGAATTCATAACAAAAAGTAAGAGAATTTGAAATACAGTGCACACTCGGTTAACGAACGTCCCGCATAACGAACGAAGTGCTGGGACGAATTAAGTTTTTTAACCGAGGGACCACTGTGATTTGATAAATTTTTACGCTGCCAACCAAACTCGCAATAAATTTTATTTTCAATGTCCTGAAAGCATGTTTTAATTTCTTGAAAATATAACATTTATTGCTATTAAAATAAAAGAAAAATCACTTTAAATTGAAAAGTGGACGCAACTAGTATGGCTTATTGCGCAATCCTTTCACTTATATAACTTTTCATATAAACGATATATATTACAAAAATACATACAATCATTATTTTCGGTCTGTAGAAAAAAGTAGTTAGCATATGATATGGGGTTTTTAAAATACCTGTACATCGATATTAAGTATATATTAGATCTTTAGTGATGCATTAAAGCAAGGGCAGATTATTATATTTTCATTTTATTTATTATTTTTTTTTAAATTGTTGTTTTATAACTATTCCAGCTTATGTTGTATGGTATGCTATAGATACTACCAACATTTTATCAAGAGCTTCAGCATTTAGAGGAACAATCAACAATGTGATTTTTTTTAACATTATTCAAGAAAATTTTTTTTGATTATAGTGTAATAAAGCAATTCCATATTGTTCACAGAGCAGACATCGGTGGTGGGCGTGGCTATTCCCGCCACGCAGAGGCTACCATCGTCTTGCTGGACGTGGAGGACACTCGCACTGGCCGTTAGGCACTGTGTACAGGGACTTTGAGATCTAGGTCGGTGTTCCAAATCTGACTCTGCACATATATGAGTATCCGGCGTTATAGTCGACACATTGCGACTGATTTGCACAGCTTTACATTTGTCGAAGCTGGCAAGCTTCAATTTTCGCTGAAATATGTCACAAAGGGAGTCGTCATTTCCCTGGGTCTGAGCATAACCGACAGCAAAAAGCTTAGGGTTATTAACTAAATCCGCCGAGCTGCACCAGTTGACCACACTCAGATTTTGAGAAATATTTGAATCTACTTCAAATCGTAGCAGATCATTGCCGTAGTGTGTAGTGTGTTGCTAAAGCAGATATACTTTTGTTAAATCACTTTCTAAATTCGATAGAAATTTGTTTACCTTCACGCGGTAGTCACTATTGTCTGATTTGATCCCAGCGCTCAACGGTTTAACAGGATCTTCGCATTTGCTCGTTGCTAGGAGATGGTTTGAGGACACCACAATGGCAGTACACCGGTCCACAGTTGTTAATTTGTCTTGAGTGAGGTATGTAAGCTTGAACAAGTAATCGAAATTGGAGTTTAACAGCGGCTCCCTATAACAATCATAGTTTAAATCACAGCTGGAATCAAGAATACGAAATGGGACAGGGTAAGCTTACGTTGATGAATTTTCGCTAACTATCTCGGGGTCGGACAAGGAACTCGGGCAACATATAAGCTCGTCGCCATATGGAGAGGCAAAACCACATGGTGAACCAATGTTTGTCTCCACATTTAATTTCTCACAGTCAACTTTTTTTCTGCATATAAAGTACTGTCCCTCTTTGTATGGGCAACTATCGCCCTCTGAAAGTCAGAAAACATAAACATTCATAATTTATCAAACAAGTATGTAGAGTACTAGAGCTTACCAGATAAATCTAGGACGCTATATCCCCAGCAGATCCTATGATTGTAAAAAAGTCCGCACAGTAGCGCAAACAGAGCGAAACGCCACCCAAATATATATGCGTTCATCATATCGTACTGTTAGAGTTCTCGAATCGAACTGTGCTATATAGCTATATCAACTTATGAAACGAAGGCAAACGGGTACAAGGTTCTATTCTTGTTTTCACTCTTCTTCTTTCTCTATTATGATATTTCTGTTCCCTTGCTACCCACAATAATTTAATTATACAGAAAGTAATGAGCTATTTTTACACCCATACCGAGGGTATACTAATTTTATTCCAGTATTTACAACGTTTTTATACAATCGCACTTCGGTGTGCGAATGGTTATATTTTACACAAAAGTATGTTTTATTTTGGAAAAATAAACACTATTAAAATCAGTGTTTATACAAATTTAGCCCATAAAACAACCAGACGTAACGTACATATGCATATTCATCATGCTGGTAGTGACTCAGTCGTGGTCAAGCTGGTAATGATACATAAAGTATATAGGAGAATTGATCGCCTCGGATTTATAATCACCTTTGAATCACTTTCGATTTATTTATCCAATCATTATACTCTTGCAGAGGGTATATTATCATAGCAAAGCTCCATGGTGGTGATCCAATCGAAGGGTTTGTCCGTCTGCTCATTTAATTTCTTTAGTCTATCTTATTTTCTGCTCTATTAGAGGGCTCACTCAATACACATACATATGTACGAATTGTATATTTATTGAATCATACATATGTATGTGAATTTGTTTTTACATACATACATATACTTGTGTACATATACATATATGTTTTTTTTGGTTATTTTACGTACTGTCGGGTTGACTCGACTTAAGTTTTCCTTACTCACAATATTTATAATTTTACTGGTATTGGTTACATCCCGACGTATATAAATACCCCTCGACCATTGAAAATAATCAAAAGAGGGTATACTAACTTTGTATGTAACAGGCATAAGGAGACGTGGCATACCCCATAAAGTATATGTATATATTCTTGCTCAGGATTACTAGCCGAATCGATTGTCCGTATGTTTGTTTGAGACAACAAATCTCAGCTATTAAAAAAGCTAGAGAACCCAAATTTGGCATGAAGTTTGCTATATATCATAGGCAGATGATTTTTTTTTATTAAACTATTAATGTTACACCCACCGCCCCCCGCAAATGGGTTATTTGCGATTATTTAGCAAAGTATTAAACTCATAACGCAAAGTTAGTATACCCTTTTTTGGCTATTTTCAATGGTCGAAAAAAAGAAATAAATTAAAAGACGTATCGGACTTGAGACAAAATACAAAAGCTTCGGCATGCCAAAGGTAGCCTTTCTTTCTAATTTTGTTTTTGCTTGCTCATAAGTATGTTGAGTATTTTGTATTGCATACTTTATACTGCATTTACAATCGCACTTAAATTACATTTAAAAAAAACACAATTAAAAATATAAATTGATAAAATATTAATTGCAAAGTTACGTGAGGCGAAAACGTCTTCGTGTACTGGAGACAGGGTCTCGAAGTTTAATTTGTGTAATACCGCAAATGTGTAATTTGTAAAATTCGACAAATTTAATTAGTTAATTTAAAGATAATAATTACGTTAATATAGCAATTAGATGTTATAAAGCTCTTAGCGACCACTTGAATAGTGTATAAAACATTTGAATTCTTTTATTAATAAGAAAAAAAAAAAAAATAATAACAACTTTAATTGGTTTTCATTGTGAGACTTGTATAGTAGGTTTTTAGGTGTTCCATAATCCAGATGAATTATGTTAGCAGCTTTAAGATAGTGCAACTTTGCTTTTTCAATCTTTCAGTCAATGAAACTCGCAAAAGGTCGCAAAAGGTTCTCGAGTAAAGTATAATAGACCGGTTCACTATTTACAATGCACTCATTGGTGGTGGGCGTGGCTATTCCCGCGACGCAGAGGCTTCCATCGGGTTGATGCACGTGGAGAACACTCGCACTGGCCGTTAGGCACTGTACGCAGTCGGTAGTATCTTCGGCAGATGGATAGGATTCTCCAGGTTTCACACATACATGATCTGTTAAATTGAGATTGCCTCCTAAACTTTTACATTTGTTAGGGCTGATGAGATGCAACTTTTGCCGAAATAAGCCGCAATAACTGCCATCTGAAATTAAACAAGTTTGATTTTAGTAAGCACGTTATTTAAAAGTAGGGAGCGTTCTTTACCTTTAGTCTGCCCAAAGCCGACTGCGAGAAGCTTTGTTTCTTTGTTCAGATTCACATCTTTGCACCGACGGACCACACTCACTTTTGTTGCAAACTCCTCCTCAAGAATCGGTCTGCTCAAATGATTTAGAACCAGAACTTTACCAAATTTTTCAGTCCCGCTCTTAGAAGAACAAAATGTTTGAATAAAACCAAATTTGAGTTTAGAATTGATGTACCTTGATACTTATGTTTAGCCCTGTGTTGGCAGATTGCGATCCTAACAAAACTTGGAAGGGTCTCTTATTTTGATCCCCATCGCAATTGGTTGTCGTCAGCATATGTTTTGGGGACATCAAAATAGCCGAACAGCGATATTCGCTATCCAACAAATCATCATTATAGTATTCAAGCGCGCCCAAGTAGTTGAATAAGAAGTTGGGAGGGATGTCATTGCGATTCTCCTTGTTTCCAAAAAATACTCCGCAAACGATCAACACGATGAACACAACCAAGAGCAGCAAGATCAATAGCAGCACGATCAAGAGCAACCTTTTGTTCATTTTGGTTTTCACAAATTAAACGCTCCGGGATGTTAGCTCACCGTATTTGAACTGAGCTAATTGTATGTTTAAAATTATTTTTCCAAGAACTGCTTGTTTCTTTTTTCGTGTTTATACCCTTCGACCATGTCCAAATGGTCAAAAAGGGTATACTATTTTGTGTTAATGTACGTAACAGATGTGGCAGATCCCACAAAGTGCACACATATGTATATATGTTCTTGCTCAGAATCACTAGTCGAGTGGATTGAGCCATGTCCGTTTAAACGTCTGGATGACAACTATTAAGAAAGCTAGAGAGACCAGATTTCGAATAAAGGTTTACCTATGGTGTAGGAATTTCAAGTTAGTTTTTAACGTTAAATGCTATGTCCACCAGCCCTCCCCCACTCCTCTTACGCTGGTGTTGCGAAATATTTGCGCGAGTGTTCAGAAATTGCAACTGGGAATTTAAACAGCAGACGTAAGATTTGAAAAGTTTTCCGAAATCGGGCGAAGGGTATCTAACTGTTGGGCTCGCTCGACTGTAGCTTTCGTTACTTGTTTATACTTAATTTGGAAATTTCCAAAAAAATCATACATTGTGTTATAAGAAATGTGTGTGTTAGCCACTTTTGAGCACCGTGTCCAACAAGCTATTTATTTTAAACGAAAAGTTGTATATTGAGTCGGCTCACTGCATAGCGTTAAAAAAATAAGCGGCAAGGATTAAAAGCGTTAAAAACATGATATGTTTAAGGACTTTGCAAAAGTAAGAGGTAAATTAGGCATTAGCCTGTCTAAATGTATATCAGTTTAATTTAAATTTTTTGCTTTTTATTAACATTCTATAACCTTGGCGTATTTTTTCTCTTATGCGTACTTTCATTTAAATTAAATCGGTTTGTAGGACACTGTTCTCCAAAAAATGTTGCCGACATATGGCGCCTACCCACCCAAAAAAGGCAACATCGCAATACATTTAATGTATTGCGCATCGATTTGCCATGTATGTGGCAGCTATGGTAAACTAGTTCTCTTAGTAAGGTGTAGGTTGTTGCATGTCCACCGAACGTACAATCCATAAAAATCTAACTCTTTGTTTTAGCGATAATGTTTCCAGATCTATTATTAGCCATTGTCTTCGAGTCTGCTATTAAACATTCTCAAAATTGTGTTCTTCCCATCCTATAGCGCGTGATGAGTTAGATCATTATCATAATTATAGCGGGCAGCTCGTAATCGATCAGTGACCTCCACAACATTATCGATATGGATTATCGCATACTCTTCGTATTTATCTTTTGTTCGACCTATCGCATATCAAAATATGAATTACTCTAAACCGAATGCAACGCGCCTTTACTTATAATACGTGGAATAAAATAGCCCCTCTATATGCGAGTAAAATGAATTCATGCACTATTTTTAGAGATTTGAGCCGGAAATGGTTAGTTTTGATTTTATCGAAGTTTGTTTACATTTTACGCGCCTTGTAGCGACCTTATTTAAGCGTCTTTTTGTAGTCAAAAATAGTGGGTCACACCATGAAATGACTTCACACATAAGGTTTCAATTAAACGCAGTATTACACAAGCAATCGGGTGCACTGAGACTTAAGAGAAGCGTTATTATAACAGCGCGCACAGGGTTGCTCGTACAGACAGACGGACATGCAATATTTCTTTAGCAATAATTGGAAGTAATTGAGCAGCTTTAAAAGTAAATTTAAGGCTACCTATTAAAAGTATTCCTTTTAGAATAATAAAAACGCACAGAAAAATTATCTGTTGCTCACTTGTTTACAATACTGTTTAGTTCAGTCAAAGGTCGTTTGAACTAATTCCAAAATGAACTAACGAAATATAAGAAGTCTGGAATACGTAATAAGCTCCTGTCTATGCGAGTGAAACCAATTCTCGCAAGCTGGCAACACCATTTGTAATCAGCTGTTTAAAGCATTTATGCTGAATTAAAAGCGAATACAATATTTTGCTTAAATCAAATATTATTGCAATTATTATATATATTATTTGTTAGCTTTTAAATAGCAAAACAAAACACAAACTGTCAACAACCAGAGCTGATTAACAGTGAGAGAATAGCCAAGCATCCTGTTTGTATATTTTTGAGATCTGGCTACACTGGTCAATGAAAGAGTGGCAAAATTGTAAGAGTTATGTGAAAGATTTTGACAAACGAACTATAGACTCGAAGAAGTGAATTATAGATTGAACTAAAATTCATCAAAAAATTAATACATGATCTAAGTCCTTGAAATGAACCAAAATCAGTAATTCTATTTCTGTCGGTCTTCTAATACAAAGTGTAAGGAAGACTTTCATTTCGAACAGAAGCAAAAGGTATACCAAGAAACTAAAATTACAAAAACAAAATGAAAACAAAGACAGCTGATTGTCAGGGAGACCATTTATGTATCTTTAAGGGATCTTGGTCTGATTTGGCCACACTTATTTTGGATTTAAATATGTATAGAAATCTCATAGTTATCGGTGGGTGTATCTCGTTAACTATACGAAATATTGAAAAATTATACTTAGTATTTTTGTTATATTTCATCGAGCTCTATAAGAATCGAGCATGAAATCTCTTCCTTAAAACTAAATGGCATATCGGCTAATCGATTAATACTAAGAAATTGTAAATATTTTTTTCGTTTATCTTGTACAAACTTCGAATACAATATAGAATATATAACTGTGTGAAATTTAAGATTTCTACTGATTAAAATATATTTGCACATTAACTTGCACTCAAACCGATAACTTGTATCTTCTTGAATATCGATATTGCGTGCTGTGTAGATACTTCATATCGATATAGCATCAACAACATTACTTAAACTTCTTCTTTGTAATTTTTTAGCGACTTTTGAATTAAAATGGAAAAGGTGGAAGCAGTTACTATACCTAATATTGACGCCTATCGGCGGTTGCTCAATAAAGCTGTGTCGCAGTTACTCTTGGATAAAGGCGCGGGTTTAGCCAGCAACCAATGCCTGGAAACACTAACGCAGATGATGCAGGCATGTAAGTAAAAGTTGTTGCATCTGAGAATTTGGTACAAATTCCTTTTCTGTGTTCTAGTGATTGTAGAGATCGGAAATTCAGCGCACAATTATTGCGAACTGGGAGGACGCACGATGCCCACTGTTGGCGACGTAAGCTTGGCGTTAATTAACATGGGGATTAATATCAGTAGCTTAGAACCCTACGTGCGCCGTTGCAATCATGCGTCTATCCCGCTGCCTCCACAGCAAACGCAACAGCGGCAATTGAGCTTGTTACAGGCTGGCACTAAGGCATCACATCCTCACTACGTACCAAGCTTTTTTCCAGCGATGCCTGATCCACACGCCTACATACGCACACCTACACACAAGCAGCCCGTTACAGAGTACGAGGCTATTCGGGAGAAAGCTGCTAGTCAGAAGCGAGATGTAGAGAAGGCACTCACGAAGTTCCTATGCAAGACGTCAGAAACGAATAACCTTTTCCCCACGGAGGATAATATGTTTCCACGTATGATGATTATTCAAACTAGCTTTTGTTTGTACATTCCTATATGAACATATTATTAATTTATTGACTCAACAGTTATTGCATGCAAACCGGCGTTTCCTGCCTATGCAGCAGCACTAAATCCCACTGACCAGGTGTTTGATTTTGAGGAATTGGAGTATCACTACCTGGTGGCCAATCGTACAGAAGATGCTCCCAGCAAAGGTTTGTGTCAAGACTCGGAGTACTGATTAATTTCAATAGCAATTCATATATTTTCAATCTTCAGAGGATGGCGAGGATGGTGACAGTGACAACGAGGAACTCGATGGTGACAAATCCAAGGAAGAAAAACCTGAGCTTGAGATTAAACCCAACTCAACGACAAATAAAGCCATACTGGAGAATCCGAATATAGACAATCCCTACTTGCGTGCTGCGACATTGCCTAAGCGTTCCAAGGGACACGGTGACTCAGCCGGGTCCCGCATGCTGCCCTCGCGTAATATGATATCCAGTACCATGCCGCCACCAACGCCCTCAACTTTAGAAATAACCAAAAGTAGCATTTAACATTTGAAATACAATTTATTAGATGTAAATACATTTTTTTCACAAACCATTCAAATAAGAATATATCGATTAATTAACACGAACACGAATCATCGTATATCTTTGCTGGGTGGCAACGCTGCACAGTCATCAGCTGTTCAGTAGGCCGCAAAGGCATGCCAGCCTAGTAAATATCTGACCGCAGTTACATTATTATTGTTATTTTACACGATTTTTAAATAAACTTCGCACTATATTCTTTATTCTGGAGTAACTAATTTGCACGCCTTACATTGAATTCATTCGGAAAAGAGTCCCCTGCGGTAATAACATGAATTTCTTGCGGCAAACATTCAGCGTTACGAAACAGTTGACGGCACAAGGTAAGTGTGCACCGCTATTCCAATTCACCCTCAAGTAGTTATTATAATTTGCAGCCGCAAGCAGTAAGTGCAGTAAGTGGACGGACATAGACGCACACACCCGACCTGCCTATTTGCTCACCATTGTCAGATCGGCATTTTCATGTTTGGCATGAGCCACCCGCGCATGTTTTTCCAATGACTATGCGTATTTTCTATTTATTTATTGATCCTTCCTCCGGACGTAGAAAATGATTTGTTAAATGTGTTTGATTTTAACTCTTCTACGTCCCGTGTCTCGAGAGCGAAGAGTGAAGTGCGCGTGGCCAGCTTGCTCCTGACGCGCTTGCAAATGCGTGTGCGTCCCAGCCCCTTCCACAGTCCCTTTTCCAATCGGTTTTACCCTGTGAATATTTTCACAGGGATTTTCTCATGTGCGTTTCCCATTTGATTTTTTTAATTAAAATTCAGCCACATAACATGCTGTCCATGGGCATTGACATGGAATGCAACGAACAATAATAATTTGCATGACACCGTCACAATCGCAGAAAGAACACACTCTCGCACCCACACACAGGTGTGAGTTGGGTCAGTTCGGGATCGCGACACACAATAGGATCAATCCGTTATTGAACTGTTTTGTTCCCATGTTTGGCAAGCGTGTTCCGCTTTTTGTTACCTGTTGTGTGTTGGTATTATTGGGGTGTGCGTGTGCCGGCGTGTGTGGTATTTTATTAAAACCGTTTGGCGACTTAGATTTGCATGTACATATATACCATATATATGTTCATAACTGTACCGATATACATTTATAGTTGCCAGCTAAGCAAAGCTCCAGCTGACTCCCTGATCCTGTTGTTGCCAATGGTCAAGAAGACGTGGAATCTAGGGGAAGAGAAAGACAACCCCTGTCAATGATAAAAGGCTTTGTGAATGCATCTTGCACACTCTTTCAATCATAAAAGGCTTGAGAGCGCGGCTAGAGTCTTTGTCCATAGCGCGTCATTTGGCTGCAATTATTTGGCGAGCCAATCCGGGCATCTACACACACATGGTCAATGTCATATACATGAATAGTATGTATGTGAGTGTGTGTGTGTGCAGCACAACAAATATTTTGCGATTTTCACAGAGATTAGCCACAACAAAAGGCCAATGGACATGGACATTGTCGGAGCCGCTGCCGTTGTCCAATTGTCCTCGCTGACCCTTTTGTGTGTCTGTCTGTCATCTTTCGTCTGTCAAATAATTTAAGCCGCTCGCATAGGTGCCCATTTGGTATGTGCAATTTTAATTAGTACAGTTGTGCTCATCTTTTTTTCTATATTTTCAGCGCTGCAGAGTAGCTATGTGAACATGGCGTTGCGGGGCATGGCCTCTTTAAATCAAATGCACCGCACTGGACCGCACATTAAGACGAGACCGCCACGTCAGCCACTGGATGGAAAACCCTTTGCCAAAGGGGTCGTCCTCAAGACGTTAATCAAGAAGCCAAAGAAGCCCAACTCGGCCAATCGAAAGTGCATCCTGGTTCGACTGTCCACTGGCAAGGAGATGGTAGCCTATATTCCTGGCATTGGACACAATCTGCAGGAGCACAATATTGTGTTATGTCGCGTTGGCCGTCTGCAGGATGTGCCCGGTGTGAAGCTGAAGGCGGTGCGCGGTGTCTACGACCTGGCACATGTCATCAAGAAGAACTAATAACCTTTAGATTTTAACCTTCTCTTGTAATCTGTATACACCGATAGCCAACAAATGTTCAGTCATTCAATAATTGTTCACAAAATTCATTGTTATTATTATGTATCATTATTTTTTTATGGAAAATTATGCTGCTCAGCCGGATTAGTGTAAGTAGCCCAGCATAGGCACAGGATACACTCAAACACTCAGCCAACGAGTGGCTTCACGTTGACTGGATCGTCTTGTCGTAATCTTAAGTCAACAGGCAAGGGCGGTACGGGTTCATCCTGGTTCCGAGTTCGGTTCTCGGGTGTCTTGTGACGAGGCAAGAAATTTTTAACGGCATTTTTACGCTTTAGCAAGCAAATCCATTTTTGAGAATCTGTCCGCCTGTCCCTACGTTCTGAAAGAATTTTATGCCAAATAATCGTTAGCTAAAATGGGCGTTACTTAGCCATGCCACTTTTCACAGCAATCACACTGGTAAGATTTCACACTGACAAAGTTGTCAGCAGATCCCAGGAATATCACCTACAAGAAAATGCAAAATACTAGATATACACTCAGGAATGATTTACCATTTGAAGAAACGTGACTAAAATTAAGAACTTAAGAAACAAATACACTTTTTTTTCGATTTTCTCGTTGAGGAATGAATATTTAATATTTATGATAAATATTATCGTCTCAATAATTGAAAACTGGAATTGAACTGGAGTATCTATGATTCTGAGAGAGGCACACTGAGTTGGAGCTTTTTTTACTTTTGATATATATACCCGCTTTTCATAGAGTAAATGGGTATTACAAATATTCTATATATAATATATACATATTTATACACCTGGCTCCGCAATTGAGGCAGATCCGGATTTTATTTTTCTATATGACTCTGACATGTTTTCTATCCGATATATCATATATATATAATATATATAATATATATATATATATATATATATATATATATATATATATATAATTGAATGCGAAAACATTTGAATTTGCCTTAATAAATACCAAGTCGATTTTTCATTTTTGCTCCTTTTTCATTTTTCTAAACTTACAGGAAATTATAATTTTAAAGAATTTGTTGGTATTCTATAAACTATTTATAAAATAGTGAAATACAATAGCCTTAGTCGGTTTTAAATCGATTCGAAGCAATTGTTTGAGTTTTGAGTTCTTAATCAACTAAAAGAAAGTTGTAGGAGATTGCAAGTGAGAGCTCTAATAAAAATAGATCCTATCGGCCCCCGTAAACTGCACAAAATCGAATTACAAGTGTTATTTTAATATTACACTATTCATTTATAAGGTTGTTGTATATTGTTGAGATAGAATAAAACAATTAAATATAAAAATTAAATATAATTTCAATAAGTAGAGTGCACGACTTAAGGATACACAACCCAAAATAGTTATAATAAAAGTTATACATTAGCATGTGATGGACCATCAAATATTTTACTTATTTTCAGAAAAGCTATGAAAGGAGCAAAATAAAACGCTTTGCTCCCTAAGGACTGGGAAGATCTTTAATATCCGTGCCGGCTCTCATCAATATCTGCGCTCTAACTGTTCTCAGCACGAATACAGTTAGGCAAACACATCGGGACATCGTTTCATCTGAGCCGACAGCAGCAATACCGCAGCAGATTCCAAGCCGAAGATGACATCTTTCTGCGTTGACCACAAGCAAATCCTTTCGAGAAAATGCAGCCGACTGTGTCAACAATGGGCAGGAACAAGCACCGTTACCCTAAACCGCTGACCGTTAGCAGTCCGAAAGTCTGATTGAGCCATTATGACAGCAGATGAGCCTTAAGACGGGACAGAGACGGAGACGGAGACGGGAACACGAACGAAGACAGTGACAGTTTACTTTTCTTGTGTTTGCCTTCTCCTTGTGTTGTCTTTTGTTTTAGCGTCGTTCGCTGATTTTTTGCTGAGTCAAGTTGGCTAACATGCAGCGGGATCCCTTTGTCCTTAAGCGTGCATAATTTTTATCAATAAAGTTGGCACTGTCTAAATACACACACACACACACACATACACACACATGTGCGATAAGCACTGGTCATGCTGCAGGACACGTCGGTACTTCCGTTGAACCCGTCGTCGACCTTTGTTTTCCCGTAATAACTGTAAAATTGTCAAATGACAAATGATTAGCAAGCCGAACAGTCGAAGAGTTTTGCGAATTTTCACACATCTCCGCGCCAAGATCTAAGTGATATCTTGACCACATTTTAAGGAAAATGCAATGATCGTGGGACGAAGAAGATCCGCACAACGCAGCGGGAGAGAAATGTGTGGTTCATAAAGATTTCTGTTCTTTTCCTCATAGAGAAGAATCACATTTAGCTAAACTTGCAACAGAAACAGTTTATGCCACATACTCTTGCACAGAGAGTAGATGAAATCTCTGTAGTATAGTATAGTATATTAGGTACATATGTATGTATATGTGTACGTACGTTTATTGCAACAAAAACTACATAGTTTTTCAGTTTAAAAGATATCTTAGGTTAGCACCCACAACACGAATATCGTAAATCCGCATACAATATCGTATGAATAGCATTTATATTATCGACTGATTACATTTTATATTTAATAATATAGTAGCTAAACTAAACATATTTACCATTATTTTCAAAACTATATCAATAAATTCATCAAAACCGGATAATATTTCCAACCATACATATATAGGAACAGCTTTTGTCAAGATATCGCCACCCAACTAAATAAATATAATAATATGTATGTAAACTGTTTAAGTAAGAAATGCTTCAGTCAAGTTTTGTATATTTGTAACATACATACTTGTATATTCATATAGTATGTATATAGAAAGTTATTCGACGCATGTTAAAAATATATAATACACAATAGAATAATGAATGTTTCATTGTGAAATCTTACGCTTTGCCTAATTTTCAACACACTTATAATTCCCAACAGTGAATTCTGCATACATTTTTCTGCTACCTCTGGCTTTTTCACTCACACTTGTAATATTAGGTCGCAACGTCATATTAACTGAGATGGCCTTTATATTAACTGAGATCTGTGTGTTTACACAGACAGACATAACTCATTAGCAGGGAATCAAATCGCGCCAAAAACATATATTGAAAACTGTGCCAAACATTCAGTACACAGCGGTACTGAAACCGTTAAATTTTATTTTTAAAACTCTATATCGCTCAAAATGCAAACCGGTAAATTGGTATTGTTTTGGTTTTGTTTTCTTATACATACATATGTATGCGCAAGAAAAACAGAAATAAATTTAATTTCATCTAAGATTTGTTAGCAAATTTAATTTAAAAATCTACCTACAATTTATCAATTTATTGTTATTTCTATAAAAAAGCAATGCCATTCTTAAGATGAGTTGCAGCATTCAGAGAGCATTCCAAAGTCGTTGCATTCATTTAAACGGTACTCGTTCATTAATATATATTTATTAAAGTATACATTAACAATTTTTATGAATATTTCGGAGAATCGCAGCGAAGCCGATCCCCAAAATAAAAGTAGAACCAAAATCGAAGCTTCAATCGAAATTTTCCAAAATTGGCACCGTAAAACGTAACGTTTGAGATCCAGCTTAATAGACTCTGCTAGTAATCCGCCACGCCTCCCTATGCCTGTTACATAAATAGAAAATATGTAGAAAACGAAACAAAAAATGTTTCTTATCAATTAAATTTATATCAATGTATTGATAGTAATGAAAATAATAGTAATTAAAGTGTGTATATTTATTTTAATTTATTTCTGTTTTGTCGCTTTCTATAGCCTAATATAAAATGTATGTATATCTACTTAAATATTAAGGCGAATTGCAATGCAGACTTTAGAATATTTCCAATCGAATCGAATGCACTGTGGCCTGTTTATTCAGGCTTACGTGCACCATTTGAAGGATCTGTCATTAACAATTGTTCCGCAAGCCAAGATGGGATCTGATGACGATTGTCAAACGGTTTGTTTAATTTTTGACACGTGGCTCCGCTTTGGGGTTGGTTGCAATAATGTCGTTCCTTATGTTAACGAAACGCAACCCTGTGGGTGTGGAAATTTCAACCCCCTTCGGTACGGGTACAACCCTTGCCTAACCGCACTCATTGTCAGATCAGACAAAATGGCGTTACGATATTGTAGTTTCTGAAATGGCGCTGATATTATAAAAGTACAGTCTATGGTTTTCTTGTGCTCTTTCTTCGGTTTTTAAGACTGTTAAGCTCCATTCCTCAGGGATCGATCGTTAAGTAGAAAAGAAACAAAACCTGAACAACTGAAGGACGATCTAATTGCTTTACCTCGCATTCTTCACAGTTTTTTTTTCAGGAATTAGGAATTCAAATGTCAAGTCAAGTCAAAGAATGATGCATAACCCTTGAACGGGAACGCTAAAGATGCGGCAATCCAGATAATCCGTAACGAACAACATCATTCTCCTGCAATCACTGGCCGGCACAATGGGTGCAATGCGTATCCCTAAAAAAGAGATCAAATTGGCATTTTGTCGAAATGTCAAGAGATCCCGAAGATGGACAACAAACAACGGGCGGGCGTTAACCGCACAAAAGGTCGATCGTGTGCCGCCAGCTACAGCTACAGCTACAGCAGCAGCAGCTACAACAGCAACAGCCAATTGTGTGTATCCCTCGGTGTGTTTGTGTCTGTGAGTGTAGTATGTGTGTATATTTGTGTGTGTGTTTGCCCACGTGTAGCGCACACTCCAATGGCAAGAGATCGAGCAATCGGGGCAGGTGAGAATTTTGGGAATTTGCAACGGGGGCTCGGTTTCAACCCTTCACGCATCGTGCGGATCGTGGACCCTGATCTCATCCGATTCGTCTGCGGCGGGACACACCTCGCTATCACTGTTGACATATCGCAGAAACTGCAAATCGGCATTGGGAATTGGAAATTCGTTTGCTCATCGTTATAATCCTTTATGAAGCGGCACGATCGATTGATCGTTTGATCGACCGATCGCATGCCAAACGCTCGCTAAGCACGTGTCGTGATGTACAGGAGATATTGTGTTTTTTTATTGTTAAGTATTTATATTAAAATCTTTGCAAAATTTCCGTTCTCAATCTTGATCGTTGCTTTCAATTTATAACAAAATTAATAATCATCGCTCAAAGTTATTCATAGCAAATATATGTATATGTCCATGTACATATGTATGTTTTAAAGAGTTTTTTGATCGCCATTTATTCGCAATATCTTAACAGTTTGCTATATGGCAGCTATGTATATAACAGAGTGTCGATCCGTTTGTCGGAAAAATCGTACTTTTTAAAAAATGTTTTCTGTTTTTGGGCCATGGCTCTACAAAAATGCATGACCGATTGTGTTTGTCGTAATATTCAGATGGAGAGATCAGAGATCAGATCTGTGATCTTCAAAAATATATATATATATTCTTTTGTGAATCAGCATCAATAACCGTCTCAATATATAGCCATAGTTATCCTCTATATATAATTGTTAATTCTCAGAAACTTTAAAAGCTTAAGCTACCAGACACTATTGCAGTACCTTAAATGTATTTTTAAATTTAGGTAACGTTTACTCAAGCCCTCGTAGAGTGATAAGGGCCATATTACAGCCAAATTTATAGATCTACAGAAACGATTTTTCAAAACATATGCAAAATATGCTATAGTGGACCTTTTAAAAATTTCATTTCGATCGGACCATAAAGACCATTCAAGATGCTATAGTGTCCTAAAATATTCTATCTCAGTGAGTTAGTTACTCGACCAAGTATAGTAGACCCGGGTTCGAATCATGGCGTATTTTGTTTTTAAATCGAAATTATTTTTTTGAATTATATAGTTATGTTACTGTGGCAACTTAATATTCGCTGATATGTCTAATGGTTAGACTGTCAGCTCGAAAAGATAGAGCCCTATATGAAATATGTATAATAAACATACATATATATTTCCAATATGTACTATGGCTGTATAGCATACTTACTAAATTCTCAAGTCTCTGCGATCATTCGCTCGCCTAATCTCACACCTAATCTCTCGCTTGATGATCGCATGCCTGATCGTACAAAAGAGGACATGGACGTGGAATCGCGCCCTTCATAACTTTGACAAAAGTTCAGGCTTTAAGGGGGCTTGATGTAGGCCTTAGCCAGCCTATAGCTCCGGCCAATGTGCCCAGAGCAGATAATCCCGCTGATCGGGCTGATCAAGTAATTTTTCAATTGACCTACAAATTTGCCTAAGCCCCGCAATGGAATTGAGAGTAAATTCTGGAGTGGGTGCGAGTGTGTGTGTGTGTGTCTGTGTGTGGGAATTGGGCCGGACACGTACTATGGTTGCCTGGCAGCGGCAACTGTTGCCGTATGTGGTAATCTGCGGATTTACGCGAAACTTTTGCAATAAGCAGAGCGCAACAATAAATTGAAACTTGCTCGGCGAGTATTTGGCAATATACGAGCAAACTGGTGGCCTAATCTTAAGTACACTCCTGATCCGGTGCTCGCTCCCCGGATTGTCTTGAGCGTAATCTGAGATTAAATTAAAATGTCGCAGGCGCGCATTCATAATCGGGGCAACGACAACTGCGCTCGCGTAAATCCGCCTGTCTCGGCTAATCCTTTCGCTGCGCCGCGCCTCGCCTTGATGCCCTGATGTCCTGGCTACCTGTCTGGCTGCCTGCCTGCCTGGCTGCCTGCCTGTGTCCGTATCTGGAGCAGAGTCTCTTGCCATGCAACAGCGCGCTACACACGAATTAACCTGATTAAAATTGTATTTTTCCCAAATTTTCTGGGATTAAGTTCCGTTCAAGTTCCTTTAACTCGTTTAAGCTACCGGATTTAGTTCAAGTGCTCGACATGCAACGCGGCCTGCAAAGGATCGGCCGGGCCGGGTTGGGCCGAGCCGAGCCGGGCCTGCCCGTCTTTGAGCCGCCTTTGAGCCGATTTTTATTGGGCTGGCTTAATTAGCACAATTGTTTACAAAATTTACCTTTCGTCATGCTGCGATCCACTGACCGAGTCCGAGCCACTGCATCTGTGTGTGTGTGTGTGTTTGAAATCCATGGCACGCACACGCCCACAGCTCGAGCAAGGGCAACGTGTGAAGCGAGCCGATTGAAATTCTATTTAAAAATTAGTCTAATCCACTGCGAAGACACTACCGAACATTCCATCAAATGCCTGGCCCAGAGCGCCCTGACCTGCCTGCTCTCATTCCCTTCCATTCCCGTTAAAGACAACTAACTGGCTTATGCAAATATCGCTGGACCACAGAACCCGCAGCCACGACACAAAGGACTCTCGCTCTACAAAGGGAGCGTGGTTTTTTTTATTGCCCGCGTTTTTTATTGCGCCAGTTATCGAGGTATGCCTGAGATCCTATTTCCTATCATTAATGCTCCTAGCTGAAAGATAAATACATATATCAATTAAGATTCACACTCATTGTAGAAACGAAAACAAAATAAAATCGAAACGAAACGAAACAAAAAAAAATCGTATGCCAATATTTTAGGAAATTTTGATGTACTACATATAGGAAGAACACAATTATATATATTATGTGAATAGTTATAACGCACAAAGACACAATATATACACAATAACAAAAGACCGACAAAAAATGTTGCTATATATCTAATTGATTTATGGTAATTTTGTATCAGGATATATATGTCGTTAGTTCTGTCTGTCATAATTTAATCGAATAAATATAATTCTACTTAAATATCGTATAATGTACATTAAATATTTACTATCCCGACTTATTCACTGCTGACTTCGAAACTGAACATAATATAGAAAGTCAGATATAAGCGCTCCACTCAAAATAAACACTTTACTTCTACTACCTCAAGTTGTTTTGTTATTTAATCAAAACATTTTTATTTAATTAAAACTTTTTTTATTTAATTAAAAATTTGTTAATAATTTTTATAAGCTGAATTAATATCATAGATTTTTAAATCACTATTTTTTTGGCATATATTTTTTGTAGTATGTATATTTATTTTATATTATATATATATTATATTTTTATACCCTTGCAGAGGGTATATTAATTTTAGCCAGAAGTTTGCAACGCACCTTAGGAGACATCTCCGACCCTATAAAGTATATATATTCTGAATCAGCATCACCAGAGGAGTCGAAAAATGGATGTCCGTCTGTCCGTCCGTCCGTCCGTCCGTCCGTCCGTCCGTCCGTCCGTCCGTCCGTCCGTCCGTCCGTCCGTCCGTCCGTCCGTCTGTTGCAACGCAAACTAGTCTCTCAGTTTTTGAGCTATCTTCATGAAACTTGGCACACAAGCTTCTTATTGCTGTAGGCTATAAATAAGTCAGAACGAGCCAGATCGGACCGATATATCGTATAGCTGTCATAGAAGCTATCGGCCGATTTTTGTTGTTTTTCAAGATATTGCAACAAGATTTGGCAAATCTTCTTCTTATTACGTTCTTATTGTGCTGTCAAAATTGTATCAAAATCGGACCACTATAACATATAGCTGCCATAGAAACAATCGGCTGAAATCAGCAAACCTGTTTTGTTTTTGGAAATACCGCACTTTATCAATACTTTTTAATGTTATACAGTAACCCGTCCTTAGTTTTTCCATTTAAATATCTCAGACATTAATATTCTATAGCTGTTATAGGAACAATCAGTCAGTCCGTCTGTCTGTTGCAACGCAAATTAGTCCCCCAGTTATTGAGCTATCTTCATGAAACTTTGATCACAAGCTTCTTATTTCTGCCCTCTGTAAATATGTCGGAAAGGGCCAGATCGGACTGATATATCGTATAGCTGTCATGGAGCCTATCGGCCGATTTTCGTTATATTTCAAGATATAGCTATCAGGCTTACCACATCCAAATCTAAGTGTGTCCCTAATAATAAAGTTCGAAATCGAACTTTTATAACTTATAACGATCAACGATCGGCCTAATGAAGGTTCATGTTGCAATTTTATGGAAATCTGAGTACTGTTACATGTAGCTGTTAAACAAAAAATCATATAGCTGTTATTCAAACAGATCCTTTACAACACAAAGACATTCGACCAAATGCTGTTTCTAAGAATGGTATACTGATATATGCAAAACAAAATATATCGGAAAACATAACATTCTTATATGAAACAGTTACAGTTAATAATGTAAGAAATATATTCCAGTCCATAACATTTAAATACTTGCATACAATAGTCCTAGTTGTTCATAGGAATCCAGCTTTTCCTATTACAAGGTTTCAAAATGAAATCAGAAATGATGTTGAAAGGCTAACGTCAGCTGAAAATAATACAAAATTGGTAATATTAGGAGATTTTAACATTTGCCGATCAACAACCACTGATCAGCTCGAGTCTACTTTAAATAATAAGGGGTTATGTCCATTGTTAAATGTGCCAACAACAAAACATTTAACTCAAATTGATTGGATATTTTGTGATAACACAGTAAGCGGTGCTGCCGCAATCACTTATCAAACTCCATATAGTCACCATGACGGCGTGTTCCTTAGCTATAATCACTAATTAAAAAATAATTTATTTTTAAATATTTAGTTAATTAATTTATTTTATTATTGAAAATAAAGAATAAATGTGCAATGTTGTTTAAGGTATTGTAAATATTCCTCCTCGAGGATTGCGACCTTGTCGTGGTGAGGAGGCTGAGTATTCGAAATTATAAGATGATGATATAATCAATGTACTGTTATAATTCTTCAATAAATACCACAGAAACCAGCAGCAATCCAAATATATTTTATGTTTTGTATAACTGCAAGGGTATGAAACCTTCGGCAAGCCGAAGGTAGCCTTGCTTTCTTGTTTTATTATATATTATATTTTATATTATAATATATTTTATATTTTTTTATTTATATATATATTTATAGTATATGTTGTTGTGGAGCTGCGCTTCCATGTGGCTCAAATGCTTCACACAGTTATTCCCGATCATAATCGTGACTCTAGCAAACGCCTTGCGAGCATTTTGACGCGCATCTGTAAAGGATTAGGAGGAGGTTGTGGCACACGGGGCACGACATTGGCGCCTGCATCGATCGAGCTGTTTGTTACCCAGAGAGAACGGCACAAATTTTTCGGTTAAGCAAATAACAATAAATATTTATTTAGAAAAACAAACGCAGGCAGTAAATTTACATCTTGGGCTGAGGATGAGATGACGAACCGATGGCGACGGCGATGGCGATGTCAGCCCAAAGGGCCTGTTGGTCATAGAAAAACAAATCGTTTGTGTGCATTGTTGAGAGTCCATCGGGACTCGAGCGGAGGCAAGCAGAAGTGAAACACGTGCCCACTTAATATCTGTAGTTGCTCATGTTGGTTTTGGACCCAGTCCCAATCCGTTCCTGAAAACCAAATCGGAAACGATTCGTTGCGTTCAAGTTGAAAAAACAAAACTCACAAGTTTATGCAGTATTTTCTTCAACATAAAGTTACAATATGTTGTGTATTAGACCCACACACACACACACACACACACACACACACACACACACACATAGAGCAATACCCAAATTCGAACCCAATCCAAAGGATTTCATTGTCCATTCACGCCAGACGAGCGCGTGCGCGAGCACCGAATACGCCCCCTCGAGATTAATGAGGATGTGTGCGACGTTTGTTTATTCAATGCAGACGAGTTGCCGGCATCGGCAAGCAGCATGCCTTGGGTTCCCGTTCTGCATCCGAATCCGAGACCGAGACCGAGTCCGAGTCTGAATCCGAATCCTTTCACCGCACACAAACACATGGCTGGGCAGTGTGTGTCCCCGGGTTTCAGCTGCTGACCACACTGGACATTGTGCCCAGCGCCTCAACTCATTAAGCTGCATTCCACTTAAGCATGAGTTGGCCTTTTTTACACTCTCTCTCCCTTGCAGCCATGATAAATGACTCGTGCTCGAAGGTGCCCAAGTAACTCAGCTAGCTGCACACAGATTGAGCTGAAATTTTAGGTAAACCTAGGACCCAATGCATAGTCTAGTATAACATCAAATCGGAGCAATCCTCATACGGCACACAGTGGAAATGTGTCGAGCCTCTGTTCTAACTGTTCTTCAGCCAACAATTAGGGACACCTCTCGCGTGGCTATGGCTCGCGTGAGTCCTAACAATCCCACAGTAAGTGGTCCCGGGCCCATTCTCATCCTCGTTCGGCGTTCCATTCTGAGTCCTCTCCTAATTATGCGTCGTAAATCGAGCGCCTCAAATAACAGAGAACGCAACATGAAGCGAACAGATTTAGTTGCCAAATGGAAATGCAAATGCAAATGCAGTTTGAAAGTTCATTAATCAACTGGCAACTTGTGGCAAATTGTTACAGGCAAGACTGGCTAACGGTGACCGGAACCGATGATCATTAGCGTCCTCGGACTGGGCAGAGAGAGGGAGCGTCGTACAGTCGCGCTTTTGTCACATAATTTGCTGGAAAACCCTAAACTAATTATCCTTGCTGACAGTCCACACAATGGCGCACAGTGCACGGTGCAGGCGACTTATTTCCAGTTACCATCTTGAGTCCAGGATCCAGAAAAGTATCCACAAATGCTCTAATGAATGAATGAATGAATGCATGGCTGATGGAAACTCTTTCTTTTTATCCCGTGAAACTGATACGCCTCGCTGCTCTATTTGGGCAAACAAATGGTGAATTTTCACTCTTGATAATGGCAAAAAGATAAGGGCGAATAATAAGGATCGACCCAGTGCAGGCAGGAAGTGCGGACTAAGGTCCGGTAAAAAAAAAAAACCAAAAGAGATGAGAGCCCGGAATTGCACACAGCCATAGAACCGCATCAATTTCCCTTGTTTGGCCACAAAATTATGGCTCTCCGCAGCGATTATCTTATAACATTGACCAGATATTCGGGTACTCGAATTTCTGGCTTATTGACAAATTTCTTAAGATCGATCCCCTTTGCCCACGAGAACAAATACTGGATGACAGTTACAACAGGTGTGCCCTTTATTCAACCAGTCTGGCCACAATCCCACGATTGAAAAGAACGAATCAAAATTAAATGGAATCGGGTTCCGGAAAAATTTTAGAAAATTACGAGTACAGTTTAAGATTTAAGGGTTAAGTATTGAATTTGAATTTTTAAACATTTCGACCACTTAAAATGGCTTTAGAATCTACAACTAACTTTGTAACATACATTTGTACGTAATATAAATTATACATATAATATATGGGGTCTTATCAATAGACCGTCCGTCTCTTCTTATTATAAAAACAAATTTATCATGGTTTTTAATTTTATTATCATATTATCATACAATCAAATCCATAATTCAACTTATACAATGCGATTTGTAAGCGATGTGTCTAAGATAACATAGTTCCTGCTATTAGACTACATTAACTGCATATATATATATATTTGTATATATATACATATTTTGCTCTTTTGGCAATGTAGGATTGCTGGAGCTTCAAAACATAAGCAAGAGGAAAATTGCGTGAAAATTGCTTAAGTTAGTTAGTTAGTTTAAGTTAGTTCAGTTAAGTATAGTAAAATGTACTTTCTAATCTTAATACAATTTTTTATGATTTTAAAAATAATAAAATATCATCTTAAACCGATAGAAACATTTGTTGGTTCGTATATCAAACGGTTATTCAAAGTTTGGCGCAGGGTATTTTGGTTAAGATCTTAGCAACCACAGGAGCAAGAGGCACCAAATGTGGCATGAGGGTTCCTAAGTATCATACGCAGATAGTGATTACTTTAAATAAATTTAACTATACTATTGTATATTCTATACGGATTATTACCAATTGCAATTATCAAAGTGTATACAATATATATTAATATTTTAAAGTTATGCAATATACTTAATTTAGGGAATCACAGGGAATAAGGGGAAAGAGGGGAATTACTATCCTAAGTAATGGCCTATTTCAAGCCTGAGACTAACAACAGCCGTCACAACTTTGGCAGACATGTCTGCGCGAGTCAAATCGATTGGTTGCTCCGAGTTTCGTCGCTCATTGCGGAACTTCCCCAAATGGAAGTTAAGGGATGCGACGTGGCAGGGTGACGGGGGCGCGGGGGGACTTAGGCAACCCAATTTTAGCCAACTAATTCAGTAGATGTCTGCGCTATAAATGTGTCAACGCGCCAAATTGATGAATGCGTTCGTAGTGTCCGTGCGCAGACAACAAAAGGTCAGCTAAAACCACCCACAATCCTTCCCGTTTCTCTTGCTCCCTAAGTCCAAGCTCCCCCCCAACCCCTGACGGACTTAATGGGAATCCGGCGAAAGGGGTTGACGTTGGGAATTGACAACAATTGTTGGAAATTGCCAAAAGTGACCAAAACAGCGGTCAGCATTGCGGCTACGAAACCATCGCATCACACCGCATACACACACCACGCACACCACGCTCACCCCCACTCACTCCGCTTCCCCTCTGGCACAGCTCGCCTTTTTAATCACGAGACGAGCATCCGGTTTGTTATCATTAAGCAACAAACAACAGCAGCAGCAGCAGCAGGCGCAACCCTTTCGGACACTCTGATTTTCAGCCCCTGGCTTGGGATCTGGATGGGACTCGGAACTCGGTGTCGTAGTCGCGGTCGGGGTCAGGCTGTGACTCCGGCCCTCAAATAATGAAAATGCCTGCGTTGTGATGCGTTGCTGTCTCCTGCTATTTATTTATTAAATGCGAGCCGCACAGCAGCTCCACATCCATTGACTCACACACCCACACCCACATCCACACACACACACTCACACATGACGGTCAATGAACAATGGGCAATGCAGAGGGCCAGCTCGCAACGAGGGTCAGCTGCCACAGCTGTCACATTTTCCCTAAGCCCCTCAGCCACTGCCGCCCGCTCGGAGCGCATCTTTAATGAAGTCTCGCGCCCGAAACTCGTTTTCCTTCCCGTTTCTGGCTCCGCACAAAATGAAGTTAAAGTAGCGAAGCGTACAAAGACGGTGGTGGTGGTGCCCCTGGTGGTGGTGTAAGTGTTGGCAGTGCGATGGTTGCGGCTGTGCCACGCTGATTGGCTGTGCTCGCGACTCAGCTCTGTCGGCTTACGATATTCGACTTACGATATACCCGACATGAGCGACGCAAAATGGCGTAACGTTCGTTCGTGCAAGAAAAATGGAGTCGCTCGCCCCTCTCGCAGCGTGCTGTGCAGTTACTTAAGGATTGCAAAAACTAGATAATAATTGTCACAAACATGTCCTTAAAAAAAGCTGAAATAGTTTGGATAGTTACGAAATATATATAGTTATTTATCAGCAATCTGCCAAAATAAAGGTTTTTACATGAGAACATATAGTCTGCTCAGTAGCAACTTAACATATATATCTATATATATTAAACCCCAAATACTATCTTATCAAAATTGAATAAAAAACATACCCTAGCTTTCTTAAACCAATAAGAATGTTAATATTAAAATTTTTTTAAAAGAACATAGGGAAGACTGAGAATTTTTATTTAGAAGTCACACAGTTAATATATTCTTGATCCCTGTGAACAGCGGTCTATCTGCTCCTATGTTCATGCGTATGGAAACCTAGATCTCTATGATCTAGATCTATGTGTTATAAACTTACGCAGACCAAGTTTATTTTAGGATAAGGCCATGCCCCCATATGGCTAAACAATTGAAGAATTGGAAAAGTAGCTAATTATATATTTAGAAACATTTTTTTTTATTTTTAGTAAAATCGATGTTTTCACTTCATGTATTACTTTCATAAAAATTAACATTAACCAGTCATATGCCCTCATTGAGGCATCTTATACTTCAACTTGAATTAGTTGATCTCCCTGAACTACTTAGTACACATTTTAGTACATACGAGTATATCATAAATATGTACATATATCCAAAGTGAAGCTGACTTGTTGACTGCCTGCATCTCGTCCATATTGTATAACGCATCTCTGAGCCCGACTAGGCAGTTGGCTTTGTGACGGAAGTCACAACGGCGATGCCATTTCCATTTGCCGTGCTCTGGCTGCCATCTTGTTCGCCTAATCTTCGGGGGCTTAAAAAGACGTCTAAGTCGCGGACTAAGGAGCTGATGTTGTTGCTCGACGGATCGCTGCACTTGTGCGAGGACTACGCGTCTGCCGCGTCACGTAATATTATGCGGGATTAACTCGATGTGGCCAGATAGTCAGTCGTACCTGTCGTCTCTGTTTGTGTCTGGGTGCGGGTTTGTGCTTGTGCAAATATTTGCATGGGACTTCCACGAAGGAAAAAGCGATAGGGATAGAGTGGGGAGTGGCGAGACCGAGAGAAGGAGGAGGAGGAGGAGGAGCGAGAAGAAAAATGAGAAAACAGTATCTGAAGATATTTTTCATAATTTTTACAAGAAATACGAACAATACTCGAAGTACATACACGTACATAGTATGTTGACACTGTGATGCTCACACTTTGCCACCTACCAAACTCGTCTGACAAAAGGATTAAACCGCTTAAAGACCGTTTAATCTCATGGATTGCAGTTTTTGCCTAGTTTCGTGTGAAAAAAGCAGAGCGGAGTGGAGAGGAGAGGAGAGAAAGAGCTGAACGGAAATAAAAGACACAAGTTGCTGGCCAACGGCTTTAGAGGGTTAACGCTCAAATTACGAGTGACACTGGGCCAAGAGTCAGTCGAAAGGGCCAAAAAGAGTTAGGCGGAACAAGGCACTGGGAAGGAACCTTATCGGGGCTTATCGCGCTTAACCTTTCCCATTCTCAGCGAGTTGTTGTTCCGCTTCGATTTTATCGCACGCTTCCGTTAGAGGAAGAGGACGAGATCAACTCCGAAGATCGTGCGAATTGACAATTGACACAATTACCAGGAGACGCTGGAGGAGATTCGGTGCGCTGCTGATCATTTTGACAGCAATTGTCTGGTCAACAATGCGAACCTGACCCAGTCCCACACCTCTCTCTCACTCTCTCGCACGACCCCTGCCCCGTTTGGGCTACTCCACCTAACGGGGTTTTGTAGGCGGATTTGCGTTGACAACAATGCGCCGCAAAAGGTGTTAAATGTCCCGCTTGATAGATTGTGCCAGAGAATTCCCGTTTCTCCACCCCGCACCACGGTCTCTGCCCCGCTCCTTGTCTGCCTTTCCCCGTTGCCATTTGAATTGTTGGCCTCATAAAACGACTCTATAACTCTTTTTATGTGGGCACTGCGGCACACTCCTGCCATGATGAACTCCATTTACCCCTGCCTCCAATCTTATCTTCCTGCTCACTCTCTCTTGCACTCTCTCTGCGACTGACAGCTCAGAAGTTAACGGTTTATGACAATCTCTGCTGGCAGCTAATCAACTCGGAGATGCATAAAATTAAATGAGCACTGAAAGGGCTGCTAGATCGGGACAACGGGAATATCTATTATAATGCCCATAGTACGGGGTGCGGGGTTCTGTGTGCTGAGTTATTAGAGAAATATTCCACATTTGATGCGCAGTTACAGTTGCAATTGCAATTGTATCTTTGTAGCTGTGTAGCTATGCCCATCCTCCAGCCACCCCGCCCATCTCTTCTCTATCTCCCTCGCACACCATGTCTATATGACTCCGATCCGAACGGTTCTCACACACATCGATACTCGCAGGCGATAGACCATTGTCTCCCGGCGTTGACAGTTCATCAAAACGAATGATGCATGCAAAATTCATATTGCCCATACGAGTCCAACGGATACCCTACGGAGACGGGCATTTTGGTAAACGGAAAAACGAAGATTATGTTGTTATTTAACATATGAGTATTGCAATGGAGAAATTTGAATGAGAGTAATGATAATGTTGTATTGATTGATAATTTAATTTTTTTTTATTTAATTTGTTGATTTAGTTAAGAATCAATGTTGTATATTGACTACTTGCATACGAATCAAACAAATACGTAGCAAAGCCATATTTTTTAAATTCATAACATTTAACACCTTACAACTATATATAATTAAATAAATATATAATATATATATAATTTTATAATTTATTAAATTTATATTTAGGTACTAGTTTAACAAGTTCAATTTAAGTGTCTTTGAATTATTTAACATTTAATTGTTAGAAATAGATCTAGATAGATCTTAACATGCAATATATTATTCTTTAAAATATTAAGTTTGTGCTTCAAATAATTAATCTTTAATTTGTATAGTTGAATAAAGTAGATAAATATCGTATACCCTTTCATCTGTAGCTCGTCTCTCTCTCTCTCGTCGTCTCGCCTCTTGCATGTAGCGTACTCAGCTGTTGCCAATGCCGAACCCAACCCGTTGACTATGCCTGCGTCTCCTTTCGTCTCCGTCTTTGTCTCCATCTTTGTCTCTGCCTCTGTCCTCTCTGATGCAGCATGAAATGTTGCATTTCTTGAGCGTCTTTGTGCCTGCCTTCCCGTTAAATTTGTGCGTGGTGGGCGTTGACGCACACAGAAACTGTTACTCCCACGTCGTGCCGGGGGGTGGAGGAATCAGCACTGCCATGTGCAGTCCTGGTGCTGGTGGTGGGGGCGTCACCGTTGCCAAACAAGACAACGGCCACAATGCGCCCGGCGTAAGGAAGTAGCCGGTTAGTTGTGCCCATTTAAATAGTACTCAGGGACTATTGATGCTTCTGTGGCCATTCTGGGACTTTTGACTTTGACTGCATGCATAATGCATAATATGGCATCGCCGGCAGGGTGGTCTAATGGGCGCATCCATCATTTGGGTATGAAATGGGAATCGGAAGTGGGAAGTGCAGAGTGGGAAATGGGAAGCGATAAGCAAATGAACCTTGCTATCGCCTGAACCCGACAAGTTCAACCGAGCTGACAATATTTGCACATATTTCAACTCTTTTTGAACTTGATAATATTTACAGATCTATTCGAAATATTGACTCGATCGCATGGCATAAGAATGATAATCGAATGGATTGCATTGTCTGAGAACTTGGGCTCTGTTTAAGCTACGCAAATCCAGCATGTTCTTTGTATTTGCTCAGATAATAGAAACTAAGATTGAACCTCGACGCGACATGGCGTGGATCTGGAACCTGTCTAGACCCGGCAAAGTGTCAGTGGAGTGGCCGAGCAGCAGTCTCGGTGGTAATCAAAACCTCAATATAATTGACATTGTAATGCAATACGCCATTAGAGCGGGATGGCTCTAATGGTATCTGGAATCTGTAATCGCGAATCAGTGCGGCTCACTGCATCGCACTGATCAATGAACCAAGACCAAGACCGAGCGGGTCTCACTTCCTACTTGGCCCATCGTCTGCTGTCTGCTGTCAATTAAAAAAATTCCATAATTGAGCAGCATTTGGCAGGGATTATGCATATTCCGACTGGGCAAAGCTGTCGGACAGAGAGGGAGAGTATAGGATAACAATTAGCAAAAGGATTTGCCCTGCGACGGAAACTATAGTAACGCTGCAGCACACCGTACTTAACTCGTGTGTCCCTTTAGTCTTTTTTAGTCCCGGCACTTCCGTCACGGAAGTGATCTTGACCTGCACCCGGCCTCTGGCCCGCTGCACAATCCCGATCCTTGAGTAAGCATGCATGAGTATCTGCAGAGATCTGTGTCTCAGTCTCTTGTCTATGCCATTATCTGCCGCAAGTGTCTCTCATTCCTCTTCTGTTTCTGTTTCTTTTCCCTTTTCTGTTGCTGCTTGTGCATTTTGCATATGCAAACAAACAACAAGTGAACGAGGAGAGGAACCATTGGAACGGGCTGCGATGTCGGATTCGAGCCTGGTTAGTCTTTTGCAACTGCACAAAACACACTCCACAGCGCTTTTGTGCCAGGCACCCGGACACGATTAATCCCTGTCTACTTCCTAGACCCGTTCCGACTGCACCTGAGCCTGCTTCCCGCTCTCTCTTTCACTCTCTGACTCTGTATGAGATCTATGGACTAACAAACCTTACTACTTCCTCATTAGCATGCAACCTGGGTCCCGAGCCACTTCAGTCGAATTGGCTGATAGGCTTATACAACAGTCCAGACGTACCCAAACAATTCTTTAAGAATTACATATATATATATTACTAATTCTAATTCAATACATACACGAATTTACACTACACAATGAACTATCCATACTGTAGTTTCAATGCAGAAAATTACTCTTAAGATTTATCTTATCTGATTCCTTAAATGAATCGAATAACTTTTCAAAAAACTTTATGAACCCAAATAAAAAAAGATATTATATTATTATTTATTTATTTATTTAAAGTCAACTATGAACTGTAGACTGTTGGAGTAAAATATAAAAGAATTATACAAATGTAAATTTAGCAAAGATATTGGAAACAAAAAAAAATAATATTATTTTATTTTATATTAAAATTAAATTTAAATTAAAAGTTAAAAAAAAAGCGAAAAAATATATATATTAATAAAATTTAAACTTTAAATTGACGTTGAATATGAAACATTAAAACATTAAACATTATACTAATATTAGGAAAATAGGTACTCAAGATATCGGCATATGCTTAAAATATAAATAAACTTAAAAATAGAACATTAATTAAAATTTAGATTTATTTAAAATATGTATATATGTAGTTCACAAAACTAAAGATATGGCTTAGACAGACAATATATTAGTTTGAAGAATTATTAGAATAATCTGTTAGAATAAACCTTATATCAAAATACAACTTAAGATCATAATAAACTTTCAATAAATTGATCAATTATAATAAATAAATTGATATTTTATTATTTTTCATTTAATTTTATATTATTTTCTCACCCTGTGTTTATATGTGACGACTAAAAATGCATATTTAAAATACATATTTATAGTGTTATACATATCTGCATATATTTAAAAATAAAGCTAAGTGAGTGACAACATATTTTAATACAATAATTGAAATATTTCTGCGAAAATAATTTCAGGTAGGACCACATCGAAAGGGTCTGTCGGTGGCTGGAAGTCAACCCATTCTATCGATCTGGCTAAATGCAATAAAAGATTGGCAAACGCTATTAAGGCAGTCGACTGCGAGGAAAGCCAAGGAGTTAGTTTGGCCAAATTCCGGGAAACACGAGAGTGTACACCAATAACCCAAAACCCCTTTCAGTCAATTAGTCGCTGATTTTCTTTGTGTCAGTTTGTTGCTTTTTGGGTGAAATTATAAAAATGCATCCACAATGAAGACACGAACCCTTTTGCGCGTTACACGACGTTTTATGGCGTTTTATAAGCGCCTAAAAAACACACCCACACACACGCACACACACACATTCGCCCACCGCCCACACCGACCTGGACCTGCGTTCGCCGAAGCACCGCAGTAACCGAGCGTCCATTATGCAATAAAAAACGCATCGCGAGTCTCTCGCCCTCTTGGGCAATAGAGACTAATGCGGAACGTGGAATATGTATAGCAACCCGTTCGGGGTGCTCTACCTGGCCCAGAGAAAGGCAGGCAGGCGGGCATATGGGCCCTTCTGCTCGCTACTTTTTTACGCTGGGCATAAAAAACGCTCAAGGTCGCCTGGGACAAGGTAAAGGATTGTTGACAAATGTTGCATCTTTGTTCGCGGCCAAAAAACGGCGGCTAGCTCATTATATTATCAACAGCGATCCATAGTTTTATGGCATCTGTTTACCCTCTCGTTTTTTTAGGCAGAGATTCCGCCCGGTTCGGTATCGTTTTTTCGCTGAATCTGGATTTTACTGCGAAAATGGCAACTCTTTTGCTACGCGTAGCGACTTTTTATGGCCGCCAGGTAGAGCCGCAGCTCAATGAGGGATTTTTCACTCGCGGTTGTATGTGTTGTGTGTCTCTGTGTGTGTGAGTGTGTGAGTGTTTTAGTCTTATCCACCATTTTTACGGTTGGATTAGCGTCGGATTAGCATAAGTTCGTGGTTTTTTGTAGAGAGATTAGCGATCATTACGGTTCGAATGCGCGAATTTTTCTTTCTTTCGTTTTTTCATACATTTTGCGTTCAATGGGCAAATAAAAAATGAATGAGAATGTTGCATAACATATTCGGGGGTGTAAATCGTAATTTGAATAAAGTTATTATTAATTTTGTTTAAGATAGGAGTCTTCCAAGAAGGAAGTTGGAATGACTCTGCTCAAATTACTACAGAATACAGTTAGTTCGAATACTCTATCGGAAATATATTTTAAGATATATAGAACTTAATTTAGTGGAATCTGTTACTGTAAGATATTTGAAATATATTTTTACTTGTGAGCACTAAAAGTTTTAGTTTTTCGTTTTGAAAAAAAAAACACATATTTAGAAATGCATTGTTTCTTTTCCTATGAAGAGTAAAGATCTGCAAGGATTGTTCCTATATCTATAAATGATATATAATAATCTATAGTATCTGATACTGTAAAAGGCTTAAAAGCTTTAAGAACTGCAAAAAATAATTAATTTTTCGACTTATTATTTTTACGACAACTATTTGTCAGTTAAAATAACATATCACTGTTCCATCGATTTTGATTACATTTTGATATCATATTGCAGATATATCGAAAGTAACCTATGGTGAGTACCTTTATCTTAAAAATTACAAAAATTTTTAATGGCAGTTTCAATATTTCGTTCTGATTAAGCTCATTAGCAAATATTTCATAAGTATCTGATGTGCTAAGTATAATTAAGATAGTTTTAGCCTAATAGATCAGTTTGTAAATTTAAAACATTTATTTTTTTTAAGGAAAAAAGTGAAATTATGAGAAATATTCGAGATCATTACAACATAATGAAGAAGAGATATCAACAAGTAATTTTGGTCGTTTTCATCGCAATGTGGTTTAATTGAAGATTGCTTATTATGTTTTCCATGATTGCATATCTTCTAAATATCAATTAAATAATACAAAATTGTTGGTATAAACAGTTGTTAAATATAAATATTAAATATGTTATATGAATTTCCATACATCAATCATTTATTGGTTGATTCCCAGAGTCTTTTTACATTTCAAAAGAAGGATATGTCGACTTCCGCTTGGCTTATTTATCTGTATGTTTGTATGTGTGTGTGTTCCTCTGTCGCGACATTGTATAAATGTATATATGTTTAATCCGGAGCCCGAATCAAAGAGCAAGTGAGCCAGCCGCTGGACGCCGTGAGAGACCGTTAGGAAAACAGTTAAGCAAATTAAACAAAGGCTTAGACTATCCCACGCCACTCAAGTGATCTTCGACATGGTGTCGCCGAGGCAAGACGAAGACAGAGCGGGGAGGGAGAAGAGGCCAGAGAGAGAGGATGTGGCCAGCGATAGAGTAAACAAGACCGAGGCCAGGAGGACACTTGTTCGCATCAATTTGAGGGCTGTTTGGCGACATGAATTAATATTGAACCCGGTAGGGAATCTGCAATCGGATGGGAATCGAAGAGACGAGGAGAGTAACTGGAAGAAGCTCGACCTTGGTGATCGCGGGGCATGGTATGACGGGCAAGGCTTGCACGCTTCCAGGAAGGCGCAACGCTGCCGGGGACTAGGCAAATGGCGCATTATTTCCATACCCGTGCGGGAACGGGAACGGGAACGGGATCAAGATTGACTGCATAGAGCGATGCGAAAGGATGCGCTAACGCGCAAAGGGTCCGCCAACCTAATTTTCATAATTTGTCACGCACAATCATTTGTGCAAGATCTGCGCAGAATTCGCAAACACTCGCACACACACACAGATACACACACACAAACACACCCACATACACACAGCAGAAGCAGAACTCTGGGCTGGTCTATGAGACAAAAGCGCAAAACAAACGGATTTAACTATTCGTAACCCTTGGCCTCATGTGCTGTCCATCTATCCAAATATTCTCTTCCTTTCTAGCCCTATCTTTCCCTTTAATATATATGTATGTATGAATGTATGTGTTTTTCGCTCGTCCTCCCCTCGACTAAAACTCCCCGCTGTGGCCTAATGAAAGCCAGCGAAATGATTTGCCCTAATTGCTTCTGGAAGTAAAAATTGCGACTTGCGCGTATGCTCAACTTAGTCGAGAAATAGTCCCTATAACATCTGAAGATTCTCAACAATTTGCCTGACAGGATATAAGCCCCACTTCGCATATAATTTTCCCGTTTTTCTCACTCCTTCTTTGCGCGGTAATTAAGGCATAAATCAGGCTTGTTTCAAGCGAATGTGTGTCTTAAAAAACCAAGAATCTCTCACAATACTTTCAGGTTTTCCCAAAAAATAAAGGGAAGGAAAAAGAAAGGGATTGAGGAAGAGAATAGAATTTGGTGAACTGTAATACGTGAAATGAGCTAAGAACAATGCAAGAGAAACTAACAAAAATATTCGCGAAAAAATGCATAAAACTAATGCAAAAGGAGAAAGAAGAAGCAGTTAAATTCGAAAGGGTCCGAAGACATTGGCAAATCTCAACAACAACCCTCGTAAAACCCTTTGACGCTCGCCTCGACAGCAGCCTGGCAGCAGCAGCAGCGGGGAAAGAGAGCGAGAGAAAGAGAGAGAGAGAGAGAGAGAGAGAGAGAGAGGGTGAACTGTCAAAAAGGGACGCAGCAGTAACTCACCCCTTTGCCTTTGTGTGCGTGTGTGTGTGTGTGTGTGTGTGCTCGGCCTACCTGCCCCTGGGCTCAACCGCCATTGCCATTGCTGGGCGAGCGGAGTGAGTGCAACGGGAAATGAATGAAGCGAGCAGCGAGGGCGCTGCCGCTGCCGCTGCCGCCGTTGCGTCGGCGTATAAAAGGCAGACGGAATGCGAAGTTGAAATCAGTTAACGTTCGACAACGTCAGCGTCACGTCACGAGCAACAGCAGCACTTGCCACAGCAACAGCAGCAGCAGCAACATATTTGCAACGACAACACATTTTGAGCTACGCTTTGGATTAGCCGCAGCACATTAACCCAATCCAACCTCGCCGAACCGAACCAAGCAGCATGTTGATGCACGAGAAACTCATGGCCGGGCAGTTCTTCGATCTCAAGAGCGGTAAGTTAGCCACGCCTTCCCCCCTGCAACACGACCTTTTGTACTTATCCGATCTCTCTCTCTCTCTCTGCCTCTCTTCTCGTAGATCGCAAGCCACTCTTGCACCACCACCATCACCACCAGCATCACACGCTGCAGCACAGCCAATTGCAGCAGTCGCACCAGCTGCACCACCACCAGCAACATCACCAGCAGGCACAGCAGCAGCAGCAGCAGTTGGGTCTGCCCAAAATGGATTTGTACACCGCCTACGCCTATCAGCAGCAACTTCTGGGCAGCGCAGCCGCCGCTGCAGCGCTCAGCCAGCAGCAGCAGCAACCAGTTGCTGTGCCCGCCGAAGTGCTGGATCTGTCGCGTCGCTGCGACAGCGTGGAGACGCCACGCAAGACACCATCACCCTACCAGACCAACTACAGCTACGGCAGCGGCTCCCCTGCCGCCTCGCCCACAGCAATTCCAAGCAATCTCTTGTACTCCGCACAGGCAGCAGTTGCCCAGCAACAGCAGCAGCAGCAGCAACAGCAGCAACTGGCCACACTCTACCCAGCTCTGTATTACGGCGCCAACATCAAGCAGGAATCCACAGCGGCACCCACCATCAACAGCAGCAACGCCACCGCCAGCCTGCTGCAGACCTTTGCCGCAGCCTCAGCAGCAGCAGCAGCTGCCGCCGTCTCGGCCAGCGCAGCCATCTCGCCCCGTCCGGCCAGCAATGCCAGCACCATGCAAATCGATGTGCTCGAGGCACCACAGTCACCGCCGGCACCAGCTCCCACCAGCGATCAGTTCAGTCGTGGTGCCATTGGCTCCACAACACCCACAAGCAGCACAGCTCCAATGGCAGCTGCAGTCTCCGCCAGCTCAGACCCCGCAAAGAACACTCGCCCCTTCAAAGCCTTCCCTCGTGATCCGTTGGTGATTGCAGCCAACTTCGCTGCCACCGATGTGCTGCTGGATAATCCCCGCGTGGAACGTTACACAGAATACCGCAAACGTGTACTCGAGCAGATTCGCAGCTCCAACGGTGGCACTCGCACCGTGACCAACCCAAAGATGCGTCGCACCAATTCGCGCAGTGGCAGCGTCAACGAGGGCAGCTCCTCGAACAACAACAGCGAGAGCGAGGACCGCGCAGCCGCCGAGGAGTCCAGCGATTGTGATTCACATGCAGGCAACTTCGAGAAACTGGCCTCAGCCTCAGCTGCCGGCACAGCTCCAGCATCTGTATCTGCGACCAACAACGGCAACATGTCCAGCAGCGCCGGCCAGGTGAAGGATGCAGCCTACTACGAGCGGAGGCGTAAGAACAACGCAGCTGCCAAGAAGTCGCGCGATCGTCGTCGCATCAAGGAGGACGAGATCGCCATTCGTGCCGCCTATCTGGAACGCCAGAACATCGAGCTGTTGTGCCAGATTGATGCACTCAAGGCGCAGCTGGCTGCCTTTACGGCCAAGGTGGCTGTCTAGGCTAAAGCGCGAAGATAGCGAATCGATAACGATGACGATTACGATAACGATAACATGGGCAATAACAACAGCCACACTGCCATTCGCTGCTTGTTGCGTTGAACGCGTGCGAGTCTCAGTTCCGTTTGCAAAAATATTTCGATATTTTTTCAAATATTTTGTACGAATCGTTTCGTTTCGAGGGGGCAGCTTATCTGTGAATTTATCAACCTCCTTTTATGCTCACGACTCACACACACACACTTGCATACATGCACAGGCACCAACACAAAGGAGAGCTCTTCAGGTATTATATTTAAGCAACTTTTTTTTTTCATTGACTTTTACTATAAGTTCTTGCGTTTGTAAAATGTAGTCCTAGGCGATTCTCGCGCAACCCTCACCAGTTAATTAATGTGTACGTATATCTCGCACTTTGTATGCAGTCCTATTATTGTAGTTGTATAGCACGATCTAGTTGATAAGCGCAATTTTTTTCATAACCTTAAGCAGTAACAAAAATAAAAAAAAAAACCAAAACAACAAAATTTGAAATGTGTGTATCGATTTCTTGGTGGAGCCATCTGGTGTTCAAATTGCATCTCGATCTGCCTGTTGTAGCAGTTAGCATTTGTCCGCTGACAATTAAGGGGAAATACACAAAAGTCACACATGCTAGTTTTTTTATACAGTTTTCAATTTTATTTCTTTGTTTTATCTTCTTTTTTACTTTTTTTTATTTGTCTTTTTTTCTTTCTGCCGCCCATCGCCCACATTAATACTAGATGTACGCATTAAAGACCAAATATGCTTATGCGTGTGTGTTAATTGTTACGATCGCACACACAGACAGCGCATAATATACAAACACACATACATACATGTGCATGTATGCGCTAGCTAAAAATTCTAGGTTTTTGTTGTTTTTTAATTACGGTTTAGATTTCGGTTTTGTTTTTGAGTTAGATTACGTTACACACTAAGATTACTGCCCATATCAAGGCTTAATGAACGATTTCTTGTCACCATCTCAGATTAGTTTACTTTAGTTGGTTTACAGCTATGTATATATACTATATAAGTATGTATATAAGTATATTCCCATTATTTGGTAATATTAAATATGAACTTTATAAGGCTAAGTCGTTTACTAAAGTGATTCTTCGCTATATGTTACATGGCTCAATATAAATATCAATCTCAGTGCTGACAACAATTTACTGGTAAAATGTCAGTCCCGGGGCCTGGACAAACTACAAATATTTCATTCGGGGCGATTCGTGGCGTGTTCTCTGTTAAAATACAATCTTGCATAGTTATGTACAACATGTACTGGTTGGTTTGTTTGGAGAGTAACGAAAACTGTTGGAATTCATTTGTTTTTGTATCTTTATTTTTGTTTATTTTTTTTTTTTATTTATGTATATACCTTTTATTGATATTTTTCTTTCATTTTCTCAATTAAATGCTAAAAATTAATGGTAAAAAAAAATATTACATATTTATATATAGATATATATATATATATATATATATGCGTATATGTAAGTTTATGTATAGATAATATGTATTTTTAAAAAAGCTAATTTACACAAATAGAAGTGACATTTTGGGGATAACAACATATGTGGGTATCGGGACCAGGGCGTGTGTACTAGGACCGAACAATGTGTGTACCATGTGTGTGTGTGTGTGTGTGTCTGTCTGTGGTAGTATTTGGAAGGGAGGGGTCTCTTATTAACTCAAACAATTATGCGTGTAGTGTAAAACAAAGTGTTACGTCTTGTAATCATATGGTATACATATACTACATATGTATTTACTGACCGCTTTTCTATGTACAAACACGAACACATGCAACCGGCATACTCATCTATCAATCGATCATCATCTTAATAATGATGACGACTCAACAACAGGGCGCAGGTGCAAAAAAGTACAGTTCACTCGAAGAATACGCAACGCTAAAACGCTAATCGCTGCTTACCGCTAATCACTATCACTTAAATTATGTATACAAATTGAATTTTCACTAAACATGATGTGCATATTAGCATTATACAATCTGCTTGGACCGCATTGCATACCGCACGTGATTTTGTTTCCTTCGTTAATTCAGTATTATCTTGGGTTGTCTTCTTTAATTTATTTCCCTTTAGTTTATTTATTGATGATGCTGCTGAACGCGCCACTAAGCCACAAACTGGTTAATATCGCTGGAGAACATCTGTAGCAAACAGTTACGAATCATGTCTCCGGCATTGGTACTGATATTGGTGTTGTTGTTCATCTTATGATTCTACTTGCTGTTAAAGTTGCATTACTGTTGGTCTGGTATGGATTGGATTGTGCACACATGTATGTTATATATTCCTATTGCAAATCATATATCGCGATTCGCCCTAATTGCATATGAACATACATAAAAGATATGTGTATATATATATATATATCTGTATGAATACACACACATAACTTAAGAGCGTAATGGAAGTACATGCACATATGTATAAACATACACACACATCTATGTATATAGGCTGTATCTATTTGTATAATTAATATGAGAAATGCGTTCAGAGGCTTGTTGATTGTTTTCTACGAAAAGGACATCTATGTTACTATTTCAGTGTCTAATTTCAAGTGTACAAAAATAAACTGTATTCTGCAATTTATAATTTGTTTTCTATGTGTATATTTAATTTTTAAACCCTCCACCCCCTTTGATTTCTAGAAAACCTCCACGCACCACTCAAAAAACGTTGGCGTCGCTTGTCAATTCGAGTTGTCGTAGTTATCTAAGGAAACTTTCTGATTTGAGCATCATATTACTATGGCAGCTATGGGCTATAAGCTATATACGTATGTTTTTATGTATATTAATGGATTTCATATATGCTGAATGTGTGTGACTCTGATATAACAAACGTAGGCTGCATTGGGGATTTGCACTTTACAATATTGTTTCCTATTCTACCAAGATATCGGAAGTTGGCAAAAATATAAAGCAAATAAATACGTATCGTAACAAAGATGAGTACACAAATATTTACACGGCTCATGCATAGGAATACCGACAGGCTAAGAATGTATCTAAGGCTCGAAAAGACATTTAAGACTGGCAAAGAAGGGGTGAAGAAGTACAAAAATGTGTTTTTCTATTCATATCTATTCGTGGTCTGTGTGATTATGCTTCAAGATTTTTTTTTGTTTTTTTTTTTTTGTTGCATTAAAATGTGATGTTTATTTGAATCTCTCTCACTCTTCCTCTCACATACACATTTTCGGACACACACACACACACACACACACACACGGACACAGGGCACACGCACATATGTACAATGTTTGTATGTAGTTGTATATCAATATCTACGCACAAGAAACACATTTAAATATTTTTTTTTGTTTTTGGCGCGTCATATAAAAAATTTCGTTGCTACTTAAGAACTAAATTTTCATTAAAATATAGTGTATATGGGTGTGTGTGTGTGTGTGTGTGTGAGAGAGAGAGAAAGTGTGTGGCATATGTGTGTGCGTGTGTTTTTAAATTACAGTGATAAATTACAGTTTGTTTCATAATGCTGTCTCCAGCTTACAACTTAGTACGCTTTCTCGGTTCAACATCGTTTTCAATATTAATACAGCAATAGGGTAGGGGAGTCAATAAAGTTGTTGTTGGAACGGGATCAGAGCCAATCGGCCCACACACACGTAGACACACACATGCGTGCGTGTAAAAATTTTAACTTGTAAACTATAATTTTCTCTTTTAGCTCACTGATTTTAAATTAGTTAACAATTCTAAAAAAAAAAAATAATATGTATGTAGATGTATAACTTATATATGTGTGTATATATATGGGGTTTGTATTATAATTTTAGAACCTAAGCGCCTGCCTACAAATCAATAATCAATATTACAAAATTTATCATTATTTTAATAATTATTTTATAAAAATCTAATTGTTTTTTATTTAACCAAAGGAAATATGCCTTTTCTTTACTGTTTTTTTTTTTTTTGTTTTACGTTGTTGTTTTTGTTTTGCAATTTGTGTTGTGTGGCTTTTGCTTTTGTTTCTCTTTTGTTGATTGTTGATTGTTGTCCGTATGTCATATGTGCCTGTTGTACTCTATAGATAATACAGATGAAGACACATATGCATAACATATATAACCGTATGTACATGTTAATTGTATACTCGCTAAATTTGTGTACGTATGCATTCTAAGTATGTTAGCGTAATCGTAATTATAATTATAATTATATATATAATTGTAATCGTAATTGTAATTACTTAGAAACATTGCTTATGTTTAACAATTGTTAGTAAATTGTCGTCGTTGTTGTTGTTGCTGTTCTTGTTGCCCGTCTAATATGTAAAATATTAATGTTATTTGTTGGTGTTTATCCTCAGTTTTTGTTGTTGTTGTTGTTTTTGAACAATTTGTTGTTGCCTGTTATGGAGCCAGCCTTGCCTTGCTGTTGTCAACGCATTTCTCTTGTTGCTGCTGCTGCTGTTGTTGTTGTTGTTGTTGTTGTTGGTCTAGGTATTGTTGCCGTTGTTACCATCAGTGCAAGTGTAATTGTTGTAAATGTTGTTGTTCATCTGTTGTTGTTCATGCGTGATTCTATTTACGATGCTCTCGATGATGCTCTCGGTGATGATCACGGTGATGTTCACGATGATGATCACGATGATGATCACGTTGATGTTCACGGTTATGATCACGGTTATGTGTGCGCCGCTTGTGCGAGTGCGCTTTTGTGGCACGGCTGTGTGATTTGGAACTCATTCTGTTGGAGGACGACGCAGCCGTCGGGGCCGTTGCCTACAGAGTCTCCTCGAAGGCAGCCATGAGATCGCTCTGCATATTCATGTCGATTTGGCCGGCCAGCTGTGGAAATTAGAACGGTGATGAAAATCAAGAGTTGCACATTTAGGATGTGTTGATTAAATGTTATAAGTAATAGTGCCAGTTTGTGGCACCTTCTTTTCGCCCCTATTCTTCACTTACCGCCTCACGTCTGCGCCGCTCTTGTTCGGCTCGCCGTTGCTCCGCCCGTTTGGCAGCGGCACGATCCTGCTGCGATGGCTGAGTCGGCGAATTCTGGCCTTGACCCGGCGAGGCCTTTAGCTCGTCCACACGCGATATCTGCGGCTGTGAGTCGTGCACACTTTTTCTGACATTTCGAAAGGAATAAATGCATTATTAATTTTGCCTGCCAATCTGTTTTTTTTTTATTACGCTACTCACCGTCCGCTTTCCATGGCACCCAGAGGCGATGCAGCTAGCACAGCTGCCGCTGTTCCCTGAGCCGCCGCTGCTGCTGCTGCCGCTGCTGCATGTTGCGCCTGGGAATTGCTTGTTCCCTGGTGGCCATTACCGGGCGCAGTGCCTCCTATCGTTGCAGCGCCAATTCCAATTCCACTGCCCCCACCGCCGCCACCTCCGCTGCTGCCACCACCGCCCTGACTATTGGATCCCGTAACCATACCGCCGCCTAAGCTACTATTGCTGTTACTGCTGGCCGCACCGCTGCCAACTCCACTGTTGCTGTTGCTGCTGACGTTAACCAATCCGCTACCGCTGACACTGCTGCCGCTATTGGTACTACCACCGATAGCGCCACCGCTGCCGCTACCCGCGCTGCCAGGTCCGTTGCTGTTAGCTGAATTGCTGCTGTTGTTTCCACCGCTGCCGCTGCCGATTCGGGATGCATCTGTGGCGCTGCTACCGCGGTCCCGTTCACTGCTGCTCTGCGCGCTCGACTGCGACAAAGCGTTGCCAGCACTGTTGCTGTTGTTGGTACCGCCACCGTTGTTGCTATTGCTGTTGCCACCAGCGCTAGCAGCATTGGCAGCCACAGCGGCGGCAGCTGCTGCAGCTGCGGCTGCCGCTGCAGCCGCCTGCGTAGCAGCCACTGCTGCCGAGGCAGCCGCCGATGAAGACGATGATGAGGAAGATTTGTGATGCTTACGCTGCTGCTCCTTTTCGGCCGCTTCCTTTTGATGCTTTTTCTCCTTCTCAGCCGCCTCAAGCAGCTTGAGGCGATCACGTTCTTTGGCTTTATTGCGGAATTGCTGGAACGAGTCCATGGCCGGTTTGGCCTTGCTAGATGTAGTCGCCGTGTTCTGTGGGGAACTGGCCGAGGCTAGTGACGACCACGAGCTGGCATTCTTCAGATTCTGCTCGACACTTGACTTAAACACCTGAACCTGTGAGAAGCCTCCGTGGGCATTGCTGCCAACATGCATCTTTAGGTCGGAAGGCGATTGCTGTGGTGGCATCACTTTTTGATGTTGCTGCAGCTGCTGCTTGTCAGGCGGACTGGGCATCATGGACTCGATGGGTTTCGGTATGATCAACATTTTGTTTGCGGCCTGGCTGCTCTGTTGTTGCTGGGACAATTGCTGGTGTTGTTGCTGCTGTTGCTGCTGCTGTTGATGGTGATGTTGCTGTTGCTGCTGGTGATGATGCTGCTGCTGCTGCTGTTGTTGTAACTGCTGTTGTTGTAGCTGCTGTTGCAACTGATGCTGCTGCTGTTGTTGATGTTGCTGCTGTTGCTGCTGATCACCATCCTTGTGCTTACCACCGGCATTGCCCATCATCATTGCCATGGGCATTACATGGAGCAGTGACGATGCCGTCATATTGAGATTATCGAAACTAAAGTCGGGAACATTGTAGCCATTATTGTGCGCTTGCTGCTGCTGCTGCTGTTGTTGTTGTTGCTGCTGCTGCTGTTGTTGCTGCTGCTGTGATTGATGCGCAAGCGGCTGTTGCTGTTTTTGCGTGTAGGCAGCTGCTGCCATATCCAAATTAAAGATTGGGTTGTTCAGCAAATGATTGCCATTCATATTGGCCACATTGTCGGCAGTTTTCGTCAGCAGCTCAGACATGATGACGTCCATGTGTTGCTGCTGCTGTTGTTGTTGCTGCTGCTGCTGCTGCTGGAGTCCGAATTGCTGTTGCTGCTGCTGCTGGTTGCCCGGCTGCTGCATCAGATGCGCCTGGTGAGTCATTAAAAAGTTATCTGTCAGCGATGACTTGCCGGTGGAGGAGGCGCTATACTCCAATGAAGCCAGCGACTGCTCCACGGGATCATCAAACTGTGGTATCTGTTTCAAGCCTGCCGCCAGCGAAGCGTTCGACAACACATCATTTACGCCCACGCCCAGTGTACCCGTGTTATTATTGTTGTTGCTATTGTTATTGTTGCCAACGGCACCGGTCGAGGCGAGCGCAGCTGTCAGCGCAGCATGATGGTCACCAATCTCCGGCTGCTTGTGCAGATTGCTAGCAATGCGTATGCCACCGATGCTGCCAGCCTGCGCTGCTGCTGCAGCCGCTGCACCGCCATAACCATGAGGCGGTAATCCACCAGCAGCCCCGCCAGCATTTTTACCCATAGCACCGCCAAGCAGATCATTCGCTCCGCCTGCGCCACTTGCCAATCCATTCTTGTGGTGCGCTGACGAGCTGTGCAACATGTTGGCCACCGATGTAACACCACTGTAGTTGCCCGTCGAGGCTGTCTTGTTGTTGTTGTTATTGTTGTTTAGCATTGCTGCTGCAGCCATCGAATTGACATTGCCCAAAATGTTAGCTGGTTGAGCGACAAACACACAACATACACGAGAACAATGCGCAGTGAGAGTGAGAGGGTAACAGAGAGAGAGAGAGAGACCGCACAGAGGAAGGAAAGACACAGAGAGAAAGGCTTAGTTAGTCACAGTTTAAATTGCCGCCTGTAGTCACTTTACTCACTCATTTGTGATGTATTTGAGGCCACCGCCGACAGCATCTGATTCATTTGGTCCTGCTGCATCTGCATTTGTACACTCGCGCCACCAACTCCTCCCAGATTGCTGAGCAGGTTACCATCGATGCTAGTATTATTTACCTACCGATTTTCAAAGTATCCACGAATATGACAATTTCACAACAGTCGGCGACAAGCAGGTATTTGTGCGGGTGAGAGAGAGAGAGAATAATGAAGGGAAACACACAAAGGTTAAGTATGAGTTTTTTTTTTTTCAAAAACTTGCGCAATATACACAGACGTTTCTAAGGATACATTTTCTAACCAGTGATCTATCATCCTTTCTGCTATTCATTCTGAGTCTGTATATTTTAATCCTCACACATTATTTTTTTTTAATTTCTGGTAAACTTTTATCATCCCAACCGAACTATCTATGATATTTGAAAATTTTAAAAACTATTATAGTTTCGGAAAATTTCCCCATACAAGTGTGTTGTGTATTCTGTATGTTAGGTATATTTTTTTCTCTTGTTTTGTCTTTAGGAACTTGTACTATTTGAGGTGCTACTCACATTGCTCCCATTCGAATCACGTGATTTTTTCTTGCGTGGTGGCCGCTCGTCGCCATCGCCTGTAATTTTCGGAAAATTACAAGATCAAACATTAGAAATGGTTTTCATAAAATAGTTTGTTTTCAAAACGCAAACACAATGAAGGTAGTAGGTAAATAATGTAGAGTAGAGAAATAATATTGAGTGTTGATGATGAGTAGTAGTAGTAGTAGTACAGGTGTTTAATAAATGATATGGGAAAGTGTTAATTGGAAATTGTGCACTTACAAATATATGCACACACATACACATGTATATTGGATATATATATGTATGTATGTGTGTATAACAAAGGATAGTATAGAAGCATGTTTCAAATAAAAATACCTTTTACAATTGTGGATCGCTGAAACCAATGTGAAGCAATTGTGGTACGGGTGGTAGCTGTAGGTGGTTATCATACCAATTTTCACTCTCCTCTCCCTTTCTCCCTCACTCATCACTTACTCATTCCCTCTCTCTATCTCTCTCTCTCTCTGCCTCTCCCTGCCTGTCAGTCTGTCTAGCCTCTCTCTCTCTCTCTCTCTCTCTCCCACTCTCTCATCTCACTTTAAACCGCTGCAAGTAAGAATTCTGCAGGGAGGAGAAAGCTTCACAAAAATTAACACAACCATAGCCGGGATGCAGATCGGAGACCAACCAACCTTTTGTGTTTGACCGAATCGTAACGCAAAGTTATCATGATATCATGGGCACATAATGATAAGGTAAGGCGATTTTGTTCGCTTTTCTTTCATTTGTTATTCTTTTTTATAGTATTTTTTTGTTTCTTTTTTTTTTTTGATAATCTGTTTGTCGTAACATTTGTTTTTCCTACATAAAACAAATAAGCCAAAAAGGGAAAAGGTTCGAGTCAAGAAACACGCAGTTGTTGTTGATTTTTTTGTTTCTTTTTAATAAACGTTTCATTGTTGTTGTATTCAATCATTCATTGCATTTTGTTGTTTTGCGCAACTTGTTGTTGTGCGTTTTCATTTCATTAACTTATTGTTTTTGTTTTTTTTTTCATTTCATTTCCATTTAAGCGGCTGCTCTTTAATATTAAATATTATTTTTACTATAAATATGTTAGATATAAGGTATAAGGTGTGTCTGTATGTAGGTGCGTATGTGTGGTTCGTTTTCTTTTATATAAATAAGAATGCTAAGTTATGTTGCGTGTGTGTGTGTGTGTGAATGACTGTCACTAATGTGTTATGTGAGCGAGTGTGTGTGTGTTTGTAAGTTTTTTTGCCCTTCTTTGTGTTGCCTGTCGCTGACTTTAGCTAAGATTTTAACTATTTATTTGATTTTATTTTATTTTATACTTGTATTTATAGTTTGGCTGTATCTTTCATATGTGTAGATGAGTGTGTGTGTGTGTGTATCAGCCTGTCTATAGGTGGATTCGTGAGTTTGGAGTTTCTAAAACCGACATCGCATTAATTTGTTGAAACCAAAAATGCATGTTCCTTTTTTTTTTAATTTTAGTTTTTTTTTTTATTTTACAAGACTTTGAGCGTGTTTACATGTAGTTGTTGTTGTTTTGGTTTTCACTTTTCTTGTTAAATATATTCGTGTTTTGTTGTGGTCTTAAGTCTTCTTTTTAACTAGTTGTAAAAAAAAAGTGACTTACATAAGGAATAAAAAACAGTGTACTAGACAAAATGGGGATTGTAGTCGAATGTGGGGGAAGGAAACGTACGGAATATGCTCTGGCACATAGCGACACAAAATAATAAAAAAAAAAATATAATTAAATACAAATAAAAATTGTTTGCGCACTTTTTGCCTTCTCTAAATAACAAACAGCAAACAAAAAACGCTTAATGAGCATACATTGGTAATAGTAAACTTGTGTATGGCTGTGTGTGAGTGTGAGAATGTGTATGCGTTAGTGTGTGTGTGTGTGTATGTGTGTGTGTATCAGCTAAATACAAAGCACACGCTCCGAAAAAATTTCTCAATTGTTTCTTTATTTTGTTAAACGTTTTTGTTGTTTATTATTATTTTTGTTGTGGTGTTTAAAATTAATGTTGAAAACATTGTGTTGTTGTTTTTTTGAATTATAGATTATTATTGTTGCTGTTGTTTTGTATTGTTGTTTTCTTTGCTGTTTATTTTATTAAATATTAAATTTTTTATATATTTAAATTTATTTAATGCAAATTGTTGTTTTCTTTTATATCATTTCTATATTTTTCTTTCTCATTTTTTTTTTTTTTTTTTTTTTTTTTTTTTGAAAAAACGTGCAAACAATGTGTAAAGGGGAAAGCCGACAGCCGAAAAATAAATAATAAAATGCTTTGAAAATACATTTAATTATTCTGTTTTCAATATACCTCTCTCTCTCTCTCTCTCTCTCTGTCTATCTTTACGGATTAACATGTATATATGCATATGCGGAAATGTCTATATACAGATGGTGGTGGCGTGTATAGAGCCAAAAACAAACTCATACATGTTTCCTACAACTCTTCGTCTTTCTATCTCGCTCTCTGTCAATCGTCCCGCTCTTTCTCTCTCACTCTCACGCTCTCTCTCTCTCCCTCTGTATCACTATCCTTTTCCCTCTTCGGGTTGTTCTTACAGTCTGTATGTGCGGTCTGTCGTGTTGTTGATCTTTTTTGTTGGTTGGTTGGTTGATTGGTTCAGGAGGATTTTTCTCCTTTTTGACATCTTATTTTATATAGTATATATATATATATAGATTACGTAATTATAGTTGGTGTTATATTCTTTCCTTTGTTGTTGTTGTTGTTGTTGTTCATTGCTTGTAGTTTGTTGTTGTTGTTGAGGTTTTATAAATATTTATTTATTGCTTTATCGATACATATATGTACATAGATAAGTTAATAATTTCGGCTCAGTGTAGTAGACTGCGCGAGTGCTGCGATGCTCTGCTGCTCCTCTGCTCGATTTGCCTATAGCCTATAGGTTACATTTAGTACAGTAGTATTAACTAACTTACGAATGCAGCTCGTCCCCCCAATCACTGCTCAAGAAAGCAGTTAGGAGGAAGTCTACACTGCTCGTAGCTTTAATATGTGTTTCTGTATGCGTGTGTGTCTGTGTCTGTGTGCGAGTGTTTGTGTAATTGTATCTATGTGTATCTATTTAATATATGAATTTGTGCTTGGTTACTATCGTATGGTAAGTTGGAAGTTTCTTATAGATTCTCTCTTGTTTCACAAACTGGAAGCGACGTTCTTAACACACGAACAAATTTGTACAAACTTTTCTGGAAATTAATACAAAATACGCGTACAGAAGGAGGAGGCGAAAACGAAAATAATGATCGCGGGGGCACTTATCCCATTCATAAGACGACTTTGTGCACATGTTCGGCAACTGCTCCAAAGAGCTTCGAGAGTAGATGGCGTAAGGCGTAGGACGTAGGGCGAAGGGGACGGTTGCACTTCAAAAGTGTTATTAACAAACAACAAACATAATTATCAACAGTCGTCGTCGTCGTCGTCGTTTGCTTTCAGATACGCCAAGAGCTTTATTCTGCAATCGATAAGAGAGTCTCATCCTGCTGTATACGTGTGTGTGTGTGTGTGTGTGTGTGTGTCTTTATGTGTGATTGTGTGAGTAACACGTAAGTTCTGCTCGTAACTAACTCTGACTGACCGACTCGTAAACCGGGCTCGCCTTGTCCCACCCTCCTCCACTCAGGCACTTTAAACGTAACGTTGTTTCTTCTCTGATTACTCCTTGGAACACTTTATGCATCGTTGTTGTCTATGTTGGTTTCTTTCTCTTTCTCTTTATCTCTCTCTCTCTTTCTCTCTCTTTCCCTTAATTCTTGGTTTTCATTTTAAACTTTCTTATTTTACACATTGTCTGCAAGTGTATTTAAATATCAAATTCAATTTAGAAATTTTTTCATATGCTCGTCTTGTTTTTTAGATTTTGTATTTGGTTTTTTTTATATTGTTTATATTTTATTTGCTATTGTTTTTTGTTTTTAATGCACATTTCGATTGCGTGTGGTTTTGTTGCATTTCATTTGACTCTGTTTAGCTATTTTTCAATTGGGGTTTTTCTTTATAAGCTATGAGATATACATACATACATGTGTATGGTTCTTGTATATGGAAATATGTATGCATATATAGTTTATCGAATTTTTGTATATATTTACAGTTCACTCATATACAATCAATTCAATTTCCCTAACGTCTGTCCGATGCGACTGTTTGCGTGTGTGTGTGGGTGGATGTGTGTGTTGTGAGGTGTGGTGTGGTGTGGTGTAAGTGTGTGTGTATATTGGCCTCATTCTGTTGGTATCGCACGTGCGCGGATAAGTATGCTTCAAATTAGCTGTACTGCATTTTGGAGGCTTTCGAAGAAGTTCCGACTAAACGCAAAACGATGCGTGAATATACCCATAGCACGAAAGTAATTAGGGTATTGATTACATAGCGCGGTATATCAACAATGAATTTATGATAAAAACATTTATGAATTTCTTAAATGTCACATGTGTCAATGTGTTGGAAATGAACATAATGATATAACGTGTTGAAAAACAGATCCAATCACTATAAGACATTAGGTCACTAGACAATAACACAGAGAGATTGCAGCTTCCCTTGGGCTGCGCTCGAAACAATCTGTAGAGTATTAATCATAACATACATTTATGGGTTGGTGTGTAATACAGTGTTTCATTGTACGGTTGATCACAAATTTAAGTAACATTCAGTGCAATCGAAACCTATAACAGTTACTTTTCGACACTTACACAAATGGACACATACAATGGGACTTTATGATAAAAGACCGGTAGGACATGAATTAAGACGTGTACACTTAGGGGGTGGAGGATGTATAGGCCGGTGCGTAGTTGAGGAAGAGAGGTTCATTGATTGATGTAGGATTCTTAGTAAAGAAATGATCATTAGTCAAAGAATATGGGTGTAATCCTTGCCGTACACATATAATGATTTGGGAGCTTCTACAGATTGGGGATAATTGTTTCTGCACATGTTTTTGTTATATACACTTGTGTATTTACTATAAGTATGAATGTGTTTGTGTGTGTGTTTGTGGGTGTGTGTTTGATATTAGAGAACGATGAACTCTTCTAATGAAAGGAAAGACACTTTACATACATATAAACAAATCCATGTATATATATGCATAGGTAAACGATTCATTCATGCATTCTTCTCTTGTCAGGTTGATTTCTGTTGATGTTTGCTTGAATTTCATTTGATTTGTTTGCATTCGTTATAAACATACGACAATAGTCTATTATATTTTATGGGTTTTATGGTTTTTTTTTTATAAATTTTACAAGTTATCTTTGTTGTTGCTTGAATTGATTGCTTTGTTGGTTGGTTGGTAGAGTGGTTGGTTGGTTGGTTGGTTCATTACTTTCTTTTTCAGATTGGCTGCCCCCAATACACAATTGCTTCACGATTTTTTTCAGCATATTCTCGTAATAATCGTAATAATAATATTGATAATAATAATGGTTTCTTTTTACGTTTTGTGTTTTCAAAAGATCTTAAAATTATTAGAGCTTACATTTTTGTAAGCATCTCTATTTGTTTTTTTTTATTTTAATTTTCTTCATCTTTGCTTTAAGATCGTATGTAAAACTTGTTGCTTCTTGGTACACTTATGTTTTGTTTTGTGTTTGTTGTTAAATATTAAATATATATAAGTTGTATATATATATATATATATATATCTGCATACATATATTTATATATACGTATCATATATAAACAAGTTTTTCTTCTGTTATTTTTTTTCATTAAGAATACAATTCGTTTAATACCTAAAAAATGCTTAAATACAATATCTATATGCATAAACATATATATTAAGAATATATAACTAAATCTAAATAGTATTTATATTCATATATATATATAAATACATACATATTCATATATAAACATATATATAATGTATATGTATATATATTTATATATTTATTAATTATTTTTCAATAATATATCATTTGCAGTTGTCGTGTTAGTGTTTGCTTGTCTGTGTCTGTGTTCGGTTGTCTTTGTGTTTGTTGGTTTGTCTCAATGTGGTGTGTTCGTGTGCCTGTGTGTGTGTGTGTCTGTGTTATGATTTTGCTATGTAAAAGAAAGTAATTGAAAATACGAAAGAGAAAACTTGAAAATGTATTTAAGGAATTCGCTATGCCATTTTTCCGCGCTAGCCCTTAATTAGTATTTAATGTTTATTAAATGCCGGCATATCAGCAACAATTTGTTTAACAAATTGCTTTAGCAAATGATGTATAGAAATTGTAAATTAACATTGAGATTTTGAGGCATAAAATCAAAAAAACAAGATTCGCGTTTTATCCTAATTTCATAAATGTATACAACAAATATATATGTATATTTTTAATTAAATAAACGCATATTGCACTTTTCATGAACTTTGTTCTGGGCATCAAAAAAAAAAAAAAAAAAAAGAATTAGAAAAAAATTATTGTGAAAAAAAAATGTTACAGGGCATAAACAGAAAATGGCCGCGAATCCGAAGGTTTCATTAATATTTAATGGGTGGGGGCTGAGTTTCAACTGGCGGACTCAAGCAAATAGACAACGGCATTGCATCAAGACACACGCAGGCACACAACACACACACACACTAATTTAAATGTACTGTCGCTCGCACACACATACAAGCAGCTGAGAAATCGAAATCGCTTTTCCCTGTCTTTGGGTATGTGTGTGCCAATGTGTGTGTTTGTAGAATTGTGGATGAAAAAAAACTAATCGCATAATTTATAAGAAAAAAACAACATAACAAAATTTGTAGCTCACTAAGACGACCCTTACTCGAGAAGGTACCGTTTTCACTCACGCTTACAATCTCGATCTAACTCTATATCCATTCCACTCGCTCTCTCATTCTATATTTTATTCACAACTAACAAGCCCGCTTTGCCATTGATTTTTACATGATTTGAACTAAGCCTAATCATCGTGCTATTCACTTAAACGCAATTAATTTCTATGTAATTAGAATATTTTATTAAACCAAATGTCACTAAGCTTTAAACTCTGTTCAATTCGTTTGCTGCTCGCTTTTATATCTCTAAGTAAGAATTGCATATTATATTGTAGATTATGGTTAAAGGTTTCAGTTCCCAATACACTTTTCTCTCGCTTCTCTTTACCAATAGCTTGTTTTTCTATTCATTTAGTCTCGTTGTTTATTGTGTATGTGTGAGTATGACTGTGAATGTGTGTTTGTATGTGTCTGAGCTTATGCCTTTCCATATCGTATCTTGTTCAGTTCCGTTTCGTTTCGTACTGCGCTTCAGCGAGCTTGGCTTATACAGAAAACTGATAGTTTATTTTCGACTTCTTCGACTTAGGTTGTAATTTATTATTTTTAAATAATCATTATAATAAACATAAAATAATAAAAAAATCTATGTATGTTTATATAGATTTATGCAGTAGTTTATTTGTTGTTCACATATATGTAATACATACATATACGGGTGTGTGTGTATGTGTCTATGTGTGTGTGTGTGTGTGTATGTCTATGTTGTGTTTCAGTAAGTTGTTTTGTTTCCTTTCATTTAAAAAAAAAAAGTTATTTGTTTCATATAGATCTTCATACAAATATATATATATATATACACCACATATATATTTGTTTATATGTATATATGATATATATGTATATATAAATATACATACAAATGGGGGTATTAGGTAGAAAAAAAAAACAAACAAACAAAACGCGTCCTAACCTGCTTCACTGTCGCTCGAGTCACTCGAACTGCTATCACTCGAACTTGAAGACGATGAATCGCTGGAACTTGAACTTGACGACACGGGATTCGTTGGCTGGACAGCTTCAACTTTGCTCGATGTGGTCTCATCTGCAAATGCGAGGATGATTAGATTAGATTAGTCTATTCAGTCTAGAATATCTTCAGTATTCGATGTTACCTTTCTTGGTTGCTTTCTTGCTTGCGCCCAATTGGCCGGTCACGTCTTGCAAACGTTTCTCCAATTCCTGTTTCTTTTCGGCCATTTGCTCATCCTTTGATTTTCCTGAAGGCTTTTTATCTGAAAAAAGAAAGTTCATAACCTTTAGATGTGTGTTCTTTATACTGATGGCCTTCTTCTGCCTGTGCTGTTAGTGAAGCGAGATAGCGCTATGTGAATATAAGCCAAATAGAAAGAGATAGATATAGATACAAAGCGAAAATGAGAGCGATAGCAATAAAGAGATAGAGAATGACAACATATCATGATCATAATAATAACATGTGAAGATGAAGAGAGACAGAGCAGAGAGAGAGGGAGAGATAGAGAGTCCAAAGCACATCTCAGTTCTACAGTCAGTCAGATATACAAAGTATATGCATATACATTTATATCAATCAATATGTCGCATGCTTTTAGAATATTAGGAGATGAAGTAGATGATGGATTCAATCAGTCGGTCAAGATCAGTCGTCAATCACACGTATAGGCAATTCACAAGTCAAGAGTTGAAGGTACCATACATATTGAGAGATATGGAGGGAGAGGGCATGCATAATGTAGTATTATTATTTTTATAAGCTACTCTACTTGGCACAAACATTCCCTTTTAGGTTATTAAGTATTTATTTTTTACTACTCCTCTCGAAAGAATATCTGGGCAGGATAACATCCCAACCACAGACATAAAGTAGCAAAAAGATTGGAAAAAATAAGAAACTTAACATATTTCTGGTTTGGTTTTCGGTTTTTGAGAGTTTAGCTAACTAAACATGACCACTATATATAGAGTAATTTGCGTATATATTGCATTATGGAAATTTTGAAAAATTCTATTCAGTTATTTCTGTTTTTTTTTTTTTTTTTTTAGTTTAGGTTTGGTGTCGCCTTTTTATTTTATTTTTTTGTAGTATCAAAAAAAATCAAATTCAAACAGCAAAATGCAACGCCACCCAACAAAATTTAAAAAATTTTTGCTTTCGGCTATTTGGTTTGTTGTTTTTGTTTTTAATTTTTTTAGCATTGCTTCTAGTTGTTGTTGCTGTTGTTGTTTGTGGTCTCGGTTTAGTTACAAACTTACAATATGGCTTACGTGTTTTTTTGCGCAAACACGACGCCACATAGCTTTCAAGCTCGCGCAGCGTCGACGGCTTCAGTGTCTCGAAATCGATCTCAATCTCATCTGGATTTGAGTCGCGCAGCGATGGCTCCCGATTTTGTATAATGTGCACCACTCGTCCCAGTTTGTCACCTAAATATGTGTGCATGGAAAGAAATGCATTAATAATCGATTTGTTTGGGAATTCATTTGAGGAGATTCACCTGGTAGCTTGTTTATATCCAGCGAGAGCTGTCTCTTCTCATCGTACGACATGGGCTTCGCGGTATCCTCCTCCTCGGAATCGAAGTTCATCACCTGGCTGGGCTTCTTTTTGCTACTGCCGCGCGCAGCAGCACCACCACCGGCACCAGCACCAGCGCTACCAGCTCCAGCACCGGCATTGCTGCCGCCCTTCGTGCGTTTGGCATTGCTGGCACCACTGCTACCACCGCCAACACCACCAGACGCAGTGCCCGCACCGACACCGGCTGCACCAGCAGCCGCACCGCCCGCTGCTCCGCCGGCTGTCATACCGGCACCACCTTTTTGGCCGCGCTGTCCCTTCACCTTAGCACCTTTACTGCCACCGCCGCCAGCACCGCCGGCACCAGCAGCCGCTCCAGCCGCCAATGCGCCGGCTAATGCACCAGCTGCCGCCTTTCCACCGCCAGCAACAACGCCCGCTGCATTCATTCCACCTGCATAGCCCGCTCCTGCGGCGGCACCGCCGCCTGCCAGGTGACTCATAGCCATGGCAACGTCGTGAACATGCTGTAACGCTGCCGCGCCAGGCACACCGCCGGGAACACCAGCAGCGCCGGCACCCACCAACGAACTACTGAGCAACGCAGACAAATTGGCGCTAACAACGCCGCCCACATTGAGACCGGCCACATTGGCAGGCATTGTGACGCCGCCGTGTGTGGCATTGCCAGCATTGGGTGTATGTGGATGATGGGCACCAGTGCCACCAACGCTCGGCGGTCCCAAGTTCTTTTTCTTCTCCTTAAGTTTTTTCTTGGCTTTCTTTTTGGCAGAGGCTTCTTCAACCAGCTTGCGTATCTCCTCCTGCAGCCCCAGTAACTTCGATTCGAGCATTTTAAGCTTGGCGCTTCGCTCCTCATCGGAGTTGGATTCGTTTTCGGTATCGCTGGAGTCCTCGCTAGATGAATCGCTCGCATCGTGCTTTGAGGTGCTCGAATAGCCATGATGATGGTGTGCCGCATTTGCGACTGGTTCGTCGGGTATATTCGCGTAGCGCATCTCAAATACATCTTGTAGCTTTCGGCCCATGGCAACAACGTCGTGATCTGGCGGATTGTACTTGTAACAGTTGGTGAATATTAATCGCACATCGGCAGCAAATTCCGGCGCGCTCTTATATTCGCGATTGTCCATTTTACGCTTGACCGTGCCCAAATCCATCGGCTTCTTAATAATATCGTGATAGTCGTGCAAGGCCAACAACTCGGCATCCACCGGCTTGTAGAAGGGCCAGGCATATCCAGAGTGCTTCTTTGAAAAGAGCTCCTTGAGTATCTCATTGCACGACTTGAGTGCATCCGAAAGTTTCTCCTTAGACTTGGCACCAGCCACACTGCCAACGGCACCACCGGCCACCAATCCAGGCACACCAGCGACACCCAATGGTGACATTGGATAACCCGAGCCCTGGAATGTAAGATCCTGTTTTTCAGTGTTGATCGGTATCGGGATTGGTATCGATTTGACGTTGATGTTGTTGTTGTTGTTGTTGTTGGTGGTTCGTTTAGTTTGTTTCAATTGATTGCGTTGTGCGTGGTATGTGTGCAATGACAATGATGATGATCAAAACGAAAAAGAAAGAAAAAACAAAGCGCAAATGGGTTAGAGCAATCAAAATTCAAGGTACAATCAATGTACAAAATGCTTGTAAGATCACATAATATACAATATATATATATATATACATACAACAAACGTTCATTAATCGAGTCAGAAAACAAAAACAATCAAAATATGAGAAATTAGTTTCATATTTAGCTGGCATTTAAAAAAAATACATTTTCTCAGACTCTTCACACATAGAAGACCCACTCATACAGACAGAAACTATCTATTTATTTACATCCTTGCTATTAATCTTCATCTTAGTTAACTTATATTAGAAGTAAAAGGCAAAATCAGCGTTTAATACACATGATATTGTGACTGTTGTCGTGTTGTATTGTTGTGTGTAGGTGTGTGTGTGTGTGTGTCTTCATGTGTGTGTGTGTGTGTGAGGGTGTGTTTAAATCTACATACATAGGTTCTCGTGCATATGTGTATATTCGGTATGTGCGGCATAGGGAACAGTAGTGGGAACATCCTGACTAGACCTAGATACACGCCCCAGCGGGTTCGCCTCCGACATAAGCAACAATCTGCTGATCTTTCGGAGATCTCATTATCTACTACACGTAATCTAACTTTTCACTTAAGAGGCTGCACACACAAATACACACACACATTTGAACTACAACATTCAACATTGATACTGTATACAACGTCTGACCATTTTGCCTCTTACCTTCTTGCCAATTACCTGACGATTTGATTCCCTCCGCGTCGCTATTTTGGCGGCTTTGGAGTCCATTTGGGCATAGGGCGATTCAAATGCATTCGCCGTGGGCGTTGTGGTATCGGCCTTCCGTTTCACGCCCTTCTTCATTTTGACTGGCTGCTGTGGTGGTATCGCAGCATCGACTACACCCACACCCATGCCTGCCGTACTATTCACATAGGCCTGCACCGCGGAGGCGTTTACGGCAGCTGTTGGTATTGTCACTCCTCCAGCGCCACCGACACCACTTGCAGCACCGGCCGCTGCTGCGGCTGCTGCTGCCGCTTGGGCCGCTGCTGCCGCCGCCGCAGCGTTACCATCGAGCAGGGAGCTACTGTTAAGCGAGGTCTGTTGATTGCCGGCATAGCCTACGCCGCCGCTCTGTGCAGGATTTAGAAGGCTGGCCATGGCCGCATTCAGTACAGCCGCATTTGCTGCACCGGAACCCGGCGCAACCATCGCAGTAGTCGTTGTATTCGTGCTGCCCGGCACCGTGTGTGGTGGCATTGTGCTAATCGGTGGTATGGACGGTGCAACGCCTCCTGCCGTCGATGAAACCGTGCCGCCCATGGCGGATACAGGTCGGGCTGCTGCTGCTGCCGCCGTTGGTGTTGCCACCGCTGTCGCTGACTGTGACAGTCCCATGGCAGGCAGCTGTGAGGATTGTGCTGCTTTACCACCAGAAGGTGTGTTAGCTGCTGATGCTGTTCCCGCATTGCTGCTGGCAACACCAGAACCACCTCCAGATGCTGTTACCCCAGCTAGACCAGCGGCACTACTGGTTGCCGCTTTGGGTGTGGCCGGTGCGCGTTGTTTCTTCTTGCCACCCTTTGCCGTAACGGGCTCAAGTTCAAGCTCTTCCTTGGGCATCGATTCGATCTTCTGTAGAAATACCTTTTCTAGCGTTTGAGCCATAACAACCACATCCTCGCCTGGCTTGTTGTACATATAACAATTGGTGAACATCGTATTGAAGTCATGAATGGCCTCCTTGGCCGACCAATAATAATTGTTCTCCAATCGCTTCTTTATCGTGCCCATATCCATTGGCTGTTTGATTAGCTTGTGATAGTCGGGCAGGTTTAGTTTCTTTGCGTCGACAGGCTGTTGAAATGGCCACGAGAAATGATGCTTCCAAATGACCTTCATCACGGTTTTAATCAAATATTGCAGTTGATTTGTATTGCGTCCAGGCCGATCCTGTGGCGGAACAACCGGAGGCTGCACAATGCCATTGATCGGCTCCACAACGGGCTCATAACGTGGCGGTGGTTCGTTGGATGACATTGTTTCTGTTATTGTTTATATCGGGTTCAACTATTGTTATAAGGTTAATTGTTCCGTACGATCAGCTGATACTGCTGTTGATCGTGTTGCTTTTGCTGCTGCCGCTTCTGGCGTTCCTTATGCTGTTATTGTTGCTGCTGCTGCGCCTGATGTTGTTGATCCTCAAATTGACTGAGACGGCCGACGCACACACACACAACGCACACACGCCCGGGGCCGTCTCGTCTTTGTCACGCGTCCTGTTTCCTGTGCCCCGCTCAGAGCAGCCAATGATGCACTGCTCTGTTACTTTTGTTTCTACTTCTACTTGGGTTCCCGTTGCTGCTGCTGCCGTTGCTGCTGGTGCTGCTGATGCAGACCTGCTCCAATATTTCAACTGCTGCTGATGCTGCTTCTTCTTCTACGGCTGCTGTTTGCTTTTGTGTACGTTGCATGCTCAGCTGATTGTTGTCAACTAATAAAACAAAAATAACAATATATTAGTGAATATGCCAATAATGGGAAAACTAGAAAAACATTCCACTTGCCCGACTACACTAATTCGCTCAGCTACTTACCACCACGTGCCGGTGTCGTGGCGCGGCTCCTCCAGATGTCAATTAAGCGTTATACAGATTCCGTTTTAGTTTAATCTCAGTTCAGTTGACATCTTGATGTCTGGCTTAGACTGGAGGCAACTGCGCGCCTTCCACTCCTTCAACAATTGCTTTTGTTGCCGCTGCGCTGTTGTTGTTGATATTTGCTTAAAGTAGTTGTTATTACTTGGTTTCTCTATCCGTTATTTTGTTGGTGTTGTTGTTGGTCGCAGCTCTTAGCCAAGCAGCAAATACTGTATATGAGAGAGTAAACAAAGCACAAATCTACGTTAAACAGGAGTAATCTTTCTAGAGTTGTATAAAATAGCTAGTAAACTAATCAAAAGTATTTAAATTCACTTAATTAAATCATTGTTTTCAAAATTTCGTTTTTTTTTTTTATTTTTGTTTCTGTCAGCACAAACGTCAGAAAAGTAAACACACAAGCCGCGCCGCCATTGATTTCGATGCCGGCCGGGCCGGGCCGGGCGAGGCAGACGCACCAGAAACTCTGCAGAGGCTAAGACATAACCTTTTCATTAATAGTTGTTGCAGAAATTGTCAGAAACACAACGCATACGCACATAGCACATTTTAGCATAAACTAACTTGTTTTTATCTTTATACATTACAGGATTGGGGGGACGCGCGACACTACATTTTTGGTTTTTGTTACATAAACAATAAAATTCCGTTCATGGAGTAGTTAAAATAAACAATATACAAATACAAACACACGTATTTATGCAAACACGGTTCTCTCATTACGTTACGTTTCGTTTCGTTTGGTAAACGCAAAATGCAAACATGCACACATTGGCAAAGCAAAAATAAATAACATCAACAACAAAACGCAGCACTTTTTGATTTGGTTCGTTTTCTATGTCAGTTTTCTTCTTACATACACCGCAGCGACTGCGGCTGCTGCTGTTGCTGCTGCAGCTGCTCTTGCTTCTTCTTCTTATTTAGGTTTTTTGTATTACGCTTTGGCATGGCCTTTATTTTTCTTTTTGTTTTTTCATATCTGTGCGAGAATGCTTGTGTGTGTAGTTACTTTGCCGCCGTTTTGGCACTCACAGCAACAGCGCGAACAGTACCATTCGAAAAGAGCGGCGAGACAACTTTCGAAATTCGAAAATGAGAGGGAGAGCGCACCACACCGTATACCGCACACATTAACGCAGAAAGAGAGTGAGAGAGTGAAAGAAACAGAATTCACAACATAGAGTTGTCCCGTTTGCGCACATGTCTGGCTTTAAAAATTGTTTGACTGGCGCGATATAAAAGAAAATCATTTTAGGGATCATGAGCACATCTATTTAAAATAATCGACTCTTATTAAATCGATTTTTCTAACGTATCTTTCATATTTTTTAACACTATTCTACGCAATATGCAAGGTAATTTGTATCAATTGTTCGAGATACACGCGAATGTTTGCAAGTACATACACGCGCACACACACACACACACGCACACACAAATACATATGCACGCTAAATTGCACGCCTGTGTTTGGTGTTGATGGGAGAATTTCACCACACCGCCAACTTAACTTGGTTATGTTCCGTTTCAGCAGCAGTAGCAGGCAGCAACATGATTCATGCATAATAAAGACTCTTTGTTTGTTGTTTCTGTTGTTGCACATTTAAAGCGCGGACACACACATACAAATGAACGAAAACTAAAAGGCATACGTAATTTCGGTTTTAACACCCTCAACACATTGGTGTTGTGCTGTGCATTGTGGAAAGATTGGTGTGCGGAAAAATGGAAGGATTTAACGGCTGCTACAATTTCGCACACACACACACAAACGCAGGAAAATAATAATTCTCTCGTGCACATATAGACAGTTAACACGTTAATGTTTCTAGCGGCAGCAGCAGCACAGTAGTTTGATATACAGTTTTTTTTTTAACACAAAAAAAATGTGGACTTAATTTCTTGCAATTTATTTGACAAAACATTTAAATGCACTTTTTTAAATAACAATGAATTTATTTAGCAGACGCCGGCCGGTGAATGCATTTTTATTCACCTCCCCTAGGATCCTTTTAGATACATTCGACTCCCTTATTCCTATACGTAAACACATAATAAAATTTAATACGATAAAATATATAGAGGGGATCTCTAGCTTCAGCTAACTCTTCTGATTTTGCTACTTAAAACACTCAGTGACGCGAAATTGAAACGGAAGAAATAACAGCGCAAACAACAATAGTAAAGTCGTCAACAAATGACGTAGTCAGTACGGCCGTCGAGGCCGCCAAGTGAATATTTTTATAACGCGCAATTATTTGTGTTATTTAAAAACAAAAGACAAAAAAGGCAGGAAAACATACGCCAACGCAAACTGCAGCAGCATTCTCATTCTCTTGCACTATCTCACTCGATCTCGCAACAAAACAAAACATTTACTGGCAACACACACATGCAAGCCACCACATTCACATACACATACACATACACATACAAACACATGAGTAGCAAACGTGCTGATGTCTGATGCTCTTGTAAATATGTAGTACAGTAGACGACTTTGAGTTTTCAACAAAAATTTTACGTAGAACGCAACAACAACAACGTAACACGTACGTACCCTCGGCTTTCGTATAAAGAGCGGCGGCGAGAGCGTTCGGGTTTCGTCGTGTGCTGTGCTTCGTGTTTGCATTTGTGTATGTAACGGACCGCGCCGCGCCGTACGTACGTGTACGTGTGAATATGAATTCAAGGCAAACACGATGACGTCGAGTTAGGGAAAAGAAGAAGCAGAAAACCAACAACAGCAATGGCATGCATTTGTCGTCTCTATCACTGTATTGGTAAAAATAGGGGCGGGTGGGGCGCGGTGCGAAACTTAGACGATTAAGCACCCAGTCGGCTAATAGATAAATACACTTTAAGATTAGCTTTATTTGTTTACTTAAAGATGCATTGCAAATGAAGTTATATTTCCTAGGCTTAAAAGCGCGATCAGCAAATGTCAAACAATACAAAGTTTATTCGGTTGATTTGGTTTATCAACAAAAGTCAATAGCTGTTTTCATTTATTTTTGTAGAATGTGCGCTAAAATCACGTATACTAATAACATCGTTGCACATGCATACATACGTACATTCAAATTCAAACAGCTCACACATTCATTAAATATTAATTCATTTTTTTTTTTTTTTGCCTTCATGCACTTGAACTACGCGCAAAAATATTATTTAAATAAATAAAATACAAGTAATCTATACACACACAAGCATGTAAGCACTTGGGCCATGCGCATGTGTTAGAGTAAGACAACAATTTGCTACGTAATACGTATTCCAAATGCAAATATGGCGGCAACGGCACGAGACAACCAAGAGTTAGCGAAAGACCAGAGAGAGAGAGAGAGAGAGAGTGGTTACTTATTTTTGAATGTACGGATATGTTCGTGTGTGTGTGAGCGAGCGTAAGTCTCTTTCGATTCCAGAGTTCGAAAGTGAAAAAAGACAGTCAGCCAGAGCCAGAGCCAGAGCAAGTAGAGAGCACAAGCAAAACTCTTGTTGTTGCTATTGTTCGCTGTATCTGCAAGTATGTGCCGACTACCGAAGCGATACAGAGCGAATACGTCACGAACCAATGTCCCAACGAACGTCCACGAAGAGTGCGGAATGCTGCCTGCGCCGCCTCTAGGTTAATAAATCGTGCTAATAGTGGCACGAATTTAAAGCCGGTTTGCATGCAGCACGGCAAAGGCATCGGCATCTGTATCGGCGGTAGCACTCAACTGCAGTCGCATCGCAGTTGATGCTGATAGCAAAAGCATCAATGAAATTTTGTGTCCTCCGCCACCTTCTCGTAACCCTATGCTCTACTCCACCATGGGGATACAAACAATAGGAACTATGTATACAACTGTGAAGATGTTGAGATATAGTTGTAAGGGTAAACAATAAATAGAACCTGCCTTGACTATTGCGCGCCAAATGCAGATGCTACAAACAAAACAAACACACACACACACACACACACTTGTATATGGAGATGTCTCGAAACGCATAGCCGGCAAGTTAACACATTAATAAATAGCAAATGCAAAATGCGGCCATAAGGAATTTAACCTTTTTTTGCACAACTAAAGTAGTGCGATTTGCACTAATCGATTACACAACGATAGCCTATCGAGCCGGCTTAGAATATCGAATACAACCGGACAAAAACAATTTTATTAAGACCAGAAGAATTTTGAAGTATCCAATAGAAACAATGTCCTATGGCTTTTAGTTATTTGTTTGAAGTGCACAAATAAAATAAACATTTCAGAATACAGAATTCGAAAAAGTAAATTCATAGAGATGTCCTAAAAGGGTAGCAACCAAAACAAATATAGGAAATGCAGCTGCCAGCTAGTTCTCGAAGTATTGCTTTGGTAACAACGTCGTAAAGGGTTGCTGCTGCTTTCGCCTTTCAGCTTCCTCTTAACATACGGCACTCACTTTGGTTAATTTAGAACTGGATTAGATTCAATCGAAGTAAAACAATATCTGGAATTTCTAAAACTGATTGGTTTCTCGATCAATAAATTAACTCAGCACACTGACGGAGGCGAATATATGTGTGTGGGCGGAAGAAACGCGCGAATTTGTGGGGCATGCGCCACGTGCGAAGGAGACTACGATGCGGCGCGACGCGACGTTTGTTTTTGTACCTTCACTGCCACTGATGATAGCTTTACTTACATTATTATTATAGTTGCAATTGTTTTAGTTGCTTATGGTGATTAAAATCCAAGCATTTGTAGTTCTTTTGGGAGTATCCGAATTTGTTTTGGTGTTGTTGTTTATGTTGATATACGGGACTCCTTGTTGTTGATGTTGTTTATATTGCATGTATCGAACTTTATAAATTGCTGTGATTTGTTGTCGCTTGACTTGATTTTTTTATATGGTTGTATATATTATTAATATAAATAAATATATATCAACAAGTACAACAAACAAATTTTACACAACTGTTATAACTGTAAAAAAAAATATTAAACATTTTATTTATGCTGATTTATTATATTATTTCTTTTTCTTTGACACAAATTCGTCGAGAGAACGTCAACAAAGCAAGCACATGACGTAGCGGCAACGTAGCCGACAAACCGATGACAGACAGCGGCGGCGACGACGTTATCAATCGCGTAAACAGCTTACGACAAACTACGAGACGTCATTACGTTACGTTAATAACAACGGCGGCAAAACAGCACGACACACATACATGTGCATACGCGCACCGACTACATAACGTTAACGTATGCACGAAATATACACGTAATATAATAATAATAAAAAAAAATAAATGTGTATATGTACTTTTCGAAAATACATGTATTTACATATTTCAAATAAATAAACATACAGTCAAATGAAACTTTTACGCGTTTTTGGGAAATATTTAAACGTGTTGTTTGAAGTACGTGTATTTCTTTAGTTTAAATTTATTTTATTTTTTTTTTTTTTGTTAAATTTCACTGACTATTGCTGCTGCTGCTAAAGGAACACACACATATACGCAAGCACAGCCACACGCTATGGCACACACACACACAAACACACACACTGAACGACAGATAGTCTGCCCTGCTTCTTCTTCTACAGTGCTGGTTGCGCTGTTCGTTGCCACCACCAAAAAAAAAAAAGTAAAATGAAAAAAATTGTCATGTCCATTGAAGTCTCACATTTTCAATTGCATTTTTTGGCGCAATATTCATTGTATTTATTAAAAATTTTAATTAAATTAGCTGCGTATTGCATTAAATTAGCATTTATATCACAATTTATAATATTTTATTTAGTTTTTACCACAATTTTTTAGTAATTTCTACACACTGATATACGTACGCGCTACAATTTTCGACATACGCGCGTTTCTTGTGAGTAAAGCAACCGTCGTTGTCGCCATCAAATATACAAAAATTTTTCGAAATTACTCAAAATGCGAATACACACACATACACATCGAAAGCCGAGCGCACGCGTACGCCAACCGATATATAGTGGTACTGCTCATACACAATGCTGTTTAGCGTGCGAGTAAATGCAGCCAACATAGTAGCGCTGCAACAGCAGTTGAGAGCGCGAGAGCGGACACTGTGCATGGGCGACAAGTCGAAAACGTTTGTCTCGCTCAACGTCCGCTCGTGGTGGTAGTGGGGCAATGGCAAATGCTGTTGTTTGTGGTGGTGAATTTTCGAAGTATGGCTGTGTGTGTGTGTGTGTACAAAAGCAGCGCGCATGAAAAAATGCACGATGAACAAACGTAACGACGAAACAAAATGGCTGTCTCACAATGTTTTACTGGCATCGGTAATGTTGGTTTTCGTATGCTTTTCTATAGGTCTACGCAGTTTAAGTGCCCTGAATACTCCAACTAGAGTAAACGAAATGTCCATGTGGTCGCTTTGTATGTGCCGCTTCTACCCTTTTTAGTATTTACATATATTATCTACATTTAAGCATTGACTAGCACATTTTTTCGTGTTCATTTCAGCACGTAGCGGCGCGTGTACTATCGATTAGAATTAAAATTAATCTTTCATCTCGATATTTGATGTGTAAACAAGTTATCGATATGAAATAACAAAAATTGTTACGTACCCAACACTGTAATCGCAAACCAGCTGTCAAGCAACAGCATCTGGAAGCGTCGCTCACCGATAAGCGATAAATGCCCTGTCAAATTAGGACGATAAATAAAAGCAATAACTTGCGAAAAAGGTAAGTACTAGAAACTTGGAAAAAGCGTAGTAACACTAGGCTAATGTATCGAAAGGCAAAATATTAATATCAATAATTTTCAACAAAATTCAGCTTTATTTAGCGACGTACGACGCCATTTCCTGGTAAAATCTAGCGGCGATACATACACGCGTGCGCATACATTGACAAACTCCGCACCAATACCAATTCGAGAATAACAGAGGCAGCAGCAGTAGGTCGTCATGCCACGAGGAAAGTATGTTAACCACAAAGGCCGCATTCGCCACTTTACATCGCCCGAGGAGCTGCAGCTGGAGTCTGATGAGGATAGCGAACAGACCAGTGGCAGCGAGGAGGAGGAACAAAGTGGCGCCGCCGGCACTTCCAAACAGCCGGCGGCGGCGGCAACTGCCAAAAAACCTGCCAAGCCAGCGCAGCGCCAGAAGCAACAGCAGCAGCGCAACTCATCTTCTGATGAATCCGAAGAGGATGAGTCTGATGATGACTCTGAGGCGGAAGCACGAGATGCCAAAAAGGGCGTTGCCTCGCTTATTGAAATCGAGAATCCCAACCGTGTGACCAAAAAGACCACACAGAAGCTCTCGCAAATCAAAATCGATGATTCCGGCGCACCAAGCAAGCCGGAGCTATCGCGTCGTGAACGTGAACAGATTGAAAAGCAGAAGGCGCGCCAGCGATATGAGAAGCTCCATGCCGCCGGCAAGACCACCGAGGCAAAGGCGGATCTGGCGCGCCTGGCGCTAATTCGCCAGCAGCGCGAAGAGGCCGCTGCCAAGCGCGAAGCGGAGAAGAAGGCAACAATCGATTTGTCGAAGAAGCCCGTCTCCAAGTAGTTTTCAACTCTCGTAACGGGATTACGGCAATGACATTGGCAATAAGATTTAAGTGTACGAAATTTCGAAATTTCCCAAAATTCGAATTTTTAATTTCGAATGTAAAGTCGTGTCGGATCCAACCATTAGCATCCAACAGATTATGCGAACATTTCTTGATAAACCACATTAAAATTGCTATCCAATAATAATTTGTCCAAAACGTACACATTTTCAATAATAACGAAACCAACAAACACCCTATTCACTATAGAACAAGAAAGAGTAGCGTTTATTTAAGATTTGATAACCTAATGTCGAAATTAATTATTGTAAAATAATTTTTTTTTTGTTATTATTTAACGCCGACTTTTTGTAATTGAGAATTATTAAACAAAATATACATTACATTTTTATACATCTGTTGTATGCGTATTAAGATGATCTTGCTCTCGAGCTGTTCCCACGCTGAGCAAAGTGTCACCTTAATATAATCCCACACACCATGTACAAATACACTCCAATCTCAAATTTGCATCTACATCTGAGAAACCATACTCTCCATTATAGTAGGTACACTTGGTTCTGCTCTGTGTAATTCTCTTTATATGGTATATATACTCTCATAGTCGCGTCAGAAAACAAACTGAAATTATCTATGCATAGGGGCTTAAAACTACATAGCAGATCCTGTGGGACTAGACAACTCCCCAGACCTCCTCGAACGCAGTGCAAAGCTTGGAGCAGGCAATGGCCGCCGATAGCGGATAGTTGCTTATCGAGAAGAGCTCCTCGGTGTAGTCTGTTTTGAGTACTCCGTGTGCAAAGGCACCAATGACCATTACGACGGGCTCGTCGTATGACGTGCTTCCCTCCTCCCCATGAGGCACCAGTTCCCGGCAATTGGTAACAAGTTTGCCGGAGAAGGACATGGCGTACTTCTTGCAGCCGACAGGCAAATGGTCTGTGATGGGATTTTTGATGACACTCATAAGGCGGCGAGAGGAATCGTTGGCGCGGATTTGGAACTTGTGCAGCAGCTGCACCATGAGACCGGCAAAGCGTTTGAAGGTGCGTGGAATTCGCGTCTGTGGATTGATTTCAATGAGCACGTTGTGCTCGGTGCGAACGAACACCTGCAGCAGGCCGGCGCGATTCAGGGGCGAGTCGAAGAGCATCAGAAGGCATTGATGTGTGATGTCTGGCCGGCAGGATCCCGGATCTCTTTGATTCTTGCGCATGATGCCCGCATGTTCGTCGCAATTGAGCAGCTCGAAAGTTCCGTGCACCTGGAGCAGAGACAAATGTGACCCATGAATAAATTGCACAAATAAACTATTTAATTAATTTTCCCTATACGCACCTTCACCGTTTCCAGTTGTGCACCCTCGAGCACAATTATCAATCGTTTTTCGGTGGCGTTCACATGCAGCACTTTGAAATGCTTTTTATCCAAATCGAATTCCGGATCGTCGGCCTTACGTCCAACAAATTTACGCTTACGATTAATAGTTTTTCCCTGGCCACCCATATTATTATATTTTAGCTCTACGGCTTGCTCTTTCGAAACTAGTTGATTACAATAACAAATGCCATGTGCACGCCTGAACACATTTTATCGATATACAGATATTTACATCGTTTTTGATCTCGTCTTTCATAACGATGTCGGTATCGATACCTGTGGTGAAAAAATTGTTTTTGAAGATCTATTAAGTTTTTCATCAAAAATTGTGAAACCCATAAACTTTATATAAGATTTGAAGTGTAATAACTTATGAATTGAAATGAACTAAATAAAAAATTACAACTTTTGTAATTTTAGTAATGGAAATGATAATTTCTTGTAATTTGTACTTTGACTTCCTTTAAATTGGCATTATTCTGAAGCCGGTAAATCCTAGTACAATTTAAGTGTAAGTTATTTTTTGGCCATCATTGTTTTGCATTAATTTCAATTTACATATTTTTGATATCGATAACTCATGGTCGCAAAGTTTTTTTCGATAGCCAGCAGGCTATCGCTTTCATCTCTAACTTGACTTATGCTGTATTTTGATTTCATTTGCTATTATTGTTGACAAATTAAGGCTGACTTTTAAATAAAAATAATAGACATGGCTGCCGCCCGTCGTGATATAGCACCATTTTTGCAGCGTGTGCGAGCATTCTTGTTGGGCGTAAGTAGTTGGCAGTTGTTCTGGATTTTGTAGTTACAAGCTCTGTGATACGTTATGTAAGCCTGGACCTCTTTTTCTTTTTTGTTATTAGCGCGAACACACTCTTGCTCTGCGCTTCGAGGATGGCGTTGCTGACCGCACACAACCACAGCCAGTGCTACCCGAGGGTTGCGCCCACCTGTACTCGGCCAATTACTACTGTACACGCGATGCACGTCGCGAGGTGCATCCTCCAATCGATTTGGTCCAGCAACAGAAACAGCTCGAGGGAGATGCCGCTGCGTCCAAGGCTGGCCCTAAATTGCCAACTCCGGGACAACTCTATGCCTGGGATTAAATTAGCGAGCGTGGCTTAACTGTCACATTCTGGAGGAGAATGCAGATGGTGGTGTGATGAAATGAAATCTGTGTTTAGGTAGTTTTTTTTTCTGTGCTCGGTGATGCCGCAAAGGCTGCCGGTTAATCTTAAAATAGAGACAATGCTAAACTATTGATACCTTTGCAGTTTCTATTGTGGACAAAAGTCGTTAGCTAGAGATATGCAGATATTTGCCCGATCTTTGAAGTTTACGTTAAAAAATATGTGTACTTACTCCGAAACTAAGTTTCCAATTTACAGACATGAAGTTATTAATATGTTAGGGAACATCTTCTATTATTTAATTTAAATCGATCTTAATTGTTTTTAACGTTTAAATATCGCTAGAGTAGGAATATATTCACATTCACGAATATTAACAACGATTAAATTGTTATTGATTGCTTTTGTGCTGGATGATTTATCAAAATTTAAAATTCTAAAAACACTAGTCACAAAATATTTCGATAATTTACGATCATGCAAAGTTTTCTGTTTCGGAATCATATAGATGAATACTATAAGGATTCTACCCTGCAAATCTGATCAGACAAAAGTCACGGAAGTTATTTCAGTTGACATTTTCTTCACTGAGGGTCTTTTTGCGTCGGGCTTGTGATTCAGATTCAGAAATGATTCCCAATTCAAATTTCGTTTTAACAATTTGACCTCGTAAATAAGCTAAGCTTGATCGCACAACATAGATAGTGGATAGTATTATTATTAATTAAGTGGGAATCTCCCAGCAGTGCAGGGAAGAAACACTGCGACCAAGATGATCTTTTGTACCTTTAGGGCTTTTCCCATCTTGACAAAAGCTGCTCTGCTTCCTTGATAAAGCATATGTTAGGAACGTCTAGGAACGCATCATATGCTCATACACAGATAGTAATTCCCAGAACTGATAGAGATGATTCATAATTAATTCAATTTTTGTTTTTCCTTCGCATCATTAATAATGACAATCTTTTTTCAAGAATCATTAATGATTCCTTAAACTAGGAAACGTATTATAAAGCTTTCTTATTCGATATCGTTTAAAATATATACTTAGGAAACATTTTCGCTTGCATTAGGCTTGTTGCACTTATAAGAAAAGGATGGAACATTTTCAGATATTCCATTGCAATCTATTCTATCTATTCTATTCAATAAGTAGAAATCAATTCAAAAATGCGAGTCAAAATTATTTTAATTTTAGAATGAGGAACAGGAGCTGTCGAAGTGTTTGCCCATTACTGAGGATTTCAAGTGGCTTTACATGTACTGATCGGGATTCCAGTCGGGTGGCTGTGAATGATCGGGATTCGGGCCACTCTGGCCGGGCACATTGGGGCGCCTAGGGTTGGGGTTGTGAGGATATGGAAAGAGATTGCCAGCGCCGCCACTGAGTGGATCGAGATCACCACGCCCCACATCGGGGAAGCTCAGGGCGCCACTTGGTTGTTCGTAATTATGCGGTATATAGGCAGTTGTCGGGGATCGCCTCGTCTCGTCAATGAACAGAGGATCCAATGTCTGCGAGGTTGTCTGACTGGTTTGTTGTGGCTGTTGCGTGGTAGCTGCCTCTCGTGAATTATTCGTGAACACCGGATCGCAGAGTTCCTTGCGAAAACGTTCCACAATGGCAGATGCAGTTGGTATTGTCTTGGCAATGTTACCCTTCAGTTCATGCACCAGGGTGTCGGGTGTGATGCAGAGATTCGATACGTTCTTTGTTTTCCAATCGACCAGATTGACAATCAACGCATCCTCGACGACATGGGCGAGCATCAGATAGACACCCTTGTTGTGCACATACCTCAAAGCATACTTGGCGCCTCCCTCGTTCCACTTATCTGGTAATAATTCGCTACCGCTCTCACTATCCGCCGGACTCTTGGCATCTCCGATACCAATACAACGGAACTTACAGTGTTTCGTTAGCAGGAAGTGGGCCAACACCATGAGGACATCGGCCTTCTTCACGATATTGTCCTCGACTGTCTTATACAATAGATCCCAGCCATAAAAGAAATCTGAAGTCAGTACCTTGCCACCGCCGGACGTGCTCCCCTGTTCCATAATCAATTTCTGATTTTCTCAATTTTGATATATTGTTGCCGGAATGGATTTTAAGACAGAGTGAAATTTATTTCACAGAGCACCACAATATCGAAAAGGGAATACTACTAATTTTCAGTTTCCCCCAACTCCCCAACTATCCTTAGTAATACAAACTGTTCGGATCTGTTGGGATATAAAAGTGTTATCTTTCTCATCACTGCGAAACCTTTATTATATTTTCAAATATGGAATCAATCGAAAGATATATGGTACAAGTAAAGCTGTATATACAGTTCCGGACTAACCACAATAACCCTTACTTTCGATGCGCTTTCCGATTGATTGTCAGATTGAAGAAATCACTGACACTATCGCTGAGGATGTTGGTGTAGTAGAGCAGCTTGACGGTATCGTCGCAGGTGCTGGTTGTGGGCGTGGCAATGCCAGCGACGCAGTAACTCCCATTGGGAAGCTTGACGTGGAGCACACTGGAGCTGGCCGTGAGACACTTGCGACATTGGTTATTTCTGACTACGTTTCTGACTGCCAGGCAGAAATGCGAGTTCCTGAGACCCTGCACTGCACGCTGATTCTGCACTCCAGAGCACTTGTCAAGATCTTCCAGATGCAATCGCTGCTCAAACAGATCGCAGTTTTCACCTGTGAGTCAGAGAGAGTGCGAATTAGAGAGTTTACAAATCAAATGTGCAAATTACCATTCCGATCCTGGCCATAACCAATGGCGACCAGGGTTGCGTCTTTCGTAACATCTGTAGCCTTGCAGAGCGGAGCTTGATATCCATTTGCGGTGAACTCTCCATTTATTTTAAAATGTTTTCCAAATTCAAACAAGTTCAGGTCGTTGTTGAAATTTATTTTTTGCTAAAAATAAAGATGGAATAATAGTTCAAAAAGAAGAAGCTTGAGGCGAATTTACATGTAATAATAAGTTGATAAAATTGTATAATAAACATATTTCTGTCTGTGTATGTATTATATATGTATTCATGCCCTTCGATTAATGAAAATTGTTAAAAAACGAACTAACTTTATGCAAATGTATGCGATTATCCTACAAAGGCAGATGAAATTTATTTCAAATTCCAGATGTCACGCTCACCGCCCTTTAAAATCGGTATTGTGCGATTATAAGACAAAATACTGAGTTCATCACACTCTGCTTCGGTATACAAATAGATGATTGCCAGATAAACGTATCCTCCAAATTTCCGATCGGAACAATAACACAGAAGGTATTAAAATTAACATTAAGTCTACGTCGACATTGCGATGTGTCGCTTTTTATTGCTTTCACGCGTGTCTGATTGTGTGAGTGAGAGCGAGTTAGCAATAGGGGACAGAATAATTAGGCAGAAATTATAAGTGAGGTTAAATTGGGCGAAAATAACACCAAATATACCATAGTTTGTGTAAGCAGTAATTACCTTGAGTTCCTTATCTAAAAAGTCCTGATTGTCTCCATCGGTCGTAAGCAACTGAATTTGATGGGGACTACCCGTTGTTGAGTCACCCAAAATACAGGCGCTTGTCCCTAGCACATGGGTCGCACTCAATACAATGCCCGTACAGTGATACTCGTTATCCGATAAATCATTTTTAAAATAGACAAAGGCACCCAAGTGGTTAAAACTGTAAACAGTAATATTGGCAACAATATGATATGTGGTGGATAACCATGTGAACGTACTCTGCGCTGTTTGCTGAGACCTTGATAATCGGATCCTCAACGACGGGGTCCCTGGGACAGCAAAACAATTCATTTGGGTTCGGGGATTTAAAGCCACAGGTCGGCACATCTCTTATGTGGATGTCTCCCTTTTCTACATATTTCTGCAGTAATTTACAATTCGCCCTATATTGACATGTCGCATTCGGAAATAACGCCCAACTGCAACTTTCGCCCTCTATGGGTTCTATATTCGTAAACATATAGAAAAATCAGAAATTTAATATATATATATGTATGGAAAAATTAAATTGAACAAACCTCTATAGTTAGTCGGGTTAGGATTGCCGAGGGTCCCTGCTACTGCGAGCAAGGCAAATAATATGATTTTAAGCATTATTTATATAATTTAACGTAGTATTTGGATTCTGCCTTATATAGTATTTATTAACCGCTCAAATCGAGAGCTTACGCACAACTGAGAACATCTCCTATCAACAAAGTATAATAATGTACATAGGTCATATATATATATATATATATACATGTATATTTTCGATGTACTTGTACTGTATGTATTTCTGTTATTTCTCAAATGTGCCTGATAATAATATAAATTTGTATATTTTTTACCATTGAAAAAGGGGTATACTAACTTTAAGCAAATGTATGTAACAGGCAGAAGGTGTAGTCGCATACCCCAGACAATAGATAAAGTATTATCAGATCTTAGTTCTCAGATCTTAGCTATTATCATCTATAGACAGACCGAGTATATTTTTTTCAATTTTGAGAGTCAAGTCGATTAATTTCTGTATGTACTATGTGTATACCTAGGGGTATACATATGTATATGTATATTTTTATAATCAGCTTTAGCTTTTCTTAAAGTTTTAGAAAAACCAGACTTACTGATCGCAGGAAATAACATACCATGCCACATGTTTAAGTCTTATATAAATGCAGTTTTTAATTTCAGTCTTTACTGGGCAATTGTTCCTATGACATTTATAAAGTGGTCTGATTTAATTGCATTTTGAAAATATATTATGTAATTATAAAAATCCAATATACTTTTTGTTATACTGTTATATCCATAACTTAAATAGCGATCGACCGATAGGTTCTATGTCAGCTAAACCATATATTGATATTGAATAAGAATATATATATCTAGGGCGAGTTGCAAACATGGGTGAAAAATAAATATACCCTCTGCAAGAGAATTAGAACCTTTAATATAACCGCTAGCTATGTACTATATATGTATAGTTACTTCTGTTAAAAGAATTTTTAATGAATCATTAAACCAACGATTATAAAATAGAAAAAAAATCGAAGGGTATAACAAAAAATTTTTTAGTTGTTGTACTTCCTCTTGGATGTGCTTATATCAATATATCAGTATAAAAATTGAAGTCATAGTAAAGTCGAGTCATAGAGCAGTCGTTACAGTTTTTATTGATAAGTAAATTTAAAAAAAAAAAATAAAAATCTTTAATATTTCAGTCGAACATATGACACATGTGTGAGGCATATCCGTAAATTCTCCTCCTTATATTTAGTCTGTCATTATTAAGATGATAAAGATGATTTTCAATTGAATTCGCGTGTTCCTAAAATATTATCGAGTAAGGTATAATAGATCGGCTCTTTGTCTACAATGCACTCTTTGGAGGCGGTGGGCGTGGCTATCCCCACGACGCAGAGGCTTCCATCGGGTTGATGCACGTGGAGAACACTCGCACTGGCCGTTAGACACTGTACGCAGTCGGCAGTATCTGCGGCAGATGGATAAGATTCTCCAGGTTTCACACATACATGATCTTTAGATTTGAGATTGTCTCCTAAATGTTTACATTTGTCCGGGCTGCTGAGATGCAACTTTTGCCGAAATAGGTCGCAATAACTGCCATCTGTAATTAGAGAATTTGATTTTAGAGAGCACGTTTCTTGAAAGTAGGGAGCGTTCTTTACCTTTATTCTGCCCATAGCCGACTGCGAGAAGTTTTGTTTCTTTGTTCAGTTTGACATCTTTGCATCGACGGACCACACTCACTTTTGTAGCAAAATCCTTCTCAGAAATCGGTCTGCTCAAATAATTTAGAACCAGAACGTCACCAAATATTTCAGTCCCGCTCTAAGAAGAACAAAATGTTTGAATAAAACCAAATTTGAGTTTAGAATAGATGTACCTTGATATTTAATTTTAGCCCTGTGTTGGGAGATTGCGATCCGAACAAAACTTGGGAGGGTCTCTCAATAGAAGACTGACTCCCATCGCAATTGGTTGTCGTAAGCATATGTTTTGGGGACATCAAAATAGCCGAACAGCGAAATTCGCTATCCGTTAGATCAGCTGAGTCGTATTCAAGCGAACCCAGATGATTTAATGAATAATTGAAGTGAAGAATGTCAACATCGCTTTCCGGTTTATTATCATTGTTCAGAAATAGTATGGTAATTATTAATAAAATTAAAAACAGACTCAGCACGAGGAATGCGATGATCCAGTCTAAAATCCTTTTGTTCATTTTCGCTTTATTAATAAAACCCTCCATGGAGTATGTTCACTCGATTCGAACTGAGCTCAACTCAACATATGTAAATTGTGTATATATTTTATTTTACAGACATATATACATACATTTGTTGTATACATGCGTACTCATTTATACATGTGCTTATGTCTGTTCTTCATATGCTTGATAACATTTGTGTATACCCTTGCGAGGGTATATTCATTTTTGTTACATATTTGCAACGCACCCCAGAAGACATCTACGACTTTATAAAAATGAAAATGGGCGTACTAACTTTGTACAAATTTATGTAACTGATAGATCCATACAAATATACATAAACATATATATATATATATGATAGGGTATTTTACTGTTGGGCTCACTTATAATTTTTCTGTTTTCCCAGCAGTTTGCCACTTCCTTCGTCATATCAGACGTTGTATGAGTTATGTACATAATTACAGGGCCGTAGCTAGCATGGGGCAAGTGGGACCCTAGGGCCCCGACCGAAAGCCCCGTACGAGGGCCCCAAATTTACTTGTTGCCCTCGGCCCCCGAGGCTCTAAATACGGCCCTGTTTATGTATCATATAGTATAGTATAAGAATATCATCGCTTAGTCAACCCTCTCTCAATCCAGAGAGCAGAGATGCCTAATCTCTGCTACATACTATATAATAATATTAACGCCCACCAAAAAGCAAAAAACCTAAAATAGCACCTAAAAGTATGCTACAAATTTCTAATAGATATAATTTATTAAATTAAATGTTTAAATTTGTTAAAAAAAATAAAGGAAAATAACAATAAAACAACAAAACATTATAACTGCTCTCAAGCGATAAAACGAGACACAGATAAGAAAATTATAAGATATAGATAGATATTAAACAGATCAAAATAAAATCAAATCATCGTTGGCTTGGAAAGTTGAAAGTTATTTAGGTTGGGAATTATTGAAAAAAAAAATAAACAAAAATGATTTTATTAATTAAAAACAGCATGTCATAACCAAAGTAAATATCTTTATTTACAATATTAATTTAGTTTTGTTACAAAATTATTTTCTTATTAGTACCGCGTTTTAATAGTTTGCGACTAAAAGTAGTTGATACTCTATGTTTAATGGGAAAATTACAATAGTTCGAATAAAGCAAAACAAGAATACACTCTAATAGTTTGATCAATTGGGATAAATTTGAGCAAAAATATTGAATTTCAGTTTGTTACCACTGTGCACTGTACGACTTCAGGAAACAAAGGTAGTTACAATTAGAACTGGACTCAAATGAATGAAATAGGACTGGGGTAGCTTGCGTTGACGAACTTTTGCTGACCATCTCGAAGTCGGGCAAGGAACTAAGGAAGCAAATAAGCAATAAGAATAAGAAATAAGAGTCTGCCTGCTCATCTAATTTCTTACAATCCATTTTTTTTTTTGTATATAAAGTTCAGTCACTCTATCGCCCTCTGAAAGTCAGAAAAAAATGCATAATTTATAAAACATATGTAGAGCTTACCTGATAAATTTAGGACGCCGTGTGCCCAGCAGCTTCCATAATTGTTGAAAAGTCTGCACAGTAGCGCAAACAGAGCGAAACGCCAACAAAATAAATATGCGTTATTCATATCGTACTTTTTGAGCTTTCGACTCGAATTGAGCTTTGTAATGAATATAATATAATATATATATATGATTATAATATTTATTATTTGTATTTATTTATTTATATAAATAAGAAAAGTATATCTTGTATATGCTGCATTTAATTAAAAGATTTATTTTTAGAGTCTTTCAAACTTGGAAACTCTACTCAGCTTTACATTACTTGTTTATCAGTAACTTAAGCTGGGGTCCTGAGATTACTTTTACTGTGAGACTTTTGAACTTATACCCTTGCAGAGGGTATGTACTATTTGGCCAGAAGTTTGCAACGCACCTGAGGAGGCATTTCCGCTCTATAAGCTATATGTATTCTGAGCCAGCATTAACAGAGGAGTTCATATTACTTTGCCGGTCTGTCTCAAACTAGTCTCTTAGTTTTAGATATAACTTAAATTAATAAACCCTCTGTAAGGGTATACAAATCGATGCCGTGCTACTTACTTTCATTTTAAGTTATCCAAACCCGTTATCAAGAATACAATTTATGAGTTATTTTGCGAAAATATTTATCTCTTAAAATACCTTTCTAATTAAATTATCTGTAATTAAAATGCAAAATTACCTTACAATCGCCCAGACCCTTCCTTAGCGACACGCAAGAGAGAGAGGGTGAGGGAGAGAGAGAACACAATTCCTTGGGAGTATTATTTACATATTTCCTTATATGCAAGTTCTTATGTACTTGAGAAGATCATAAAAGTCTAGTTGATATTTCATGGGGGCCTCTGACAACGCTTCCTATCCTTGGCTGTCGACACGTGCCACCTTATCGCTGTATTAGATCATATCACACACACATTCACACACACACACACACCCGCTGTAACTGCAAGCGAAGAGAGAGAATGAAGTTGGGAAAACAATACAAAAAAAATCAGAAATTTAACGACGCTTTCAATTATCTGAAACTGAATGGGAGCAAAATTCACAATATACGTGAATCTCTGTGTGTGTGTGCAAGTGTGTGTGTGTGTGTGTGTGTGTGCGATAAGCCAGTGCTATTTTGATACCCGCATAGAGCCCGCAAATAGACAAAATACCAATTGAAACTGCCTGATAACTGAACTGAATCAAAATGATGTGAATTCAATCGAAAAACTGTTGTAATTTCTTTGAAACATTTTTTAGAGTTTGCTTGGTTTTCTTTTATAATTAAATTTTAGCGCTATAATAATACTTGTCTCTGGTCTCTTAATAGGGGGCATAGGTAAGTGGGTAAGTGGGGGTTAGTGGGCGTAAATGGGATGAGAGGAAAGTGGGCGAGTGCTGGGGGGCGTTGGATATTGGAGGACGATCACAGTTCAATTCCAAGTTGAAGATGCTGTTTTATTTGCTTCGCATTGTTCTCTAGCCTAGTAACCATAGAAGTAGGCCTCGTAGGAGAAGGTGCGCGTCTGGTTGCAGGCCAGTAGCAGGGAGGCCGTCGTCTTGCCAATGGCCCCATCCGTGAAATAGGCATTTACCTCGGTGGCCGCCGTGTCCACGTAGATCTCGATGCAGGTCAGTGTGCTGCCGGTGCCGACGGTCGAAGGATAACGCATTATAACTTCAATATCGACGGCTGTGGTGAAGCTCTCATCGTCGTAGTTGTTTACCAGCAGCTTGTCGCCTATCGAGGAGAAAGGGAATAAGCCGGCGATAACGATTAGCGATAACGATGCCGATGGCACGAGCGATGATAGCACCTACCCGTAATACGTTCGCCGCTGCTGAACACGATGTTGTTCTTCGAGTGCTTCACTTTGTCCAGCGCATCGAGCTTGGCATCCGGATAGAGGGTCGTGTAGCGCGTCTCGTCCGTCACCGACTTGATGGGGGTGTAGTCCAGATCACTGGCGCGCTGATGCGCCGCCAACTGCAGCTGCGACTGCGACTGCGATGGAGCAGCGATTGCGCCGTTTAGCAGAATCAACGATATCAAAACTTTCAACATTTCACAGGAACACACACACACACACGCTGGGCAGATTGTTTTTAAATAGTTTTGGTAGTTTTGGAGAACAACAACGAGATGGGAACGTTAGAAAAAAAAAATTGGAAAATTTGGAAACGGTTTCTCTCTCTCGCTCACACGCACAGAGATCGCTCCTTCCGCACGGTGTGCAATCGATTTGACGACTGTTTTATGTGCATCACCTGCCGAAGCCAACGGCTTTTATACGGGCCACCCTTATCGGCGGTCAGCGGAAGATAAGGCCAGCTTGCGACTGAACGATAAGCCGCAAAGCCTTTATGGCACTGGTACTGGTAGATGGGTACTCTCGGGTACTCGGGTGCTCGGGTATTCGGGTATTCGGGTGGCAATAGGGTAAACATGCATTGGCCATGGTCTTTGGCTAATTGCCAATTATTCGCTCAGGCTCTATAAATAGACCACTTGAGACGACAGTTTTAGTAAAAGCAATACGACAAGCAATTAATTGGGTCCCGTCGAGTTGCCAATCGATTGGATTGGATTGGATTCGATTGGATTGACTTGTCTCGCATAGCCCACAGCAGGGCGGGCACACAGCAACCGCAAGGAGAACTCCGATTCCCCCGGCTCGCTTCACCATCATTTCACACCTGATCGTGAAACATGTGATAACACTGCCAGCGTGATCACAATAAATTAAAAATATGATTTTCGAAAAAAAACAGACACTCGAAACGAACTATTATTATATTCCGCTTCCGTCTCCGCGTCGTCCACTTCAGAACTTGTTGGTAGCTTTGTGCGTAGTTTGTGATGTGCCACAACGCCCCCTATTACCCTATTACCCCCATCGAGTAGATAACTAACTGTCTGACTGACTAGTAAAATGTTTACCATATCGCACGAAGCGAGAGCGTTACAGCACGGGGCATGCAAATAAGATAACTGCATGGGAGAACTATATATACCATCTATAGAGTATTTTATTGAATTTGTAAAAAATCACATTTCTGACAAGCAAACAACTATGAGTCAAGAAACAGCAATACTTTTGCTGAGATAACGTTACTGTAGATCTTAGAATGTATTGCTAATACTTATGAAATATAAAAAAGAGTCTTCTATTTTAAACTAACGTGATTAATTAGAGAACAGCGCTGAAAATTGTCATAATTAACAATTGACGTCACTTGCATCGACGTAAAAACCCCGTTAGAGTGTATGTATAAATTTTCTGACTTTTTATCAGGGAGTTCGAAAAAATAAATACCTATTTATATAGGTGAAAACTCATGAACAGGAACAAGTGACGTCCAAAAACTGTCTTACGACTGAAAAGTCTTAGCACATATGTATGCTGAAGGTTCAATACCCTAGCAGCTTATAGTTTAAGTTTTTTCCTATAAATAAATATATATAAAATAGTGTCAAATATCTTTACATATTTCATATTGAATTTTCTTAATATTTATTTTTAATTTTTTAATTATTTGTTTATTTATTTATTTATTTATTTATTTATTTATTTATTTATTTATTTATTTATTTATTTATTTATTTATTTATTTATTTATTTATTTATTTATTTATTTATTTATTTATTTATTTATTTATTTATTTATTTATTTATTTATTTATTTATTTATTTATTTATTTATTTATTTATTTATTTATTTATTTATTTATTTATTTATTTATTTATTTATTTATTTATTTATTTATTTATTTATTTATTTATTTATTTATTTATTTATTTATTTATTTATTTATTTATTTATTTATTTATTTATTTATTTTATATTTATTTATTTATTTATTAATTAATTAATATTATTTATTTAACGTCAACTAAGAGCAGTCGACTTAAAGATATTAAAGAAAAGATAAAGAAAATTACAAATATAGATTGAATTAAAAATATAAGTATAATTTAAGTTAGAACTAAGAATATTAAAACTAATTTTTTTCTTTAAATTTATAAGTATTTAAGTTATGTAATTTTATTTTAATTAAAATTTTAAAATATATTATCATTTAATCATTTAATTAAGTTTAATCTGGGAAAAATAGAACAATTTTAGTTGATCCAACATTTGTTGATATTACTAACTTTGTGTATATATTTTCATGTTCAGGACAAAAAGTCGAGTCGATTAAGTCATGTCTGTTTGTGCAAGAAGTTAAAGAAATTATACGGAATTTTGGAGACGGAAATTAAAGTGTGAGAACATGTTTTCAATAGTTTAAATTTCGGCGAAAAGTATCTAAATGTGTGGTACACTCCGCTGTAGTTTTCGATACATCAGTGCTGCCAGCTTAGCCTTTTTCCGGACAGATCTGTCCTTTTTTTTCCTCTAGCCAAAAAAATTTCAAAAATCTGCAGCTACTTCAAGTGCCCTAAAAAATCTTTGAAATTCATATAAAAGTATAGAAAATTTATAGGAAATTTGACCTTTTTTAAAATCAAAAACCTTTTGTCTTGTTTTCTGTTCTTTTTTTTCAATGGTCTATCCTTTTTTTCTGCTTTTTTCACCTTGATCTAACATTTTTTAGGAGGGGTAGCCCTGCGACACATATTATACTCAATATTTTATGTTTTTTGTAAGATATTATATTACATATTCTATGTTATTTGTAAGATATTATATTCAATATTCTATGTTATTTGTAAGAATTATATTCAATATTCTATGTTATTTGTAAGATCGGATGGAATTTCATATAATATATAAATATAAATGTTAAATAATGATTCGTGATAGCAATGACGTCGGATATAATTTCGTATCATAATGCTAAATTCTGTGTATATCAGTTCTTTGAGTTGGTTTTATTTATGTGCTCAAACAGGCAGATACTGCTTTTTTTATATGTATGTAGAACCAAGCGGAAGTCCAAGCACATAGTTCTGATACAAGAATCAGTCAGCAGCGTTACGCATTCTATGAATCAAATCAAATGAACAAAAGAAAGAGCGAAAATTATACTAAATATAATGCAAATTCCGTTTAAATCATAAAGTCCAACGTCAACATGTGAAGTTTCTACTTAATATTATTATTCTTCTTTGGAATCCGATTTAAGTGTATCCCATTGCTGGGGTCTTATCGGTATTTCGACTTTTGATTGCCTTTTGCGGTTTGCTTAAAATTATTTTGACGCGTGTTTTCAGATTTTGCTTTGTAATCTCAAGCGATATTTATACATACATCTGGATGCGCATATACTTGTATATATGTATACCGATTTGAGTACATATACTATAGCATAAGTTTGTTTATTGTTTATTGCGCACAATATCAAACAATCTAACCAAAGAAAATGTCTCGAAAGCAAAGAAAAAAGCTAACCTACATGTTTTTTTAATTGCTAAAGCGATATCAAAATCGTTCGTGAAGTGCTAAATTGACTTTTTTCATACACTTCACTCCATAAATTTAACTCAGTAGGTTATTTCGATTGCGATAATCTTTGCTCTCTCTCTCTCTTAAATATTATTTTTAACCACTAAGATAACAGAAACATTTTAAGTATATCATTCCTTTAAGTCTTTATTAAATTGATGTTTATATTTTCAATCAATTGATTTACTCTCTCTCTGTTTCACGCACACGTTCTTAAACCTTTAAGCACATTTTCTAGGGTATTTTCAGATGCGGCAATAGACTTCCCTTTTTTACCTCCTATTAGTGGCAAGCAAATATTGGGCTGTCAGGTTTATCAGGCTGCTGTCACTGTTTCCAGCTTGAAATCCAGAGTTCTATCTAAGGGCAAAACAAAAATTTATTTATTAAAATCTTCTAATACTCTATAAAGTAAAATTCCATTAAAGGAGTCACAGATCCGCAAGTGAACTTTGACAGTCTTAAGTTAATTCACTTTGGATTATCGCTTGTAGACATCTCCAGTACCTTCGGCATCCCTCAAACCTAACCCTGCTTCTTACCAATGTGAGATCAAAATCATTACCTATTGGTTATATAATTGCTGATTCATCGGCAAGTGGAACCCCCCGTATGTATTTCCATAGAAATCTTATGAAATAAATTTGAGATTCCTAGATCTTGATATTGCTTGGCGCCAGCCAGCTCGCGCGAGTACCGAAAAAGTTCCATTGATGATCAGTTAGAACTGATAATGTCCAGAAGCCATCGAGTGTACACTGTCTGGAATATCCGTAGAGCTTAGTGCCAATTTATGACTTCGTTGAGGTTCGGTCTCTCGAGTGGGAAGCGCGTGAACGTGCCCGATTTATTTGTCAGGCGTGGCAGAGATTTATGATCCCCCTCCCCCCTTCCTGCCCATCCTTCCCGCACTTTCTCTTAATTAGCAAAACTTCTTGAGTGCATATATAGTTATGAATCGAGTACATATATCATTTGATAAGTATGGAAACAATAGTTTATACAAGCATTTAATTAAATAGCTATCAGAGGAAAACAAAAGTCTAATCTGTTTTCGAATACAGGGTGTCTAGCTGGCAAATCGGTCGCCTAATCGGTGCCGAAATACTGGGCCTGGTAGGCAAAGCTTTCGGTCTGTTGGGCCTCCACAACAATCGAGATGAAACGCTGTCCAATACCGCCGGCCACGACATATGCGATCCCGTCGTTGTTGTCCTGCGTGCAGATGATCTCCACATGGGTGACGATAGCTCCGGCTCCGGTCTCGGGATATGTCAACTGCAGGCTAACATCGTTGCGTGCGGGATAGTTATATATATCGGCATTCTGAGCCACCAGACGATCGCCTAAAAGTCGCATAGAAAATATTGGATGAGTCCATGGCGCATTGCATACTTCGGGGCGCAAAAAACAATCGCAAGCCTAAACTATCGTATACCTGAGAGTCGTGCTCCAAGCGTGTAACGCACCGATACGCTAGCCGAACGGCCCAGCGAGGTCTGCTTCTCCAAACGCTGTAACTTCAGGCCCGGATGCTTGGCCGCAAAGTCGCGCACATCCTTGACCACGACAATGTCACGATCCACATAGTTCGCGTCGCGGCTCACCCCGGCTAAGCCGCTGGCCAGCAGGCAGCCGAAGACGGCGACAAGAAGGCACAAGCTCAATTTGCACATTTTACAGGAATTTTTTTGGATTGGATTTTTTTCTTTTACTTTCGGATATTCCGAGACGTTACAACTGCGGCGGCGGCGGGTAGAATACGCTGAATGAATTGCAGTACGGCGCCTTCTTTATTATTTATACTAAAGTCGACTAAATTGGAAACCTTTGATTTGATTGTGCTTTTTGTTTTGTTCCGATACTCGGAAACTCAGCCCACCGAGCCTCTTATCACGCCAATTGACAATATTCACCGACAACGTAATCCAACAACAAGAACCTGGCCTATTTGTTGGTTAACGATCTGCGAATGCCCTATCGAACATACGATAAAGAGTTTTCTAGAATTCTATATTTTTATATTTGTGGTATTTATTTTTTAGTTATTATAGTTATACATTTCGTTAACTTGCATCTATTATTTCTTAATTCTAGAATTAAATTCGCTTATGTGATTTATTTGGATAAGGAGATTTAAATTCAACTTTAAATTAATAAAACAAGTTTAAAGAAAATAATCCTTGTTTGTCGGATTAATTTATCAGGCATTATCAAAACTTCATATTATTTGTTTAAATTAAATATTCCAATAGGAGAGCAAAATTCAACTTAAAATTAATAATAAAAAAAGCTTAAAGAGTATAATCCTTGTTTTTAGAATTTATTTTATCAGGTATAATCAATATATCACATACGTACATTTTGTATAAATTAAATAAAAATACTGGATATCCATGCGACTTATTTATTTAACTATAATATTCATTACATGATCTAATTCCATATTTCGATTAGGTTCTGAAAAAATTAAATTCTTTTTCGTCTAGAGAAAGTAAACAAATATTAATATTTATTTACAATCAAAATTCTTCCAAACCCGACTGGCAATTTGGGCAAACTTTTTTGTTTTTTTTGGAACCAAGTCGAACTCAATGACCGTCTTACATGACCCTTTTAGCAGCATCAAATTGGCTGATAAGACACCATCCCATTCCAGCCCAGTTGACGACAGTCAATTAAAGTGAACAAACTGGTTACCACTGCCAACGTCGATCTAATCACAGGGCACAACCCCGGGTAGGAGGCGATGTACCCGAAAGTTCTCTATCCAGGCGGGCTGGGCTCGGCAGGGAAAGATAAGGGGCCCAGAATCATAAACAACATAAACAATACCTGGCAATTTGACAGACAGTAGTTTTCTATCATTGTGCTTAATTAGAGATAGGATTGGCGCAATAGTGTGATTTCCATTTCCATTCCCATTCCCGTTCTTGTTCTAGTTCATATACCCTTCCATATATTCCCGATTCGATTCCAATGTCATCATAGTACCACCACCTGTGCTTTTTCTCTTTTTAGAAATTCACCGGAACTTTATCGAGACGGCCGTGCGGACTCTTCTGGACTTCCCTGGAAATGGACACCTTCAAGTGGCGTCATCAGTATCGCAAATTATCAATTAAGATTGGCAAATTGATCTAAGATAATGGCACATTGTTTATTATTGTGCAATGTGAGTCATTCGTTTCCGTTAATTAACAATCTATCTGTGATTTTTGCAATCGGCTTACAGCATGACTGACCTATGCAATACTGTCACAATATGGCTGAAAGGAAATAACTCTGGCTAACAAATTAATAGTAAGGTAATTACAATCCGTTATCCAACATTATCAATCAAAGTAGCACAAATGGAGTGTTTAGAAAACATATTTATTTCTAATCATTATTCAGACTTATAACTCTAGAGTTACACTTGAATGTAAATATTATTTTTTATACACATGTGTATATTTGTTCGTATGTATAAATACGATATATATAGAATATAGATTGTGTATGAATGTGAATACAACATGCAGATAGCGCATGGAATTTTGGAATTACAATTTACAAGCATTAAATAATTCCGGGTTTTCTTAGATCAAAGTCAGGCGATTAACTTGGCAAAAAGTCGTATAAAGTTGAGCTACATATTTTCATTTTTGGAATGTGGCAGCAACAAACTTAGGCAATACAAAGATAGGTATTACTATGATTATAGATATATATGTAGTTAAGAGATTTATAGAGTTACAGTAAGTAGTTGCATATGTATATGTATATATTATTACAAAATAGCTTTCTTATGTTCATGAAAAATGTCTTGGCAAGGCTAAAGCAAACGGCATGTGATCTGGATCTGGCGCCAAATATACAGTATATAATATATGGTATATGTATCTATATTGCACACACATTGCCGTCTCGCTTTAGCTTGCAGCGGCACCGGTCGCTCAAACACACATATTCACGCGAAAGGAAAAGAGACAACGCTATGTTGTCGCCATCTCTTTCTATCACTCGCACAACTGAAATATACACGACGGGCATGGAAATCGGCTTATTTATATACATTCATTTCATTCACATTGGCCAATTCTTTAGTGTAATATCTAAGCACAATCCTTTTCATAATATTTTCACTTTCTTGGAAAAAAAAAAGAATAATAATTAAAGGGAACCAACAGTAGCTTAGCTTTCTTAATATCCATTTTTTCTTTTTGAGAATTGCAATTTTCAATTATCACGACTTAAATAATATTTCGAAACCTAATTTAATGTTTTTTTTTTGATTGGACAACTTCGAGATGTTTTCATGCAGAAATCACATTCACAATTTAATATTAAAACCGATTCCTGGGCCCATGCGTTATGGTGCCATTCTCATTTATGTATGTACGTTATAAAAACCAACAACAATTTCATGTTTTTATCTCATTTTCACTAAATTCCTTTTGTCTAAAAACGTTCCTCCCCCCCACTTGCTAACCGCCCACGCAAGTCGAACCGGTGCACGTCCCATGAAACCCTTGTTAGATATTGCTTTAACGCTTCCCCCCTCCGCCTGGCATTGGATCAGCCGCTCTACCAGTGCGGGCGAATCTCCTTGAAGAGCCACTTCTGGTAGCCATCATTGACATCGCATTGGCCCAGCGACAACTGTTGCGTCGTCGGATGCAGCGCCATGCATTTCTTGTGCACACGGTGCAAGAGATGCTTGGTGTGCTCGTTATAGCTCCATGGTCCATCGACTGTGCCCAGGCGACAGACGGCCAGCTTGATGCCCTGTCGATCTGCCTCCACGCAGCGTTCGCCAACGCCCAGCTGTCCGACAGCATTCAAGCGCACCAGCTGATTGTTGCCACCGCCATGACAATAGGAGAGACCCATGATGGCCGGCGGCTGGTGTCCCATCGAATCCAGGCAGGTATCGGAGGCCACAGAGCGTAGTTCACCCCAATGCAAATTGGCCGGCAGTGCTGGGAACTTATCAACCACATCATAGGCAATATTGTCCATAAACCATTGGAAGGACTTGCAGTTGAGTCGCTTCTTCAGTGCAAGCTGCTCGGAAATATCACCCATGTCCAGATAACGCGCCAGCGGCTCACGCGTATAGAAGAACTCCTTGTGCGTATCATCGAACCAAGTCTCAATCACGCGCTTGTAGTTGATTGTGATCAGTGGACCCTTCTTCTTGCTAGCCAGCTTGCCGAAATTGTAGGGCATGAAGCCGCGATATACATGGCCCACACGGGAACAGGGAACCCATTCGATGCTGCCACCGCATTGCCAGATCTTGAAGCTCAGCTCGAAATTCTCGCCACCCCAGACAAGTAGGCCTGGATCATAGGCGCCCAGCTCCAGGAAATATTCGCGATTGATGGCAAACAAACCGCCAGCGTGCGTGGGACTGCGATACGGCTCTGAATTGTGGGTACGACGACGTTGCTCGCGACGTGGCACTTCATTCTCCTTGTACAACATGCCCCACTCGAAAATGCCGCGGAAGTGATTGTCGCTGCCGTAAACTGGTCGATACTCAAATGATTTATGATCGATGCCATCGATAATGGGCACAGTCATCACAGTGCGCTCCCGGTAAATGGGCGCCAGTAGCGGAGGCAGCCAGTTGGTGTTCACCTCACAATGGGCGTCCAGGAAGACGATAACCTCGCCTGCAAGCAAAGTAAACAATATTAGTAAAAGGTCAGTAAGGAAGAGATATGTATTATATAGACAGAAATTCGAATTAATTGCTGGAAAGATGCTTTTCAAAAACAGAGATTAAGATAGGATCCAAGCTACATTGAACCAGTTAAAATATGTCTACACGAATCGCAGTGCCTTTGGTTTTATTAGTGGTGTAATAAAATCGGCCTACTCGAGCTAACGAACGCTAATAGATACTACCCATAATACGTCAACAAGTATTAGCCTAACATTATTGAACGCTTGGCACTAATTGACCGCAACGGGAGAAAGCCTCAAAAGTATTAAATTAAATAATCTCCGTTATATTTTGCTGAAGAGTTCGCTCACCTGTGGCCTCCATGGCGCCTCGCGAACGTGTTCGTATAAGACCTTCCCTCTCCTTGTTGCGTATTATCTTGACCAGACCATCGAACTGTAGAACATATTCGTCTAGCTTTGTACGAAGATTCTCCTTGTCAGAGAAATCGTCCACCAGAATAATCTCGTGCAGCACATGTTTGGGCGAACGATCAATAACTGAATGCACCGTACGCATTAGCACGGAGAAGCCCTCGTTGTGGAACACAATGATGACACTGGTCTTGGGCAAATCATACGGATAATCCCAGTGTTTGCACTCCTTCAGTCTTGTGTCCCGCACCGAACGATGCATGGATATTTCATCGGAGCAGGCAATATTCATGCCGTACTCCATTTCAGAGGCATCGGCCACATTCTTCTTCTCCGGCGGCAACGTGTACGCTTCACCATTCTCTCCGGGTCCAGAACGTGGCTTCACATCTTTTGGCTCGAAGTTGCCCAGCCCTGCAAGGTAAATAAAATTATTCCCATGAAAAAAAGAAACAAACAAACAACGAAACAATAAAAGGCGACACTTGTGCAAATGCAAAAAAACAGAAATACAGTTGGAACCGACTAAAAGTGCATATCCAAATCGTATTAACAATAACTGCACATGTGTCTCCATGAGTCTATTGTTTGCACAGATCATTCAAGTGAAACAACAACAAGTGTATATAGGCATATATATTTCTGATCTTGTTTCCTTGGGGCTAAACTTATCAGGATGTATCGAAAGAACTAACATGTTCTAATCCGTCATATATCAAAGCTTAGCTCTAGATATAGCTACAGCTAGCTGATACATTGATAGATATACCAAGGGAACATACTGCTGCCCACTGGAAAGCATTTTAAATACAATGTCGGTGTACATACAGAACTATACGACAAAGAATCGTTAAATTCAAGAACCTGTTTTCTACATAATTTCAATAGATAAACCTCGAGAAATAATATGCAACTTTGGTGCACAGAACTCACCTTCCACCAGCTTGGGCACTTCACGTGGCCTATTCTCAAGGCGCTGATGACTGAACTTGGCGCCGCCGAAGCGAGCGTGATACGCCTCTTGGACACGCTTGTGATGATCACTCCAGTTGGCCAGCAGATAGAGCAGTGGCAATATAACCAGCAGGCATAGCACCAGACGGCAGATGCGCCCACTGCGAATGTTACTTACACGCATTTCACACGAATTTTAATATCAATATATTCTACGTTATTTCAACTCCGATTCCAATTTCAATTATGTTGACGTGTCGGCGCTAGCGTCTCAGCAGCACGACTACGCGACCACAATTCCAAGCAGCAGCAGCAGCAGCAGCAGCGGCGGCAGCGGCAGCAGCAGCAGAGATTGCCGCAAAGCAGTCCGCTGGGTGCAGAGCGCAGGGAGCGAGCAAAACAAGAGTAATTAGACAAGCCAGCAGCAGCGGCAGCAGCGGCGGCGGCGGAGGCGATAGAATTTTTTCGGCTGCTCTCGATGCGATGTTGATGTCAATGCACGAATCTCAGTGTGTGTATTTGTGTGTCTGTGATTTGTGTGAATCTGAAAGTACATAAGTGACTATTAGTCAATGTATGTGTGTGTGTAGGTAAGCGCGAGTGTATGTGTACGTGAACAAGAACCAGGTGAGCCGCTGCTGCGAATGTAATGATCAAAAGGCAATCGTCGATAATGATGAACAAGCGACAGCGGCTTAACACCTTTAAATAAATTAGTTCACAATTCTTACAATTGAATGTAAGTTGACATCGGCTGCTGTCTAACACAATCGCAAAACACAACACGATGCCACCACAACGCGTGCGTCTCTCGGCTGTTACAATGCAAATATAATTGCGGTATAAACGTAAACAAAAAAAGAAACACTGACTATGTGAAACTGCCACGCGTTTGACGTTTTCTAGCACATCAGGTGGCACCGTTTGCACTTAAACGCCGACTGTCGGCAATATTGTGAAGTACCCCATATTTGCCGGCAGAAATCGATAGTCGATAGGTAAAATATACTAAATATGCCAGCAATACCACACTGGTTTTAGCCTTACGTGCTTTTTACGTTACGTTATTACTTACGCTTTCGAAACACCAATGCCAGTGCTACGTTACGCAAGCAGGAAATGTCAGGAAATGTGATTTGAAAAAGTGCGCAATTTGTAACATTCATTTATTTTTGTAATTTTAATCGAATCAATCATCATCAAAAAGACATTGCAATATTCGAGAAATAACATTTATTTACATTGTGTTCTATATACATAATAAAATTAACAGACATAAATATAATGTTGACATACCGTAAAAATATTATATAAATTTTATTTACAAATTCAATGTTTGTTAGAATTTATATTACTATAGTTCAATAAATAAAATGGCAAGTGGCCAAAAGCTATATTACATATGTATGTATATTGCGAATCTTAATGCTGCATTTTGTTCTCAATACTGAGTGTAATAACGCTGCCTACGCGACGCCGGTCGAAGAATGGCTCTGGCTCATCCAGTGCGCCGATTGCGGTAACTGCCGCAAATCCGCCATCGCCGGGATTATCGGTCAACGTATGTCCAGCATGCTTCAGCTGATCGATTATTTCGCTTTTCACCTCCGTCTCGTAATCAACTTGCATGGGTATCAGCTGATGATGTATGCGCCCATCATTGACGGCCTGCGTCATGGTCTCGCGCCGAATGAGATACTTCATAATTACCTGAAAACAAAAAATATATAATTATCGATTATTATTTATTTTTTATTTGCCCGCAATTTAATGGTTAAAGAAGCGTGATAAATTGCTCTCGGCGGAACATGAAAAACGCATTTCTATTGTAAATAAATAAATTAAATATGAATATGACCTACCGCTGCCACACTGGTTGTGATCTTGGTGCCGCCAGCAGCACCGACCAGTAGACGCACATCGCCATTACCATCGACTATTATCGCTGGCGACATGGAGGACATTGGACGTTTGTGCGGGAAAATGTAATTGGCCGGCGACGCCGGAACGTTGAAGCTATTAACGACGCCGGGCGTTGAAAAGTCGTCCATCTCGTCGTTCAGTATGATGCCCGTTTGCGTTGATGCCACTTTAGAGCCAAAACTGCAAAAGATTGTGCAAAATGCGAAACCGTTAACATTGAACTTGCATCGATATTCGATAACACATACTAGTTGTTGATGGTGCTTGTTATCGATACGGCATCTCCGTTCGCCGCAAGTACATTCATATGAGCTGTTCCGTGATCTGGTTCCACCGTGAAATTCGCGCCATAGTGCAAGTAATCCTGGGACGTTTGATCGTCTTTGATCATTGCGCGAACACTTTTAACAAGATCGTCGCCCATAATTTTTTCCAGCTGCTGTTGAATTTCCTCACCCATTTCCGGATCATTTTCGGCATCACCCAAATTGGTTCGCTGACCGTATGCGTGCTTAAAGGTTTCCACCACTCGCTGCCAGTATATACCCTCGTTGTCTGAATATAACTCGCTCATCACGTTCAATATGAAGGCCAGGATCGGACCGCTCGAAGGCAAGGGCGTCGTGTATAGCTTAAAACCGCCGGTCACATCGGCAGTTATGTGATTGTCTGCCTCCCACCGCACTCTGTGATTGATAAAAAAAAACAAAAACGTGACATTGTATATATAGTTATAACCAATTATTAAAATGACCTATTCCCAAGCTTAAATTGGGTAGAAAGAGCTATTCTTTTTGGTATGCTAATTCGAACATATCTAATCTTAGGGATTTACCCAAATGTTTCAATGTAACCAGCTTATACTCACTTGAAGTTCTTAAGATCATCCAGCGTAATGATGCCTCCCATGTTTGTTATGTCCTCGATAAATTTGACTGCGGTCTCGCCACCATCGTAGAGCTCTCCAGCACCATTATTGGCAATGCGTTCCAGTGTGTCCGCCAATGTGGTTCGCCTCATGTAATCGTGCTCTACGAAAGGCTCCCCTTGCTCGTTGAGGAACATTTTGGATAGGCCGGGATCTTGTTGGATTTGCGACAACTTGGATTGAATGGCAGCGGCCAGGTAACGCGAGACTACGTGACCATCGCGAGCCAATTTAATAGACGGTTGAAATAGATGCTTCCATGGCAGGCGGCCGTATTTCTGGTGCATTTCCCAGTAGCCGAGTATCTCACCGGGTACACCGCCAGCCCTGGCACCTGTAACGTCTTTCTGGCCAACAAACATTTCCTTATAGGCCGCCGCAGGGGCAGATTCACGTGCAATGACCGTCTCCACCTTGTTGTTATGTCGCGTATATATCGTGGCCACAAAGCCACCACCGATGCCCATCGAATGCGGCAACATGATGCCCTCGCAGAGCAACGTGGCAATGGCAGCATCTACCGCGGAGCCGCCATCCTGCAGCATGGAACCGCCGATATCCGCACATCCAATGCCATTGGATACCACAGCTCCCTTCAGGTAACGCTTATCTTTTGATCTCAATCCAAAAACCAAGCCAAGTGTCAGAGCAGTGACCATCAGAGCGGCTATCACTAGCCATATAAAGAAATTCCGATTGAATGCGAACCTGAAAAATACGTTTGTAACGTACATTAGAACATTACGAAGCAACCCATTGAGAACCAATCAACTCAAGTGGCTAGCCGAGTGCTTTAGCTGGGATTTCGTCGAGTGGCCAATTCTATGAGATCGATAATCGGTTTCTGATTAGGTCGATCGATTTAATAATTCACTTCGATTCGTGTCGATCGGAACTAATGTTATTTTATTGCTTCGTCTTGTTTCATTGGTAAAACATCCGATTAGTAATATTTGCAATCCATACTGTACAAATTTTGAGAACTCTTTTCGAAAAATAAATACTATTTCGAAGTTCTCTCGACATGTTGACTTGAAAATCATACAAACGAATCGCATATTCATTGTATTTCAAGTCATACCTGTTCCATTGAATTTTGTATATTTCAAAACTGAACTGCACACACTCTCTAAACAACTTTACTTCAATTCACATCATTCCAAAGTCAAGCTAACTTAAGTGTTTCATTCCAGCGCATTCCAAGTTCAAGTTTAGATGACTAAACATCCAGCCAAGTCATAACTATGGCTGAATAGCTCATTTAAAATACCTATATATCAGTTTAGCGAAGTTTGAATGATTTAGGGCATCGTAAAACAAATGTTTACTTGAAATTTGTTAAGCAAAAATCGCATAACATTGGAACCATTCATTCTGAGGTACTATAGTGGGGTTTGTGCTATGATATAATGTATATAAAAACTGGTTTAGACTGGCACTTAGGGGATTTTTAACTGATAAAAAACTAGTATAGCTGCATAAAATTACAGTGGGTCAAGCGGTTTACCGATACTTTGATATATGTATCTTATGTGTAGCATATGGATATTGTCATGCATATATCTTAATGAGCAGCAATTCGTATTACCGAGATAAGCGCAAAACTCTTCTTGTTTGGCATTGCGAAATATGTTTAGTCACTTTCCAGCTACCACTTGCATGGCACGTTCTGAGAGTTAAATTTAGAGAGGGCTTTCAAGTACCATGACTTTTGAAAATCGCCGACTCTGTCTGGCCATTCAGGTGGTCATTCCCGAGTCCCCTCGCATCCCGTGGGCTATAGGCCTCGCAATAATAATATAGTTATCGGCAATATGCGCTGATTAATTTACGTTGCGTTTACGTATTATCAGTTAATGCGGTTCATAAAGATGCCAAGAATTTTCGTAGTCGTAAAACTCGACAGCTCCATTAATAAGCAATTTTGTATTATTAGCGCCGGATTTTTATTTTGCAATGCAAAAGAGAAGGTTGCTAGAAAGAGTCGTATTGGGGGAAGGGGGCAATAAAATAGGTAAGTACTCGATACGCACTATCGGAACTCGCACTTTGTATAGATCTAGGCAGAGATAAGTACACATATGAATACAAGTATTAAGCTTTCTCAGGATATGTGTATCTTAGAGACCATAGCAGATTATATGTAGTATAAGTCCCGATAAAATTGGCAACTCAAGTATTTAATTGTATATATTTCTATCATGACCTAATCGATTTATTAAGGTCCATAATAGTGTTGCTTTATTGCTTCCTTTAGGTTTATCGATTTCTGGTGAATGAAGAGAGTAATACTAGTAATACACATACATATGTATTTTCGATATGCACGAGGTCTGTTACAACCCAAGTGTTCTATCATTTTATGACAAATGTTATCTCAATTGTTTTCGATGTGTATCTATCTCCCAGGGATCGACAGGGTACTCTACTCTACTCTACTAGAACACTCTCACGTGGTAAGGGATTGCAACCTAAGAGTTGGATTCAGAGTGCTGGAGTGTTTACCTTTCGAAAAGTGCATGTCATGGTCGGTGGAAGTGTGAACTTGATCTAGCCTGCAGATTAAAGTCAAGATGTTTGTGCAATTCATTGTTTCGCGTCATTTACGAATGTCATAAATGTGACCTAATCCACAGTTAACTACGACTATGTACATACATACGCATGTGCCGCATGTGAGCTTTGTTCCAAGATACGATACGATATGATATTTTCGAATACTTTTGTTTTATGACCCGACGGTAGCAAACAGAAGCCGCCATTCATAACGGGGTTTTTTTTTTGTGGCTTTTTCGGCGGCAATTTTTGATCCAGATTTTTTACAACCTGTGGGGAACTTTGTTGGCCCGGTAGAGAAGGTCGTTTAAGGTCCATTTCCCGATCGGCACTTGACACTCAACACACAAGCGACAGTATAAATTATAATCAATTTTTTGGAGTGTTTGTTTTATGTCTTAGTTAAATATTTAGCACGTAATTAACGCTAATTGCCGCCTGCTTAAATGTAGCACATTAATTTTCCCTGCTGCCATATAGAAAAGCCTAGTACTCAAGTGGTTTTTGGGATCGTATTGTATTGGTAGCGAATGGCGCTATGAGTGTACTTATACTATAGTATCAATGACAGACCCAGCACACTTTTGTTATAAAAAAAAAGTACAACAAAAGGAATTAATCCCGCAATATTCAAAGTCATTTCAACCTACTCGATTTTATGGTTATCGATATCTGTGGTTATAAAATAATAAATAAAAACTTATAGCAGTAGTCCAGCTGTTTCTTTGTGTGGAATAATAAGAAAGGAACTAAACAATATATAAATAATCTTCATATGCAACCTTACATACTTTGAATCAGGATCAGCAAACTGGGAATATTCGGTTGAAGTTTATACCCAAAACTGCAGGGGTATAGAACAAGTTTAAGGTAGCTTTCCTATTTGTTTTTTTTTACTAAACTGTGCATCGACAATACTATAGATTAGCTACATAGTGGGGGCTGCAAATGCTTGGGGCATCAGTTCTCTCTTTCGCTGTGCTTTCATGCAAATAATTATTCAAGCTCTCATAATATACGGGTTTTGCCAAGTTATGCTATACCCTGTTACCGCTACTGGCACAGAAGCGGTATATAGGTTGGCAATCATTTTGTGTTAGTTGCGAAAAACTGCAAGTTACAAAGAAAATTTATGTATACTCTCTGCACCAAGTTTTTCACAGAAGAAAATTTGTACAGGGTATCTGTCAATCGTTTTTTGACAACTTGCGACATCCCATACTTGTTGATATTTATTTATTTACGCTTTTACTTTTTTTTTGTTTTTTATTATTTAATTTATTCAATCGTTTCGTTTCACGATTTGCTACGTACAACAGGGTCAATGTTGATATTTAAGGGGACAATGGAGGAACAAACGAGATATGAGAAGTTATGATTATTGCACGTCATTCTGTATAATTATTGAATTCCAGTTAAATGCAAATCGGGAACTGCGCAGATTTGCCATATAATTACCCAAATGTGTATTTGAATATGCGAATTGAATCGGTCCACAGTATACATTTACTATATCTGGTATATAGTCTGTACTATATGCGTAAATTATTCTTGTTTCGTATTCGCCACTTAAGCTTCAGTTGGGTACACTCAACCCATGCCAGAAATACCTATTTTACAGGCATTATAAAGCGATAAATTCTTCTTAATATTTCACCAGTTCACCGTTATCTTAATCTTATCGGGGCTATACGCATGTATCCATAAAGGCGTTGAGTTAAGCGGAACAATAATCTATCCGGCAAACGTTTTGAAGCATATCGTAAATTTGCGTGGTAGGCAAAAGGCCATATCTACCTACCTCTGCCATGTGGTTGGAGATTTAATACATATGTACATATAAGCACATACATACATATATCTTATGATACGCAATTAGGCGAAGCATTTAGGCCTATAAAACGATCTAATTGCAGAGTTTCGACAAGTGCAAGGCGATAAGTTGCAAACGCTCTGATAAAATATTATTATATGATTGCACAGGCAGCAACAAAGTAATCTGCTTGAGGGGGGGCTCTTTAGATAATATGGCACCTGCTATGAAGAAAGATATAGAAAGACTCTACGTCAGCCTGCCAATCTGTCAAATATTTAGTCAAGACTTGAGAAATGTCATTTGCGAGTGCAAACTTTTATTACATGGTTTTTATAATTACTGGCTATGGTTGATGCGCACATTTAATACCCTATACATGAGTTTTATCTCAACAACTGTTTGAACTACAAAATAGGTGAGTTAGTCGAGCATACCCTTCCAACTGTTTCAGGCAAAAGGTATGCAATCGCAACATAACAATTATTACCAAAGATATATGATAACACACGATTCCGAAGGTCTGTTATTAATGTGTTTTGCCATCTTCAGCGTGTTATTGCCTATTTATCGTACAATTTGTTGATAAACAAGAAATCTAGTTAACAGCTTTGATATCGCTTACTGTGAACGACTTTTAATTACAATCGGACTGAGAAAGTATATATGAAAGAATGTAGACTGAGATAAATTAATACAAATAATATTATTATTTAAAATCTATTAAAAAAAAACAAGTAAAAAGAAACAGTTGGATCAACAAGTGCGCAACTAAATCGCGTAACACGATGAATTATGGTAACGAATTTAATAGGATTATAAAAGGTTCTGCGCTTAATTGAATGTGTTGCGCTGTTGGCTCTACAAGCATTTTGAAAAAACCCCATTAAAGCGTAATAATTATTTATTAAAAAAAATTCCCCTTTATTTACTTTTGCAAGAATCATTACAAAGTACTTTAGACAATTTTCCCCTACACGCACTCGCACATATAATACTTTTGCATTAATTAGCACTTACCTCATTTTTATATATCGTTATATTTTATTCCGCAAATTAAAAAACTTAACACGTCTTAACATTTAACATTGACCGCGAATCGTGTCAAACAAATATACAACTTAAAAAAAATAATAACAGCGTTTTCTAATAAATTCGCTTGCAGCAAATTGCAAATTTGCAAATTGTAGGGCGAAACAGGAGCAACAGCAAATGCTGCCGTGATCAGAAGAAATATATATAAAAATAAATAACAAAGGAAAAGACGTGCACTTATTGTCGTCTATTTTTTGCCGTGTGTGCAGATGCGAAATCAAACTGCTGCGCAACGGGTAAAGCTAGCACTGAGCACCTTTCGAGCTTTACTTCGACTGATGCCAACTGGATCGGCACGACGACGCATTACAACTCTGTTCCGATTCCGATCGTTTCGCTTGCTGAACATGCACTTTGTTTAACTGGCTAACTGTTCTTTATCGAGAGAGTCGGCGAAAACGTCGAAAACTAAGCACGCACACACACACACCTGGCTGTTACGTTCGTGTATGTTTTCGAGCAGACATACATATGTATATGTATAGACGTCGCTGAGTTTGCAGAAAAACGAAAACGAAACGACGGAACGATATCATGCGAAATGATATTCGCGCGCTCGCCACTGTGTGCATGTACGTGTGTGTGTGTGTGTGTGTAAGGCAGCAAAGCTTAAACTGTATGTCAATTGCGCTATATACGCGTGTGTGCGTATTTGCAAGTGTGTACGATTCTCTTTAAGCTCAGCTCAAGATATGACAACAGCTGTTCATAGTGTTTAGCCAGAAAACAGCTGAGTAAACAAACTGTTGTAGTATGTGTGCCTGCTGCCCAGTCGAACCCAAACTGAGTCGGACTGAGAGAGAGAGAGAGAGGAGTGAGAGAAAAGAGAGCCAGCTGTAAGTAAGCGAGAGAACAATTGTAAATCACTAAAATTTGGCATTTAATTTTCCCAAATGATTTGTATGCCAGGCAAACGGTTCACTTTAACGCCAACTTGTTGAAAATGCTCCAATTGCAAAGTGTGTCTGTGTGTGTGTGTGTGTGTGCGTGTGTGTATGATTGTATTTCAGCTTAGCCATTTAGTGTGTTCATGTTTGCGGTGTTAATATTTTTGAGCTTTGTTTCCGTTTCTTACGGTTACTTTCGCTTTTAGTCCTCTGTCAAATCACTTTTCACAGCATTCAACGCCAGCGACCCATAGGTCCAGCCACCTTAACGGTATATTTGGTAGAGCTCCTCTTGGCCTTCAGCTGCTTCTCCTGCTCGATCATCTTGATGGCCCCGGGTCCCAGTGCCACATAGGGCATATTCGGATCGGGCACAGTTCTTTCCAATGTCGTTTGGCTCTTGGGCATGCGTTGGAAAGTCGGCAGCGGCGCATTCTTCTTCTCATGCGCCAGATCCGTGTAGCCGAGCTTGCGACGTTGCTGCGGCGTTATCTTATTGCAGTGGCACATTTGATGAATGCGCAGGGCACGCTCCAGATCGAAGAATCGATCGCAGAATTTGCATTGTTTGCCATTGGTGGCGCCTTCAATGACTGTGCTGCTCTCCCGTCCACGCCTGCTGCGGAAGCGCACTTTGAAGTCATCGTCGTGCGTGCGACGATGCGCGCCGAGCAATGACTTTATGTGAAATGTCGCCCCGCACGCGCTGCAACTATAGGTTGGCTTGTTTATGTTCTTAATGTTCAGCTGGCTGCGGCGATTCGACTGCTGCTGCTCGTATTCATCCTGGATGGCTCCGCCTATCGAACGCGACAGCTTGCCATCATCCTCATCATCATCGTCTTCGTCGACCATATCGATGCGCGGCGACAATCCGTTGCGACGTGGCGACTGATAGAAGTCTAAACGCAGAAAATGTATGTGGCGAATTTTGGCGAAAGTTGAAGTTGTTACTCACTGCGAATTGGAGCAGTATTCTGGCGTGTAAGGTTTGGCACGTCGTCCTTCAACTTGATATTTGAGGACTTATTGATGACGTGCTTGCGCCTGGGGTATTCGCCGCCACCACCACTGCCGGCATCGCTGGAGCGACGGAGTCGTCGCCTGGCCGCACGCAAGTCATTTAAGGCACGATTCGATTCAGGGAAATAGTTATGCTTCTCCTGCTGATCCATGTCCGAGTCTATATGCTGGAATGTGTGCAACTTAATGTTGCGCTGTAGTGTCATGGTTTTGTTCTGTTTCATAATTTTTGGCTTAATTGAACTTTGTGGCCGCAAAGTTCGCAAATTGTTCTGATTCTCTTTGTAAAAATTTCTTATATTTTATTTCACTTCCTCAACTGTAAAGTATAAACTGAATAAAAGCAATGTGAATTGAAATAAAAAGCAAATTTATTGTATTTGAAAGTGTTACGGTCAACTGACCTAGTGTTGAACAATGCTGCACAATACATTGAAGTATCCGACAGAGGACGCTTTATTTATGGTATTTTGTACCAACTGTTAATATAAGCACATTTCTTGAATGTACTAATTAGCAGAAATATTAGAGAAAACTATATTATTGATAATTATTCCAATAAGATTTAATTGCAATTGCTAGATGCTGCTAAAAATAAATATCTGTATATCGATATATGCTATTCACACTTGCGTTACGTTACGTTGCTCAATTTGCGTTTACGTTACGCATTTTGCGTTTTGCGCTTATTTACGTGCTCATTACTTACGGCTGGCCGCGTGCATTTTTTTGGCAGCCAACAATAAAGTAATTGGAAACCGCGCGAAGTTACCAAAAAACTATACGATTACATAGTTTTGCCACGAGTCTTGAAAAGTTTTCAATCAAAAACAAATTGTTGTGCAGTGTTCTGGAGTGTGTGTGTGTTTATAGTGCTATTGCTGCTGTGGCATTTGGAATATGAGTGATACGCGTGAACAGATTTTGGAACAAATTAAATTGCAAGGCGATCTCGTGCGTCAACTGAAAGCATCGAAGGAGTCCAAAGAGAAGGTCAGTGCAAAGAGCATGCAAACAAAAGCGTTTTCAGTATGTACACAGCCATACATACACACATGCACGAAAATTGGGTGCAATGCCATTGTATCTGCATACGTATGTACATATGTATGTATTGTATGTGCCATGTGTAATTGTCGCTTGTTATGCTTTTTTTAACCCCCCACTTGTATGTAACGAATCCTGTTGCACCTTTTACTCGTCTGTACACATGTAATTTGAGTTATGCATTTCATCAGCCTCACGCAATTATGTTTATTCCTACGTAATTAACTCAGAATCCACTCGGAATTCAAATAGTTACTGCCTTCACCTTCTCCCTCTCTCTTTCTATCACTCTTTCGCAAAGCGCGCAGCACGCAACATGACACATTCGTTTACGCGTTTCCCGCTCCTGCTGCTGCGTTGGCAGCTTCATTATGATTATTGAATTTTACATTGGCGCAACTTTGTAATTAGATTGCAGCATGTACATACATGCACACATGTATATAAAGTTACCTGGCGTAACTTTCACAATTGTCTTGCATTTACCTTCAGCTGTTGCCGAAACAATAGTTTCTTTGGCTGTATTGTGTGTACATACATACATATATATAATTGTATATGTTGCACTCCAAGCTCTAAATCAAAGTTGAGGCTCTTTCTGTCAGTCCACGACAATGATTCACGAAGAGCTTTTAAGCCATTTTTGTCCGCCTCACGCTCTCTTCATCATCTGCAAATCTTTTGCGTTGTCTATGCCCCTCTTTTTCTTTAATGTTGAATGTTACGGCCGTTGTTGTTGTTGTTATTATTGTTATTGTTATTGTGCATTATTGTACCGACTGACCGACTGACTGGCCAAGCAAGAGGCAAAGCGCTCTATTGCTGCTGCTATAAACCGGCTTAGCAACAAGCATTAATTACATGTGTGTGTGAGTGAGTTGTGTGTGTGTTTGTATGTGTATGTCGATATGCTTGAATATGTGTGTGTGTGTGTGTGTGTGCAATTGTCTCATTTAACTGTGATTTAATGCGTTCATTGCATTCAAGAGCACAGAGATCAGCTGACATTGCGGCTGTTGCCAACCTGTCTATTTATCGATAGCAATGTATCGATACTCAAAAACTGGTTTCGAAACGGGCCATGACTTAAGAGAGTATTTTTTTTATGCTGAAAAGGACTGAAAACTGGTGAACTATTTGAGATAACCTATTTGTATTATTATGTTCCACTGAATGGAAACATAACAAGTTATGTATTAAAATCGAATTTATATGAAATGAAACCCATAACTTCCTTTCCTTCCCTGTGTGAGACGTCCGTGAACCTGGTGGGTGACTTGGTCGCGTCGTCACTTTTCCGTTTCATTTTCGATTTCAAGTGTTTAACAAAAAAGTGTCAAGTGTTTGAAAACATATTTCGAAGCAAAGGGAAAAGCAAAGAAAGACGAAGAAAAAAAATATTTTGGCAAAGCCGGCGGTCAATGAAAACGCAATAATATTTTGCAGCATTGTAATTATGATTTTCATAGATCTTATTTATTATTTTTTCCTTTGTTCTGCAAACTAACACACTCACACACACTTGAACACTTCCATGCAAACATACACACACACACACACTCACTCATTGGTTTTTGTACATTTAACAATTTCACTTATTTCGTAACTAACCTTAATTAGTTTCAAAATTAGCAAAGTTATGAGCTTATTAGAAAGTACGAATTTAAAAAAAAATACGAAAAATATCAAACAACTTAAATCGGTTTTCTTTTAATTGTTGTTGTTGTTTATTAGGTTTGAAAAGCGCAAAAGCGAAAGAAAGTTGTTGAAGTTTAATGAAAAATTAGAAAAAAAATAGATTTTCCAAAATGTTGCGTTCAATTGGCCGCCAGTGGCGCTGTAGTACTGCGTTTCAGTGCCTTTGCCTTAGCCCTGCCCGCCAGCAGTTGCCGCTGGCGCCATCTAGCGGAGCACGCGCGTTATCAACATCCGTTGGAGAACAATTGAAAGTACAACAATTACAAGAACAACAACAACAACAACAAATGCATAAGGTTAGCATCTAAGTGCACTATGCAAGCCCCACCTCGAAGATTTCATCATAACTAATCACCTGCCCACATCTTCCATTGCAGATCGATGAGGAGGTATCCCGCCTATTGGCACTAAAGGCCAAACTTGGTGGCGATGCGCCGCCGACCAATCAAAAGTTTACCCTGAAGACACCGAAGGGTACGCGCGACTATGCCCCGCAGCAGATGACGTTGCGCCAATCGGTGCTCGACAAGATTATTCAGGTGTTCAAACGTCACGGCGGCGAGGCCATCGATACGCCCGTCTTTGAGCTGAAGGTAAGCAAGATGCCCACGCATAGTGTATACCAAATCGGCTTAAACCCAAATGTGTGCTTTTGTTTTTGCAGGAGGTGCTTACCGGCAAATATGGTGAGGATTCAAAACTGATTTACGATCTGAAAGATCAGGGCGGCGAAATACTTTCGATGCGCTACGATCTGACCGTTCCGCTAGCTCGCTATCTGGCCATGAACAAGATATCCAGCATTAAACGATATCACATTGCCAAGGTCTATCGGCGGGACAATCCCGCGATGACACGCGGTCGCTATCGGGAGTTTTATCAATGTGATTTTGATATTGCCGGCACCTACGATCCCATGCTGGCAGATGCCGAGTGCGTAAAGATAGTGGCCGAGGTGCTGGATACCCTCGATATTGGAGACTATGTGATCAAGCTAAATCATCGCCAGCTGCTGGACGGCATGTTCGAGGCGTGTGGTGTGCCAGCAAAGGATTTCCGTGCCATCTGCTCGGCGGTTGACAAGTTGGACAAGGTATATACTATATTATATTTCAATGTTATTGGAGTATGTAATTGAACAATCTGTTTCTTCCGATTTTGCAGTCACCGTGGGCGGATGTGCGCAAAGAAATGGTCGATGAGAAGGGACTGAATGGCGATACTGCCGACAGCATAGGCGAATATGTGCGCCTTAGTGGCGGCATTGAGCTGGTCGAGAAGCTGCTAGCTGATCCCAAGCTGAAAGCAGTGCCCAATGCCGTTAAGGGTCTGGAGGGCATGAAACTGTTGCTGAACTATTGCAAACTCTTTGGACTCGAGAAAAGCATCAGCTTCGATCTAAGCTTGGCGCGTGGCCTCGACTACTACACGGGCGTCATTTATGAGGGTGTACTTAAGGCGGAACCTGAGGCAGCTGGCTCTCCCGTCAAGACGCCTACGTTGCAGAACGGAGATCAGGCTGCAGCGGAGGGCAACAGCACAGTGGGCTCTGTAGCCGGTGGTGGACGCTATGATAATTTGGTTGGCATGTTCGATCCACGTGGCAAGGCTGTGCCCTGTGTGGGTGTCTCCATCGGTGTGGAGCGCATCTTTTCGGTGCTTGAGGCGAAGTTCGCAGCGAGCAAGGTAAAGTTGCGCACCAACGATGTTGAGGTGTATGTTGCATCGGCCCACAAGGGATTGCACGAGCAGAGGCTGCGCGTGCTCAACCAGCTCTGGGATGCAGGCATCAAGGTATGTTTTCTCTCTCTCACTCTAATGGAAATTAAACATAATTCTTCCCTCTCTGTCTCTTTCTCTGCGTGCAGGCGGAGCATTCTTACAAGCTGAATCCGAAGCTGTTGGTTCAGTTGCAGCACTGCGAGGAGCATCAAATACCGCTGGCCATTGTCCTGGGCGATGCCGAGTTGGCCCAGGGTCTGGTCAAGCTGCGCGAGGTGACCACGCGGCAGGAGTCGAGTGTGCCGCTGACAGAGCTGGCCACCGAGATTCGTCGTCGTCTGCAGGAATAGAACTGGCCCCAGTGATGCATTTCGGGCTACTCCTCGCAACGTTTGGATATTACACACCCCAATGTAGATTGAATGATTTTTTTTGCCTAATTTATCAACGCATATGTTTATTTTTTTGTTTAATTATCTTTTATACGATGAATTGTATTTGCTACGTCGTCTGCTACGCCTGCAAAATGGGGTGCAACACCCACTGTGCTACTAAATATTACATAGACCTACCAATATAATTGTAGGAATAAGTTATAGCAAACTTATACCAAAACTGGAGACTAAAAATAAACTGCAAACGCAAACGCATTCGCATTTAAAAGAACAAGAAAACTAAAGCAAAAACAAATATATAGATAAAGACAAAACAAATGCGCTCTTAACTTAAACCTGGTTTGTTTTACTTGGATAAGGGTAGATTTACATACACATTTATTATAAGACATGCACGATGAAGAGTTGTAAACTGAAAACCTAAACAGAAATTCGGTTATCTCTGGGTTTCTAAAGGCAGTAAGCTTTATTATACAAAATTATCATAAGGTATATGTTTCTTAATTTGATCTATGACTGCTTTAAAGTTTGTGACTGCATGCAAATATTTTAAATTTACTTTTATTATTGTAAATGTTTTTTTTATTTTTGTACAAATGTTTGAGCATATTTTATCCGATTTAATTTTCTTTTAACATATAATAAATTTAATGTCTTTGATAAAATACAAATTAAATGTTTAAAATATTCACATAAAATGTAGACATTTTAGAGATTTTAAATAAGTGTTCCTTGAGGAAACAGACTTTAATCTAAAGAGTTCTATTAAAATGTATACCATATGTTAATTATCATCTATTACAAATTGCAGCGCTTGCCGTGCGGCGTTAAGCAGGTGAAGCAGACGCAGCTGCAACAGCAGAAACATCAACGAGAACAGGAACAGATTCCACAGGTGTCCCACAATGCCGGAAACACTTCCAGCCACGGCGACGGTCAGCGCCAGCAGCATCGACTGCACCGTTGCGGTGCTTAAGGTGCCCTCGCCCACCATGCAAATGCCGCAGGCTTGCAATCTCCAAAGTTTGGGTCTCATCATGGAGCCCAATAATATTAACATCGAGCTAAATCCTGCGGCAACAACCTCCGGGTTTAAGGTGAGTGTAGAGAATAAATCACTGAATATGTATAGCTCGACTCGCAATTTAAATAATGCTTTCGGAAAAGATATAATATGATATCTTCTAACGATGAATTATAAACTGCATATTTTAAAGTATTCTGGGATTTTTATGTTACTTTTTTCTACATTCAACTTTATATAAGATATTTTCCTAATCAACAATCTGCCATCACTAAAAATGTTATATTCCCCTGACATCAAAAATTATACACATACATATAGTATATATTCTTGACCAGAATCACTGCACTGCGCTGTCTACATATTTCTCTGTCTCTCTTGATAAATGTATTCACTTCCTTTCCATACACTTCTCGTTCAATAGTTAGGAACCCCTGATTAACCTTAGCCATGAGATTTTATCTTGTTGTTGGAAATATTTCCATTGCTGTTTTAAATGGATTTTTATTAAATTTATCTGAGAAATTATGAAGTATAACCAAAATATTGCCTAATATATAAAGGTACAGCTTAAGCTGTAACATAAATAAATTCTATAAATATACGTAAAATATAAAATACAGGATCCTTTATTAAACATTTTGTGTTTCTAGTGAACAGACGAACATAAAAAAAATATTTATACAATTTTTAGCCTTTTTAATGGTCGATAGGCATAAAAACTGGAAACGTATTATCATAAACTGAGTTCGTAGTAAAATTAAAAATTGTAGTACAGGGTATCTGCGGTTAAGTGCACCCAACATCGTTCCTAGCTCTGCTTGCTTAAGCTTTGCTGATGGATGCAAAATCGTGCGTAGTTTTTTATCCCACATACCATCGCACATGGTATGCAAGAGTATGTTGTGCATGTATGTATATACGTGTGTGCTAGCCTGTGTGCGTTTCTCTCTCTCTCTCTCGCTCTCTCTCCCTATGCCATTTATCCTGTCCGTTGCGTAATTTAATTATGCACACGAAAATGTCAAACGGTCGCGGCAGCTTCTCGCAACGTTTTTACACTCGAATTGAGTTCTGCCCTCGTCCTGGCGCTGATGCTTCCAATGCTACCGATGCTTCTGCCGCTGCTTCTGCTGCTGCTGCTCCTGTGGTCGCCGCATTTTTCATGCTTCAGTGCGTACAATTTGGTGCGGGGAGGGGGAGACAGGGAAAGGGAAAGGGGCAAAGCGTATGCCGCCGCCTCATTTAAATGACCTAAGCCAGGATGCGTTGCTGATTTTGACAGGCAGTCGGCGGGGCGACAGCGACGCCAGCAGCGACGTTCGCGTAACGCGCTCTCGCTCTCTCTCTCCCTCTTTGTCTCTGCAACAAATACAGTTTTAATATAAATTTCATTTAATTTTATTTCGCTTCGACTGTCTAACATTCTATTGAGTCTGCTCTTTGTTTTTGTTGTCTCTCCCGTGCCATCCTCTCTGTGCCTGTCTTCGTTGTCTTTGTCGCTGACATGTTGGTGACATCACATGGCGCACCGTGGTATGAGAAGCGTTGACAGAATTATCAACTAATTTGAGACTTGCATTACATTTCATTTCGCTTTACAGAATAAAAAACCACTGTAATATAAAAATTTTAAAAATAATAACAGTAATTTCAACAGTTTTAACAATAATAATCCTGAAATCATATTTCAATTGAAAAACAAAATCATTTTAATTTACAGTAATTTAATATTTAAATTGAATCACCTATTGTAAAATTTTAAAAATTATGTAAATAAAAAATTACCTAGAGGGCAAATAGAAAATTGAAACACTAAAAATTTGTACTTCACCTTGGCTATAAATTTCGGAGAATAATGTTATATTTTAGGGAACGCTTTGAAACAGGCATGTAGATGATTTGAGATAAACTCAGAAAGGAAGGAAATTACAATACTTCTACAAAATAAATAAATGCATTCTTTACCTTGCCTATGTGGATTGATATACATATGATATACATTTTTTTGAAAACAAATTTTCAAAAAATGAATGTTTTCCTATAATAGTCATTTGATTTAAATATATTCACAAAAGTACAGTAATAATTATTATTATTATTATTGACCAACAAGAAACCGGTGATTTTTTCAAAAAAAGTAAAAACATTTTTTTGAGTTTTAGAATGAACTTTATTCAATTATATATTTTCCATTTTGTTGGACCTTTCCTTTATATTCATTATTTCACGCTCATAGAAATTCTGGCCATTATCTGCACACACATTTTTAAATCAAAATTAAACAATTTGCATACATATTCAACATGCGTGTACCACAGTGCAGTGCTGCCCTTGCCCTTGCCCTTGCGCGGCACAGTGGTGGGATTTGAATTGGGAATCGGTTTAGACTGGCGATGGTTCTTCATAGTTGACGTTCTGCTCAGCAGTTTAACTCCCAATGCATTAGCTGCCCCTCTCTCTCTCCCGCTCTGTCTCTCTCTCTCTCTCTCGCACACATACTGTGCAGTGATTTGTTCGTAGGGCTGCACAGGGTGCACTTCAATTGCCGAGTTGTTTGTCAGCACCAGTGCGTTCCGTCCGTCCGCCCGTCCGTCCGTCTGTCCAGGGTGAATGGCGATGATGACGGTAGAGAAAAAGGCCGGTGGCAAAAGGGGAGGAATCAGGCCGGGGAGGGGAGGAGCAGCCCGTTGAGCTGATATCGTTCGATGCTTCTAATTTACGGATTAATGAAGGCGCAACTTTACATATTGAAATATGTTGGGTTTCTCTCGGCGATCGTGGGAAGCGATTAGTGGGCCCTGGCCCAGGTCGTCGTCGTCGTCGTCGTCGTGGTCGTGTCCATGTCAGTTGCAAGTTGCAGTTACACTCCTCCCCCGCCACAGTGTGCCCTCGCCTAGCGTGGCATTGATGGATTGCCACATAAATTTGTGATTTGCCAAGCCTGATTTTCCATTTTCCATATTATTTTCCGCTTTCGTTTCGGGCAAACGCAACCAACTTAATTTGTATGAATATTCATGTTTGTTACACATGTGACGCATCAGGTGAGGGGGGAGGCCGACGGGTTATAGGGTTGCGTGGTTGCCAGAGTGCCAGGGTTGCCGGGTTGACGCACACGCTTCGAGGGTTGCGGGACTGCGTGTGAAAGCATCATTGACCTAGGTCGTGGCCACAGCCCATTTGCATAATGTGAAGTGTGTCGTGGGGGGAGGAGGAAGAAGAGAAGGAGGAGGAGGAGATCAAAGTGAGTTGTTTGTATCAATGGAAATTGGGTTAGCTGTGGCCGGGGGCAGCTTATAAGTAGGCAATAAAAGCTCTGCGCTTCAGAGTAGCTAAACATTTTATTAGCAGGGTTCCTAACTTTACAATACAATCGAAATAAGAAGGTTCAATGGGAAAGTTACAAAAAAAAATAAAAAAAAAAAAAACATTTAGATTTATCATTTTTTGAATTATAATAAAGAGATTGTTTATATTAATTTTTTTAATTTTTTTTTTTTTTTTTTTTTTTTTTTTTTTTTTTCTTATTATTTATTGAATCTTCCCTTTGTGTTAAGAGACTAACAATAAGTGTTCAAATCTTAATCTAACTTAATTAACTTTCACTTAGTGATAGTTTTTTCATTAATGCCCTAATAAGTTTATTGCTGGGCTGGGAGGTCGTTGCGGTGCAGCCGGCTTTGACTGCATACTCGGATTAGTTTTCTTGCGAGGGGATTTGTATGGGTGGTCAGCTTTTCTTTATATTTCATTTTTTTCTCAGCTATTACTTCGATTACTAATTTGATTTTTAGGTCTCTGTGTATGTCTTCGTTCCGAAGGTACCACGGCGCTCCAGTGATAGTTCTCAGAATTCTTGACTGTGCTCGCTGAATAATGTCTATGTTACTTCTGGATGCGTTGCCCCACAGCTCGCAGCCATAAGTCCAGATAGGTTTTAAGACGGAGTTGTATAGAAGAGCTTTGAACTCCAGACTAAGTGGAGAGCGAGCATTTATGAGCCAGTGGAGGTTCCTTGCTTTAAGTTTAAGATGTATCGATTTGGCTTCTATATGTTTGCGCCAAGTGAGCCGCCTGTCCAGATGAACACCCAGATAGGTTACCTCGTCGGCTTGTGGAATGCATATGTTATTCAAGACCAGTGGTGGGCATGTTTGTTTGTTTAAGGTAAAGGTAACCTGCTTGCATTTTTGAACATTTATTGAAATTCTCCAGTCGGCAAGCCATCGTTCTACAGATGTTAAGTGTCGGGATAGGAGTGCCGTGGCTTTTGTTGGGCATTTGGAGCGACTGAGTATCGCGGTATCATCAGCGAACGTGGAGGTTGTTAGATTGTAGTCTGTGGGGAAATCCGCCGTATACAGGGTGTATAAGATTGGACCCAGTACACTGCCTTGCGGCACTCCAGCTTCGATTGCGCAATCGCGTGAGGTGCTTGTATCACATCTTATTGCAAACACTCTGTTATATAGGTATGACTTCAGTAGCTTATGTGTGTTTTGGGGCAACAGCTTGATTATTTTAAACAAAAGTCCATCGAGCCACACTCTGTCAAATGCCTGCGCGACGTCTAGAAAAATGGCTGTGCAGTATTCTCGATGTTCAAAAGCAGTACGAATTTCTGACGTGATTCGATTGACCTGTTCGATGGTTCCATGTTTTTCTCTGAAGCCAAATTGATGTGTTGGAAGTGTGTTGTTTATTCTAAGATGAGGGCTAATCCGTAGGAGTAGCATTTTTTCAAACAGCTTTGAGAGACATGTTAGTAAGCTTATCGGTCTATATGATGATGGCTGCGTTTTATCTTTTCCTGGCTTTGGAATCATTACTATGGTCGACTTTTTCCATTTTTGAGGGAAGTATCCAAGCTTGGCGATTGCGTTGAACAACAAGCAGATGTGAAGAATAGCACACTTTGGGAGTTCAATGAGCATTCTTGGAGTTATTAGGTCGTAGCCAGGCGATTTTCTTGGGTTCATTTGCTCTTTGATAACCTTTGCTAATTCACATGGTCGGAATTCAATGGGTTCTTGAGGATCTAGATTGGCTGCTATTAAAGGAGGGAGAATAAATGTGTTGGTAGAGGGATTTGGTCGGAATACATTTTGTAAATGGTCAGCGAAAGCACAGGCTCTTTCCTCATCACTTCGAAACCAGGTGCCATAGGGACTTCGTAGTGGCATAATTGGCGCTATTGGAGTCTTTAGGTTTCTGTGAGCTCTCCACAGAGGGTACTTAGTGCTGGTGGGAGAGAGTTGCTCGATATATGAACGTTGGCTGTTTTTTTCCTCTTGTTTAAGAGCATTGGTAAGCCTGCGTGTGGCTATTTTAAGCATGTGCTTTGTAGTTGGTGATCTATTAGACTGCCAATCCCTTCGTAGGCGTCGTTTATCTAATACCAGCCGCTCGATTTCGCGATTAGTTTTGATGTAGTTTGGTTTTGTATACGTCACTGGCGGGGTTGAAGCCTTTGCAGCCGAAACTAAAATATTTCCAAGAGTTTCCGTTGACTTGTCTATATCCTCCTTTGTAGATAATGCCGTCGTTAGTTCTATATGTGAACAGACATACTTTTGATACCTTGGCCAGTTTGTTCTAAAATTTGTGAGTCTATACGGTGGGTCGACGAAGTGGGGGCGAGTTAGCATATTTAGAAAAACAGGTGAGTGATCTGATGATAAATCTGCTAGTGCTTCGGCGGTGACCATGTTGCGGGGGACATGTTTAGTAATTGCAAAATCGATCAGGTCTGGGATTTTTCTTGGGTCTGCTGGCCAGTATGTAGGCTTACCCGGGGATACATAGTCTAGCTTGTTTTCTGGCTTCGTAAGCGCATTGTACAATTGCTTACCCTTTGGCGTCACAAGTCGAGATCCCCAATGGGTGTGCTTGGCGTTATAGTCACCCGCTGCAATGAACCTGTCACCTAGTGTGTTAAAGAATTCCATGAATTGATCCTCAGAGATTGGAAAGCGCGGTGGGCAGTAGACTGCGGCTAGAGTCGTTGAACCATTGTTGAGTTGTAAGGCTATGGACGTAGATTGTAAGTAGTTTTTGTCAAAATTGTTTAAGTGGTGGTGTTTTATGCGATTTCTGATGAGTATTCCAGTGCCTCCATGAGCTTTACCATCTGGATGATTTGTACCATAGAACAAGTATCCTGGTATATGAAAATTGTTTTTATTTGTGAGGTGCGTTTCTGATAGTAGCATTACGTCGATGTTTTTTTCGTAAATGAACTGTGTGAGCTCTTGTGTATGCCGTGAAACGCCATTTGCGTTCCACAGAGATATCCGTAGGGAAGCCATTATGGGGATTTTGAAGATACAAGAAGTTGAATCAGGATATTTTGGTTTTTCATGAGCTCTTGCAAAGTATTTTGCATGAACGTCATAAAGTCTTTCATGCTTTGCTGTAGGGATAGCATCATAGCTTCGATGCCACTTTGTTGTGTTTGTTGGATGTTTGTCGGTGTATGTTCGGAATGAGCAGTTCTTGTCGGTGGGGCGGGCACTTCTAGTCCGGATTTTAGGGCGCTAGCGAAAGAAATTGTTGGAGTAGTGCTTGGGACAGTTAGGGGTGGTTGAAAAATCGGTTGCGGAGAGTAGAAATTGACTTTGTTGTATGTATGTGCTGTGGCAATACGTTTGTTTAGGCGGCTCTTCAATTCTTTGTACACCACACAGCCTCTGTAGTTTGCAGTATGTTTTTCCCCGCAGTTACTGCATTTCTTCACAGACTTATCGTCCTTGTTTTTGGGGCAGTTAGTGGTAGTATGAGGTTCGCTACAGACAACACATACGGACTTAAGGGTGCAGTATGCCTTGGTGTGGCCGTATTCTTGGCAATTAGTACATTGAACTGGATTGATACGTTTGTGCGGCTCCTCCACGGTGATCCTCCGGTGTAGCAAGTACTGTAAATTGTATATTGGGTGCACTTCGTTTTTCTTTAGTGCCTGGAGCTCTGGTTCGAGTTCTATTTTGAATAGTGGCTGCGGAACTTTGTCTTTGTTTAAAATATTAATAGCTGTTTTTGCAGAAAAGTTTTTGACCTTCAGAGCCTCAATTATCTCAGCTGGTGTCACTGTTGCTTCAATGCCCTTAAGTACTACCTGTAGCCCTTTGCAACTTTTTAATTGGTATGTGTAGTAGTTTTTACCAGCATCATTTAGGTATTTAGTCACTATACGGTGGTCTGCTTCTGTTTGGATCTGTAGTTTTATTTCATGAATATTTCCTTTTTTAAGTGGGATAATGTGGAATTTGCTGTCACCAATCAAAGCAACGAGTTTATTTACAAGTGCATTTGTACTTTGTTCTCGTATGAAAATTGGTGGAGGCCTGGTCTTTTTTGGTTCCCCTACCGTTTTTTCGTTGGGTTGCTCGGTCGCAGAATCAGCCAAGATAGCATATCGGTTTGAATTATTTACTGCAGAGTTTTCATTGCCGTTGTTGGTTCGATTGATTTTGGGTTGATTACCCGCCTTATTGTTTTGAGGGCTGTGTTTTCTCTTGATTTGGATGTAGCGATCCATGCCAGTCTGCACAGTCGAAATCGACTTCTGCTTTTGTTTTGATTCTTCTTTGCGTGCATTATTGTTGTTGCAAACGGTCAGTGCTGCTGAATTATTTACAGCTGGCACAGCGATAATTAGTTGGGCCGCTGACGAAGTTGTTGTTGTGGTAGCAGTGACAGTTGCCAGTGAGGTCACTGCACTCGTTATTGCAGTGTTACAGTTACCCGGAATGGTCGTTTGGCGCTGCGAGAGGAGCGGGGTAAGAGAGGCGGTCTCTTCGCTCCACGACTTGTGAGCCGAAGCAGGCAGAGAGGGAGAGCAAGAACGCGGTCTGTCGTTCTCTGAGGGCAAAAGTTTCGAGTTAGTTGAAGGTGAGGGTGCTCGATCACCGATTTGCGGTGAGACGAAAGAAAAGTATGCATTGTTGCGTTGTAAAGAGAGCCGGCGCTCGTCTTGTTCACATTGTCGCTGAGAACGTATGTCGTTTTGATTCATTGTTCTAAGTCCACATATAACAATTACCAGAACAATATGGAATAATTATTTATTTTAGTAAATAATTACTATAGTCAATAATTGTTAGTTGTGCAAACTGCACTTTACACTTTGTGTTTAACTTTCACTATACTGTTGTAGTTTTTAGAACTTTCTATTCGTAGCTTGAAAGAAACACGTCTGCACTCGCCGACGTTCGATCGCGAATGATGATTTTTATTTTATTGTTATTATGTTCTTAACATATTTAAACACTTGAATTAGTACTAATTTAGATTATAAATCGATTTTTAATAAATTTAAAGATTTAAAGTTTTGAGAACAACTAATTTATCGAAAAAAAAATATATAGAAACATTAAACTATTTATTGAAAATGTTTAGAAAATATGCAAATGTGTAGCTAATAAGGCAATTATTGAAATACTAAAGGTTTCTTAAATAAATAAAATGTAATTTGACATTAAAATCGCATGGTTTTTTAAGGGGTAAAACAGAGCTTAGATACTATGTGGAGTATCTTAAATACTGTTTAGAATTCCATATAAATATAGCTACAAAATGATAATAAATAATATATACATTGTAAGATCTTTTAATTTGCCTGCATTTTGTGCTTTTTATGGCAGCTCTAGATCCCTAATCTCACTTGGGCTGAAAGCTTTAATTTTCCGATTCACAGGCTAACGCCTCGCCAGAATAAAACTATGAAGAGGGAGCGAGAGAGAGAGAGAGAGGGAGAGAGAGATGAGAGCAGACAGGGACAGCGATGTGAGCATCAATGCATAAACAAACGGAAGTCAGTAGCTTAGTGCAAACACCAATAATATTAATAACGATAATCGCAGCGATGTCGATCTGCTGCCTGCCAATCCGATTTCGAGCCATAAATACGCAACGCACACTCGCTCAACGATTGCTATCTGCCGTGGCCTGCGAGTGCGAGCGAGATGAATAGAAAAGGCTGCTGCACGCGTCGACAGTTGCTTATCGCGGGTGACCAGCGCGGCACGTGCGTTTTGCCAATTCCAACTCAAGTTTCAATTTCATTCATGGCACATAGTTTTTGGCACGCATGTGTGTGTGTGTGTGTGCGAGTGTGTGTGCCAGGGATGGAGAGCGGGTAGCGGGAAGCGGTGAACAACAAATTTGCGTGCAATCGTTAGCGTTGCGTTTTTAATGACTTTTTCGATTCAGCTCCGCTCGCGCAGTGCATTTAATTCGATTATGATCCCTGGTGCGGCATCGTCAGCCAGGGGTGGGTGCACACAGCTTTAAAAGTAATTGAAACGAAACTCGTAAGTGGAGCGCTGCGCATTTCCCAGGCAGGCAGACACGCACACGCACACGCACACACACACACACACTGAGATGCATATACAACGTGTTTGTGTGTGCGGCCAAGTACAACTAATGTGGGTGTTAACGGTGTGTTAAGTGATTTTGCCATTTGTAAGAATCGAACAATTGCAAAAGCCGTTGCGATAACTATCGATGTCGCTCGCTGTCGATGTCGCCGCGCACGTTTTGTCCATATTTCAAACGCTCGAAAGTTGAAACTTTTGATATCCGTTTTAAAATTGCGCAAGTGGCGCGCGCAACGTAAACGAAAAGTATCGACTTACGCTGCTCGCAGAACAGTTGGCAACGCGGCCAAACAAGAGTTGTCCATTTTTAAATTAAATCTCTCCAGAGAGTGGGAGAGGGAGGGAGGGAGAGAGAGAGCGCACCAGCTTAATGTCTTTGTTTTAAGCATATATTTATGTATATATATTTTCACTTAAAAGCCAACCATTTATTTTGCGTCGCGTGTCATCCCTTGTCGCCCGCTGTCCGGCATTGCCTCTCCGGCTAATGAAAACTAAAAACTTCAATTACCAGGCGAGCCAAATAATGCGTTTTTAAACCCAAAAATGTTGGAACAGTGGCAAGAAATTGTGATAGATGAGGGTATACGGCAATGTTTTTTACGGGCCACTTGTTTGTCCCAGGGCTGTGTGCGCTGCTTATAAACAAAGAGTTAACCGAAAAGGCGCAGCCCGGGCAGGGCCAAGAAAATGGCAATAAATCAGTGTAAGCAACGCACACACACACACACGCACAGATGTATACACACACAAATAGTAAAGTAATGCAAAGCGAAACTAAGAGAACCAAAGGGTTTCGATTGTTGTGTTTCCTCGGACTCTCCATGAAATTTCCCAATGGGGTGATTATTTAAAATTGTACAACGCATAAATAGCAGACCGAAAGTAGGCAGCAGCAGCAGCAGCCGCAGCTGCTGTAGCTCGTTTATGTGTGAGTGCGTGTGTGTGTGTTGTGTTATTATTGTTGCCAACTTCTTGTTAGAAAAGTTTCGTAAACAAACTGCGATGCTCACAAAAGCTACTCGCTATCAAACCAACGATAATCTCAGCTTTTCATATCGATAAAATTTAGAGGAGCCGATATTTTGCAGATCAGCGCTCGCTGTTATTAACATAACAGAACAGTGTTAGTTGATGCGCAATTGACTTGAGCGGAGAAACAAAATTTGGCGCAATTGAAGTTCGTAAATACAAAAAATAAAATGTCGAAAACCGACATGGAGCTGGCTCAACAACTTCTAACGGAGACTGACGGCGTCACCGATGATGAGCAGCTGATCACCTTTAACACAATACGTCGCTGCTGCCCGGAGTTGCGCAAATGTCTAATGGATGATCCGGCTGTCATTGATGAGGCTGTGGTCGCGATGCTGAAGAATCGGCGAAATAGAGCGGATATGTCCATGGTCATCAACAATCAGAGTGTTGCCTTTATGGAGTCGCTGCTGGAGCCATCGTCCGACGAGGAATAGGAACAGGAGTAGGAATAATGCACACATAAAATAAACATTTAAGCGAATGTTAACTTTGCGTTTTACTTCTTGTTTTGGTCGCTCGTTCTTTTTTCTATTTCTTATTGTGTCGTTGCTTCTGTTGTTGTTGTTGTTGTTGTTGTTGTGGCGCCGGTCAAGTCACCCTTTATGCGTGATTCGTGTTACCGTTCTTTTGCAGTTTTTTTGTTGTTGTTTTTCTATTTCTCTTTGTATACGGTATTTTGGGCACTGTGGAGCGCGTCGCGTCAACCCTTTTGAGCCCGATGATTAATGATCGTTTTTTATTTTACTTTCTGCTGTTTTGTACTGATTTCAATTAAGCGCTGAGCGCTTACTGCATATACCCTGTCGCAGCGGGGTGTTTGACTTTGCCATTCAAGTTGATTTTGCAATGATATCGGAAAATAATGTTGTAAATAGTGTTGCCAACTTTCAAGAAAAAAATATTAAATACTATAAAGTGTAAAGCAAAAATTGCGAAATGTAAAAATTAAAATAAAACAACTTATTTGAAAATTATCGTGAGAAATGTAATCTGACATAAATGTTATAGAAAATATTGGCTATTTCGAAAAATCGGAAAAAAGCTATGTTAACCTACAAAAAATGCAGAAATTTCGCTTTTCGTAATTCTACAATTTCTACCACAGTTGGTTTTCAAAAAAGCCTGATTTGACGGAGAAAGAGCGATATTTGCAAAATTAATTGTCTGTTCAAATATTAGAGAGATCAATTTTGGGATGATTACAGTTTATTTCAAATGTGTGCCCTCACAAGTCGGCGATTAAATTTGAATGCTTAGAAAAGTATTTTGTTCGATTTTCAAATAAGGCAAAACAAATTTAAACAAAAATGTACAATATTTATTTCACGTTTACTACGTATCTGATATAAATAATTTAATTTTTAACTGAACTTTACTTTGTTGCTAAAAAAAAACAAGCGTATACGAACTTCGTGGTGATTTTGTGCGATTAGAGCGCGCTTTCTTCTACCTTCACTTTTGCTTGCTGCTGTTGAAAATTCTAATTAATTTTGACTTGCAACCGTTTGCACTGTCAACCGCAGCCACGTATCGTGGTTGTCCCGCTCCCTTTCCCGCTCCTGTTCCTGTTCCCGCTGCCAGTGTCGTTGTCAACGCTTATCGGGCCATTTGATCGGCGTTGTGGCGTACCGCAAAATGCGACTGCGACTGCGGCGGCAACAGCGACGGCAACGACGACGGCGACGGCGACAACCCTTGACGCGCGTAGGCGTCGCCCTATCATTTATCACGGTCTGCAAAGTAGCTGAAGCTGCCGCCAGCGTGCAGAGAGTCCAGAGCCAATTTTAAAGTGCATTGTTCGCCCATTCCGCATTATACAGTCACAGCTAATAAATTACGTATTGTAATTGGATACCGCTGCTGCCGAGCGAGACGCACACAATGCAACGCAATTAGAAGCGTTGAAAGCGAATGCGTTCGCATTGGCGCTCCCGCTCCCGCTCGCACTCGCACTCGCGATGCCGCGATCTACTCAGGCAGCCCTCGTCGCCGATCGGCTGGTCCGCTTTGTGCTCTCGTTTACATGTTATTAACAAAGCCAATCAATATGTTGACAACAAGCGGCTGTAGTTATTGCAATAACAGCGCAGCAGCAGAGGCAGCGACTGCGTGCGAAAAAGGAATACGAAACCGAAACGAAGACAACCGTCAAGTTTAATTATGTGCAATTTTATGTACCTTAGTGTGCGTGTACATACATACATATGTATGTATGTATGTATGTGTGAAGGTATGTATTTACCTACGTATCTGCATATTTTCATAATATTTGCACATGCAAATTTGTTGGCAAATTATAGACGTCGATGTGAACGGCAGCCATATTGGAAAATAAAATACTACCGCTACAAACAGTGTTGCCAAGTGCTTCCTTAATTTACATTTTTAGTTAAAAAAAGCTAAAACCTATATTTTCTGGCTAAAAAAAAAAGAAATTAAAATTGAAAGCTTTACACATACACCAATGTAGAATATTTGTTTATACAGTGTGTCAACTAATTATTTGCAAAAGGAAAAATGCAATGATAATTCAGACTTAAATTTTATTATAAACAAAATTAAGATTTTCTCAAATTTTGTTTTATTTTTACTATAAACAAAAAAAATGCATAAATGGAAATAAAACAAAAACACAAAAGTAACTAAAAGTCAGCTGTCAATTAATTCTTTGCAAAATACAAAGACACATACATAGAAAAACGAAATGAAACCAAGTAACAGGACATCAAGTTCCACAAAAATTTGTACGCAGTTTTTTTTTTTTTTAATAGAAATACTATTTGTATTTTTATTTTAAATTCAGATGACAATTTACAGTGTGCAGCAACATAGAGTTGAGTGTTAAAAATTAAATGACGAAAAGAAAAAACTATGTTTCTTTTGGGTAATAAGACTTGACGCTCTTTCACTACCTGTACTAGAATTAAAAAATGCAAATAATAAAAAAAAAAACGCCGTAAGCAAAACATTAAAAAAAATCGTACACGACCTAAAGAAGTATAAAAGTGACGAAAATTATTATATTCCGCTAATTAATATTCCGTCAATTCATAATTATTTTGACATGCCAGAATTCCAAGGAAAACGTTCACAACAGCTAACGGAAGTGTTTGCTGGTGCTTTGTGTGAGCCTTATTAGACAATCAAGAGCTTTTTAAGTTAAATTACAAAGCACAAATTCGGAAATTTAAAAAAAAAATGTTTTACTACTTTTACCTACATTAACAAAACTTTTTTTTTTCGAAAATAATGGATGTACAACTACACTGTTACCGCTTTCGCAGTTGTCAACCATTGACAAAATAACTTTTATGCAGAACCATGGAGTATTTTCGACTGCAGAAGAAACAAATTGTCTTAAAAAAATAAATGTTCAATGTAATTTTTAACAGTCGATGAAAATCGGCACATTTATTGACTTAGCTTTACTCTTAGAAAACCCACGACAGGAATTTCTTCAAAGGGAAATCAAATGGGCTCATCAGACTTGCAACAGACGAGACGAAAGTAGGAAAAAAACGGAAGTATAATCGCGGACTGGTAGTGGATAGACAGTTGAGTTTTAGGGAATTCGAATGAGATTCCAAAAAAATGTTTGTCCTGAAGAACCTGTTTCAGGTTATTGCGGATAATATTTTTCCTGGCACAGCCAAAATTTCCGATAGGAAATAGGGGTCTTAGCAAGACACACATTACGGTGAATGCCCACAGCCAAAATATATAAAGGACCTGGAGAGACATAAAAGCCAGAATTCATATGTAGGGGCGGAAGGTAAATCCATTTCTTGGTAAATTGACAGGAGTTATACTTTCGCCACAAGTACCCAAACCAAGTTCAGACACTACCATTTATTTGTCGGCTCTGGAAAGCAAAACATAGTTTTAAGATGTAATATAATTATTTTAATTTTCAAAACTTAATTATAAAGTATTGCACACTGTAAAAGTCAGTCAAATACACAGACACACGCACATTCAAAATGTGAAGTGAAAACCGTTGTTTTTATACGCGTCGAAGTGCCGAACAGTGTCGCAAAACAGAAAATTTCACAATTTGCTTTCGCGTATAATTCCTAAAATACTTAATTATTCTTATTCACCGCCATCGGATTGTGGCAGGTTAGGACAAATGGATTTGCCAAAATTGTAAGTAGATTTATTTTGGTTTTTATTCTTACTTTTGCAAAAACTACGTAAATAGTAAACTATTTCTGCAGTTGATTTTCACTTAAATTTTAGATTTAACATATAAAATAAAGTTAAAAATAATACATATATAAAATTAAGTTTAATACAAAATAAAAATCACTTAATGAAAATATTGTTTTTTTTTTAAGCAAGATTATATTACGAATGTTATTTGGGTAAGGTGACTTTTTCCGTGACACTCTTGCCCTATAACTCACATACACAAATATATGTGCGACTATAAATCTAGTCCACCATATGTTTGTATGTATTTCTATCAAGCAACGTGAGCTATATCGTTCTTTGGTTTCGCTTTTTATTTGCTGAAGCGCTTAATTGTTGTGCAAGGGGAAGCGAGGTCTCAGACCGGGCCCCTGCCCCGTCCCAGGAATTTGCTCGGTCGTGGTTCGGTTTCGGCCAGCAGCTGCTGAGGGCTGCCAATTAATAGATGAAAATGGATTTGTGTAAGAAATATGCGATGCCATTTGCATGCGCAGCAGCAGTGGCAACAGAAACAACAACAACAACAGCAGCAACAGCAACAATGCGTGCCACTGACAAGCCCCGACCAGAGACAATTAGGCAATTATTTGCGCAAAGGATCAAAACCAAAACAAAAAGCATCGCCAGCGTCTGTCTGCGCTGTGCTGCGCTGCCATTGCCACTGCCGCTTCTCTCTCTATGTGCTGCCCTGCTTTATCTGAGCCTCTCTCACACACTCGCGCTCTCTTCCTGTGCTCGCGTTGGTCTTGTTCCTTGTTTGTAGTGCTGCTAATTCAGCCTTTTTTTTTTTGCTAAATCATGAATTTGATTTAAAGCTTGCGGAAAAATTTGTCTTTCATATCTGTCAATTGGGGTTGCAGATAAACGACACAAAATTGTGAAGCCATTATTTATAAGTATTAAATAAATTTTTCAGAAATTTTAGAACTATTTTGTCACTAGCTTGCACTTGATAAAATTTTTTTTTTTTTATGAACTTAAATAAATGGTTGCGAAAAAGGAATCGAACACATTTTTGTAGTTGAGATTCTTAAAGGCGTCTTCAACTAAGCGTACGTTTTGTTTGAAACTTTAAGCACCTTGTTCGCAAAACTTTTCCCAAGTTCAACATATTTTGCATATTAAAAATAATTATATTTAATTATTGAAGTTTCTTTCATACGGTACTTTTCCTGGAAACATTTTTCGGTCGACAGATAAAATAATTAAGCGAAAAAAAATCTACGACCGTTGAAGGAGTATTTTGTATAACAACATGTTAGAATGTGTTTTATTATAGATCATTTTTAACAGAGATAACAAGACACTGGTCTTGTTTTTTCCCAAAGATTGATTTGTTAACACGCTTGCATTAAAGCTTAAAAATTGTATTGTTACTTACAAAATGTTATATTATTATTAATTATTTATATACTTTTTTTTTATTTTTTCACGCCCACTGTTTGATGTTGTAGTATTATACGTGTATATGAATAAAACTTAGTAAGTCAAGGATAAATAGTATTAGAACATAAAATAAATATGCATATTTTATTTATTATATTGTAGTTTTATTTATAAATAAAATTAAGTATAATGTCAAGGATAATAAACACAATAACGGATCCAACATTGGTCCCATTAGCCACTACAAAAGACTATAACAACCTTATCATGCTTTGACACCAAAGTGAAAATGTTGTGTTTATTAAAGCTTTATGCTACCGCTTTGGCTTTTAGCTTGATTTCACGAACACAGGCACTTGTTGTTACCTTGTTTTTAGCTTGTTTTTGGCTAGAAATATGTACTCTAGCAGCACTGCTCGCCGGCTCGTGGGAACCCGCACACTGTGACTAAATTCCAGAGCGACGCGTCGCTGGCGCCTTCGTTAACTTTTACGCAGCACTGTGCACTGTGCACACTGCACAGGCTTCGTTTCATTTCGTTTTGTTTCGTTCCGTTTCGTTTCGTTTCGATGCGAGTTTGCTTTTAATTGAACATAAGCAATTAGCGTGCAATTTGTTGCGCTCGCTAAAATGCTAACGGTAATCGTGGGCCCAAACTGACTACGTCTCTTTGTGTATATAGGTGTGTGTGAGAGAGAGAGAGACATGTAGATAATGCGAATGAGCGAGCGCTTGGGCCGCTTTACGTGTGCCACGTGCTTTGGCCGGCCAAAACGCACTTGAGTAGAATTAATTTTAAATGCTGCGCTGCACGCGGCTAAGTGATTATGCCATAGGAACCATACCTACCCGTACCGTACCCAAAGCTAACCATACCATATGATATATATGGTACAGTGTACTCTGCCTTAGCCAAGCATCCACCCAAGCGTTTGGCTCGCTCACTCGCTCGCTCGCATGTTTAATTATAATTAAAAAGCCTTGGCTCATCTCGCTCACCCTCTAGTGCCCTCACACTCGCACTCGTACTCGCTCTCACTCTCACTCACACTCACTTGCGGGCAACCTGGCAGCATAAACATTAGAACGGTTAATTGAGTGCTTAGTTAGCCTGCAGCCTCTGTGCCTCAGAATCTTGAGGCTCATCTGCCTGCTCGGCCAGAGGACATGTACTCCATAATATTAATTATTTTAATTGAAATGTTCATTATTTTACATCTAATTTAGCGCTCGATGCGTGTGCGACCCAACCCCCTGTAGAACACCACTTTCAGCCTTTTGCTCACCCTCCCCACTGCACCCCCCAACCTCTCTGAGGACCTTTCGTTTTGCGACGTTTCAACCCAAAAACCAACATCAGCTCCACGAACCACAAGACGGACGTACAATTCGTCCTGTGCACAATTCTCACATGCTTTCAAGCTTACGCTTTGAGGCCATTAGGCACAGTGGCACGCAGCGCATTGAAACTTGTGTGAGAAATGCATTAGTAAATTATTATTATTATAATTTAATTAAATGAGCTTGAGAAATCATTTCAAAATACTAAATTACAAATATTTAAAGACAATTGCTTGCAGAATGCAAAGACATTAAAATATTCTAACTAATTTTGTAATATTTTTTTTTACAGTTTTTCAAGTATTATATTAGTATCAAAAGTTATATACAACTTAAAAATCGACCAAAAACAAAAGAGTAATGTTCTTCATTTCTACAGCATTTTTTTTGTATCGACTTTTGTTTTTTCTATAGTTGAAACTGATTAGTTGCATTTGAAAGAACGTTATTATATTTATTTTATTGATATAATTTATTTTTTATAATATAACTAATACATTTATTTTCTGATTGGACGATAAAGTTGCATGATCAATAAGATTTATATACGAAAAATGTATACGAGCTGGTTCCAGCATGTACTCAATGATTTTCAAACTCGTCTGATTCTGATATTAAACTGAATGATTGAAATTAAAAATTCGAGTTTAAAGAAAATAACATAAGTACCCCAATTTTAATTCTTCGTGAAAAATTAGTCGCACACATGTAACGAAACGCATCTATAAGTGACTTACTATACATCTATTTATATTAATTTTTTATTTATTTAAGTATTATATAAATGTTGAGTTTTAAAATACTGAAATATGTATAAGTACATGTACAAATTATTTAATTTTTTACCTCTAGGGCAAGCTTTGTTTAAACAAGTTTATATTGAAATTATAGGGTATTTTCGCTTAACTCATACTCAGAATATTGTAAGAAAAAAAGGAACAGTGAGATATGCAAAGTCACTGCTTCCTTTTTCTAAGTATCACACTTAGCACTGACTGTGTTACTCTGGCACCACGGTGCGCACTGTGCTTGTTGTTGCTTACATTAATTTTGTTTTTTCCTGGGGGGGTTGGTGCAGTTGGCGCGGGGTTTATTATAAATTTTTAATTGGCTTTTTATGTATGAATAATGCTGCTCTTTGCCGGCAGCAGCAGCAGCAGCAGTGGCAGCAGGCTTGCCAAGGGGATGCAGTCCAGGGGGTTGCGGTGGCTTTGTTGCGTCACATTCGCAGTTGCGACTCTCTTTCTCTCTCTCTGCCTGTGTGTGTGTGTGTGTGCCTCAGTCTTGGGTGCGTGTGCTGCGCTTATCCTAAGTATGTAGTTTGAGCCTATTATTTATGCAGCCAATTCATTATGTGGTTTGCCTGTGCCGTGTCTGTCTCTGTGTGTGTGTGTGTGTCCTGTCCGTGTGGCATGCGTTTCGCCTTTCGTTACGTCTCGTCTTTGTATTATGTGTTGCTGTTGTTGTTGTAATTGTTATTATCATTATATTCTTCTGCTGTGCTTTGTTTTGTTTTGTTCCATTTCGTTTTTTTTTTTCTTTTTGCAACAAATTCGCTACGGATCTGGCGTGAAGAAGGGGTTGCCCGGCAGGCGGAAAGGGTGCAGGGTGCTGGGTGCTGGGTGTAGATAGCGAAATGTGTCCGTCAAGTTGCTCGGTTAACCGACACAGAAATCAAAGCAGCTCGAGGTGCAAAACGCGGCAGCAGCGGCAGCAACCCCACGTCAAAAAATAAAAAATTACATTTTTGTCAACTCATTAGAAACGTGATGAGCGAGGTGCGAGCTGCGAGTGGAGAGTCGAGAGTTGCCAGCTCGGTCATTTAGAGCTTTGAAAAGGGTTGTCATTTAATTAAAAAATGTTAGCGTGAAAAAGGAAATGCGACTAGCCTTGCATGGCTCCACCTACACAAACACAAACACACACACACACACACACACACGCGCGCAGCCATAGAGACAGTGTCAGTTGACAGAGGGCGCTGTTAACAGAGCGCGCGCCTACGCACAGGTGTGTGGCCTAACAGCGCGCTGTTAACCGATTGCGGGTCTATGGTTTACGGCTACGGCTGCTACCCTCGTTTGCCGGCACCTGCGATAGGCGGCTGGCAGGCAAAAGCCAAACGCTTGGCGTCCAATGGCAGCGCAGCCCCAAAAGCTGAGCACAAGAAAAAAAGCACACACACAACAACAACAAAATAACAAACCCCCCACCCCACGCCAATTGGCGGCGTTGTTGGAATATGCAGTAGTAGTATATGCGCAAGAGCAAAAACAACCCTCGCAGCAGCAAATGCCGGTCTCAGCGTAGCAGCAGCAGCAGCAGCGCCAGCGACAGCAAGAGCAGCAGCAGCAGCTGATAAGCCAGTGAGAGAGCGAGAGAGCGTAAGGCTGGCCCAACCACCTAGCAAGCTGGCAGCAGCAGCAGCAGCGGCGGCGGCAGCAGCAGCAACAACAACAGTTGCCGCTTTTCGGTTTTCATTCATGCAGCCTCGTCGCATTCGTCAAGTGAACTTCGGCGCTGGCGGTCGTGTTGTGTGCGCAGGCAGCAAGAGCAGCAGCAGCAACATCAAGAAAATTACGTTAAGCGAAATTCAAATTTTTTGTGTGCAAAAGCAAAGTGCGAAGCACATTGTTTATTATTAATTATTTTTTTTCCAAACATATTTATGTAAGTGTGTGTGTTTTTCAAGTGTATCTCTGAGTGTGTGTGCATAACAATCATAATAATAACAACAACCACAACAACAACAGTGGCAGCAAAGAGATCTTGTGTTTACGCCACCACCACCTCAAACAACAGCAACAACAACAACCGCAAAGCAACAGCAACAGCAACAGAAAAAGCACCAGCACCAGCCCCCTCTGGCGTTTCTCAGTGTGTGAGGCAATAATTTGAAATATGCAAATTTACGAGCTAACTAATTGAGTCGAGTTCAGTTCGCAGCAGTTCGCGTGTGTTTTGTGTTGTTGCAGGTGTCGGGAATCAATTTGGCTTTCGCTCACTCACACTCACTCTCACTCTCAGTCTCAGTCTCGCTCACGAGCCCCAACAAGCCAAACAAGTGACTAACTCACTCGTGCATCGTTCTCTCACTCTCTTTGACGTGTGTTCGTGTGGGTGCGTCTGTGTGTGTGTGTGTGTTTCGTTGTGTTGAGCGATCTTGCCTCGTCGTCTTCTTCTTCGCCATCTGTACTAATTCAATCAACGGTAAATCACGCGCGCATACATTTAACAGCTCTCTCCCGCGCGCTCTCTCTCAGTCGTCCACTCTCTCACACAACATCTTCCTCTCACGACGCTCGCTGCACGTGTGTGTGCAGGCAGCAGCAGCAGCAGAGGCAGCAACAGCAACGGCAGCAATTTCATGCGTTTAGTAGGACTATTAAAATTCGCACTCAATTAGCATTGAACAGCAACAAATTTTCACAATATAAACGGAGGAAAAGAAGAGAAAACACAACAGCAACAGCAACAACGACAGCAAGAAAAAGAAAGAGAGAGACGATAAAAGCAACCAAATTCCTGTGTGCAAATTGAACAACAAACAACGTTAAATAAATACAAGAAAACTCGGGCATTAAATTGCTAGAAACAACAACAATAACAGCAACAAAAGGCAAAGCAAGAGAGAAGGCTTTTCAGTGCAACAAGAGAAGAAACAATAATAACAAACTGCCGATAGGCGCAACAGAGGCAGCAGCAGAAGAAAAGCAGCACAGACTCTCTTCGTCATCAGAAACAGAATCGTCTTCTTCGCCTTCGTCTACGTCTTCGTCTTCGTCCCGCAAGAAAAGCAACAAATTTCTGCATATGTAAGTCGAAACTTTTGCGCTGCGATCCTTTTAATTAGTTTACTTTTAGTTTTTGCTGCCTCTTGTTTATTTTTGCCATTTGTTTTAATTAACGTCGTCGTCGTCGTCGTCGTCGACTGCGACTGCGACTGAGGCTGAGGCTGCATTTGGCAGGCCACAGAACAGAAGAAAACGAGCGGAGAGAACCGGCGAGACCGCAAGACCGCGAGACCGACACCCAAGAACAACAAAACGCAAATCTTTTTTCTGTTAATTGCTTCAGTTTCAAGTTTCGTTGCAACAACAACAACAACAACTACAAAAAATAAAAACAATACCAAAGAAGAAGAAAAAGGGTGTACGGGCGTAGGGGTATGCGGGTCGGTGTGTGGGGAGTTATATAAAAATCGATCGGTAGCAAAAGTAAATAAACGAATCGCAATAATATCGCTAAATTCTAATTGCATGAATCATTGTGGAAATCGATATTTCTACATATGTACAATGCACAAGCAACAATCTTCCCAGTAAGCTTAGGGGGTTCCAATAAACAAATTTAATACCTGAACTTAACTCCATGAATTTCCAATGACAAACAGCGCTGTATAGAGACTATCTTAGTTATTTAATCCAGCGGTCGTAAATAATGATTATCTTGCCCAACAAAAATAATAAAGAAACACTATCTGGCCATCGATCATTAACATCAAAATCAACCACTTATGATTATGATGTTAATTGTAACTGATTTAATCAGAAGATTACATTTTAAAGTGTTGATAATGTGAAAGATCTAAAGATTTCTAATTTGTAGTATTTCTATAGTTTCACATTCTCAGGAAACAGCTAAATCAAAGATATTTAGTCTCTGTGTAGTTAAAAATAAGTTGTTATATCTTTTATAAGGTGTTCTTAATAAAAAACACGCCCAGTTTGGACTAGCATTTTATAATAAATAAAATTAATATTTCTATCTTAAATAAACAAATCCATAGATTAAATCAACGATATTAATTAAAGGTGTGTAGATAGATATATTAATTAAAACACGTCTAGTTCGGACTAGATACTTTATTATAAATAAAAAGCATATTTGTAGCCTTAGTTAAAAATTCCAGAGATGAACAGAATGAAATGGAATCCCTAGAAAACTAGAAAACTCAACAGAGAACTCATTGCCCAAGTAATTCTAATAACACTTGGTGGGAGCATAAAACTGTTTATGTTGCTTTCTTGAAATTCTTTAGAAATTTCAAAGATTCTTTGGTCCAGAAATGAAATATAAATTCATTTCTGTTATATGCAAGATCATTTTTAGGCTGATTGAGCAGTAAAATTTAAGAAGACTAATTATATATTTTATATCTATATAATTCTACATGAGTCTGTCTATCTTCAGGCAGAATCTTCGCTAGCAATTGGCACTGTGACTTCTTTTCTTAATTGCTTCTCTTTCTCTCTCTTTCGTGCCGTGCTCCGATAAATTATCGCACACGGTTCCGCAATGCAACTGCGGCTAATTAGTTATATTGTTATCGGGCGAGTCTGCCGATCTGCAGTTATTATCTAATTGCAAATTTAACGCATTTGCATTCGGCTCGTCTCTCTGTCTCTCTCTCTCTCATTTGCTGCTTGCTGAGTGCGTTTCTCCCACAGCAATTGTTGCTGTTGTGTTGTTGCTGCTGTGTTGTTGCTGCCGTGTTGTTGTTGTTGTCAGTTAACCAACCCATTAATGCCAAATGCGTGTCTGTCAAGTTATAAACTCAGTCGGAGCGTGCACGGTGGAGGTGCAAAATACGGCGAAAAAAAAGAAAAGAAAAAGAAACAAAACAAAGCAGAGAAAACAGTGCAGCAGAGGAGGAGGGAAGGGGAGAGCAGAGAGGGGAGAGCCAAGCGCAACTGCAGCCAAGTGAAGTGGAAGTGCATTGGCTCAGTTAACGTCGCCGCATCGCATCGCATCGCGTCTCTTCTCGTCTCGTCTCTTCTCTCGTCTCTTCTCTTCTCGTCTCTTCTCGCGCCGCGTCTCACGTTGCATTAATTAACATTTAAACAATAATTAAATTATTCATACAAATGTGCCAAATGTATGCGGAGTCGGGGCGTGTAGGGGCTTCAATTGGGGGCGTGGCCGACTGCTGGGGGAGTGCAGCGTAGATGCGAGCGACGATTGCGACGACGGCAGCAGCAGAGCCTATTAGTATGGCTTATTGCCCTGCTACCGATCCGAGCCGACCCGACCCGATCTTCCTTTTCCTTTTCGTTTTCGTTTTTGTTTCATTTTCGTTTCGTTTCCTGCCGTTCCGCGGCCGCCCCGCCGAGCGATCTTATCGCCAAGAGGAGGCGCGCGCACGCGCAACTTGCGGCTCGTACAGTAGCAACATCAGCAGCAGCAGCAGCGGCAGACGCACCTACATGCATACGCACACACACACATACACACACACACGCGTACTCTCGCACACATGCAACATGCAACACCAGGGACTCCGCTGCCGCATCTGGCATGCCGTGCCAGTTGAGCACACTGTGCAACTGGGTTGCGACCCAAAGTGCCCCAAAGGAATGTGCGTGTAGTAGGCGGAAGAAACTGTATAAAAACTAAATATATTCTTGTTCAGCTTTACAACAGACTTTACCATAATCTGTGTCTTTTGGCCTGTCTGTTTGATCCTCTAGATTTGCGGGATTACATGAGCTATAGCCACAAAACTTTGTTATCATAATTATATGTATTGCAAGCAGTGTAAGATTGTCTGGCAATTTAGCTACGCCCTCTTTTGACTGAGGAAATCAATAAAGAACGAAAAATTACAAACGAAATAATCAAGCTAAATCTTTACACTATTCTAGAGATCTATTGCAATCTTAAAATAGTTAATAATATTTAAAAATTAATTTACAATAGTATAGGTGTGGTACTATATGAAATATAAATAGTTATATTAAATAAATAGAGCCTATAGAACAAGTTAAAATATTGAAAAATAAATAATTATCCTCAAAGAAACTCTGAATACTTGGCAATCTCAGGAATTAGCAAAATTAAAGATATTTAAACGATGTACGAAATAATTCGTAGTAGAGGTGTAGAAATATGTAATTTATAAAGAAAAATATTAAATATATAGAACAGCTAAACTTATGAAAGATTAACGTAAAAGTAGCTCAATACACTAATAAATTATCATAAACATATCAACTAATTAAGTTAGACAGAAAGTTTTGTAATTTTTCAAAAGTATTTTCAGCTTATGCTCAAATTGAAATTCATAATTGTGTAGAATGATCTTGCGATTTATTGGAATATTTATACAATCGTATTTTGTTTATACGAGAATCATAAATGATCGCATACTTAACCTGAAATCAGTGTGAATAAAGTGTCTCTGTTGGGTGTGTGTGTGTGTGCGTGTTGGGAAAGTGTTGCCTTGTTGGCGAGTGTAATTGCCACACATTGCGCTGCGGTCTTTTAATGCTAACAACTTGCTTAGGCTGCTGCGTCTCAGTTGCATTCTCACTCGCTCTCACAGGGAGCGCTCTCTCTCTATCTCTCTCTCGCACTCGCTGTGGTGTTGCATGCAGCTGGCTGCGACTGCTGCACACGGGGTAATCCTTTAATTTATGACACTCTCGACTCTCGTAGTCAACTAGAACTTGGGCCGGACTTGTGTCTCCGCTTGTGCCTCTGCTTGTGGCATGCCACAGGGGTTGCCACACATGACAACAATTTGCAAATATTTTATTAATAAATGGGCATTGCCCAACCCGTCACAGGCAGCGTGCTACATGCCGCGAGAGTGTCCAGTTTAGCGTTCTCTCTCTCTCTCTCTCCAATTGCAGCCAAAAACTTGTTGAGAGCGCAAGAGAGTCGCAAGTTCCTACTCGCTCTCTCTCTCTCTCTCCCTCGTTCTCTCTCCTTCTCACTTTGAGCAGCCAAGCATGCAACAACTTTTGCAGCTAAATTAAATTAAAACAAGAAAGAAAGCTTATCTTCAACATATGGAAGTTTTAATACCCTTCTTCAAAAATTTGTTAGTTCTTATGAAGTTCTATTAGTGCTAGATATTGTTTAATGTATTTTGGGAATTCGTGGATCGAATGATTATTCCTTTTTCTGCGAAAAGAAGCTGATCTTAAGGAACAACTATGCAAAAGAAACCCAAAAAAAAGATCTTAAAAAAGGCTAAACCTACAAAATATAATGATGAAATAATGGTATAAATCTTTGTTTTGGAAATCTAAAAAGTAATTTTCAAAGTTAAATTTAAAATATATCGCAAAAACTAAGAAAAGCTATACTATAAGTAAAAAAAAAATAATAATAAATAAAAAAAAACAGAACTTGCCTTTCCTACAATACGTGAATATTACCTACAATTGACTTTCAATAGTATCCCTATTTAAAGAAAAACAACAGCTCATATCAATATGATGAAATTTTAATAATAAAAAAGTTTTTTTTTTATTTAAATAGTCTTATTACAGCTTTGAGGCCTATCTTATTTTCTTTTGTGTAGAGTTTCTAAACATATGATATGTATTTGTTTAAATTAAATCCATAATTTTCCAAGCGAAATAAGTAAACTAATCAATTTTTATTAGTATATACAGGGTGTAGAGACACACAGCGATAGTTTGCTTAGCCTGTTGATGTTAATGAGGCTGATAACTGTACCATATAGGATATATACATATGTAGTATATGCACATGTATGTAAGTGTACCTTATGGGATCGACTGTCTGTCTACCCTCTCCGTTAGGGTATACTAATAAGTGCACTAAGGTTGCGCCCAATGCAGCACGCATGCAGCAGCACGCTGTGGCAACTGGTCAGCGAACGGTAACTGGGCGACGCGACGCGACGGATCAGGAACCGGCAGCGTCTCCTCCCGGGCCTGTTTCTGTGGGCAGCAGAGTCGCGTATGTGTCTGTGTATGTGTATGTGTTGGTTGGCAAATTGAAATCGAAAAAGAAAACTCGTTAATTAAAAAGTTAACATGTTGGTTTTGGCCTGGCCAGAATCGCAGACGTTGCTGCTGCTGCTGTTGCGGCAAGTCGCTTTGCTCTCGGCCTGCAATTGGTTTTATTAATAATTAAGCGGCATCGTCAGCGTTCGTCATCCGTCTCCGTGTCTCGCACATGCAAAGAGGGCGAGAGCCAGAAGGGGGAGGGGGGCAGCAGGCAACATGGTTGACCAGTTCAGCCCCAGCTCCAGCTCCAGTTCCAATCCCAAGTCCTGTCGTCGTTGCTGTCGTTGTTGTTGTTGTTGTTGCTTGTCGAAGGAAGGAAGTGCGTCGCGCCAAAATGAAAAATGAAGTGCGCCCTATACTGCCCTGCCCTGCGCCTGCCTCTCTCCCATTGTAATGTGTTTTTATTATAATTTCATTAAAAACAACAACTGCAGCCCAGCAAAGGGTGTGAGTAGGAGAGCAAGAGAGAAAGAGAGAGAGAGAAAGAGAGAGAGTGGGGGGTAATAATGCAATACCATATACCATATAGCTAACCTTGTTTAAAATGTGATTAACTGCGCGACAAAACTTGCTATACCCTAATTTGTTCTCTGTACTTAGGCTAGCTGATGCTCTTTCGCTTTTACTATACTTTCTCACTTTGCAGTATTTAATTTTCCCTTTTCTTCCTATATCACTCAGTCTTAGTCTTGGTTAGCTAAAATTTGCTTAATCTTATTATTATTTTTTCAATTGAAGATCGATCTACAATCTGAATATCTTTTATTTATTAGAGTTAAGTTCGCAGTTCATTACTTAAAATGTATACATATATCTGATCGTAATGAGCTATTGATACCTTTCTATACTCTACCTTGCTCACTCTTGGCTTGTAGCCTAACTCTATTTCATTTCTAACATACTCAAAATATTCAATTTTCTTTCTATCCTTGCGCCAGTCTACTCTTATTTAATTTTACTATTTTTTATCTATCTATTAATTACTTGTATTTTATCTAGAGTATTTTTAGGTTTCGAAAATCAAACAATCTTTTTTATATAACATAATTAAAACGGTAGAAATCTTAGACAAATTTCATATATGCCTTTCTCCTGGCTTCTCTCAATTTCCTTTTTTTTATATTTAAGATATTCCATTCAAATATTGTTATGCTCTTTAAAGATCTATCTACATACACGCTTCCTTTTCCTATCCTTAGCTTAGCTTAATTATTGCTTTAAAATTCGCCTCTACTCTCTTTTTAATAAACTTATGAGCTGCAGAGTACTCTCTTTCTTATTCGCTCTCTTTCCCCTCCCTCTCTCTCTCTCTTTTGCATTGCCCTGGCTCATTTACACAGATTCTTATCTGCTCAACGCACGCACCTGAAGCAACTCAAAGCGAATTCAGCGCAGCGAGTCGAGAAGTCGCCGCCGTTGCTGCCGCTGCCGCAGTCGCTGCTGCTGCTCGCGTCGCAGCTGGCGTTGCTGCCTGCGTTCGCTGCTCGTTTTTGTGGTCGTTTTCTTTATAATTGGTTTGAAATTAATTTGCCAATTACACGATCTCACATTTAATTGGCTTACTCCGACGACGCGGGCTCTGGCTCTGCCTTTGGTTCTCTCTGGGCTCCCGGCATGGTGCGTACGATTCGTTTCGTTTCGTTCCATTCCGTTCCAGGCCGAGGAGTCGAAGCCGAAGCGCGCGCGATCCCTTTGCCGATCACTCGATGCTGCCGCTGCCGCTGCCGCTGCCTCTGCCCTTTTTTGTATGCGCGCGCTGGCTGCGTGTGTGTGTTCGGTTTACGCTTCGTTGGGTACGGCCCGGACCGGCCCGGCCCGGCTTGGGGTCCCCCATGGGCGCAGATCTTTGCCAGTTGATGTTCATCATCATCAGCAGCAGCAGCGGCAGCAGCATCGTGATGATCGCGATCTGATCGCGGCGTGGCAAACATCATCATTAGCAACGAGCTGCCCCTAAACATTGTCGCTTTCGATTTGAGTAAATGAGGCAAACAGTGCGTGCGACATTCGCTTTATGTGCCGACAGTCTCCCCCTGCCCCTCTGCCCCCCCCCCATCTGCTCCTCCTACTGATCCTCATATACACTCACACACATATCTGCGATCAGTCGCTTATCAATTTGCAATATGCATTTTTGCATAATACGCCAGCCTCCTCCCATACCAAATTGTATGTCATCCAAGAGACAGAGACAGAGAGAGAAAGAGAGAGAGCAAGAGAGGGAGCGAGAGAGAGAGAGAGAGGGAGAGGGACTGGCAAACTGGCAACGCGTTAATTGGGTTGAACGTACCGCGGATCTTTTGTTGAATCCGCTCAGATGAAGCTAAGAAAAAAAACCAGTTCCTTTTGCTTTCGGTTTTCAGTTTTCGTATTTCGATTTTCGGTTTTCGGTTTTCGCTCTACGGTTTTGCACTTTTCAATTCTCAGTTTCAGTTTTCAGCAATTTTAACTAAAGCCTAAACACTTTTAGTTAAAATGCCAATTAAAATATTTATTCTGTACTCGGGCAGCGTGATCGATGAGGCAGCCAGTCGATGTTGCCGTACCCCAAACCTGGTGGAGGCAGAGTCCAAGTCAGGGACGAAGACGGAGGCTCCACTCTTGGGGCTGTCTCAAATAAATGCAGATGTCAATTAGAGCCTCATTAAAAAAATGCGCAAAAGCGCAAACTTTCAACTTGCAATTTAAGAACACGGCAGGCAGCAACACACACACTCACTCACACACACACTGGGACACAAGTCTCCAGTCGTCCGGGCTCTCCACTCGACTCCAGTCACGGTCTAGTGACTGAGTTTCTTAGCCCAGCCTCGTCTACATGAGCATCACTTGCACTTTTGTTTGAGAGATCTCAGGACATGCGCGTCTCACAAGGCTGCCGCATTCCGTTGCCGGCTCCAAAGCGATGCACAGTGGTTCAGAGTCTATGGCGAAAGTGTTCTAAAATACGTTGCCTATTGTAGAACTTGATATAATGCAGAAAATATTATTTACTCAAGTAATGCATTACATAATATGAAGCTCAACAAGTTTTCGAAATACTAAGGAGTTCAAAACAAGTTAATATTATTGAACAAAACTGTACACAGCTGTAGAAATCTACAGAATACCAAATCAATTATTGGTTGTGCATTTTTCAAGCTGTTATAAAGTTTATTTGTTAATTCTGTTTTAGTTTTAATTCATTTTTTTCGAAATTTAGAAAAGAAAATCAACCATTTTTTAGATAGTTACGATTTGAATGCCTTTTAAAAGAACTTGCGAGTTTAAAACAGTAAAACAATTAAAAAAGCTATAAATATTCAATTGAAAAATCTATAGAACAAGAAGTCAGTTATTATTAAATCTCTTTAACTTTGGGTATTCTTAACTTAACTTTTTCAATTTGAATGTATTTATGTCGAAATATAGAAATTAAACTTGAACCTCTCTTTGGATAGTTTCGATTTGAGCAACTTTTTTTTGAAGAACTTAAGGTTTTAAAATATGATAATATAATTATAAAATACAGAAAACTCTATAAATTATATTTTAAGCATTTTTCATGCTTTTCTTTTTTTATTATACTTTACTTTTGAGCCCTTTCCAGTATTAATATTTATATTTCGAAATTGAAATAGTTCTTTTAACTGTGAACCACTGTGCGCTGTTTGCGCGCCTTGCCACACTGTCCGATCCAGTCTCGAGTCCGACTCGTCGTCACTGAGTGAAGGTGATTTAAAAATTTTGTCACATTTTCAGTACAAAGATTTTGGTATTTTTTAATGAGCTCTCGGGGATTCTCATGCAGCACCAGTCGCCCCAGGTTCGCGTCCAGTCCAGTTCAGTCCGGTCCGGTCGAGGAAGAGCGAGCTCCAGTGGCGGCTCTGGCGGCGTCTCTTCGCTCAGGGGGCTGCCGCTGCTGCCTCTGCTGGGCTGCCCCTTTGCCGATTTGCGATTTGCTTTTGATTTCGTTCTCTCTCTCTCTCTCTCGCTCTTCGGTTCTGTTTGGTTCTTTGCGCTGCAGAGCGGGTTTTTCTTGGTATGCCCCTGCACCGCACTGCCCCGCCCTGCCCCGCCTGCGACTGGCAAAAGTGCAAATTTTGTTGCATGTTCGCGATTCGAAAGGTTTTTTTTTTTTGCCTGCCCCGCGCTCTCGTCGAGTTTTTTTTTTTTTTTTTTTTTTTTTTTTGATTGCTGCCCCCTTTTGCCGCTTCTTTCTCATTTATATTTGATTCCTTGTTGTATTTAAATTGTTAATGTGCTGCCCGCCGGTTGCTCCTCTTGTTGTTGTTGCTGCTGTTGTTGCCTTTGGGGAATTAGCACTGGTTTGTTGTTATTGCAACTTGTTAAAATTCCACAATGCGTCCGAGCGGCATTGCCTATATAAAGTATATATGTTCATGTTCATAAATTCAACACGCTGCGTGGCTTATGCCGCCGTCGTCGTCGTTGCCTCCATTAACACACTCACACACGCACACTGAAGCGAACCATCTACGATATTCTTCTACGATCTTGGACTCGATTAAATAGCATATACGATATTCGCCTGCGATCTTAGACTCTCATTTAGTAGTCCTGCATATATGTATGTATATATTCTTGAAACAAAGCATGATTTGGTTTTTTTTACTTCAGTCGTTGTATATCGTAGGTATATTAGGTTAATCAGCGTACTATATTATATGGTAATTAATTAAATATATAAAAAGTAATACTTGAAAAACAACTGAGGAAAAAAAGGAATAAAACTCAAACCTTATACCTATTTAAGTATATCACTATCACGGGGTAAGATCCCTTGTGATCTGCAGTCAAAAGGTCTACTTGTCTTGTATGTAACTACAAGATCTGAAATATTCTGTATAAAACTCTGTAATATCTGAGGGATAAGCTCAAAAAACTTCGCTGTCTTCACGTATCTTTCTATTTTGTAGTTAATTTTCATTATCTAGAAACTTTTTCGATTTGGAGATCACATTAACCTAACAAGTTTTCAAATTAAACTTAACTTATGGTAAATGCAATTTGTATTGAGTTAAATTGCAATTGTCTTTTTTGCTTATTTGGCAACTCTGTTGGCTAAGACGCGGCGGCAAACGCTGCGTATGCGCAATAAAGGAACAAACAGGCAACTGCAACAACAACAACAACAACAGCAGCAGCAGCAGCAGCAGCAACAACAACAACAACACGAGCGAACATGCAGCGTAATTAATTAACGAATTAAAAGCGTATGCAACAATAATTATAAAGCCAAAAGGCAATTATGCAAAAAAAAAAGAAAAAAGAAGGAGAGGGAGAGAAGAAGAAGAAAAACAAACGAAGCCACGCAATGCGGATGCAATTGTTGCTCGACGTTGCTGTTGTTGTTGTTGCCGTTGCTGCTGCTGTTGTTGTTGTTGTTGCAACGCATTAAATTAAGTTGCCAAAGCGCGCAAAAAATGGAAATTACATGCAACAAACACACACACGCACACACACACACGAACCGGCACACACACACACACACACACACTCATTAGAATTAATTGACTTTCCATAATTGAGAAAACAATGCGGTGGCGTTGGCGACGACGTTGTCGACTAACTGCCTACTTGCGCCTGCTTTGTTGTTGCTGTTGTTGCTGCTGTTACTGTTGCTGTTGCTGTTGTTGTTGTTGTGGTTGTGGCAGCCTAATGCATTTAGCTATAGGCATATACCCTAACCCATTTGCGATAGGTCTATGCGACTTTGTAAGCTTAGTTTGTGCATATTTATTCTTGCGGTGTTTGTCACCACACCGCAAACACCGCATTCGTGATTAAATGACTTTATGATGTGATAGAGTCATATTAATTGGTATTTTATTGATAGTGTTCACTCTCGCACTGTCTATACCGATCAACAGCGTCCTATACACTGCATTATGTATGCGGTGTATACAAAATACCGCATGCAAATCTCTGATATATTTATTTTCAAATTGAATAAAATAATTATGGCAACTCTGCTGGCAAATACACTTAAATTATTTATTAAGAAGTTCTTATCAACAAATTTGCAAATATATTAACTAATAATGATAAATGATTTTTTTTTAATATATATAAAATAATAATTTACGATGTTAATTACGATCACGTGGAATACGGGTTAAAAAAAACAGCAGAAAGCAGAGTGCGGTAGAAAACTGTATCCAAGCTTAATAAATAAAGATTTAAAAGAAAAAATTAAACAAAATGAAATATGATCATTAGTAGACAAGAATTAGAGAGTTCTTAAGTTTTGGGATACTAAAATAAAAAAATCAACAAACTGCACAGGTACTTAATAGACAGAAGAAGGATTGGCATGTGTTTTTCTGTCTGTATGAACGCAAATAACCCAGCTAATCCAATAACTAGAAAGATCAAATTTAGTATGAAGTTCTTTCCCTAATCTGACGCAGATCAAGTCTATTTCAAATGTTAGATGCCAAGATGGATTTAAAAAAATCATGGTCTATTAAGTTTGTCCGAATATGCTTAACAGGCAAAAGAATACATCTGCGATGCCATAAAGTATATATTTATTCAATTATTCGAAAAAGTACTACAAATATACATAGGGTATCTGCAGTTCGTGCATGCACGCCTATAGATTTTTCTAAACTTGTTTTATTAGCTGCATTAATTGCGCTCGAAATGCAGCTAACGAAACGAAACGAAATGGAATGGAATGGAGTGGAATGGAATGGACTGCACTGGAATGGAATAAAATGCAAATCAATTGCTCAAGTTGCAACGGGACGAGGGGCATGGAGCGTGGGGCGAGAGGCAATTGCTGCTGTCGGTTAAGAGACGGCGATTTTAATTGCTTTTTTACACGCATTAGCATAACGACAACAACAGCAACAACAGCAGCAGCAGCAGCAACAGCAGCAACAGCAGCAACAGCAGCAACAACAACAACATGAGCAACAATAAAAGTAACTGCAACTGGCGCATCGTCACAAGTTTCGTTGTTAGTTTGTTGTTTGTTTGTTTGTTTGTTTGTTTCGGCTGTGTGTCTTGGCCAAGTGAAATATGCAAGTACACAGAGTGAGAGCGAGAGAGAGAAGGAGAGCGAGAGAGAAAGGGAGAGAGACAGCGCGAGAGATACTGTTATGCATGGCCGACAGAAATTTAGTGAAAATGTATTTAGCCAAGCGCGTAATTCAATTTTATTTTATTTTATGCAACTGCAACAACAACAACAACAACAAACGTAATAACAATAGATAAATTAGCAACACTAGCAACAACAACAATTGGCACAAATTGTTTAACGCGCCGACGGTTGCTCTCAAATTTGATTGCTTTAATTAAGCAGCAGCGCCAGCTGCCAAATAAACGACTGGCAAATACCCTGTGGCTGGGAAATAAAGGGAAAAAATAAAATAAATAAAATATAATACACCTAATATTTATAGTTAAATAAATTTTTTTTATATCTTCTAAAACATTTTCATATTTAAAAAAATATATATTTTAAATATATTATCTTTTTTGTGCATTATGACTGCGTTTAAGGGTCTTTCCTATCGTATACTTCCTCTCTACACTGCTGCCTTTTGCAGGGTATCTTGCGTTGCATTTATCATTTTTGTTAGCGCGAAGGCGGCGCACAACACGTCGGCGATCATTTTAATTAGACCATTTCTGGGCGCGCTGGCAGCTAAACAATATTGCAGCAGCAGCAGCAGCAACAACAGCAGCAGCAGCAACAACTACAGCAGCAGCAGCTGTTGCCAACAGCAGCAGCAGCAGCAGCAGCAGCAACAAGGCACACGGCTTATGTATTTTAATTAAGCCTATTTAAAATACGCGACAATGTTGTCCGTCATTAAACTCTTTGAATTGGCCACAGACACAGACACAGACACAGACATACACTGAAACCCAGAGCCACCATACAAAATGGTCGCCAACGATATGCTGCTTGACAAAGGAGATCAAAGAGAGAGAGGGAGACAGAGAGCGAGAGCAGGTGAAAATAAGAACCAACTCTTTTACGACTTTGATAACGCCTATACGATCGTAATCTATCTCAATTAATTATGATATATTATATGATATATTAATACTTTGATATATGAGAATGGAAGTATTTCTTACTCATCGTTTTAACCCCTTAACTGGGCCAAGTCTTGTGCTAATTATGTAAACTAATTAGGCCTAATTAACAAGTTCATTGAGGTTATGTAAATATGTATAGTTTTGATAGTGTATTAACTTTTTAAACATAACTCTTTTTACTCTTTGAAAGAAGAGATCGTAAGTTCCCATAATTATCATGGATATTTCACGATATTGAGTTTATTTTGCCAGTAAAAGTTGTAAACGTTTAAATAAAATAATATTATTATAATAATATATATGTTGATTTGGTAATATTCTAAATTATTATTTATACTTATACATATACCTGCTTTATCCGGCGATCTTATCGGATTCTTTCCAGTCACTCAAATTTGTAAGACCTTTATTTTAATAACTTCAACTCCTAAGTACTTAAACAGTGCATTTTATAAAACATTAATCAATTATGATAAGATCCCCCGAGCTTTATCAAAATTGCAATCTGTAATCTCCTTCTATAATCGCATAAATGAGTTCATTAACGCTTCAGACATTGTCAAATCGTTCTATCGCGTACTCATTTAAATTGATCAATTGATCGACTGATCTATAAATATATTAGCACTGATTAACAGCTGTCGTCATTAGCAGGGCGCCTTCAACTTTGACCCCAAGTGCATATGTAACAATCGATGATGATTGTTGTGCGGAGTCAGCTGTTCTATTCCGATTTAAATACCGCTGATTATAGGGGAGCGTGTGCGCCCAACTGATACTTAGCATATGATCGAATCTCACTTGAAATCGTTCGATCGATTAAGAACACGCAATATAGTTTCTATATGCTTGGAAATCTGTAGAAATTAATATTATTTAAAATTTGCAAAGTGGGAAACTGAGTCTGAACTGAGTTAGGATGGATTGTTTTTTAGGATAATTGGATTGTTTTTACACTTAAATGATTAAACAATAGAAAAGTCTGCCAAATGTATCTGAAATTTGTAAGACTTTTGAGTTACAGCGATTTATCAGTTTACTGAATGGGAAAGTACACAATATGCGTAATCGACTCATAGAGAACCCTCTATACTCTCCATACTTTACACAGAGCGCATGATAAGGCAGTTTTTTTTTCTATGTGACTTTTATCATGTGTGTGTGTTGACCATAAACCAGCATGTTTACAGGCCCCCATATAACCCCAGACGAGTGCCAGGCCAATGTCTTGGGCGTGCTATGTTCCGCCATGTCATGGCACATCATAATCTGCCATAGAGGGCGGTTCTCCCTCTCTTTCTCTCTCTCTCGTATAATATGATATAATGGGGGAAATTGATTTTCCTTAAGCAACATGCATAATATGTGTGCATATCAAATTTTCTTAGTATCTTGTGGTATTATGTATAGCCGGGGACAATAGATCCCTGTTTGTTTTAAAGAGCGCAAGATAGTGTATTTACTATATAGATTATATTCGGTATCTTAGCGAGCTGTTACTTTTATTATTCAAAATCCTACTGAACTTTTGTTAGACTTTTCTAATTACTTTATGGGGTACTGTATACGTATTGCCTACAATCTAAATATAGAATATATAATAAAACATTTTAATTCTACTGAATTCCTTTTTTTTCGAATATGGAAAAGAAAAGTAGAGTAGAATTTACATTAAAAATAATAAAAAAAAAAACTTTGGAATGGGTTTATATTACTTTATTCTTCGAAACTTCAGTTCTTGACAATTGTGAAATTATGAAAAAATTATTGGGATGCATAAAAAAGCATCAGGAAAATATAAATAAAAGTCTGAAGACTTGCTCTAGAAGTGAAACTTAAGCAGATAATACTTTCTAGAAATTTCTTGGATATGATGATGCCTTATAAAGAGTTTATTATTTTAAAATTGAAACTTAAGGTCTAAATTCGATATCATTGATCATTTATGGGATATAGAAGGTATTTTTCTATAACATTTGTTATTTTGTTAAAGGATCATCTACTTTCAAGCCTCAGCTAGTTGTCTGTGTGTGCGTGTGTGTGTGAGTGTTGCCAATTATCGATGCAGGCCAACTGACTGAGGCACCCATTTGCCAATTAGCTGGTCTCACTGTTGTCTATGTTTGTTAGTATTTTCTTTAGTATTTATTTTTTCCATTTTTAATTACAACTCGCGAGCAACAGGCTAAGCTGTAACTGCAATGCAACTGCAACTGCCACTTGCAACGTGCAACCAAACGCGCTGTCGAGGCAAGTCGAGGCGACTTGATAATTGCAATGAATGAATGCCAAAAGCCAACAAACAATGCAACGCAAATGGGCCATTTAGTGCAGTCATTAGCATTTATTGCAGCCACACGTACAACGGCAGCAACAGCAACAGCAACAGCAACAACAGCAACAACAGCAACATCAACAACAGCAGCAACAACAGCAGCAATAACTGAGATAGCGCTACATGCATCATTACTACAATTAAGTCAATATTTGTGCGCCGCAAACTGAGTTGTAAAGCGAAGTCATCGTCGCGTCTTGAGGCCCCGGATAAGACCCGAAGCCGGGCGCGCTTTGCCAGCGTATTAACACATTTTCATCGTAACACTGTGCAACAGGGTACTGGGGGAACACTGATAAAACGAGTTGGGAGTAGAAAAGTTAACTAAGCTAACTATCGCTTGTAAATACTATCGCAAGGGGAGACTATTGCAAGAGGAAACTATCTCTAGGAGAGACTATCGCAAATAGAAACTATCGCAAGAGTAGACTATCGCAAGGGAAAACTATTAGAAGCTTAAAAGATGATAGGTAAAAACTATCGCAAAGAACGTACAAATTAGCAAAGAAAAAAATATCGAATACAGAATCTATCGCAGGTACTTTGACCCTGCGATAATTAATAGCTGGGATAGTGTAGGCACAAACTATCGCAGGAAGAAAGTCTTTCATGTAGTAACTAAGAAAATTTTGCAATTTTAAATTTGAAAAAGTCAGAAACTATCGAAATACCTGTAAATTTTATCATAAGTGCAAACTTTTGAAAGGTGAACTATCGCAAGTAAGTAAACTATCGCAGGCAGAAACTATTATACATTAAAACTATCGCAAGCAGAAACTATTGCTAGTAGAAACTATCGCGAGTATTAATTGCCCACAAAAATAGTTGTCTATGTGAAAATAATCGCAAGTGAAAAGTATTGCAAGCAGCAACAATCGCAACTAGTAAGTTTAGTTGGACAACAACTGCTGTAACTATCGACAGTATCAATTAACTATCGATAAATAATCACTCAAGCCTGTTGCACAGTGTAACTAAACGCAAAAACTTTACGTTTTCGCTGTGAGCCTACACACGCGCGCAGAATGAGCTCGAGTGTGTGAGACAGAGAGAGAGAGAGGGAGAGAGCGAGAGAGAGAGTAAGTAGTGAGATGGTAGATGGCAGGGGGCTGGCAAGGATGAGGAGGGGGAGGTGTAATGGAGAGGCGTGTATGTCTAAAAGTAGTCATCATTAAAATTCCTGCAGTGACACACAGCAGCGGCAGCGGCAGAGGCAGCAGCAGCGGCAGAGGCAACTAGGCAGCCTGGCAGGAGTAGCAAAGGGGCGTGGCAGATGAGGGGGGAAAGGCAGCAACTGCGACAATGGCCAACAAATCCCCAACTGGGCGGCCGGCTAAGCGAGCGAGAGAGCGAGAGGGAGAGCGGGGGCAACAATGGAGAGCGGCAACTCTGCAGCCTTGTTACAATTTTCGTTAATTATGTTATGAAAAAGAAGAACAACAACAACAGCGAAGAAGAAGCGAGGAAAAAGAAGATGGAGACGAAGTTGAAGTAGAAGAAGGCGCAGCGTAAGACTGTGCCGGTTGCAACGTGCAGCGTGCCACAGCGAGTGGGGCACATCTTAATGAGTGAACACAGCGAATGCCGGCGACACCCAACTTTGGACCACAAGGCGATTGCTTTAGATTTATGGCCATGCACACACATGCACACATGCACACCCTACACTCACACACACATGCACATGCACATGCACGTGGAGCAGTGCTGCCACATCAAAACCAAGAAATGCCCAAAGACAGCGTTGCCCACAGAGGCAGCGCTGCTGCGTGGCGCGAGGCTGCCTCGCGTGGGCGTCTATTGCTCTCTCGTTGTTGTTCTTTCTCTTCTTCTCCTTCTTGCCTGACTCTAATTAGCATTGCAAGTCAAATGCAGCTGAATGACGTGCCTCAGGCCGCGGCAGAGTTGCCACCTTTCCAGCAAACAGTGACAACTGCAGCTAATTACAGCAGCCTACAAATGTGTGTGTGTGTGTGTGTGGGAGTGTGAGAGAGTCTAACAGAGAGAGAGGGAGAGGAATCAATGCGTCGTGCAGTAACATTCAGCTGCACGCTTTTATACATACATATATATTTTAATGTTAATTTTAATCGACTATCGATATACAATTTCATGTTCGATTACATGTGATGTAAATCACAAAGGGATTCAGCTAGCAGTGTTGCTCAAAGCTATTTTTAACGAAAAATAAATTAAATAAATAAATGAAAATAAATAGAAACCAAAAAATTAGTGTTGAAAAAAAAAAATAATTAAATAAAATAGCGCACACTTTAAAAAAAAACTATTTAATAAAAATAACTTTACATTTTAAAACATGATAATTTAAATATTTTAATTTTGTTTCCTTCAAAATTTAACCATAATAAATTTAATTAATCATTTTGAATTTGTTGGGTATTTAATTTTAAAAAATATTGACAACATCAAATAAAATTCGAAAAAGCTTATTTCATATGAAAAGAAATCTAGAAACTAAAAATTGGAAAAGGCTGAAGATCTTGAGTTGATACCAGGCAGGTCTTGTCAATTTGTTAAACAAATGCAATTCAATAGTCTATAGGCAAATGATCTGAGAAAACAACTATAAATCTTCTGAAAGTTTTTTACTTTTCTGTACTGTCATACGTGACTGTTATACTTTATAAATACTTTGCTATACACACATTGTATCTATATAGTGCGTATAACATTAAATACAATTGATTATAAATAATTACATTTATAAATATATATAGTAATTTCATTAAATTGGCGGCAATTGTTGTCGATGCAGAGCAAACAAAGTATGGTATAATTTAGTATAGTATATAGTTTTTAATTAACGACGCTTCTTTTGCTTTTCTTTTGATTTCTTTTGCTTTCCTTTTGCGCGCTGCGCCAAGTGCATTAATTGTTAATTAATAATTGTTGTTGTTGTTGTTGTTGCCGTTGTCGTTGCCCGCAAATGCAATTAAAGCGCAAAGCGCGCACAATTAAATTATTGAATTGCTTTCCCAGATGTTGTCGATGTTGTTGTTGCTATTTTTATTACTTATTGTGGGTATTTATAGTTATAAATTGTGAATATATACGTAGGAGACTAAATGAATATATAGACAACACATATATAGTATATATATTCCGATTCCGATTCCGATTAGTATCGCCGCGCTGAGACAATTTGCGCTCTCATAAATTAAACAGCGTCACTAGAGCCACGACCCGCACTGTGTGTGTGCCCCCCAGTCCAGCCCACTCGCCCCCCCAGTCTCTCCTTCTCCCATTTCCATAGAATAACAAACTAATTAGTGTTGATATTTTTTCAACATTTGTTTAGTCGCCATCTCCGCTCTTTCCTCTTCCCTGTTGCCTCTTCGGCCGCCTTTGCACCTCATCGTGACTGTTTTATTTATTTATTATAATTGAAATTGCTTCGCTTTGCTGCGTTCGGTTCGTAATTGATTTATAACTAATAAAATGTTGCCATCGCCTTGTTAAATGCAAATTCGCTTCGACGCGCTGCTCCATAGCATAACTAATCAAAATGCTAAGCAGCAGCAGCAGCAGCAGCGACAGCGGCAGTAACAGCAACAACAACCGCGCTAACAGATTACTCAGTCAAACGTAGCGAGCGTTAGAGTGAATAACAGAGCAGAGTGCAGTGCAGAGTTAACATTTCGCCTGGCAACGGCGCAAACGTAAATCCTTCAGCGTAGAGCAGCGAAGAGAGCAAGGTAAATAATTCGCCGTGGATCCTTTTGCAGTCTGAGCGAAATGCGCGCATACGCAAAGCGATTACGCCACACAGAGAGCGCGCAAGAGAAAGCGCTCTCGTGAGAGCGAACTCGTGGATACCCGCCGTGTATGTATTTGCATATTGCAAGCATGCCAATTAGCCGCAGTGCAGTCAACGGCAGCGTCGACATCGACATCGGCAGCGACAGCGACAGCCGACAGCCGGCGACAAGTTACGTTGCGTCGCCGTCAGAACTTTTACATATTTCGGTCAATTGCGTTGATTTCAATTATATTTTCGTGTTTTGTTTTTATGCGGCCTGCTTCGTACTTGTTTTAAAAATAATAAAATGCGCTATTTTTAGACAGCAGAGAGAGAGCGAGATAGGGAGCCGGAGAGAGCGACACAGCTGACATAAAGTAATTGCTAAGATTTCTTTCTTGTGGGCGACATCTTTGATTGATCGATTGTGGGCAGACTCTCTGCGCGCCTGTGTGTGTGTGTAAGTGAGTGTGTGTGTGAATGAATGAGCTTGAATTAGTGTGAATGAATGCTCGTTGCACTTGGCAATGAGCCAATTGAGTAAAACGATTGTGCAATTCAAGTGTAGTAAATACACTTGAAAAAATATATCTCACATATCTCATATCTCACTACACTCTTAAATTGAAGTTCGATAATTCCTATAAATCATTTTTAAAATTAATTTAAGACTATCTACAATCTTCCATTCAATCCTAATTAATATATTTCTTTATCTTTCCTTTTTTTCTAATTTCAGGTAAGTTTCAAGTTGGTCTATCATGAAGTACTATTAAAAAATACTCCAGGTAAACATTAAACATATATTACTGCCCAAAGAACCGCTTGTACAGTCAGTTTGAGTGCTTCCACTTATGAGAATCACATAGAGAGGCAATTTACAAATTTTCTTACCGTAAAACACGCGACATTTCCATGTGTCGACGTCGACATTTCTATCTCGTCTTTTCATTTATTTTCTTTTCTTTTTTTTTGTTTATTATGCCAAAGTGTTGTCGTAAAAGCGACAACACAAACAGCGAGTACTACTTAGATACCCGCTATAAGACCGGGCAGGCATTTTAATCAGACCGCGCACCACGAACCTTGCGCATATTTTAAGGCTAATTAAGCCGCAAATTATGAGCACGTTGTCAGCGTGGGTTTCTACAGGCTTAAGAAATGCCTCTACCCAGTTGTCTTTTCACTCTTCTTCATTCTCTAGTTCTAGTCGGTTGTACTGCTCGCTGCGAATAAGGGAGCAGGCGCCAAGGGCTTAACGGCTGTATACCCTGTCATTTAACAACTGGGGTAGATTGATTGATAAGTATGATCGTAACTCAATATTTTTCAATATTTATATCATTTTCTATACTTGAGAAAATTCAAATTTAATAATTCAAATTAAAATAATAATATACCAATGGTTTTTTTTTAATTTGAAATTATTTATAGAACAATTAGCTCTATTTATCTAAAGTTTTCTGGATTAGCTTGTTAAGAAGTAATTCTCATGTAGAACTTTATAAGGGCAGCCTTATCAACTACTATTATATTTCAACTACATATTTTTGAAAACGATTCACTTCCTACAGTCAGATTGTTTTTTTTTTTTTTTTTTTTTTTTAATTATTTATATTTATATATATGTATAATCTTGAATTCTACATTTAATGTAAAACATATATTCATAGCGATGATTAAATACTTGCCAACGCTTCATTTCCATGCGATTCATATTTATCTGGTTCATTATGAAGTTTCATGGTAGAATTCTAATTCAAATGGAACGTATCGTATCGCTGTCTTTCTGGGGGGCGTTGTACGCCCCATAGTTGTTGTTGTTGTCGTTGTTTCGGGGCGTTTAAAAGTGTTGTTGATAATAAAACCAGGTGTCGTTTTGTTGTTGTTGCTGTATTTGGTTTATTTTCATTGTGGATTTTATGAGATGTTTTATAAGTTTGCGTTCACAGCTCGGGGTCATAAATTTCAGTTGATAGCGCACAGTCACTTGCGAAATATGCGAATGCTGCTTAGTCACAGTCACAGTCGCAGTCACAGTCGCAGTCGCAGTCACATTCCCAGTCACTGATAAGTCAAATTAAAACTAATTAAATATCGACAAAGCGCAGTGGAAGCTTTGCAAATTAGAGGAATATCTGCCTCTCTCTCTTTACCCTCCCTCTCTCTCTCTCTCTATCTACCACGCCCCTTGCGTTGGCTGGGGCGAGGGGGTAGGTCCATTAAATGCAACACTGACAAAATTAATTGCCACTTTTTCGCATTTGGCAGCGCAACAAACGAAAATGTCAAGAAGACGAATTCGAAGACGAAGGCGAAGACGCGCACGAGAGAGAAGGAGGAGAGGCGAAAAGGCGAAGAGACGACGACGCTGATGAGAAAAACGAACAAAATCAAACGCAAAATTATGCGCCAAGCATTTAGACTCATGCTATGCCTCACAGAGGGGCTGTAGGGGCGTAGGGGAGTAGCGGGGGGCGTGGCAGCGTCACTTGCATTGCAAATTAGCAATTGCTGTCAGCGGCGGCAAAGCGAACGGAAGTCGCCGCAAATTTGTGGAGGAAATGAGTTTGGCCCGCCGCTGGAGCCGCTGCCGCTCTCTTTTTGCTCTCCCTCTCTCTGTCTCTCTCTCTCTCGCTCGCTCTCTCGCAAGCGGGGTTTGGCTATTGGATTAGTTTGAATTGCTTTTTCAATTTGTCACTGGAGAAAAGAGAATGTCAGTTTGCTGCAGAGCGCAACTGGTTGCACTCGAGTAGAAGCTTGCCACAGCGGAAGTGAAACAACTGCAGTTGTCTCTTTCTAATTGTTTGTCAGCTGCTGTAAGAGAGAGAGAGAGAGAGGGAGGGAACGAGGCGGGCAGAGCTCTGTAACGGTTTTTAGCATTGTTTATGTTCCATTTCCACATTTCGTTGTTTCTGTTTCATTTCAATTTGTTTTTTTTTTTAATTTTTGTTTCATGTGGAATGAATGTATAGGAATATATGGAATATTCATCAAATTTAAATACTTTCCAATACTGTTTAAAGACAAAATTAGATTTTGAATTTAAAATTGTTAAATCTATTTATTATATTAAAAATATGCAGCAAGAGGTTTGTAAATATTAAATATTTAAATTTATATTATTATTTTATTTGATATATTTTTTTTAATATTTTTTATAATCAACATATTTATTATTGCTGTCATCATAATGATTTCAACTCACAATTTTCTTAATCGCTGCACTGAAAGTCTCTCAATTTTGCCAGCACTTGACAACCCTGTGCGCATTAGTGTTGTCGTCCAGTAAGAGTATCTACGGCTTGCTACGCTGGCTGTCACAGACGACGCTTTTTCTATTTCTCTCTTTCTCTGTCTCTCCGATAATGGACAACATGTTGCACGCTTCGCAGCGTAACATGTTTGCGTCGTCGACGTCAACTGTTTCGTTCTATTGTTGTAAAGGCAAAAACAACAACAACAACAGCAGCAGCAGCAACTGGAAGAACATCAGCCAAGGCAGCACATAAAAACATTATGTCTGAATCATGTTACAAAACAATTTAGCAAACAAACTGTCAAAAACATGACAACTTAAAGCGTTGCCTGAGACGCCGACGTCGACAGCGGCTGCGGCACCGGCACCAGCAGCGACAGCGGCAGCGAGTGTGCTGCTGATGTTGATGTTGTGTTGTTGTGGATATGTTGACGTTGATGAGTCGAGCACATTGTAAATGACATTTGAGAGTGCAGAGCAAGAGCGCAGGAGAGCGAGAGAGAGTGGCAGAGAGTGAGAGTGGAGCCGAGTGCGGGCTGTGAGCTAAGCCGAGCTGAGCTTTTGTGCCTGTTCGCCTGACAAATTATGTTTGTGTAAAGCAGAGATTGCAGTCGACGCTCTCTGCTGCTGTCGCTGCCAGTGACTCTCTTTCCTCTCCCTCTCCCACTACACGCAACACACACGCACACGCACACCCACATGCAAAACGTTTGCGTAATTAAATCAAAGCGCAACCCTTGACGCATTAGGGCTCTCTTGCTAGGCTGGGGGGAGGGGGCTGCTCTCCACTCTCCACCCTCCACACACATTTTCACACACCCCCTGATGGCGCGTCGTAAATTTCAAGCTGAGCCATATAATTTTTTAATGCCATTTACGACGCTAAGCTGCCAAACACCCCTTTCCCGCCTCCCCCGCCCCGCTGCTGCACAAGATCAACTGGCGCAGAGTTGCGACTTTGGCTGCAATTAAGCGCAGCAGGCTGGCAACCCTTTGCCGGCACGCAAGGCGGGCACACACACACACATAGACACACATGCATATGCATGCACGTATGCATGTGTGTGTATTTGTGCATACATAACTGCACATGATAATGTCATAAAATTAAATGGCCACACTTATTGCCGTCGTCGTTGTTGTTGTTGCTGCCGCTGGAATGGGAGTTTTTCCAGCACACACACACACGCAAGCCCGCAAAAGAAAACTGCAAATTTTTCTTTGCCTGCTGCGGCAACTGCTATAAATATTATAATTATCAAAAAGTGCAGCCTGCGACAGCGACAGCGACAGCGACTGCGACGTACACGTCGTACACCGTCGTCAGCGTCGTCGTCGTCCAACATCGTCATCGTCGTCGAGTAATCGTAATTGAGTTAATTAACACGCCACAAAACGCACCAGGCAACGCGGCAACGGCAACGGCAGCGGCACCACAGCTCAACAAAGAAAGCCAGCAGAGTGGGTGAGAGAGAGAGAGAGAGGGAGCGGGAGAGCAACACAGCCACACAGCGGCAGCGCAGCAGGCATTTAATTGCTTGTACAAAATAATAACAACAGCCAAAAGGCAAAGTTAGCCGCGCTGCGCAACATGCAATTGTTGCAGAGCCGCCCTCTGCCGCTCTCTCCACTCTCGCGCTGCTCTGCTCTCTCTTTGCTTTGGCGCTAGTCGAGGCAATGCGTCGAAGAGAGCGACAGATCTAAAGCAGAGAGAGAGGAGAGAGAGCTTGTAAGATGGCGAAATCTTACACGAAATGCAATTGATTTATGTGTGTGTGTCTGTCTGTGTTGTTGTTGTTCTTCCTCTTGCTGCTACTTCTTCTTCCTCCTCCTCTTCTTCTGCTTGCTGTGTACACAATTAAACAACGGCGGCGGCGGCCGCAGTGTCACCCCAAGCTTGCCACACAATGCCATATTGTCCGCTCGACTCGCGGCAATGACAAGGCTGCAAATCTGATGACTAGCACTTGGCCAGCCTAAAACAACAACAACAGCAGCAACAGCCAAAACAACAACACTAACTGCAACGAGGCGAAGCGACGAGTCGCGACGTCGTCGACAACGACGACGACGACGACGAGATCATTAAAAGTCCAAAAGCAAAACAATTATGGAACTCATTGAAGCCAATTATTAATAAAAACAGCAGCAGCACAGGCAGTAGCAGAGACGTTGCGTCGCTGTCGACGCAACAAGTGGCAAGTGGCCAACTAAGTAGCAGAAGCAGCAGCAGCAGCAGAGGCAGCAAAAACTGAAAGGCCTGCAACAGCAGAGGCAGCGGCAGCAGCAGCAGCGGCGGCGGCCTTCGTCTTCGCTCTCGTCTGCTTCCGAGTGTGTGGCACAGTAGCAAAAACACAACAAAAGACATGTGGCAAAAAGGGCAGCAGCAACAACAAACGTTGTTAATGAAGCTGCAAAGGAATGCAGACAAAGAGCGAAGAACGAAGAACGAGGAGCACACAGAGCAAAGAGTCGAACTGGGAGGAGGAACTGGGCGTGTAGAGACGCCGCAGAACTTCACACATAAATGGGAGCAACATGTTGCCAATGTCGACGAGGCTCGACGATGCTGCTGCTGCTGCTGCTGCTGATTCTGTCGTTCGTCGTTTATGTTGCTCACTTGATTCGCCGGCGAGGGTTGCAAGAGTAGTTATGGTTGTTTGTTGCTATTTAGTTTTTAGAATTAAATTATTTATATATAATTTAGAATCAAATATTATTTAAATTAGTATTTTAAATTTATAGAAGAAAAGGCAGATTATTTATTAATTATACAATTAACAGAAATTAGTTAGTTAGTTGCATTCAATATACAGCTAAGAGTTAATTACCGCGATTAACACTTCCGTTCGACTTCCGCAAATGTTGCAGCACACCTCGCATATGCAACATGCTGTGCCAGCATCGTCTCGTCGTCATTGTTGCGACAATTAAGTTTGTAAACTGCACATAAAAGGCAAGGGAAGATGTCGCCAGGCGAGAGCGAGTTGCGAGTTGTGCGAGTTGCGAGCGAGTAGTATCATGGCCATGAGATGCTGCTTAATAATGTCATAAAAATTAGAACGGCGTATTAATTGGCAGGCAGCAGCAGCAAGCAGCAAGCAGCAGCCGGCAGCACGGCAGACCGCAGGCAGCCGGCAACGGTTGCGCCGGTGAGCAGCGAGAGCGACTTTAACAGCGACTGCGACTGCGGCTGCGGCTGCGACTGCAATTGGAACTGCGTGTGGGAGCGCAACATGTTGCCTAGTTTTTATTTGTTGCTTGGCTTGACTCTTTGTGTTTTTTGTTTCTTGCTGTTGTTGTTGTTGTTTGCACTGCAACAATTTCGCGCAAATAAAATAAATTGGCAGCCAATTAAGAGAACGTCGCTCAGCCGCATATTAGAACAAAAGCATAAAGGCAGCAGCAAATTAAAATGGAAGGGGAGCACGCAGAGCAGTGGGAAGCAAGAAAATGAACGAAAGAGAAATGCATACAATATAATACATAAATACACACATACATACATATGTACATACATATGTATTGTATATGTAGGCAGCAAGCAGATAGCGGAAGCCGCAGCCGCAGCCGAAGCTGACGAGACGCTGCAGGCAAATAAAGTAAATCAAATTTAATTAACGGTGCATAAGCCTAAACGAGCGTAATCGCACGCGAGAGCGCGGGAAAGAGAGAGAAAGAGCCGGAGAGGGAGAGCGCAGGCTTGGATTAATAAATGCCAAATGCATGTTAGCAGCAGCAGCAGCAACTCACTTAATTCATCAGTTTGTCAGTTTGTCCATTAGTCAGTCTGTCAGTCCGTCAATGTTCGCTCAGTTAGCTAGCCAATTACACGACAAAATCTTATATGATCGTGCAAATTGTATTTTTATTGCCAATTATTTATTTATTTCATTTAGCCTGACGGCAATGCCGACAGTTAAAATGTTATGAGAGGCGTCGCGTCGTTGGGGGCAGCAGCAGCAGCGCAGCGCAGCGCCAGCACCCAGCACAGCAGCAGAGCAACAGAGCCATTGCCATTCACAATTGACGTCGACGTCAGCATGCTCTGTAGCCCAAAAATGTTGAGAGATAATTAGCGCAGAGAAGCGTGAATACTTTGAGTAAATGTTAAATAGGCATGAATTCGATTGTCTGATAATTGTATAATTCCAGCTTAGTCTATAGTCCCGCCGTCATACACTATAATTATTTCCCACTCTCTTAATATTCCAGTAGCTTCTCTCTGCTGCTGCTGTTGTTGTTATTTTAGATTCGAAAATGATATTCAATTAATTGTCATTTTGTATTGTCGCTATCGGCATTTTGTTGATTGTGTAGCGATCCTTATATGTGTGTGCGTGTGTGTGTGTGTGCATATTTATGTAATTGCGAATATTTGCCTTGCATCACAATGCTTCACACACACACAGAGAGACACACACACACACAGCAGCATCGTCAAAACAACGACAGGTACAACAACAGCAACAACAACAACAACAGCAACACGCGTAGCTAACATTAACATTCACGTTCATTCATTAATTATCAGCGGCAATCTATAAGCTTAATTTGTATTCGATGCAATTAAAATTAAAATGAAAATTGCTCAACAGCTTTGCTTAGATTTTATTAAGCTGTTTAAATATTTGTTGTTCTTAACGCGAATTATGTATTTATTGTCGCTTGGCAGTGCAATTAAAAGCGCTCGCAATTAACAGCGCATGCCTGCTGTTAATTGACCTTGCTGTTAATGGCTGCATGTTATGCAGCCGCTGTCAGCTGCCGCTAACAGTGCGCTGTTGTGTTGCATTTGCATGTTATTGCACTCTCTTACGGCACTCTGCCTGCCTATTTATGCTAAAAATTCGATAAAATGTCATGGCGCAAATTAATAAAAAAGGTGCAACAAAAAAACAATTTGCATATGATAATGTAAACACAATAAATGCAATTATTAAAAAAGGCAACAGTTACAGTACATATGTACGAGCGGGACAGAGGGAGGGCAATAAAAAACTGCCTTTGGGACAGACAAAACAAACCTCGACGAAAATAACAGTCGGTTGCACTTGAGTAATTTCGCATAAAACATAACCAAGTAGAAAGGATATTAATAAACCGACATAAACCACACACACACACACGTACAGACAGGCACACGCATGCAGGCATTTACATTTGCATGTGTGCATGCACACGGACAAGTGGCTGCCATTGCCAGTTGCCTGTTGTTGTTTCTGTTGTTCCTGTTGTTGTTGGTTTTGCAGGCTTCGCTGCAGCAGCAGCAGCATCAAGTAAATCAGTGTCCAATGTGTAAATAATTTCCATTTGAATGAGCAATTGTGCATTTTTCATACACACACACACACACATACACACATGCATGCATACATACATATGTACCAATGTGCGTGTATGTGTTGCTGAGCTTTTCATTTGCAGACGGGACGCGTCGACGTTTAAAATCGCATGAAATTTTATTAAAATGAAGTAAATATGGTGTAAACGTGCTGATAAAACGGTTCGTGCTCAGTTATGTAGAAGAAATGAATGGGCAGCAGCGCAGCCCAACGACGCGCCGCGACGCCGACTGCAGCAGCGCTGCGCCCAACGTAGTACGTATTACGTATTACGTAGCATGTGAGAGCAGGAGCGGCAGTTTAAGCGCAGCTTTTGCCAGCAACAGAATGCGAATGTGTATGTGTGTGTGTGTGTGTGTGCAAGTGCCGTTGAAGAGCAGGCGATTATTTTTATGCACGCATACCGACATATCATATGCATGCGCAAGTATGTATATATGTATATACTTATGTATTGATGTATACATTGTATGTATGTAAACATGTAATTATTGGTTGCAGTAACTAGCGATCAACACGGTCAGTGATTACAGCCTCCAATTAGCGGTTAAAGTAGCAGTGTGTGTGCGTGTGTGTGTGTGTGTGTGTGTGTGATGGTAACTATCGTTTACAGCGTTTACTTCATGACTCACTTTGCTATCGATAAGCATCTCTCTTATTTTCTGCACTCTACCCGCATTCTCTCTGTTTGCGCCCTCACTCCCTCTCTCTCTGCCGTGTAGTGCATGCAAAAGTCGCCACACAGACGCTTGCTGAGGCGGCACAGCATAAAATCGCTTATGTAAATAGCCATGCAAATAGGTGCGTCTGTATGTGCGTGTGTGTGTGTGTGTAAATTGCAGTGCAGTGCAAGCTGTGCAGCTGTGTGTGCATTGCGGTCAGCGTCGTCCATGTTGGACGTGCTTGCTCTGTTATTAATGACGTCGCAACATGTTGAGAGAGAGGAAAGCACATTGTCCTCAGCTATGGATGTTGCTGCAGCCTTTGCCGTTGCCGTTGCCGTCGACGTCGCTGCTGCCGTTGCCGTTGCTGTTGGTAATTGTGAGAATGATGCAATGATGCTGGCCAGTTAACCGTTATTTAATGTGCACAGCCCACAAGGGCCAAAGAAGAGCTGAAAATATGCACGAATTTTCATGCGAGTCGACAAATGTAATTAACTGTAATGTTGAGCGTCGCTGAGCCTCTGCCGCTGCCTCGGCCTCTGCGTGTGGCCAGAGTATCAATAAGTGCAGATACACACGCATCTGTGTGTGCGTGTGTGTGTGTGTAAGAGAGTGAGCGAGAGCGAGAGAGATTATTTGGTCAAGTGGTCGCTGGGGGCTGGCGGGCTCTTCCTCTTTATCGGACACGTCTTCAAACAAGCAAATTAAAATCATCATTATTATTATTATTATCATCATCATCGATGTTGTACGAGTACTACATATGTACATATATGTATACATGGGGCCCAGAGGCTACAAGTGCTGACCAAATAGCAATTGACACAGTTCAACAACAAAAACAATTGTAACATAACAGCAACAACAACAGTAACAGTAACAGCAACAACAACAGTAACAGTAACAGCAACGGGAAGAGGAACAATAACAGGCGGAGAGGTGTATGCACGATCGCAATGCAATCAGTTGCTCTCTTTGCTGCGCTCTCTCTCACAGTCTCGCATTCCCTCTCTTCACTTGCCTCTGTTTGTTTTAATTAATTAAGAGCGAAGAAGCTTTAATAGCGCAGCATAAAAACGGTACACACAAAAGTGTTAAACTAGTTTACAGTGTCTAACAGGAAAAGAAAGAGATTCTGTTTCTGAAAAAAGGTAAATTTGTAAAGGGATTTTTATTATTATTATTTATTGATGATATAAATTGCTTAAACTACAAGTATAACTACTGAATAAATTTAAGTATTAGTCAGTCTGCATTGCGTCTGCTGCCCGTTTCTCTGTTAATCTCTGCTTAAGCCTCGTCAGGCCATTTCGTCTCATTAACAATAATCATATCCATAGACGGGTTAAATATGCATGAGTATTACTTATTTTCCTCCTTCTCCCTCTCCCTCTCTCTGCTCGCCTGGCCCCCTGCCTCGTCCCTGTCACTTGACAGTTTCAATTAGGCTTTAACACTCTGCTAACTCAGAGAAAGAGAGAGAGAGAGGAAGATAGAGACAGAGAGGGAGCGGGCGAGGAGTCACGTCTTCAGTTGGCAGCTCCAACTGTGTGTCTCGGGGCGCTGTTTGCTCTCAAGTGGCTGGCAATTACGTTCAATTAACTTGGCCAAGTTGGTAACGGATGCGAACTGCAGTTGGCCAAATGCGTTGCCTCTGTAATTAAATGAAGCTGCCCGACTTGGCCAGACCCGGCTCGTCTCTTCTCGTCTCGTCTCGTCTTGGCCTGGCTAACTGCCGGCATGCCACCTAATCATAAGTGATACCAAAAGGAAATGCTTTTAGAGCGACTCTGCAACTGTGCAACACGGCGCACCTGCAGCAGCTGAGAGTTGCAAGTTGCAAGTTGCACGCTGCACGTTGCAAGCGGAGGGGAATCTCTTCGACTCCACTAATTACATTGATTCTTAGACGATTGCAATGGCAATGGACATGCCAATGCCACAGCCAATGCCAATGCCAATGCCAATGCCACAGCCAGTCCCAATGCCAATGCCAACGCCGGGCAGAAGCTGCAACTGTTGCAACTGCCACAACGCGTTGCCGCTTCTGCTGCCGCTGCTGCTGCTGCTCTGCTACCGACGCAACGTCAACTTAATTAATTGTGCGTCCGGCCGCACGCCCGGACTTAGTTTTTCTTTTCCTTGTGAGATACCCTAACAAGGGGTACTTTAAAAATGTCATAGATCTGCTTCTGCTTGATCTGCAAAGATCAACATATTCCACTTTCTAATGCCTGATAAGGGGTACTTTAAATGCATTTCGTATTTAAACCATTTTAACAACTTAATATTGCATTTAATGCAATATAAAATATTTTTATTTATACTATAATAATTTATACATTTATAATATAATAATATTTTCCGTTCAGTGAAGAATCAAGTTAATTCTTCTACTATGCTATCTGAAAAAGGCTACTCTTTCAAAATGTAGGGTTAAATTGAGATATACCATCGCATTCTGTTATTTATTTCTTTTATTCGCTACTCATTATAATAATAGTAATGGCAGTGAAAAACTCAAACAAATCCCAAATTGATTCTTTTTTGGGAATTTCATGAAGATAAATAACATTTAAGGACATAATTTAACAGTTTTTAATGCTTGAAGCCTCACATTTTCGCTTGGTAAAGATTTTATGGGGCGTGGCATGCTCTACTTACTTCTTACTTTTATTTTGAGCGTGCAAAACGATCGTATTATTATTTTTTTTTTTTTTTTTTAGAATCCGTTCTTAAATATACACAAAAATTAAAAATATATTATAATTATATATTGTAGTATATCAAATCGCTTTAAATGCTGTTCAAGAAGTGATCCCAAAATTTAAGTTAGTTATAAAGTTGTTTAAGATCAGAAATGGATCGTAAAATATTTATTTTTACAAATGAATCAACAAAATCTTAATAAAACACCGAAAATATTTTTGATTATTATTATAATATTTATAATATTTTATTATTCTTGTTTTTATAAATATATATACTCATATACAGAAATGTCAACTCTTTTTAAAGGGTATTTAGGTGTCTTCATAACTACACGCACTCGTTCTCTCGTTGTTTTCCTCTATATATTTTCCTTCTTTTTTGCTTATTTTGTTTGGATAATGCGATTGAAACTGGTTCCTAAGGCAAGATCGGGGGAGATCGGGGGCACGGGGGTTGGGGCCGGCAGTGAGCTGCTGCAATTTCTATTTGCGCGTAAATTGCTTATTTTGTGGAAAACACATTAATTAGCGCAAAATAAGCGCGCCAAGTTGCAATCGGGCTGAAATGCCGCTGACTAACTGCGACTGGCTCCGACCGGAGTTAACTGCCGTCGAAGCCGCCAGCTCTCATGATCATCAGCACGCTCTGCCTCTGCCGCTGCCTCTGCCTTGGCACAACTACACGTCCCGCCCCCGGGGTGCAATTTGGCGAATGCCTCCTGCTCACTTCTGATCATCATCATCATCATCGGCGGGCAGCACGTGGAAATGCAACTAAAATGCCAAACAGATTTTTCGATATCGTCGGCCAATCAATGAGCAGAGTAATTCGTTGGGTCCGCAGTTAGAGCGAGTGTTAGAGATGGGTGCGTGAGGCGTGAGCAAGTAATAAATAAATATAAATGAAAGTATGTTTTAATTAAGAGTTTATATTTTATTATATTTATAATAAATTTTTTGTATTTCATTTATTTTTTATTCAATTTTCATAAATTCTCTAGTTTACTGTTTCCCTATTATCTGCAGTGTATAATCAGCGGCAATTGAACCAAACTCACGTGCGCATCGCACTTCAGACTTTCCATCTCTCGCACGTACCCATGTACACATGTACCCATGTACACATGTCCCATGTACCCAGCAACATAAGAGAGCAAAGCGTGCGCTCTCCACGGATGCTTTCACCTAATTAACGCCGCTCTTGAAGGCGACGACTGCATTTGGCATTGTGAGACAATTAAGCTCCGTTTGAAGTCGACTGCGCAGTGCGCGCTCTGCTCGCGGCGCTCACCCCTGAGTTGAGTTCCCCACACTCGCTCGCATGCGACGAGGTGAGCGCACGCATTCGAATCTCGTATTAGCGCAGTGGGCTTTGCACATGACAATGGCAATGTTGGCGTCGTTGCAGTTGCAGTCGCAGCCGCAGTCGTAATCGCAGTCGCGGTTGTCGCCTTAGTCAACGGCACATATCGCCTTACCGTCTTCGGGTACGCGTACAGCTGCTGCTACGTCTCTCTGCCTCTGCCTCTGCCTCTGCTTGCGTTGCTTCGTGCTCGCTGCTTAGTCCATAAAAGCGCAATTTGTCGTAATTGTTTAAGCAGAAAGAAATAACAGCAAATGGCAAACTACACAACAATACATAAAACAACTTAATAAAAATTCCTCTGCCTTGTTGTACATCAGTTGACATCCGTGCAATGTTCGCCAGGGAGGGAGGGGCGAAGAGAGCGAAAGAGAGAGTGGGGCTAAATGACAATTGTCGCACAAATCAAACTGTTGTTGCCGTTCTCCTTCTTCTTTCTCATCTTGTTGTTGTTGTTGTTGTTGTGGCGCAATGTGTCGCTGACGCGGAAGGGGTGGGAGGGGAGGGGAGACGAGGGACAGCTGTAGCATAAATCTAACTAAAAATCTGTACAAATAGATTAACAATAGCAACAACAATAACTGCAAATGCTTGTACAAGCACAACAAATGCCCAGCCCCATATGTTGCCACAATAATAAACACCGCTTCGGCGGCAGCAGCAGCAGGAACAACAACGACGCGCATAAATCAAACAAGCAACAACGCACCCAACGGGGGCGTCTCTCTCGCCTCTCTCTCTGCTCTCTCACTGTATGAGTTCGCATTTGTTATTTTTTTTTCGTTTTTATTTCATTTCTATTCGATGGTTTACTTTTTGTTTTCTTCGTTTTTTTTTTGATGCTAGTGTAGTTATTGAGCTTGAGTGAAACAACACACAAACAACGTTCAAGTTTCGATGGCACTAGAACAGGCGTAAACACAAACACGACACTTACGCACACAAACAAGCAAACAAACAAACTGGCAAGCAAACACATGCAGACTTCCCCCACACACACATATGTATATGTACATATGTATGTGCACAGCTTTGCTCCTTCTTGCGCCAACTGTTTACAGCGCGCTGTTAACTGCCAGCAGGGCAGGCGACAAATAAGTCATTTGCCATCTCACAAATGAAGGATTCGCACACACACATATGACTTCACTTTGTACAGCTGTCGCCTGTGCCGAATGCACGTGAAGTCGATGGCTGTCAATATACAATGAGAGCGGGAGAGAGAGCAAGTTTAGTTCGAGCTGCTGCCGCTGACAGCGCCAAAGTGTCAAGTGCCGAAAAAACGCAAGAGCAGAGGGAGTCGCTCTCCGACTCACACACTCTCACCCACTCTCTTTGCTGCTGTGTATGTGTGCATTTGATTTTGATTGGTATTTATGGCAGTTTAAGTACATCGAAAACACGAAGATTGCGAATTGTTATTGGACTACGACGTACGTGAATCGACGACGACGACGCCAGATGCCGTTGACAGGACCATGAAACGGCAAAGGGGCTGGCGTTGGCCCATGTACAGTGGGAAAGGAGAAAGGAAGGGCTCGGCTACACCGCTTGCCGCATAATTAAAACAACGTGAAGGGAACAAGAAAAAAAAACGTTGTGAAAACGTTGCATTTTAATTGAGCGCGGGGCCACTTAAAAGCTCGTTTTGTGTCGCAAAACTTAACGCGAACAAAAGGGAAATATATGAGGAGAAAAAAAAAACAAAATATAAAAATAATATTTATTCGTTCGCTCGTCTGTATGCGCGCGTGTGTGTGTGTGTGTGTGTAGAAGAACATTAAACATGGACCAGGCAATTGTAGAGTCGTAACGTGACGGCGAAGAGAGTGAGAGAGAGGCGAAGGGAGAGAGAGAACTGCAAACTTATTCCTTGTCGCGCAACATGTTTGCCATTACGCTGTGTGCCCCTCCCCTCTCCCCTTCCCGCTCCCTACTGCTGCGTCTCAGTTTCGTGCTTGACTTTTGGTGACCAGTTTTTCTCTCCACCTTCCTCCTCCCTTCGGCTGTCACTGTCGGCCCGTGTCTGCTTGTCTCGCTCGCACCTTGTCCACTCGCCGTGCCCTTTTGAAGCCCGTGCCAAAGTCTTCGTTTGCATTTTTATGGCATAAAAATTAAAAATGAATTTTGATTGTTTTGTTCGTCGTCATCGTCGTTGTTGTTCTTCTTCTTCTTCTTGGTGTGCTTCTTCTTCTGGTTCTTCTGTTTCATATACATATATTTTTATTGTGGCATTGTTTTAGTTTTTCCTATCGCGCACTCGACTTTTTATTTTGCCGTTCTATTGTTGCCTGTAATTTGTTTTGCTCTTTTTTTTTCCTTCTTTCTTTCGTTCGTCTTCTTCGTGTGTTGTTCTGTTTTTGGTTCTTTTGTTTTGCATAAGTTTGCTGTACCGATATTTTAATTTGTGCGCGGAAGCCTTGCATGGCCAAAGGACATTGAGAATGGAACCACTGTGCACTGTGCCCTGTGCCTGTTGTTTCTCAGGTCGCGCCAGAACTTTAACAATTTTTAGGGGCGGGCGAAGCGAATCTTTAAAATTAACAGAAGCTCCGAAAAGTAGGCAATGCAAATTTTAAATCACCTGCAAAGGGAGCGAGGCGAAAAAAGATTAAAGAGGTTTAATAAATAATATATACAAATAAAACAATTAAATTAAATAAATAATATTAAAATAAAAATAAATAATAAATAAATATCGTATATCAAATTTGAGCGGAAACATACTTGAGCTCTGCATATTATAGAACTGCAAATTAAATAAAAAATAAATTATTTTTTTTTACTTTTAAACATATTTTTATACTTTTTTTTTTTACAGTTTATTAACATTATACTTTTAACTTAATATAAATTTAAAAATTTTTTTTTTTTGGTTTTTGACTTTAAATAAATTCATAAGCTTATGAGTTTATATATATTATTTTATTATATATTAGAGTTTATTAATATTATTCAGCATATTTAAAAGATTTTTTCGAGAAAATGCACGTTCAATTTTTACTCCTAACCTCAATTACAAACTTTGAGTAACTGCAGGGCTGCAGCTGATTGTTTTTTCTTCTTTTACTTTTCTCTATTCAATCCTTTTCTCTCCCTCTCCGTCTCTCTTTGTCTCCCCCTCGCCGTTCGCACTGTTGCAGTTCTCATAATTTAATAACTGCCGCATAACCTCAAAGTGTGTATATTTACTCATTACGCATGCACCGATTTTTATCACTCACTTGATTATTTTTCATAATTTCGCCATCAATTTTCCCGTTGTTTGTTGCGTGTGCGAATTTAATTTATGTGATTTTTGTGCGCGCCAATGCAAATTTACGCAGACAGCGCGCGCGCGTGTGTGTGTGTGTGTGAGCGAGTGTGTGTGTGTATAGACAGGCAGGTGTGGTGTGTCAAAGGGTACGTGGGGGGAGTGTGGGGGCGTGTGGGCGTGGCCATTGCACGCTCAGCACGTTTATTCGCACTTAATTCGCACTTTTTGACACCTTTCGCTGTCCGTCAGTTGCACGAAGCGACAGCAACGGCGACGGCGACGGCAAAAGCCCAAAACCAAATAAACAAATTGCAGTGCAACCCCCCCTCCCCACTTGCACTTGCCTACGCCACTGCACTGCTGTCAGCAACATAATGTGCGCTGGCAAAAGCGGAGGCCGCGAAAAATTATGCAAAATAAATTAATTACCAATTAAGGGTTGTAGCCAAAGCAGGGTTAAGGCAGGCAGAGGCGGGTGCACAGGGGGGAGTCACTTCAAAAACACACACACAGAGGGGGAGAGAGAGGGAGAGACGCGGAGTTGGGGCTCCCGATTTGCAGCTGTTGCCGTTGGCATATGGAGAATTTTCGCTGATTTTCCACCAAGAGGGTTGCAAACTCACCATGGGCAGAGAGGGGCAGGGGAGGGGACAGAGGGGGTCAGCCTGGCTTGGCATAGCCGTAACGCGTTTGTCACATGAGCCCTTTGCCCACTAATTAGTGTCATTAAATGCGCTCCACATGGTCGACATGCGACAACACTTGCAGCAGCTCAGCCCTCCCCCTCCTGCCTACGCCACTGCAGCTGAGTGGGAGAGAGAGAGGGCGCATGCATTGCCTACTTTTCGGGGCGCATGCATAAAACATGACACCAAAATTGCTGCAGCCCTGGCGATTCTTAACCCTCGTAAACCAAATAAATAAACCATAAAAAACATAACCGACCGCAAAATCAACTCGACCTGCCCCGCCTCTGCGCCCCGCTGTGGGCTAAGGTCATGCGAGTTTCTTATAACCGAAGTAACTTCCGTTAACTTGCGTGCAAACCTGTAATTTCCCACCTCCTCCCCCAACCCCCCTCGCAATTGGGGTTAAAAAGGGTTTAAGTTGCGACAAAAAAAATAATACTCCCCACACCCCTCACTCCTCAGCTCACCACACTGACCACACATGCATATGCATAATTATAGAACCGGAACCGAAAACGTACCGAAACGCAACGCAATGTTCCCGCCCCCGCTCACTCCTCCCCTCCCCACCCCTGTGCCAGGCAGGGGGGCTGGACGGCATCCGCTTAGCAAACTAAACTGTGAAAATGCCGCAGGCCACACTAGTTCAAGCTGTAGTTGAGCCTAGGGCGAGAGGGGGGTACGGAGGGGTACGGGGTACCCCTAAGACCTCTGTGGAAATTTGAATATTGATTGGCTTTAATGAGCGCGCGCGCTCTGGACGCGCAATTAGCTCCGCCCGCTTCACTTTTAGCCACATATCGCTTCCGTTTTAGCCACTTTGTTGAACTGAACTGCCTAGGGTAATCAAGGAATATGTCTATAAAATATATATATATGTATGTATGTATATTTCTATGGATGAAGAGGGGGTAATGCGAGAGCAAAGAATAACTGTGAGAAAGAAGACAACCTATAAGGTAACGGGGAGATTTAATAGAAAACGGAAATATAAGTTAAATATCCTAACATATCTGTAGATAGCATAGACAAACTGTGAGATAGAGGGGAATACATATAGAAAAGGAAAATATATGGTTTGCTCGAGACTCTCAAAAATATATAAATAAGAATATTCCATTTATAAACCACATAGCATACAGAAATATCATTTATTTTCTAAAAATCTTTTATCAAAATCCAAATACAAGATGGAAATTTAAAATCACATTATAATACGTGGATAAAGATCAATAAAGATAAAGATTATATATAAATAAAATACTTCGATAAAGATGAAGTACAGAAGTTATAATGATAATGATAACGTCTCTGCTTTTTGCCATTATATGTTTAAAGAGATATTTAATATTCCCTTAAAACATATTTAGATAAAGATGATGAATTTTTTTGTATATTTTATTGCAAATCTCTTTAAAATAAATAGCGCATTACTACATATTTAAAGTGTTTTTATTATATTAAATTCAATAATAAAATATATGAAAGAAGATCAATATATTTATGAACGTATGTACATATGTACATAAATATATTGCTTTTATAGGCAATATACTTTTAAAAATTGTTTACTGTATAAAGCAGAATAACTTATTGAAATGAATACGAATATTATCGAATTTATTATCTCTTTTTAAATGGTGCATACATCCTTAAATTTCATTATAAATTTACTTACATATATCAGCTTCCAGGGTATTTACAAGTCATGCCCGGCTCGGTGTGTTTTTGTTTTTCTATTTATGATTCCTTCTGCATTTTGCATAATAATTGGGGGCATTTTGACAGATCGTTTGCCATGGCAGCTGTCATAGAATTAAATGAAACGCAATGGAATCGAACGGAAATCATGATGGAATCTGATTGGGGTCAGAATGGAATGGAATGGAACAATGGCGGGCAAATCCGACTATGCGGTGCAAATCGAGGGGAGGGGGGTGAATCGTAGGTTGAATCTATTCAAAATTGCATGCAAATAGAAAGGCGGCAATGCGTAGGGGGAGGGGAGTAGGGGGCGTGGCTGGGGCAGTGCAAATGTAATGCATAAATTAATTGATCGCACACACACACTCGCACAACAAAAACTATGAATGCTCAATGAATGCGCCGCCTCTGATAACAGAAGGGGGAGGCAAAGCTGCGACTCAGTCGCTGCCCCCCTTCCTGGCTGCCCCTGGCCCTACCCCTACCCCACATTGCATTCACATTTTGGCAATGAAATTCGTATATGAAAACGTTGCCGGCGTTTAGCATTCAATTCATTTTGTCTAAACTAAATAACAATGCAGTCAGCCAGGCTGGCAGGCAGGGGGAGGGGAGTGGCAGGAGGGGGAGGGTGCAGGGTATTGGCCAAAAATTGAGTGCTGGCACGCGCAGTTGACGGCGTCGGATCAGCTCGGGTCACTCTGCCAGCGTTAAATTTACATAAATTGATTTGATTGAATTTTTATGAGTCGCCCGTTTATGCCGCAGGCCAGCCCCCCTTCCCTCACGTGCCTCTACGCCCATGTCGAGCAGTTGATGAGTTTTTGACACTGGCAGAGGCAGAGGCAGCGGCAGAGGCAGAGGCGGAGGCAGCGCGTTGTCTAATTAAAGTCATTTCCAGCAGCTGCACGAGCAGCAGACGTGAAAGCGCCCTTACTGGCCGCAGACACACATGTCCCTCTCTCCCTCTCTCACTCTCTCTCTCTCTCTCTCTCCCTCTCTCTATGTGTGTGTGTGTGCCCCCAAGGCCGCGTCGGGTCACAGTTGGCGCTACATAGACAACAACGATTGCGGCTTAATGCGCTGCCTCGCTGCATTTGGCCATCGATGTCGACGACAATTGACGCTGGGGCAGACATCGTTGCCCGCGACCAGCCCCATTCCCGTTCCCTGCCCCCGTCCCTGTCCCTGCCTTCCCGCTGTGATTGCATATTTTTAGGGTTTCCCCCTTCCCCCCACCCCACAACAGTCATGGCAACTGGCAACAAACTAAGTATTTAGCGCCTCGCCTCTTCTCCTCTCTTTCCCTCTCTTTCGCACTTCCCCTCTTCCCCTGCTCTCGGCCTGCTTCCGTTCCATTTGGTTCCGTTTGCCAATGCCAATTTGTCATAAATCTCGTTATTTTAAATCGTTGTTGGCATTCGCCTCTTTTGTTTGCACTGATTTGTTGCTGCCCCTTCTCCCTCTCCCTCTCTCTCTCTCTCGCTCTCTGCTTGTTTTCCATTTGTTTTGTGTTTGTTATCGTTATCGAGCCGCTGCAGTCAGCAATTTGCCGCGAAGAAAATAAAGTAAAAGTAGTGACATCAATTGAACGACAGTTGTGCATGTTGCGGTTTAGGCCAACTACGAATGCGGCTTTAAAATATAAAAAAAAAAAAAAAAAAAATTGCCCTGCCTCCTGTGAGGTTTGAACTCACGACCCCTGGTTTACGAGACCAGTGCTCTACCACTGAGCTAAAGAGGCGACTTGCCAGGCGGAGGCCTGCACACTCGTGCATGACAAGGATCATCGCACACGCACACTCACACGCACACGCAACGAGTGACGATCGCAGCTTACGCTGTGCTAAAAATAGTATCGGCTTAGGCACGCAGCACTGCTTGGGGGCGTAGGCAACTTGATCGTGTCAAGGTTTCGAAATTTTTGCAATGCGAAATTGAAATTTCGTTTTTGCCGGCCACGCTCGCAGCTGGCTCGTTGGTCTAGTGGTATGATTCTCGCTTCGGGTGCGAGAGGTCCCGGGTTCAACTCCCGGACGAGCCCGATGAAAATTAAAATTTTTTTTTTGTTCTCATATTTTGCTTAAATGCATTTTTTTTTTAATTTAAACTAATCATATTCTTTCAATGTGCATTTTGTGGCATTAACTTTTTTGTTGTTCTTAAGACTCAAGTTTTGCGTTTTTGTGCTGCGCACAAAAGTATGCCACAGAAAAAAATGCGTGATTTGTTAATGCCAAGCGCCACCGTATGCTAATGACAATTGCCAGCACTGTTTGGCACTCTTAACAGCTGTTATTAGCCGTTAACTGGCGGTCTGCTGGCGCTAATCAACACTGTGCCAGCATTGTCGCTTTTGCCTTGTGGCGCGTTCGCTTTGATTTTATTTGTTTTTTATGCGATTTATATAGCGCACTTGCAATATCTTGATTCTTTACCAATACTACACTTGCCACCGCATCAAATCGTGTTGCCCATGGAGCTGTACTCAATTGATTTCGATTATGAAACTGACATATTTGAGGATTTTTTCGAATCGGAATGCATCGAACGTTTCATAGTGCCAGCGTTGCCTCAGCACATATTCGATAATAATAGCAACAATAATAATTATAATAAACTCGAAGTTACACTAGTCGACGACGAGTGTGAGAAGAAGCGGCCGTGCCTGAAGAGAAGCTTGTCGCCCTTCGAGTATTATTGGATGGACATAGCGTCGCCCAATGTAAAAGAAATCACTTGCCGCATTACACAAGCTAATCGATTCTCTCTCTCCCACTCTCTCTCTCTCTTGCAGATGATGACTATGGATATAACCAAAACTGAACCCGGACTTGTCGGGCTTTCATCCAATCAGCAGCAGCAACAGCAGCAGCAGCAGCAGTCGGCACAGCAACAACAGCAGCAGCAGACCGCAAACATGAACAACAACGGGCAGAACAACGGCGGCGGCGGTGGCAACAACAACAACAACAACAATGGCATGAGCAATGGCAACGTTGTTAACAACAATAACAACAACAACAACAACAACAATAACAACAGCAACGTACAGAGCATTGCCGCCGCGGCGAACAACAACAATAACAACAACAACGGCAGCCAACTATGCGCCGGCTGTGGCAAGCACATACAGGATCGTTACCTGCTGCGCGCCCTGGACATGTTGTGGCACGAGGATTGCCTGAAATGCGGCTGCTGCGACTGTCGCCTCGGCGAGGTCGGCTCCACGCTCTACACCAAGGGCAACCTAATGCTCTGCAAGCGCGACTACTTGAGGTGAGTGTGTGGCACGCAGCGGCAGAGTGACTCCTGCTGCTCCTCTTGCAAATGTGGCAAATAATGTTGCTAACTCTGCCTCCCTCTTTCTCTTACTCCCTTCCTCATCAACTCTTGTAGATTATTTGGAAATACGGGCTACTGTGCCGCCTGCAGCAAAGTCATTCCAGCCTTCGAGATGGTGATGCGTGCTCGCACCAATGTCTATCACCTGGAGTGCTTCGCGTGCCAGCAATGCAATCATAGGTGAGTGTTCCAATCAAGTTAGATGGGAAAAGTGCATAGAAGTGGCTAAGAAACGTATGTTCAATGTATAGGATAGTAATGGTGCATATAGTGTGATTGAAATATTGTAACATAGGAATATATGAAATTTATGTGAGGATAGTAGTTATACTACATGTATTATGTGAGATTTTAATATTGTAAAATTGATTGTATAATTTTCTATTATCCATATATGAAAGAATATACTATTTAGTATATTCCAGATCTTAAATTCTACACTTTGTTGAAAAGCAAGGTATTACTATACATATATCCATGATCTTTTTATAATAGAAGATAGTATTTAGTATATTCAAGATCTTAAATACTTTACTTTGTTTAAAGAAAAGGTATTATTTTTTATATGTACTTTCATTGTAACTTTCTCAAAAGAGCAGAATATAGAATTTCTTTTATGTACTTTAGACATTTATAATGTTCTACATATTTCAAGAAAAATGATAAGAATTCTATTTGCATATATCTACATATATCATATATTGCTCAGAAATGTAAAACATACGATTTGGTTTTTATTTCATTGAGTCCTTTTCTAAACTCTATGTATTGATAACAACAAAATACGAATTATATTTTTATATAGCACTATTTCTTATTTAAAAAGGCTAAAGATAGAGAACAGCTTGTAGCTTCTTCTTCTACAATATTATTTTTTAATTCAAATATTTTTATATACGTATATTTGAATTACAAAGAAGTATTTAATATATATATTTTTGAGTGTGTTCTTTAATTCTTCTCGTTGCTAAAGAATAGGATATATACCTCGTTTAAAAAGGCAAAATTTAATTGATCTTATATTGAACATGTTGATAAAAGAATATGAAATCGATCTCTATCTCTCTCTATATTATTATATTATGCACAATACACATATTTACACTCTATTGTCCTGAATAATTTATTGAAGAAATCTTCGAGTTTGCCCGATTGTGTCTGGCACCTGCCGCCACATTGAAATAAACATAAAATACTTATGCATTTTTATGGGCAATTCGCCTATCAGCAGCTACACTAAATCCAACAACCCAACACCCACACACACACACACTTCGCTGTGGAAATCCCTTTTTAATCTTTGGCCAATATACATGGCCAAAATGGCACTTAGAATTTTATTATAATGCAGAAACATCAGCAATAACAACAACAAATTGACATCATTTACATCGACTTGTTTGGCATGGAGACGGAATAAAAGGCGAGAAAAGACTTGGGTGTTGAAATGAAGAAGGGAAGGGGAAGAAGGAGAGGGAGAAGGAGGCAGATGCGTGTGCAGATTCGAGAATCCAACCCCCTTTGGTGCCATTGAGTTTCTATGAAAACCGCATAAATTTCGTGGCATATTTAATTCGAAGGAGGGAAAACCCTTTTTGCCGATTACCCACGAACTTGGCAACATTTCTAACGTGGCTGGGGCAATTTATTGCATTTGGCCAATTCGTGAAATGTCACTCTGGAGAGTTTTAAAGTGCGTCCCCTTCCCCTTCTCCTTCTCTCCGACTCCTATCCGACCCAGCCCTGGTCAACGGTTTTTCTTGTTGCTCGTTTTTTCTTCTTCTCCATTCTTTCGCTTCTTTTGCATTAATAATGCCGCCGCACATATGTATGTACGTGCATGTTGTGTGTGTGTGTGTGTGCGTGTGTGCTTGCGTCTCAGTTACCCTTCCCCTTCCCCTCCCACTCGGGTCTCCAATCGTATGGCTTGTGCAACGAATCGCATTAAATATTAAAAATGCCGCCACACGGTGTTGCCCAACGAAAATATTGAAATAAATGTTAAAACATATTGGCATATTGTTAAAAATCGGACCCAGTCCACCGATCCATACCCCACCACCTGATACCAAGCTGGCTCGCCTGCCTGCTGCCGCTTTTGTTTCATATTGTCGAAAATTGGCTTTAAAAATGTAACAGGAGGCATCGACTCCCATGCGAATGTGGCCAGTGCCTGTGGTGGTTTGGGGCAGGAGGGTGGTGCACCCTCTTGCATGTGGCGTGTGGCATGTGGCATGTGTCCCCATTGTATTGAGGCCTAACTGTTTCATGGTCTTTTCAAATTTGCATCACAATTCCATTCGGCAAATAGTTGAAATGCAAAATAATAAAAAGTATAGACGAGAGTTGCAGCTTTTATGTATGTGGGGGAGAGAGATGTAGGAGTTTATTGTTCATATTTATGAGAATCTGCGCTATTTTTTGCTTATATCTGTTAACAGAATATTGCATATGCAATTGCAATGTCATTTAACAGACTTGTTCGGCTGCCTGTTAAATGTGTTGCTGTTAACAGTGAATGTCAAAACGATTAGTCTGTTATCGCAGTGGGATAACATTTCGCTGTTAAGCTTTATGGCTGAGTTAACATTTTGCTGTTAAAAGCATAAACAAATATAAATTTTACAAGACGTTGCAATTTTGTGTGCTAATGTTAACCCAATGTGATAAATATATAGTGAAATATCGTGATTCTTATGCATTTTCTACAGGTTTGACATTCCCGCTCACTGTTTTCCTTTAGTGCACACTGCTGCATGCTTTTTTGTTTTCTTTTGTAAGCATTTCTCCCGCTCTCTGTCTCTCGCTCGTTTTTTCAAGCTAATCAATTTTTTACGTAATTTAATTCAATTGCCGAAAAACTCATTGAGGCGTGGCCGCATGGCCGGCGGCTAGCTTGCAGTGTGTGGCACCTTCCCCCGCCCCATTTCGCTGCCATTTTGCAATTGTTGTTGGTCGCAACGTTTCACATTAAAAATGCGGGCCTTCACTTGCCACGCAGCAGCAGCAGCGCAGCAGCCGTAACAGCGGCAAAAAAGTCATTTTGCATATTTTTTTCTTTTTTCGATTGCAGAGTGCATCGAATTTGTTGTTTTTCATTTTTTATTTTTATTTTTGTGTTGTTGCTGAAAAGTTTGCATAATTTCCTGTCGCCAGCATCGACGAAGTCGTCAGCAGTTGAGTGGCAGTGGCAGAGTGAGAGAAAGAGAGATAGAGAGAGCGGGCAAGAAGCGTAGCTTGCTAGGGAATATATTTGCTCGAGAAGAAGCGGGAGGAAGAGAGTAAAACAACAAGAGCAACAACAGCAGCGATAACAGTGTGCGCCATTTTCACAATTTTTGTATTTCCTGTTGACAATTTGTTGCTGGTCTTGGCTGCCCGGATGTGCGAGTGCCACACACACACACACTCGCACACACACACATGTCTGATGTGGTGTGCATGTCACAGGTGCGTTCAATGCGATGGCCAAAAAGTTATTCTTCTTCTTCCCTTTGCTGTTGTTGTTCTTGCTGTTTTTACTGCTACTTTGTTGACTCTCTTCGTTTTTGTTTTTCATCTCGTTTTGGTAGATAAACAAAGCGTTTTTCATGTAGAGACGACAACAACACATCGCCATGCCACGCCCCCTCCAGCACTGCAATGGCGCCCACATATGTCTGTGTGCCGTATATTGTCGAGTCAGTCCGTCAATCGATTTGTTGTTGTTGTTGTTGCTGCCGCTGCAACGCCGGCGGCACCAAAAAGAAAATATAACCGGGTAAAAGGAGAAAAAGAAAAAAACGTTGACGTAAATCAAAAGCCAAATTTCATATCCGCTGTAAGTCTGCTGTAAGCTGCTTTACCCCTGACACCCTGACAACCCCCCCGACTAGCCCCCATTCGTTGTACCCAGCACCCACAAACAATCTCTGCTACTACCCTGGGGTACGTAGCCGCCCCGCCCCACCCCCACTCGCTGCCCCAGCCCAGAGGAGGGAAGGAGGTACACACGTACTTGTCAAACATAAAAATAATATTGCACTAGCTGCGTGTGAGCAATGTGGGAAAAGTCACTGAGTTTGGCACCAGTTTTTGGGTATCAGTATATGATAACTACATGAATTAGTAACTTTGGTAAAATAATTAAATTTTACTGGTTAAATATACCTAAAACTATAGCATAATTGTTGGGGACCGCACTCTACTTTACAATAAATCGATTTACTTGGAAGATTGAAGAATATTCAATTAATTTAGTATTAATTAATACTTCAAAATATAATCTAAAAAATTCCTACTCAAATTTCCTAAAAATTTCAAGCTGTTTAAAAAAAGTTAGTAAAAATTAAAATTAAAAATCAAAAACATTAAGTTGAACTGCATCAAATTATTTGAAAAATCTAAAAAAAAACTTTTGATTTCATACAAAATTAAATTAACTTATGTTTTTAAAGTATAGCTCAATTCAAAATTGTTCCCACAATCAGCATGCAATACAAGCCAGATTTAACGGGAAAAGTGCAGAGTGGGCAGCACTGATTCCTAGCTTAATGTTAAAGGGCAACACTGATTCCCAGCTACGTACAGCGAATTAACATACGTGCAATGTTAGCATTAACATAGCAATGTAATGTTAAATTTTAGACGTGCCCGCAAAAGTATGCTATGCTAAAAGGCAAGAGTATTCAGCTATTCGCTTGCGCCTCTGCCTGCGCTTGTTTGGTTTGTAATGCGAGCTGTATGGGCACACTCTTTCTCCGGGAGAGGGGTGTGTGGGGGACGGGACGCCTGCCTGTCGTTCACGTACAGGTGCTAACATAAATATTTTGACAAAGGGCTTCATGTTGCAGCACACACACACACACGTTGCACACATCATTTTGGGGCAAGCGGCCGCAGCGGGTGCGCGACTCAACTGGGCGACTTCATTTGCAGTCGGCTGAATGCACCGCACTTCAGTGGAGCGGAACTTGGTCTGGTCCAGCCCCGTAGCCCATTCCCCCCACTCACTTCGCTGCGCCCATGTTCCACACTCACCTTAAGCGTTTCCAGTGGCAATTTCAGATCTCTGCCGCACTTCCTGACATTGCAGCGACATTTTCAAATGCTTATCTGACTTCCTTGTGCGTTGTCATTGTCAACCAACAATGTTGTACGCCTGCCTGTCCGTCTGCCTGTCTCCCAGTCTTCCCCCTGACCCCCCTCCCCCAATACTGTTATACTGCAACTGCGTCTTCAACTGCGCCTGGCTTACCCTACTCCCTACTTCTGCTTCCATTCAACTCTGGCAGTCACAGGCAGCTCCTCAACAAAGTTGCCTTTGCCGCTGTCAATTGTCATCTTTGTGTTGGCTCTCCCTGTCTCTGTCTTTGTCTCTTTCTCTTTCTCTGCCTCTGTCTCTGTGCTGGTCTTCCTCTCTGTCTGTCTGTTGCAGGGTTAAGCATGTGGAAAAATCGTTTCCAGTTGGCAGTTCCTGTTCCTGAACGGACTAACTTGCCAGCAACTTTAGCTAATAGTCCTAGCTCTGCATAAACCCGTGTTCTATTGGAGTCTGATGTGGGGCTTAAAAGATTCTCGTAGAGTTCCTTAAGATCAGCCTTAATTCTGCTTGATAATTCAACTAGTTTTTCAAGTATTCTCACAGGCTTTTGATCTTTAATATAATAATCTTGAATAAATTTAATAAGCTAAACTTATAGTAGGGTTTCCTAAGATTAATATGATCCTAGTTGATCTTATTAAGTTGATTATCCTACTTTCTCCATGTTTTCTTAGGAAAATCCTTTATATCTGTCAAATAAGGCAGTGTAGCTCAAGTCTAGAAATGTTTCTAACATTATATGATTTAGAAGAGTATTTATACAAAGTTTAATAACCCCAACTCTTTTAGACTCTGAGTTAAGTGTAGTTATATTATTATATTATTGATTTCCCGTGACTTTCCAAACCTCAAACTCAAACTAAACTGATCGCTTTCATCTTCCTCTCATTTTTAGATTTTGCGTTGGCGATCGATTTTATCTATGCGAGAACAAAATACTCTGCGAATACGACTACGAGGAGCGTTTGGTGTTCGCCTCCATGGCCAATCATCCCATGCTGAAGCGTCATGTCTCATCGCTGGGCCAGGGATCACCGACTGGAGCCGCTGGCGGTGCTGGCGGAGCCGGTGGACTGCTGGGCGGTGGACCAGGCGTGGGTGTCGGCGGCGGCGCCAATGTGAACGGCGGCGGCGGCATGGTCAATGGACCGCGCACGCCTGGCGACCACAACAACAACAATGGACCCCAGACCCCAACTGGCGGCGGCGGTGTCGGCTCACCGTTTGCCGCTGCCGCAGCGGCAGCTGCAGCCGCCGCGCATATGAAGAATCAACTGGGGGCGTCCAGCTAAAATAAAGCCCTGGGCATGAGTGGCAGCAGCGGCATTGGCGGCGGAGGCGGCGGCGGTGCAGGAGGCGGTAGCTCGGGTCAGCAGTTCTATGGAGCGGCAGGCTTTGGACTGCACCACCAGCATCAGCATCAGCAGCACCAACAGCAACAGCAGCAGCAGCTCATGGGCTTGGGCATGGGTGTGGGTATGGGGATGGGTGTGGGTGTGGGCGTGGGCGTGTCCGGAGGCGGTGTCGGTGGCGGAGTATCTGGCGGGGGCGTGGGCAGCATGGGCAGCAGCTGCAAGCGCTATCAGAGAAAGTTCTATAATCGCAACTGATTGATCCGGAATGAATATATATATAAATAGAAACAAGCATACGATTCGCACACACACACGCACACGCACACCTCTGCATGTATGTGTGTGTGTGTAACTACACCTAACTGTAAACCATAAAATGTTCGTTTTTCTTTGACTGAGTTAAAGTTTCCTAGTTTTAATTAGTATGTTTACTTTCTATCGTATAGATACCCTATATATGTACGTATGACCTAAAATACCTTCGCGAGTAGTGCACACTAAACTACATCGGACAGTTAATTAGTTAATTAATTAACTAATATTATTATTATTATTATCTAACAAGATTATCATGTAACTCTTATGCGACAATATTCATAAACATTTATATTATTTAAAAAATCGTTGTAAATCTTCATTTTTGTTTTCTTTTCAAGAACTGTAAATACTTTGCATGACGCATATAAAGAAGGAGAAGAGGAAGTTTACTTATGAAAAACATTTTTTTTTTTTTTTTTTTTTTTTTTTTGTGATTTCATAAGCCCCCCGCACCGCTTTCTTAATATATTTACTACATATGTACGTAGCTATAAATAAATATTTTTTGTAATATTTTATGTTTAACGCTCGAAGCGTGCGGTGCCAAAACAAATTCAAAGCAGTGCCAAATAAAAGAAAATAATAAGGAAGAAAGAAAAATAAAAATTGAGGCAGATCTAAAAAATTGAGAGAGAGAGAGTGAAACTTAAAGTTCTTTTTTTTTTTTTTTTTTTTTATATATATATTTATTTGAACAAAAATTCATGATTGTTAAACATCCCCACCGACCGATGAATATTTTCTTTAACCTTTCTGACCTGAGTGCATTTTTGTTTGATTGCGATAAATGTCTCGATTTCGATTGTAAATGTAAATTATAAGCGGAAAATTGGCATTTTGTTGAAGTGTGTAAATAAGAAACAAAAGATATTTAAACAATTTTTATATTTAACGATCTGCATACTAAATATATACTGTACTATATATATGTATATTTTCGCGTTCATTTGAAAGTCTGTTAGAGCCACATTGTTGATTATTATTTAAGTTTAGTTAGTGCGAGGCTACAAGATCATCTCATCATCAGCAACAACAACAACAAATCGACAGATCGGAAGAATTTTTTTTGTCTCCCCCACATGTAAAATAAGCTAAGCTAATACGAATGCGAGCATAAAGAAAGAGAACACAGAGAGAAAGAAGAAAGTAAATAATTGAAGATTAGCGTATGTAACTGTAAAGAGAGTTTAAGAGATTTACGAAATGCAATTGATATAGTACTATGTGTATAATATGCAAGAGAAAACAGAAGAACACTAAAAAACAAAAAAAAAAAAAACAAAAACAACAAGAAAACTAGCTACAATATAAATGTATTTATTAATATCATGTAAACCGACAATTTTTTTTTCTATTATTATTATAACTATTCAATATGCATATTTGAATGTCAGCAAACTCATGCGATTCCATTTAATCTATAATAACTTCGAGAACTAAGCGTTGAAAAAGAATAAAGAAGAATGAGAAGGAGAAGGAAGATGGTAAACTAGCGAAAATATTAATGTGTAAAACCCAATAAAGTTAAAAGATACGCAATTAATTATTACATTATATTCATAAGCAAATCACAAGCAGTGAAAAGAAAAACCAAAGTGTGTGTATAAGAAAACTAATATATATGTAATACGAGAAGCGAACCCGAAAGAAAACTAAAAGAACTATGCATTAACTACTTATATATACTATATATGGTAATACATACACGTACATATACACATACATATATACATATATATATATAAACAATACTACCTACATATATAACTATGTTACATGAGTGTAAAATGCATAAGCAAAGATTTTTTTTATCGCGCATCGTAAAGAATCAAAACAAATCTAATATAAGAGATAAATGATATAGGACCGTGTATGTAGCATCAAGGCTGGCGCGCCGTAGCGATTCTGTTCCAGAACGCAAAACAAAGAAATCAAAAGCTGACAGAATAATTAGAACAAAAAAAAAAAAAAAAAAAAATATAAAAACAAAAACAAAAAAAAAATACAAAACAATAAATTATGTAATTAACAGAAATTTGAAAACATTGACTTTTTATTGAATTCCTATGAAATATGGGGGTTACATATGAATGTGGGCAAAACAAATAGATAAATTGGCTGCACTGCTTCAAGGATTTTCCTTACATCAGGTATCGCGGCATATACCATCTATTTACTTCAAATCTTAGCACCATACCCTTGCAGAGGGTATATTAGTTTTGGCCAGAAGCTTGCAACGCACCAAAGGAGATATCTCTGACCCCATAAACTATATATATTCTGAATCAGCATCGACAGGGGAGTTTATAAGGCTTTGTCCGTCTGCCTGTCTGTCTGTCCTTTTTTTTTGCAACACGATCTAGTCTCTCTGTTTTGGAACTATCTTAATGAAACTTGGTAGACATGAAGGAGTCAGAACAGGCCAGATCGGACCAATATATCGTATAGCTATATATATCGTATAGCCTATCGGCCAATGTTTGTAGTTGTCTAGATAGCGTTACTAAAGTTACCACATCGATATTTTTCGATTAATGTAAACTTCATCCGAATGCCATAGGAACAATCGGTCACAACCCATACTTTGACATGATTTATATGTTAAAAATGATTCTTTACTACAAGTATAACCTAACCCTTATACAATAATACCATCCTTTGACAGGTGTTTGTAGTACTGGTATAACAGACATAAATGTAACTTTAAATGAAAAACTCTGCAAGGGTATATCTTGGGCGTGCCGAAGGTAATTTTCGTTTTTTTGTTTTTATACCCTTCGACCATTGAAAATGGTCAAAAAAGGGTATACTAACTTTGTGCAAAATGTATGTAACAGGCATAAGGAGGCGTGGCAGACCCCATAAAGTATATATATTCTTGCTCAGGATCACTAGCCGAGTCGATTGAGACATGTCCGTCTGTCTGTCCGTCTGTCCGTCTGTCCGTCTGTCCGTCCGTCCGTCTGTTCGTCTGTTTGTTTGAGACAACAGATCTTAGCTATTAAAAAAGCTAGAGACACCAAATTTGGTATGAAGGTTCCTATATATTCGGGGCAGGTGAAGTTTATGTCAAATGTTTGATGCCACGCCCACCGACCCCGCAAATCGGTAATTTACGATTATTAAGCAAAGTATTGAACTTACTAAGTTCTGCTTCTATATGTATAAAGCTGAATGCAATATGAACATATCCTTCAAATTACAATCCGATCGGACCAATAGCACAGAAGTTATTAAAGTCAACGTTTTCAGTACAAATGTTCGGTACGAGCAGCAGCTTGCGCGCTGCTTTGAGCAGTTGATGCCGACGTCGACGTTGCGTCGTGTCGCTTTACTCTTTACGCGCGTCGCTATGTGAGTGCGAGCGAGTAAGCTATATGTAGTAGAAGAATTTGTGCAGAATTTTTGTTCGAAATTATGAGTGTGGTTACACGTTTGTAACGGATTAAAAAAATTGGGAGAAGGGTATCTTACTGTCGGGCGCCCGACTGTAGTCTTACCCACTTGTTTTTTTTTGTATTTTCTCCAATTTTTATTGAAGGGATTAAAAAATGTAATTTTTTTTTAACTAATATTGGAATTTTTAAGGGCTGCAATATAAAGAAAATCATCAAAGCTTGAAACTATATTTAAGAAAATTGTGTATTCATTTTTGTATTTATTGATATGGTGTAGTGGCTCTCGAGACTTGCAACACATCGTTTTAAGAAAATAATCCGTGTAAAGTATCTGAATCATGTTTAAAAATATAAATGTTTGCTTTTGTGAAAACTGTAAAAGGTTATTATATTGTTTATCAGGAGACTTGGGATGATAAACCAATCTATATCGTAGCAGATGTCTTGCTCAATTGTCTATCGATGGATTTTGGGTTGCAACTTTAAAGTATACGCCGTGAATCGAACCTAACCTCACTTCAGTTGCGCAGCTGTTGTTGTTGTTGTTGCTGGTTCTCTTGCTGGTGTTGTTGTTGTTGGTGCTGTTGTTTCTGCTGTTGTTGCTGCTGTTGCTGTTGTTGTCGCTGTCAATTGGCGTTTTGTCTGCATCCTCGTGCTTGACATTTGTTGACTCTTTCGCTTTGACAGCCATTAATCACGGCATTGTTGTAGCCAATTTCAAATCCACAAGCATACAATGAGAGTGAGACAGAGAGAGAGGGAGAGAGTGAGAGTGAGACGGACACACAGACAGCGTAATGCGTGCGACGTGGCGGGGTAGGGGAAGGGGCAGCCTGATAAATGATGCGCTCATATTTTGGAGCCTGCCTGCAATTGAAATAATAAAACGTTATGCTCTCCCCCTCCCCTCTCTGTCCCTCTCTCTCTCTCTCCGCCCCTTCGCGGTCTCAGTTTGCCGTTGATTAATGAAACTTTAAAAGGGAACACGCTTCCTTTTTGTTGCCGCTGCCTCTGCCGCTGCGAAGCTTTTGTCTGCGGCTGCAGAAGCGGATGCGCGCAACTAGAACGACCGCAAAACTTTCAGATAAGCGATCTTTTCAATATACATAAACGCGCGTGTGTGTGTGTGTGTGTGTGTGTGTGTGTGCGGCGAAAAGTTTGGCGTCTTATTGGTTTCTCTTCGATATGGAGTGGGAGTGGGAGGAGGACGACGTCGCTGCAGGCCATAACAATAAAAGTCATTTATAGATTTCGATTTGTGCGTCAACACACACTCACACACACACAAATACACGAACACACACACATGTGCGCCTCCCTCGGGTGCCCTCGTCCTCCGCGTTGCGGCGGCTATCGGCGCATAAGTTTGACGTTGCATAGTTTTAGGCTGCTTATCAGCACTTTTGTTTTATTGTGTGCGGCGACGGCGACGGCGACGACTGAGGCTGCTGAGGGCAACCACATCTTAGGCCTCAGGCTGGGGGAGGCGTGGGAGGAGTAGAGTGTAGTCTGGGGAGTGTGTCCTGCCTTTGTTTCGACTCTGGTGTCATAATCAGTATAATGCTTATGAAAATGTCTTTTGTGCCATTGTTCTTATCAGCAAATGCGAACGAAGCGAACTTGTCGTTTTTCTTTCTTGTTCTTGTTTCATTTTTCTTTTTCTTCTGCTTTGTCCTCGCTGCGTCGCCGCCATCGCCCATCAGAATCTATGAAAAATATTGTTTCAATTTGGCACGCTCTTTGGGTTTGGTTTGGTTCTCTCATTTACAGCGTGTCAATCACAAAAATATTTTGAAAAATCTCTCGCACTCATCAAAGTCGGCGAGTCGAGCGAGAAAAAAGTACCGTTAGTCCCGCGCCGAGCCATATAAAAAGTTTCTCTGTTATCGCTGGACATGAAATATAATTATAATGAGCTTGCCGACGATTGCATTCCCAGTTGCTTACTTAACAGTGACTCACACACACACACACAGATATATACACAGAGAGACAGACACTGACAGTTGCCATTCACATTACTGCGCTCGCTCTCACACCACAGCACTCGCACTCGTTCTTGCTCTCCCACCATAGCACGCGCTCTCCCACTCCTACTCAACCCTCTCTCTGCAGCAGCGACGGCTACAACCACCACACAATGCGAGAGCGTGTACAGCAGCAACAACAACAACAACAACAACAAGAACAGTGTCAAGTGTCCATCGTTTTAATTTAAAACAAACAAAAGCATTGTTCAAGCAATTAAAGCCATAATTATTATGATTATTGTGCTGTGCCCAAATGCTGCCGCTCAACCCTCTACATAACCTGTACGCACCTTCTCTTTCTAACTCGCTCTCTCTCTCTCCTTCTCTCTGTCTCCTTCTGCTTCTGTCTATTTGTAAAAGACACTTGACAAATTCCGCGCTGCCGCCGCATGCTTAATTTAATGAGTTTGCGCACAACTCTTTTCATGTTTTAATTACACAAATATTCCGCATAACTCAGCTGCTGCTGCCGCTGCTGCTGCTGCTTTGACAACAGTTACACGAACAACAAAAGTAACGGGAATCAGCTGAGGAGCAACAAAATATGCATAAGATTGAAATTCGTCTAAGCTTACGGCCCCATTGGCTTTGCCTTTGTAATGCGAACAACTTCAAAGCGAGAATGTCTTCAAAACTCAACTCGTCTCTTGCCTCCTCCCTTCCCCACTCCCACTCTCTCTCTCTCTTAGTTTCGCATTGCTCTCGCATTGTTTGAGTAATTAGTTTGCCTGCACTGCAGATCAGCCAGAAGGATAGCAACAACACGAGACACTGCCCAACAGGCAAGCGAGCGAGCGAGCGAGAGAGAGCGTTGCAAAGTTAATTGGAGCAAGAAGAGCAGAAGGTGTGGTGAACTCACAGAAGGTTGTCGAGAAGAGAGGAGAGTAAAGCGCAAGTGAGCTCAGTGCTGCCAGACTTGGAGGTGAACGGCTAAATATATTATTACTTACTCCAAAACAAGCTAAAGGTGAATGTTAGAAAGATAAAACGGCTAGAAATTATTACTTACACTAAAACAAGCTAACACTTAAAGTTACACAGCTTCAAAAATTGTGAAAAATAATGAATATAAAACAATAATTAAAATGGGATCTCCCAATTACTTTGGATATCATTTTATGAGTTGAGGATATTATGTATTCTTTTACATACAATGCTTGACTAAAATTAACCCTTAATTTATGAAATTGAATCAAATGTGACATTGACTGATAAAATACTGTGCATGTTACTCTGTATAAAGCAAGAACTGCTAATTACAAGTTATGAACTTATTTGTTTAAAAAAAACAAGAGCTATTTTTATTCTAGTTGTTTGAGTATTTATAAATGTATTATATAATATTATAAAACAAAATATGTATGTGTGTATGCAAATACGTGTATGTACATACATATCTGCAAATATACATACACATAAATATATACATACATACATATATTATATTTGCCTAAAATCAAATTGGCTTTTTTTTGCACGAATAAGATATAATATGATACGTATCATATTCCTATAGTTCTGTGCACTTGTTCGTAGTGATGATGTCAGTACTATACCTACCAGGGGATCTCCTCTACTTACTTAACAATTTCATTTATAATGTCGTGACTTGTTTGAACTATCCGCAAATTGAATCAATCGCAACTATATCGTTTACCAATATGTAACACAATGGGGTGGTACAAATAATATCCTAGTTCATAGGAAAACCAAGAAGTACTTACTAGGTAACCATTGAGAAATTGGTTAATAGAGTTTTCATGCTAGTTGTATTAGGATTTATTTTGAAATATATTTTTTAGGTAATTACAATTTGTTTTATTTCATCTTCAGTTACCAAGTATAAATTGAAAACAAATACAAATGATTTTATTTGGACTTTGAATCATTATCAATTTAAATTTTCATCGAATTCTATTATTTAAGTTGGTAAACAGTTTTAAAATAAATATTTCTGATATTTCATATTCAATTTTGATTTTCTACAAAACCATAGGTTGTATATAAGATAAAATTATATAATATAGATACCTACCTATGTAGAAATATGTTACATGTGCTTACAAACAGTTTTTCGTAGCACCTTAAAGTCAATTGAAATTGTATATCGAATGAGAATACCGTTACCATGACAATTATGAAAGCCAGTATTTGATTTAAGCTTGAATCATATGCGTTACAATTTAATACATTCCTTTGTCATCCAACAATGTTCTGGCCCATTTGGATGCATGTTAACTTCTTGGTTTGAGGTTATGTTCGTAGAATGTATTTGAAACTTGTGACAAAATTGATAGATACATAATGTACATGTGTAATGTGAAATCTGAGTTGGTTTTTATGTGTGTGTGTGTGTGTGTGCGTGTATACAAGTGTAATAAGTACACGCTGCCCACAAATCATGTGGAGGCCAATCAAGAGCTGAGACTCCCAGGACCAACCCCACCGACGCCTCTGACGACATTACAAATCTGACCCACATGTCAAGTGATACGTAGACGACGCACACACACACACACACACAGATTGTGTACGCAGGCAGAGCTGTTGACAGAGCTGAGGCTGTGGGGCCCTAAAAGAGAGAGAGAGAGAGAGAGGGGTGAGAGATGCCTGGTGGGACTGGTGGACTGGTGATTCGGGGCCAAAGGCGTAGGAGTGGCCAAATGTCAAATGTATCCGTCGTTCTTCTTGTCTTCCTTTCGTGTCGTCGTCGCCAGCGTCTTGAAGAGCGCGCGCGGTGAGCGAGAGCGGCGGCGTGTGCAAAATGTCAACGCCCACTTTTTGTTATTGCTTGAAACTTGTGCTCCAAATTCCACCACCATTGCCTCCACCACCACCACAGGCAAACACACTCCGACACACACACACGCACACAGAGAGCAGCAATAGCAGCAGTGTTGGGCAGGCGCCAAGAAAAAAGCGTCAAGTGTAATGTTAAGCTTAACAGAGCGCTGTAATGTTAAGCTACTGTTGCTGCTGCTGCTGCTGCTGCCGTTGTAGGCGTTGCCCTGTACGCAAAGACAGCGACAGCGGCAACAACAACAAACTGTAGAGCGATTCGTTTTGCAAGTAAGAGTTGAGTAAGAGAGTAAGAGTAAGAGTAAGAGTTGCCACTGTTGTTGTAGTAGTTGCCACTGTTGTTGTAGTAGTTGCTGCTGCTGTTGTTGTTGTTGGTTGTCGTTGCGCTTTTGTTTCCTTTGTGCGCTATCAGATGCAGACAAACTATGCGAACAGGGTTGCATTGGCGCAGCGCAGTTAGGGTTGAGCTAATGCGAGTGTGGGGAGGGGGGGTTAGGGTGAACCCATTCTGTAGTTATTATTTGTCTTGCTCACTTGAGCGGCGCTGCTGCCCCGTTGCAGTTGCAGTTGCAGTTACCCCTCGCTGCTGCTGCTGCTGTTGTTGTTGTTGTTGTGGTAATTTTCATGATTTAATTAAAAGTTTCGTCCGTCGTCGTTGCATGCAACGAACTTAACTAAGCTAAACGCCACAGTTTGCGCCTGCCATTTACCCATGTGACCTATCACTAATTTATGGCCCCTTCGCCAGTGGCCACATCGAAAAATCGAAAATAATAGCTGCAATTTAGATAATCAGTCCTCGGTCCCATATTACCTCATATTTCGCTTGTTACAGCAACTACACCTACCCAACCCCCTCCTCCTGCCCCCATCGTGCAGTGTAGTAGTTTATGATAACAAGCGATACCTCAATTAGAACTTGTTTATACACAAAACATACGACTTTACCCAGTAATCTGGGGGTAGGGAAAAAAGTCTAATATAACCAATTTTATACCCACTTATTATATACATTGGCTAAAGGGTATACCATATTAACTGGCATAGGTCATTACGATTAAAATGACAAATTAAAACCCAAATTGCATGCAGGCATAAGGAAATATAAATATTTAATGCATAATTTGCATAAAAAACTAATTAAGCATGGATTTCAAATTTTATGCAAATCTGGACTTCAAGAAATATATTTCAGAATTCTAAAAATTAACTATAGTTTTATGTTGTATCAATCTCTAGGCTTGTAACTATTAATAAAATATATACCAATTGATTTTTGAGAAAGTTATGTGGGTCTCAGGACTATGCGTCCTTTTGCCGGAGTGTGGAGTTCTCTTGTATTTACAGTTTATGTATTTTCGATATCATTGGGAATTTGTATCACAAACAATTTTAAAATTAATTTGCATACCAAAATTTGTGTATTTATAATAAATCTATTTTAGACAAAAATTTTGATAATATAATTTTTGAAAATTTTCCAAAATAACAAATATAACACGAATACATTATCCATAGATAACATACATGATACTCAAATCGAACTCACTGTAAAAGTAAGATAGCAATGACTACAGTGAGCTGACAAAATTTAATAAAAATCGAATCATAAAATTTTGTATAATTAGAATTTATACCATGTATGTGAGTTAAGGTTTCTATATGTGAAAACTGAAAGAAATAGTTTTTTAAGATATCACAATTAGATTTTTCCAATGGAGTCTTATTTCAATTTGTTTGATTTTCATTCTTTTAAATAAATCAGTCACTTTAATTGGTTTGATAAATATTTCTACGAATTTCTAAGAAAAGAGTAATAAACTCATTGAGATAATTAGAAAAAATGGAGAGTATTTATAGTATTTATATTTAGTATTTATTAATATTATATTAACATATATTTATTTATTTATATTGTTTATATAATTAAATATCTTAAATTCTTTTACATAAATTTATTTTTAGGTGTATATTATAATATTCTAAATAATTATTATTTTTGTTTTTTTATTATCTTCTACTTTTTTAATTATAATTATATAAACCAGGAAAGTATATATAATATACGGAAAGTGTAGTTTCATCTTCTTGGCCTAAAACACCAGCTGAATCGGTTTACCAATATTCGTCCACATGTCTGTTTGAACTCAGAGATCTCAGCTATTATTGAAACAATAGAAATCAAATTTGGTATAAAGGTTTCTGTATTTCATACGCAGATAAAGCTTATTGAATATATTGGATGCCACGCCCAATGCTCTCGCAAATCAATAATTTGCATTTTATTATCGAATCTTTTAATTCTTAAGTTTTTGCTTTGGCATGAACATTAACATTAAATATATGAACCTGAATGATCGAACAGTATAAATGCAAGTCAATGTTTTCAATCTACCCAGGCAAAAGGTGTTTAACAAATATCGTTTCCTTCAAGGATTCGCTGTCATACATCTTCAGTCTCTGCTGGGGACAATGGACTGTTAAAATACTTAGCAAGAACTTATACATATATATAAGACTTGCAGAAGGACTAAGCCGGACGCGTCTCAGCCAATTTGTATGCTGGCAACATAAATTAGCAGGCCGAATGAGGAAGGCAGGGGAGGGGTAGGACATGGCAGGGCGGGGCGGGGCAGGCAGACTGGCTGCGGCTAGGTGGGGAGATTAGACGAGTCGGGTAATTTTGGCAGATTCAATGCAGCAGCGGCTTCACGTGCGCCACTCATTTGTCTCGTGTCATCCATGAGGTAAGCCCCTCCCTCTGCCCCTGCCCTCTTTCCATTCCCTCCCCTTCCAGTCAGGCAGTGTCTACTGTGCGGGCGCATGAAACTTTTTAATCTCCTACGATTATTCTCGCATTTGCCATTTGTTTACACAAACACATGCCAGGGCGAGGGGAAGAGAGAGAGAGAGAGTGAGGGCGAGGGGGAGAGGGTGCGTGTCTATGTTTGAGCTTATCAAATAATGGCAACATTTGCTACGATTCACTTCAGAGAGAGGAAGAGAGGAGGAGAGAGTGGGGCAGGGGCAGGGGCTGTATCTCGCACAGTCTCTAATCGCGGTTAATCTCAAAACAAACGTTCGCCAATTTATTTTCCACTTTGGCGCCGTGCAGCGGCGGAGGGGGTAGAAAACTTTCACCTCCCTCCCAGCCAGCCTGCTGCCCCCTCCTGCCTGCCTGCCTGCCTGCCTGCCTCATCCACGGCCAAGTGGCAGCTCCAACTAATGACTTAATTTATCTGCCACAGGGCTTTCAGCGGGCGGCAAATTAAGTTGATTGTTTCTGTTTCTATTTTTGTTGCCGCTGCTGTAGTCGGTTGCCCGAAGAGTAAATTGGGGAAAGCGGACGCCCGCATACTCCCCCCGCCCCTCCCTCGCCCCGTTTGCCATTTCTCCGCTCTGTGTCTTTGCCTGATTGGATTTACTCTCTCCTCTCGCCTCGTCTCCGTTCGTTCTGCTTTCTTCCAGTTCATTTTTCTTCGTACGCCCCCAGGACGAGGGTTGCTTAATCGTTTTGCAATCTGTCGATGATTGCGTATAAATGTTATATCCAATTATGTTCTATATTGTGTTATTCTTGTTCCAATTCTTTCTCTCCCCTCCCTTTCTCACTCTCCCTCTCTCTCTCTGTGTCCCTTTGTTTTGCTCATAAACATGACAGATATTGGCAAATCTATCATTGTCATTATGCTTCGATTGTTTGCCACACACACAGACACACACACACACGCACAGTGGGACCGAATCGTCATTAGCATTGGGCAATTTGCTAAGTCTCGCTCCCTGGCCACGCCCCCACCTTCGCCTCAGCCTTTGGCCGCCCGTGCTGCAGATGAAACATGCCGCTGATTGTTGTAATTAATCGAATTAACAAGCAAGCCAAAAACCCCTCCTAACCCCCCCCTTTGCCACCTCCGCCCATGCTGCATTGTTCTGGCCGTTGTCTTGAGTCCTGCCCTCCCCCTCCCTCCCTCCCACCCCTCTGCCCCTTCGGGCGCTGTGGCCTTTGTCTCGCTTTGAATGCGTAAGCGACGCCTGCAGTTGACAGTGATTAGACGGAGTCGCTCGCCACGCAGCCAGCCAGGCAATGAACCGTTATGCATAGCCACACACACACACACATATATACACTCACACTCGTATTCACACACACACACATTCGTACATTCAGTCAGACACAGGCGTCCGTCACACTCACACACTCAACCCACTGCTTTGTCCCGTTAACCCTAATCGTGTTCCATAACTGCAGTCGGGATTGATCAGCTGCATAACGTGCTTTGCCCCGTCGAGTCCCTGCGGTTATTCAAATTTATATAATGCGATGATATAAGTGTTTTTCAGATTTTTAATTTGTATTGATTTGAGAAATATATTTGAAATATAGTAAATATATGAATACGTGTATAGAAAAATCTAATAGACAAATAACATTAGATTACAAAATTAAAAAAAAATTGCTGATCTGGGACATTTGACCATAAATTGCTATATAGATATTTTTCTGCTGAATCCGAATATGAAGTCAATTATGGAGAACGTAAAATAGTTTTTTAAAATATATGTATGTACATATATGTTCTATAATGCAAATTAAAGATGCTTAAATTTACTATAAATTCGCATACGATTTGCTTATCAGTAATGGTTTATTTATGAATAAATCTGATATTTATCATATTTTTCTCAGAATTTTATAAAAGTTATGATGTATTTATTTTGTGGAAATAACGTCGTCAGGTTTTATTTTCCAGGTTTCTTCATAAATGATCAAAATTGAATTTTTTTACATACCGTACATAAGTAGAAACTGCCGAACCCCATAGACATGTATATAAGGACTAAGGTGAAATTGAACTGAAAACTTTGGAATACAAAATGAGATTAACGCTGAAGAAATCAACTATGTACTACATATACACAAGTATAAATTAAAATAAATAATATAAATTAATAGATTATGGGATAAATAGGTTATAGGATAAATAGGTCACTGTTGAAATAGGTTACTTTTCAAACAGTACAACTATTTACAAAAACGTTTCTATACATAATTAAATGCTCTTAAACGCTCTAGACTATTCACTATTCTCAATCCATGGAATTTTATAGAGTATACAGAGTTCACTGCGAAGCTCTCACACGTTCTCTTATCTGTTTATCTCTAGGCTCTATGTATGTAGTTGACCATTGGCTACTTTGCGGTCTGTGACGCGGGCACTTGAGCTGCGTCGCCTTTGAACTGTTTGCAACTGATGTGGGTTAATGCGCCTGCGAGCCTGCTCTAGGCTTGGGTGTATCCTGGCATGGGAATGAAGTGGGTTACACAAGTAAGGAGAGTGAGAGAGAGAGAGATAGAGGGGGAGGGGTAGCTCATTGCTAATTAGTGGCCTGCAACTATTTTTGGGTTTGACATTTAACATGGCGCCCCGAAGGAGTCCCTTTACCCCAATCCTACCCTGCAACTCTAAGCATCTCCCCTACTCCTCTACAGTTGCTTTTGCAAACTGCCTGTAATCCATTAAAAAATTGCCAATCTTGCCAGAGATAACTCACGATTCCGACTCCGACTGCGACTACGACTGTGCTGGGTTATCTGTTAAATGTCTTGCGAATGGCGGAGCGGGACGGACGTGCGTGATGTGCTGCCTGGCGCGGACCTGGCAAATGTTTCGCCTTTATTGCCTGTGAAATTAGTATTTATGAGTGAGCGGAAGTCAGTGTAGGCGGAGGCAGGAGGCAGAGGCAGGAGAGGAGCAGCAGCAGCAGCAGCAGACGCTTTGTCGACATCGAATCGGCGTCCTGGGAAGGCAGCCAGGATATTAGAAATGATTAAGGCACCTGAAACATTTGCAATAAAATTGAATTATGACTTTTAATATTGGCAAAAAATAAAAACAGGCATGGCGTAACCCCCGACCCTATTTAGAAGGCAAAACTCTACTTAACTTATGTTCCCCGGCCTCGGCCTCGTCCCCTCGCCATCCCCTTTCAAACACAGCAGCGCACCAGCTGCATCAACCCTGTGCCGCTTTTTTTGCAGCATTTTTTTTCCAGGGTTGCAAAGCAATTATCAATATTGAGTTCGGGAGTCTTTGCGAGATTTGTGAACGATTTATGCCAGTTTGGTTTATATGGCACGTGGAACTAGTTCACAGTGCAATTTTATCAAATGCTTTAAAATATTGTTTCGCTGAATTCTGTTCGGGAAAGTTCTTTTACAATTTTTGAACGAATTTAGCTTTTTTGGTTCATTTGGTTCTTCTTCTAACTTCTTTGGAACTAGTTCAAGCAACGTGATTTTGCCTTTGATATTGCTTCGAAAAGTACAAGTTCTGTTTGGGAACGATCTGTAAGGAATTTCTGCTCATTTGGTTGATATGGTTCATGGAACTAGTTCACAGTGCGATTTCATAAAATACTTTATAATGTGGCTTCGAAAAAGAAGATCGAAAATTGATTTCTGACTCAGCTGAGTTCTATTCAAGAAAGATATGAACGATTTGCGAACTGTTCGGCTTAAAACGGTTTTAGAGATTAAGGAAACTGATTCAAACTATGAATTCTTCAAATAATAATAATGGTTGCTTCGAATTGAAAGGAAAATTATTTGTTTAGCTGAGTTCAGTTCGGAAAAGTCCTTTTAAAATTTGAAAACGAATATAGCTTCTTTGTTCCATGTGGTTCTTTAAAGTTCATGGAACTGGTTCTGTTTGGGAAAGATTTGTGAACTATTTATGTTTCTTTGGTGCATATAGTTCATGGAACCGGTTCAATTCGCTTTTATAAAATACTATATAAAATTAATTCGAAAAGTAGGTTGATAAAACGATTACTGACTCAGCTGAATTCTATTCGGGGAAGATACATATATGCAAGATTTGTGAACTTGTTCACTCCCAGTTTCAGTTTTAAGATCGTAATGGAACTGGTTCAAGCTGCACTTTCTTTAACTGCCATATGGCTTCAGTCCAGCTTCAAAGTCTGTAAAACTCGTTATGTCTCTTTCTTTCTCTGCTTCTGCTTCTTCTTCAACTCAAATGGTTCAATTTGCATTTGAGAGTGGTAACCCTGAAAGTTATATGGATTAAAATGCCAATTACAATTTACTTTAATGGACAAGGCATAATGCCATAACACTTTTAGACAATCCTCCGTTCTGTTCTCTTCTGTTCCGAAGCGGGCCATGTGGCAATTAATTTGCATTTTTAAATTGCAAAATGCTCCTTGCCTGCACTACCTACCGGAGTGGGATGGGATAGGGTGGGGTGGGGTGGGATGAGAGGCTGCTGCTGGTACCGCTGGAGTGTCCCAAAATCGAACAGATTGCAATAATTACAAAGAAACGCGACACGAAGCGACACGATGCGAGGGCCAAAAGGGTTAAAACGTTAATGGGAATCAACTTGCCGGGCCGCCTAATTTTTATGTGGCCGGCGTAGAGCGCATTTTTAATGAAGCCCCGCGAGCCGCGAAGGGGTTAAAGCACAAATTAATGAAAATAAATTGTTATTTGCCGGCACGGGGGGGTTAATAATAATAGCCAAGTGTCCTGCAGCTACTTGAGGCGGCGATCTAGCAGAAAAATGAGGAAAATACCTAAGGAAAATTTAAATAAATCAAACCACAAGCCGCTTACGTATAAGAAGGAGTCTCTCTTAAGGGGGCGGGGCAGCAGCCGGCCGGGTAGACAGACCAAGTAATTTCCATAATTAATTTCTTTTCGCTCTTTTTCCGCCTTTTCAAACGCATTTTCATAATTCCCGTCTCTTTTCTTCTCCCCTCTTCGCACCAAGTGCCGCCCATCATTAATAATCAATTTTTCAAATGTGAATCCCAGAAAAAAACCAACAAAAATGGTCATTGGATTCAAAAAAAAAAATTTCCAAACAGACATGGGATGAACCACAACAGGAATAACTAAATTTGCGTTGCGGACTCGGATTCGGAATGGAATTCACGTGTCTCAGGATGTTTCCGAGTGGGCAACTGCGCTACAATGAGCTGGTGAGACTCTTAGGAGACTTAGGATTTTAAAACAGCTAATAAACTTCATTAGATCTAAGGATTATGATATGAAAATTTTCGTACATATTTTTTAAGACTATTTAGAACTAGATCTCAGTGACTACAAGAGAAAGGGCTATCAAATTTGACGACAATATGTCTTTTTAATGATCGCACTGAACAAATTTATTTTCGAATTTTTCCACGCATTATTTTGCCTTGTAAATTAAAAAAAATTGTTGATATTATGTATTTATAATATATATTGTCATTCAAATAATATCAGAAAATTTAATGGGAATCGGATAATAAACATAAAATTTATTTTAAAGTTAAAATTATCCTAAATAAATCTCTTTAGGTTACTATAGGATTTCTCTCTTATTCTCTGTAAGTTCAAGTGAGATTAATGAAAGAGTTCTTATAAAGAAGATCGATAGATCTGTGAATCTGCCACTGGGATCATACAATATACGATATTCCATGCCTTAACCGATATCGCAGCAACCCTGCCGAATCAATATGCCCCGTTGTGTAGCGCAGTTCAACATAAAAAAACCACCTCCCCTCGCCGTCCCCTTCCCATTTGAAAATGGTTAGAAAAAATGCCGGAAAAAATCACGCTTTAATTAACCGCAATTATGTACGGAGTCGTGGGCGTGCCTCGGCTCCCCTCAAGCATCGCTCGACATCTTGGCCGCAACTTGAGCAGGCGAGAGTCAATAAAGCGAACGCTCGACGGGATTTGGATAGGAAAAAATGTAAAAAAAGAGACCAAGTGAAATCAAGTCAAATTACGTGCTTATGAACGGGAAAATGTCGAAATGATTTACCGTGCATAATCGCCACTTGGTCCCCGGTAATCCCCCCTGCCCCCGTGGCACTGCCTGACCCTGCCTGCCCGCCGCCTGCCTGCCTGCCTGCGGGGCCACGTTCCTATCTCGACGAGCTTGTGTCCGCTTCTTGGCCAGCAGCTTTGGCGAATTAAAAATGAGAAGGAAACGGGGCCCCCCTTGACCAAAAAAACGAAAAAAAAGGCAAAGGCAAAGGAAAAATTAAAATTTCATTTTCGCCTTGCGCCAGTTGCTGCTGCTGTTGCTTCTAGGGCGGATTATTTCTGGTTCAAGCTCCTCTCCTCCTCGTTTCATGCTCCTCTTCCGCTCTCCTTGTGCCTTGTTCCTTGTGTTCTTGTGTTTGTTTGGCTGTCTGTTTGTTTGCTTGGTTTCATTGTTGTTTGTTTACTTAATAATCCCCTCGCGCTTCCCCTGGCCACCCTACCCACCCCTCTCGGCCTGCCCTTCCTTCAGTTCCAGTCCCAGTCCCAGTTTCCAATGAAAACAATTTCTTGTCGCTTGCTGTTTTCGCCGCTTTTATTTATTTATTTATTTACATTTTTTTTAGAGATTTTTCCTTTTGATTTTCCTTATAATATTATTCGCTTCTGCCGAATTTGATGCAAATTTAATTTATTGTCTTTTGAGCGACCCCTCTCCTCCCCTCGCCATACTGCCCTCTCCTTCCGTAATTTATTTGCTGTCAAGTTGCGCGATGTTTTGCCACCGATTAAGCGGCCGATTAGACTGATTTGCATGAGAATTTATGGAGCTGCTTTATGAGCGCCAAACAAATTTGGTAGCAATAGTTAAAGACGTTGAGAGAGAGAGAAAAAGAGGGAGAGGGAAAGAGCGGGAGCGGTAACGAGACAGGTAACGATACTAAGGAAAAGAGAATGCGTGAGAATAATATGAGAAAGCGAGGCGGATGGAATGATATAGAGTAAGATAAGAAGGAAGAGAAAAAAGAGTCTTAACAATTATAAAGGCACCCCTAACTATAAATTGCTAAAAAGTCAACTATCGAAGTTCCAATCTGATTTGTATTATTTTCATAAATGTCCATACGTCTTTGAAAATCGACCTAAATCAAGTAGAAGTATTCCATGTAAGTTCTCTACAAATAACCTCTATGATATGTACTATTTCTTGCATACTTTTGAGCGTAGTTACCCAAGTCGAACCACCAACACAAGGCTGCCAGCTTTTTAAAAGAAAGGATAGATTCCTGGTCAGTAAGAGATTTGTTCAGGCTAGACAAAAAATAGGGACAAATCTGTCCGTAAAAAGGCTGACCTGGTAGCCCTTTACCAATAGGATATAATAACTATCGGATCGGAATTAAATTTATAGTAATCATAGGGATAATGATAATTATTTTAAACACCAAAAATGCAAACCTTAGCTTTTAAATTAAGGCTCCAATATGATGGATGGAGAGGTCTGCGTACAATAATGAGACATTTTCTTATTGGGTAGCTCTAGTGTTTAATAATTCCTAGGTTTTCATAATTTTAAAACTGATTCTTTACATATTGCATTACTTGTATGATAACCAAGTCATTGTGTGGTAAAAGTCAGATTAGAAGTGCAACCGAAACAATATACAGGATAAAAAAAACTCTTAACTTGATATATTATCTTTTTTGTGTACCATAAATTGTTGCATAATTATTATTCCTGTTCTTATTAACAAATATATCTAAAATTATATATATATTATATTTTAAAATATATCTTCTCTGTAAGTTAAATACTTTTGTGTAATTATTATTTCAACTTTTATTACAAGTCTTAGAAAGGTGTAACATGATCTAAAGGGGACCTTAGAGTATACATAAATTCTTCCACATATATAAGTGACCTGCAGAGAGTATTCGCACTTCAGAGACACCGCATTTTTGCTTGAGTAATTGCGATATATGCACCGTAACTCGTTCTATTGTAATTATGCGATATTTATGCGTAAACAGGTCGAGAGATTCTCCTAAAGTGGACTTCACTACGAAGGCAATTCGAGACAGTTGGTCTCGCTTCATATGCTCGCATTGGCACTACATTCATTAAGTTGCTCTATTGCTGAAGCTAGAGTCGATCTGCCAGGCGGCTCTATATATAACATACATATAAATATCACCCCAAGTAGAGAAGTGAAGCAACCCCTAATGGAGAGACTCAACTGCCTCAATCGCATCCATAAGCTGTGTGCGAGTGTGCATGATTAATGTTTGTCTACTCTATGTATATATAAAATATATATGTGTGAGGACCTCTACACCCCCCTCTCCCCCCTCCGGGTGTGCCTTGTGTCCTCTGCCTGTCATCAGGTGCGTTTAATTGCGCGAAATCATCGCGCCCACTAGAAAACGCGACTGTGCTACGGCGACCCCCACTAACTAATTGCTCCTTACACATGGCCATAAATTAATACATTTTAAGTTTAATTGTCTAAACGGTCACACTGGAGGCAGGGGGCAGGGGGCAGGGGGGGACAGAGGCACAGTGCCTTGGGAGGCACAGGCCTCATTAATGCCTGCGGGCTCATTATAATAATTAAGGCTAATTTATGACGTCATTAATATTAAATATATGCACACATATCCCAAAACATCTCGGCACATGTTCTGGTCAATCCTTCCGCGTGGTGAGGGTTAATGTGCCCATACATGGGTGGGTGTGTGTAGGAGTGTGTGAGAGGAGGTGTGTGTGGGAGAGAGTCCTTGAATGAGTGTTAAATTACCGAATCATTGGATGATTGCCGAAAAAACCTTACAACAAAATGCTCAAAGACTTCCCAAATCAGATACTCTTCGTAAGGCATCCAATACCGCGAGGCCAACGAATGCGGGTGATCTCGCTCGATTTGGCTATAGCTATTCAACTTTATCATATCAGTCATTTCTCGATCATTCATTCCCATTAATCAGCTGCGAACATTAGCTTTATTCTTCATTTGCATCAACTGCTGAGTCAATATAACTCTATCTCTGTGTACTTCTATCTATTTGTCTGTACGAACGTCTAGATCTCTGGTGCTATAAGAGCTTAGGCCATCAAATTTAGTGACAACACTTATATGTATTGCTGTATCTCGAACTTTATCTTAAAATTTGTATACGTCTCTTAGCGGCTGTGAAAAACGATAAAAACCTCTTTACAAACGTGTTTTTAAAGCTAAAATGATAAATTTTAATGCACAAATTAATAAAATCTCTAGTTGGGAAATTTTACTCTAATTGTTCGTTTAAACATATAAACTATTTAAAAAATTGTATTTAAAATGTTTTAAATTTATTTTATTTATTAGATCTTCTCAGTTGTTTACGTACTAAAAAATAGTCTGCTTTGATGCCTCGTCAAAAGTTCTGCATATCTGATCTTTTGTCGACTTATGGAACTATTTGAACACACCATATTTTTGACACATGTTTGATAAGCCTTCACTAAAATATAGATATATTTAACAACTACACACACACACACACACACATACGCTCTTATGATGATGGCACATCCTCGCATTATTAAGTTAATTTCCGGTTGGCATAATGAGTTGTTGCCTCAAATGCTTTCGACTTGGTCTCATTGCCTCGGACTGCTGCACATCATAAAATTTATCAAAATATGAAATCACACACACACACACACACAAACACACTCGCACACACACACACTTGAACACCCTCTTGTGGGTCTCAAGTGCAAGCCGAGCGCTTAATTAGCTCCGTCGTGTGAATTGTTAAACATTTTCGGGACCACACGGCGTATGCACGTTGCTTTTTATGATTTTCACACTTTGTCGGGCCGTTGCCCGACTGCGAAATTTAATTACCGCACTGCGGCCACAGCAGGGTGTTTGTATAAAGGGGGGAGGGGGGAGGAGGGTTGTGGCACTTGGCGTGCAAATTACGCATGTAGACCCGGGCACTTGATTGGCGTTTTCAAGGGTCACACTCGCACTTCACACTCGCCATCATCCTTTCATTCCAGCACCTTCTCCTCCATTTCCATTCCTTCGCCTCGACCCGCTGCTGCTCTACCTCCATCTCGTACGACTCGAATTTTTGTGGAGCGTACGATAAGAGCCCTTATCTGCTACAGCTCTGAGTTGGGTCCATCCATTGAGGCCTGACAACAGGTTCGTCCTATCGAGGGTTCCCTTGCAGATCGAGATACTTTTTGTTGCCTTTCAAATATAGATAACTTTAAAAGCAAGAGACATAACAATTTTTAGAATTATACATCTTTATACATCTTGAGTTTACCTATGCTATTAGAAGGTGAATATGCGATCTTAAATTGGTAAATATTAAAGTGTCTTTAGCCTTACATAGCCTTACTTTAATTTGATATTTATTAGGAATAATGTCGCAACGATTTTTTGCTCTATATTTTTCTGATATCTTTTTGTTCTAATTAGCAAGGCCAGAATGCTTTAAACTGCCGCCCAGAGCATTTTAAACATGCCAACTTTATTTTGGATTCAAATTAATACTATGTGTCAGTGAAATTGTTAGCTAGATATGTAATTAAGAAATTAAATAAATGTATAAAGTTTAGTTTTGTTTTATTTATCATTTCATGTTAAGAGAACAATCACATAAGGCTCTTAGAAAATTATAGAGTTAAATGCAGAAAACTGTTAATGATAAACTTTCAATAAGTAATGCGCAGAGTATCAAAGGTTTATGTAATATCTTTTTTTCTTCATTTCTTAAATGACTCTAATTTTGCCTCCACAAATTAGCCGTCCTGTTCCTAAGTTCTTAAAGGAACTATTTTAAGTCCAACCCAGTACGAACCTCAAGTTATTTTGAAATATCTTATATGAACTACTGTGATTGTGTAATTATAAGGTTGAGAAATAAACATTACAATATTATTTATTTATCTAAGTATAAGATACCCTATAATGACGATTTGAATTTTTGTATGTATTTATTTGATATACTTTCGTTTTGAAGATACCTAGAGTCCAAGGATTTTTTTAAATTACTATATGCGTTACTCTGATTACATTTTTATTTTTATGTATTTATAATATTATTTTCATAATTCATACATTTTTCGTAAGCTCAAAATCTTTTCGATATCTCCAAAATAATATAATTAAAATAATAAAACAAAATACTGTACACCTCTTAAAGTGCTGGAAAGAAAAAGTACAATATAACCTGGCAGTCAATTCTTTTTTTGCTGATTTCATTTCTAGGGTATCAAGATGTGTTTCTTTAGTAGCGACATAAAAATGAAGAGATAGAAACCATTCCTAAATTTGCTGGATACATAACCGGGGCTCCATTTGTGCCCGGCCACAAACATTGCAATGCATTGACAGAACTCGTTAGCGGGTTGGTAATTGCGATGGGTTGGGCTTGGGGAGGGTTACTAACGTGTTTTTGTTGTTTGTGTGGGTGTTTCTCTTTTTTTTGCTCGACTTTTGCCTGGCTTCGTCTCTGTTCTCGCTGTGTATGGTTTTTACACCTTCTGCGCCTTTGTCAACATTTTAATGACAGCAATTCCGAATATTCTGGATGCTCTTCGGGGGTCCTGATTGTGCCCATGATATCTGCCATTGTCTGCGGCACAAGCAGGTCCCCCCCCTGCCTGTCCCCCGCCACAGCTCCGCAACACCCTCTACACGTGGACTGCGTAATGTGTTTGAAGTTTGTGTGCCAGATAAGTGTCATATTTAATTTTTTCCTGCTGTCGCATTTTATTGTTGCATATTCATGGTAACTAGACTAGGAGGTACCCTTCCCCCCCCCCCTGTACTTCTTTCCCTGCTAGCCGCAGGGTTTCTATCGGCAGAGAGCCTTATCTTTTTTATGTTTCCACTTTTCTTGCCAGCAGGTTAAATGAGACGAGGCCATTACGACCTCGAGGTCCTACAACATTTGCTGGAATTCTTTTAAAATTAATTCCTGCAGAAATATGTATTTGTTATTTTAAATATAAATTAAAAAACTTTAAGGAATATTTTTTTTATTATAATTATTCTTATATAGGCTAAAGAGATTTATAAATTTGTTGTCACATTTAATAAATATTTGACAGTTATTCTCCCTTATATATATAAAGTATTCCTCGAGATACTATAATATTCTGCAGTTTATCGTTAAGAGTGATATCTATTAAGACCTCCACACACATGAGGCATCATTAATATTCCCACCCCCCTGCACACTCCCCGCTGATATGGGTAAAAAAAAAACCCAAAAGGAACTGATCCGTTGATTTTGTCATTTAATTTAATTTGACTGGCGAAAGTCGGGAACATTACGAAGTACCCAGGGCTATCGCTGGCAGTGTCACGCACTACCTTCCTATGCATATACGTGTAGTATACTCCCCTGCCTGACCCTGTCCCCGTAGAGAGATACGCCTGATACGCTTATCCAGCTCACATGTGTCTGGAGACAAGTTCATAGAGAGATTTCACGTGCCTTGTCAAAAGGAATTTAAATAATGACAAACGACGCTCGCTGCAGTCAAAGATGAAGATGAGAGCAGTCCGGAACGACCCCTTCTGCCGCACGCCCATGAAGAAGTTACAAGTAGGGAGAAGAATAAAAAAGAAAAAACCGTAGAAAAAGACGGAGAAGAGATAAAAAATTGCGGTTGTCGGTTTGTCTTAAGTTTGGGCCAAGTTTGTGGCTGTTGAAAATTCTAATGTTGTCACATTTGCATCCTCTTCATGTGTGTGTGTGTGCGTGTGTGGCAGAGAGATCACGTAGCACGTGGCAGATTGCACTGGGATTGGTTGCGCGTCCCTTCCCAGTTGGGGCAACTCAAATATTCAGTTACAGCTGCCTTTTGTTATATTCATATTATTGCGATTTAGTTTTGTTTTCCATTTATGCCACCGAGCTGCGAAATTCCCAGTTGGGTACTTTAGCTTTTTCGCATGATTTGTACCACGGTTGATTACAGATTGCAGCTCGACCAAAATGTGTTGCGTACTTTCAGGCGCGCCATGAAATTCAACGAAATTGTGACTCATCTCGGAAATCTTTCAAGTTGTTCTCAATATTTCTAATTGTTGCTCTTGTAATGTTAAATAGGATTATATATAGAAGGAAAGAAATTATTGATTGATTAGTTTAATCAATATAAGAACTCTTAAATTGAGTCTCTGCTTTAAAACATTTAAGGTCAAAAAATCTTTTAGGTTTAAGTTTATAAATATGACCATTTTGTTTTTTTAAATAAAATCTACACTGTAAAATAAGTAATTTAATATATTATTAAATAAAAGGAGCAATTAACTACAATAATAAATTAAAATTATAAATACAAAACAAAAAAAAAAGTAATGGGAAAAAATAAAAGGAGAAAGCTAAGAAAATCGAAAATATTTATTTTATTGTTGACAACTATTTACACATTCATTTATTTAATACCTTAAGTGATTCTAGTTTTAAATAATTTGAAATACGAAATATAACTTTCATCTTCGACTCCAAGAGCATGGCAAAGTCGTCTAGTTTTTGAGTTTCTTTTTTTAAGCAACTTTTTTGATTTATGGCACACACGCATTCAAAATACAACAACAGGAAAAATGCTACCGCTTTTCCTCTCCATCTCCGTCTCCGACTGCGTCTCTGTCTTTCTGTCCTGCGTCTTCTACGTCCATTTTCATCTTCTGCTCTGGCAACATTCTCCATTCGGCTTTGTTGTTGGGGCTAGTTTTTAATAGAAATATAAAAACGAAATGAAATTTATGACGGAAATGATAAGGCAAACACACGCGTACACACACACACACACACACACGCACGGGGCGGGGGTCGCTGTGGAGGGGATGGCAACTAGGATATCTCATAACGGGAATACGAAAACTTTTGGCCAAACATTTCTATTTGCAGTTTCCGTTTGTTTTTCGTTCCGTTTGTTGTGTGCAGCTATTTGAAATATTTTCCATCCTTTTTTCCTTTTCCTTTGTTTTTTTTGTTTTATTTTTTTTGTTGTACTTGTGTGCTCTGCTTTATTTTTTGGCCAGCGGAAACGGATGCGGCCATTGTTGGACATGGACAAACACAAACAGAAGCAGAGGGAAAGAGAAAGAGCGGGGTAGGGGAGTGGGAGAGCGGGAAGGATTAATGCTAACAACAAATATAACTTTATTAAAAAATAAATGAAATTTGAGCACTGTTTTGCTGGTGGCAAATCCACAAAAAGGGGCGCCAAAACTATGCAAAGAATTTGCAAGTTGAGACAAAGGCCTATGGCCCGGCCAGATCCCGTTCTCGGGCCATGTCCCCGCCCCCGCCCCTGAGGGCATGACGGAGCATACTTCGCATCGTTGTGGAGCCTGTGGCAGCTGCTGCCGCTGCTGCTGCTGTTCGAGGCTTGTTGAAAGCATTACTGACATTGCGACTGACCCGAAACTGGTCAAGACTTGTGCACAGATAGCGACACAGCAGGAGGAGGAGGAGGAGGAGGAGGGGGAGGAGGGGAAGGCAGCAGGATACACATGAGCGCCTCATCAAGTATGTGTGCGTATGCGTTAAACGGAAAACGGAAACGGATATGGATGCTGGACAACGGTTTGGTCGACAGTTGAGTTCTGTGCAGGACGGGGAGGGGTGGCATGGAGGAGTGGGGGCTGCTTGAGGGTCGCTTGGGTTCAGGGCAAAAGGCGTAAACGGTATTAATTGAATTGAATAATTACATACGCAAACACACAGATGGGCAGAGAGAAAGAGAGACCAGAGACACGTAGTGCTTGTTAAGCGACTGACAGGGTACTTTCTGCAGGAGATACGGTTACAGAGCAGGTCCTACTATATGACACGATTATACAGATATACTAATATATAATATGAAGCAGAAGCAGCTCTGGCAACCTGCGTAACTCAAATGCACTGCTCAGCTGCGGTACAGTTGCCTCATGCAGTTACTCGTGCTGCGTTTATCGATAATTTCGAGTTTTATCGATAAAAACAATTAACTTTGCTAAGCAGAACTGTATTCTTTGTTCAAGTCTTGCTTTTGTTAACATTTTGTGTATTTATCGATATACATTTGAAGTTATCGATAACACTCTGAGCTGTTCAGCTGCAACAAAAAACCAATATACCCTACAGCAGCTTGAAAAAGTTGCAACAACAACAACAACAAACTTTGTGCAACACTTGAGCTGACTTATTTGCCACCCCCTACCCCTGCCACTCCCCCCCCCCTCCCTCTGCAGCGTTGTTGTTTCTGCTGTTAAATGGCTAATTTGTTTTGTTGCACGTTGTTGTTAGTTACAGCTGCCACAGAATGTGGCATAAGACCCTCGCCCGAAAAGGGTTTTGCACAGCACTCCCCCTCTGCCGCTGCCTCTGCCTCTGCCTATGCCACTGACCCTACCCCCGCCCACAACTCTGCAGGCAACGCCTGTCAAGGACATTTGTCATAATTTACTTACACATGTACACGGCCAACTGTGGCTGTGTCTGTGTCTGTGTCTGTGTCCATCATCCTGCCTGGTTCTGCGAGTGCGTATGTGTGCGTGTGTGTGTGTGTGCATTTGACTGTGATTTGTGTTCATTGGCTTAAACGGATTGTGACACAGCCATCGTTATTAGCCGTAACACCTGTGGCACATGCAACGCCCAAACATATCACAAATACACGCAACGCAGCGCATTAATTATCCCTGTGCCCAGAGAGAAAGAGAGAGAGAGAGAGAGAGAGGATAAGACTGATTATGCTGATTATGTTGCTGCTACCTCTGATGATAATGATAATGATATAGCATCATGAATATTCGGTCAGAAATGAACTATCAGTTGAATTATACGATTTTTGGCAGAAACAGAAAGTATTCTTTTTATTATACCCGTCGACTAATGAAAATATTGAAAAAAGGGTAAACTGACTTGGTGAAAATGTTTGTAATCTGTAGAAGGAGGGGTGGCATATCTCACAAAGTTTGTATAATAAGCTTATATATATTAAAGCTATTTGTAAACCGAAGCAGAATGTTATCACTTAAGTTCTTAACCAAATATTCGAAAATTACCGATTAGCGTATGCTATGGGTATGACATCTAAAATTTGGAATAAACTTTATCTGCCTGTAATGTAGAGAAACCTTCATGGTAAATTTGATGCCTCTAGCTTTTATAATAGCTGAGATCTGCGTGTTTAAACAGACATACGAGGTTCAATTTAACATGAATTTTCCATTTAAAGAACATATTGTAAGATTATTGTGTAAGGTACAAAATAATAATAAAATAAAGACACAATAAAAATGATAAGACAATTAATATGATTAAGGTAACAGTATTATTATGTTTTAATTATTAAATTAAAAAAAATAAAAATAAATTAAATAGAATCTTCCACAATTCTTATTATTGTCATTCAAATTTACATCTAAATAACTAGAACAATAATATTAAATGAATAATATTTATAAATCTCTCAAGTTATTTTCTGATTATTTCTTTTCTTCCACCCTTTCTTCGTATTTTCACCCTCCCCCTTTGCCCAGCATATTTGCATTGAGGGTAATTAAGACTCGCACCCTGACGATTTAAATAAAAATAATAATATATATTATGGTTGGTAAGTGTATGAAGAATACGCTGGCTCTATAAGAACTCGTAATCGTACTCGTATTCGCATTCGTATTCGCATTTGCTTGACATTTTCCGGGCTCATTTATGCTGAACTCTCTTATTAATTCGATTTTTATCGTGCCCCTGGGAGTCATTGTGCGGCATTTCACGAATTTCGAGAATTGTGCATATTTCCGTCAAGGCGGGCAACCCTACTACCTTGCTCTCTCCCTTCCCCCTGGGTCGTACCCTTACCCACTGAGGGAACTCACCTAAAGCGCGTAAATCTCGTGCGTCTTTATTTCTTCATTAATTTAAGCGGCGACGTCGACGTCGACGCTGGCAGCGACGTCAGCAGCGAAGCCAGCAGCGCCAAAAAACGTACACTTCAGCGCCCAGATTTACAAAGCCAGATTATTTTATTACTGATACCCTTTCGCAGTCCGTGTAACTAGAGTTACTTAACTAGAACATGCCATAGGAACTCAGCTAATAGTGGAGATATTTTTATGAAATTTGCTGAGGAGGTGCATCTAGAGTAGATCTATCAAATTGAATAAAATTACCCAGAACATACCATAGGAACTCAGCTAATAATGGAGATTTCTTTATGAAATTTGTTAAGGAGGTATATCTAGAGTAGATCTATCAAATTGAATAAGTTTGATGCAAATGTATATATGTATTAGTATTATAAAGAAAAATAAAACTTAATATTTCTATATTTTATGTACTATTTTAATATAGCACTTCTCCATTGTTTCCATATTTATTCCTTATCTTTCTCTTTACCTTTGTCTCTCACTCGCCTTGTCTTTATTTATTTATTTTTTTTCGGTTAGGGTATCTACGATCCTGTGTGGCTCAACTCTTTGTTAACATTTGCGTGGCGCGTGCGGCGCCGCTTGGGGTGTGCGCCGGTGGAAGGGGGGCGGCCAGGGAAGGGAGGTTGGGCGGGTTAGCTCGCGATTTGAACGAGTTAACGTTAACGGTAACGTTAACCCCTTACAGCTGTGGCAATTTAGACAGTCGCCCCGTGCTCGTACCCCTGCTCATTCCCCCGTTCCCGTTCCCATTCCCGTTCCGTGCTTGTGCGACCGGCTCAGCCTTGGAATCTAATTAAAACAACAACCACCGATTTTTGTCTTTCGGGCCGTGGCTAAAGCTTTATAAATGTTTTGATTGCATTAAAGCGCTGCCAAGCGAGACGCTGCCAGCGCAGAAGGAGGCGAAGAAGAAATTCAGAACTGAGTTCTACATACAGAGATTTCTCCAAATATCCGTGTATGTGTGTGTGTGTATTGGGCTAAAGGTAACCGGGTAAGGCTGTCGTATTCATATTTCTGGCTGGTTTTTAATTGCAAGAAATCAGATAAGCCACAAGTTCAATACGCCATCAGATTTTATGGACGAAAGATTTTCAACTCCAGTGGGGAGTACAGTGCAGTTTGGCTAACATGGAAAGAAAACTCTTACACGATTTTATCATATATATCATATATATACACGTATATTAAAAAATAAAAAGATAAAGAGATTTTACCCTTTTCTGATTATTCCTATGATTTTTGTATACACATATATGTATAATAGTCCACAGTATCTTAGCATTTTTCATCTGCTTATTATGAATTATTTCTATAAAAGCTAAAGAATGTACTAAGTTCTAAGTTTTGTTATAATTTGATTAGAAGAGTTACTTCAAAAAACTCCTGATTTCTTAATGAAAAACTCTCATTTCGGCCAATTGTTACTTAAACATCACATCTAGTTTTATTTTGATTTAATTATGTTGGAATGTACCTAGATAAAAGACAATGTTGTTAGTTGGCTTGCGATTTAAAAAAAAAAAACGTTCGATAAGTTCTATAACAGCTATAGAATGTATCAGTCCGATTTAAATCCAACTTTTAACTGATTTACAGTGTTCTGCATAAGTTTCATCCAGATAGACTGAAAGAGAAATTGGCATTGAAACAGATGGACGAGCTAACGGACATATGTACAATATGGTTATAATATATGGACAACATTAATCTAGGGAGTATAAATAAATAAATTAAGTAAGTATTATTAACATTCCAAAATATTACTAAATCAAGTTCAATTTAAATGTTTGTCAAATATGTTTTGACACTTAAAGAATTAAATAATCTATATAAAGGTAATACAACAATTTTTTTAGATTGTTATGGAAATTATTTTCTTTGCTGTAAGGATTAAGTAGCGTTTGTAGCTTCCGCTGACGATTTACTCATAATTTGCTGCTTCATTGAATCTGTGATCTTAATAAAATCTTTTCAATATTTTCCTATTTAATTCTAACAAATATCGATTTAATTTAAAACAACACATCTATTTTTCGAGCATGCCATATATTATCGTTAAAAGTATTTCCGTAAAGCTAAACTGACCTATATAATAATTCCAGTTGTTTTTGGCAACTCTAAGAGTTTATTCCTTGAGTAGTTTGCACCTTTAGTCGTGCGAGATGAGTTCATTATAGACAAGTTCAACTGTGAGTGTGGAGAATCCTTGAACTAGTGTGAATGTCTATCTGTGTGTGTGTGTGTATCTGTGTGTGTTTGGGGGTGTCTGTGTTTGGCTTAGTCTATTATTTCAGCTCGATTAAATCGTCTTACGGCTCAACGAGCTTTGTCTTAATATTATGTAGATGTCTAGAGATAGTCTGGAAGCGGTCGCAGTCATATTCGCAGGACTCACTCGAGTCTCGAGTCCATTGTGCCATAATCCAAGCACATCATAAGCACATCCTTATGCAAATGCCTGAGTGTGTGTGCGTGTGTGTGTGGGTGTGTGTAGGTGTGGGTGTGTTGGTTGATAAACAAAATGTAATTTACTACAAACGGCCAAGAGAGGAGCCGGCCAAAGGCAAAGGCAAGGCGAGGGCACCTTGCAGGCGGCGTCTTTGGGGCACACGTGTTGCGCCTTGCGAGACGAGCTGTCGCTCGACAGCTGCCAGGACATGGCCGGAGTCGGAGACGGAGTCGTAGTCGGAGCCGCAGTCCTTCTTGTTGGCTGCCAAAGACAAATGTCTCTCTGTTTGCTTGTCTGTCCGTCCGTCTGTCTGTCTGTCTGTCCGTCCTTCTGTCTGCTGGAGCAGCTCCTTGTCGACTGCTCGACAATGGCAACGGCTGTGCAAAGATGATGATGATGATGATGATGATGAGTTTGTTTGAGGTAGCATTTCTTGTGGTTCTCGGGTAGATTGAGTGAGCATTTTCGGCCTGCCAGCTGCAGGAAGCAGTAAGAGGGGAGCTCACACATGTCGCTCTGCTCCTCGCCAGCTTGTGGCCATGTAAGCGATGTGTTTATTTGCTTTATTTCCTTTTGTTAAAAAACAGAAGAGGAAGCAGCAGCGCAGGCAGCAGCGCCGGCAGCTGAAGAGTGTCAAAAGCTTTGCCAGTGACTTTTCAATTCGCCTGCTTTCTCTCTCTCTCCCTCCCTCTCTCTCTTTCTCTCTCTCCAGCAATGTCACTTGCCAAGCTGACAACTTGATAAGTTCTCGAGAGTTTGCTGCGGCTGTAGGCAGGCAAGGGAGGGCGGGGCAGGGAAGGGGAGGGGAGCCGAGCGAGGAGCAGCAACTACAGCGCGAGAGCTTTGGCTAAACTGCATCGTGAGCATAGTTTGGCCGCTCTCTTTTTGCGCTCTCTCCAACACTTATTTTCCAATTGGCGTTTACTTGCGTGCGCGCTCTCTCTCGCACTCAACGCGCGCGCTCTCTCTGTCTCTCTCTCGCTTCTCTGCAGGCAAAAGCTCCTCCTACATTTCTCAGTGTGTGTGTGTGTGTGCTTTGTCACCGCAGCTGCTTTAGGGATTTTTATGACAACAACAACAGCAGCAGCAACTACAACAACAACAACAGCAGCAGCAGCAACTACAGCTACAACTACAGCTACAACTACAACTACAGCTATCGGCTGCGAGAGCCGAGCAATGGACTTGTTTGTTCTTGTAGGGGCGTCGCCATTTTGTTTTGCGCTGCGTTGGCTCCACCCCGTTTGGCGCTAGTGGAGCCGGCAAAGCTTCGTTATGCACATTATATACACTTGCTGTATCTGTATATATGTATAATCTGTCTATATATTTGTGTTATTTATGTAGTCGCCATTTACACTGCACACACACACACACACACACACACACACACACACACACTCCGGGGCACCGCTCTAGGGGTCTTTGCCCTCGCGCCTGACTTTTTCCACTTTTTCGTTGACTCTGTGACAAATAGTAAATAATTTCGGTTCATTTGTTAAATGTCAGCAGAATATACACACAGTCCTTATACATATATACATTCATATAAATATACCTTATGTATTTCACACAAATATTTGGCATTTGCATGAGCTGCGAATGAGGTAAAAAATTGCATTGCATTCGTCCGCTTTTTGTGGTTAACTGAAAGAGGGAGAGAGAGAGAGAGAGAGGCGCTGGTGAAGCTCTCATTACTTATTCTTAAAAAAAAATCCACAAAGGAAACTATGGTGATGTGTAATGCAAATTAAAATAATAAAATTTACATATAAATAATATATAATTTCTGGTACAAATCGGGATAAAGTTAGTTATTTTCATGCAAAAAACTTAATTACGTCGTTTTCTCCTAAAGAACTCAGATTTCAATAATATTTTAACAGCACATTAGTAGATCAGTTATAATAAGTTATATATTATGTATTGTCTGTGTTTTTGTCCGATCCTAACCAAATACAGTAATAGTTATTATATAAGCCAAATATGAATATATTTTTGTTACTGTATTTTAAAATATAAGGTTTTAATATGATGTATTATATTAACAATGCAAGTAATAATAATACTGTATTTTAAAATATAAGGTTTTAATATGATGTATTATATTAACAATGCAAGTAATAATAATAATAATAATAATATTGTCAACAAATTTGGTAACCCTAGCTCAAAAAATAGCTGACCATACGGACAGGCAGTAGAATATGGCATATCGACCCGGCTAATGATATTGAGCAAAAATAAATCTGTATACTTTGTGGGGTTTGCCACGCCTCATTCTGCCTGTTGCATGAATTTTCGGTTGGCGTTAAGTTACAATTCTAATCTATGAGTATTGGGTAAAAAAAAGCCACTGTAGTAACAATAATAACTATATCTTGAACAACTACAATAATTGGCCAATTGGTTATATAGTAGATACATGATATATCAAACCAATTCACCTCGTTCCAACTAACTTAAGTATATCGTGCAGTAACTGGAATTATATCTACCAAACTTCATTGACTATCATGTTGCAATCGTTGCACACGACTGAAAGAATTCATGTATATACTTTATGGAGAAAGAATTGTCTTCTAAGGTGGTAATATCTTAAACTTATATACCCCCAGTAATGGTATAATTATTAGAAAGGAGAGTACTAATTCTGAATCTAATATCAGTATTATAAATTTGATATCAATTGATATGATTCTCATTTAGCTATTGATTTGTTAGTCTCTACAGAACTTCCTGCTTTTCCAGTTTCCCCTCTACAATTTTCAAAGTTTATTGAATTGGACACAAAATAATAGAAAAATATTTTGTACAATTCCCTGAAAACAATTTGAGAGTCTCTCGTCAAAGGAACAATCGAAGAAATTCAATTAAATATGAAAGTGGACGCTTTTTCCTCGACTCCTCTACGATTGTTTACTTTGTGGCTGTTATACCCTGTATGAGGACATTGTGACAGTTGTGTATCTGATGTAGACCATTAAAATTTAATTTTATAAATAATACAACTGCGGAAATTAAGATACAATAAATATAGATTTTTTTACATTCTACAACCTTGAGTGGAGATCAATTAAGAGGGACTACATTTAAGAATTTACTATATAAAACTCTAAACTTTCAATTATTATATTACTTTCATGCTTACTTCCAATCTCAATCATATTATAAGAGATTCACGTTGGGTATTGTAAATGTCAAAATTGTATGTTCTAGTTCTAAAATAAAACTTCAAAATTGGTTTATATAATTTTGGAAGGCGTGGCTGAATTCTGAAATAAATCTCTCAAGTTACTGCAATGCAATGGAAATATTGTCACAAAATTTGCTGGCTCTAGTTCTTATCTTCTCTGAGATTAAGAGGTTCGTACAGACAAACAGATGGATAGATAGACTAGTGTTTGGCATTACAGAGTGTGGCTTCTAGTCGGGCACTTCTTGGTTCGTCTAGGCCGTTGTTAATTTTTCTGTTTGCATATTGGGTACATACTTAATTGGTAATTGGATTTGTGGGCTCGGCAGACTCTCTCAGACTCGGCGACTATTTAACTTGTTAATTTTATTGTTGTTCTTTTGCAGTCGTCTGGAGATGCATCTCCTCTCTCTCTCTCTCTCTGGCCTCCAAACCAGTCTCAAGGCCTCGTCTAATGAGTGAGTAAACAGTGGAAACGTCGCGACGTGGAGTCGGCCTCGGAGCTCGTCAAGCGATTCCTTAATTCGCGGCGAACAATGCGCGAAAGAAAGTAAAAACAAAATCCTTTTGTGCCAACTCGACTCGAGTTCATTTATAATTAAGTTGTCTAATTCATTTCGGCTTTTGTTGATATTTTCGCTTTATTTTTTTCTCATTCTCATTCTTCTTCTTCAACTGTTGTTGTTACCACAAAATCCACTCTTGACTCTCGAGCGAGAGAGAGAGAGAGAGAGAGAGAGAGAGAAAAAGAAACGTTTTCTTTTATTTCCCGTAATGATTCTTATGCCAGTCAAGTGGCTTTCTATGCGCACTTCAGTTCCAGCTGGCCGGGCCGGGCGTCCTCAAGTGCCAAGTCGACGCGAGTGCGAATCTGAATGGGGTGGGGGCTGGGGAACGGAAACGGAAATGGAAACGGCAACGCCATCAAGTTAATTTTATTTATGCGCGCACTTTTCCGAGCCAGGAATTAGCAAGCAGATAGAACAATGCAGAGCGTTCCCCCGCCCCTCTCGCAGGGAGGGCACAGCCAAGGCACCTGGTCCCAGTCTCAGCCAGAGCTTTAGCGGCAGCTCCAACCTCTCGCAGAGACATACTTAAAATGCAATAAATACAAATGAGAACGGGACAAGGCAAGTGCAATCTCTGAGGAACCTGACAGTTCCGTCCACTAAATGGCTGAAGAATATGGCTTATAGCTCGTTATTTTGACTAATTCACTCTTATCTCATCGGGCTCATGAATTATAAAATTAAAAATATTTCGAAATTTTGTGAATATTTTAAAGTGGGTCTGGCCATTAGACCGAAAATATGTGGAAGATTTCAAAAAGTATATATTATATTTTTACTCAGGATTACTAGTCAAGTCTTTTCTATCAATCTCTCTGTTTGAACAGCCAGATCTCAACTTTTTTTTATACACAGTTATTTCTAACGTTTATCCGCATAAGTGGGGACTGATGGCTGAACAGTTGGGTTGTTTGCTTTTGGTTTTTTTTCCTCCAATCTAAATCAAAACGAACAGAATAATTACTTACAATACTTAAGCAATCGTGTTATGTTTTTAAAGCAACTATCCCAGATATAAGATATAAGTCTTTTTCGATTATCAAAATATGATATTATTTTTTAACGGACAGTCTTATTTATGACTCGTTTTTCTCATAAGTTTCGAATAGTATTTCTAATCATGTTCGTTCCTTCGGTCGATTCAAATAAAAAGTACTGTGTTTAAGCTAAAATTATGACGAAAGCAATCAAAATCAAAGTCAACAAAGACATAATTAAAATAAAAAACCACAAATATAGAGAATCACAGCCGTTGTATTGGAAGAAAGAGAGATCATCTTTAAGAGTAGATGTTCTATATACTGAAACAGAAAAATACACTATCTGATTTGAAATGAAACTATTTTTTATTTATTTACATAGAATCGAGATTTATCTCAATAATCAATTAGTTAATTTAATAATTTCCAATCCTTTTCTTATAGTTATTATATAGGAAAGGAAATAAACTGTTTTTGAATTTTGTAGTATTAGCAAAGTTTGTAAAACTGAAACTTATTTGATTAAATGTAACACATATTTGATTATCAGTGATGCTACAAGTTATTTACACTCAGATTTAAGTATGCATAATCCACTCTAAAATATATAATACTGTAAAGTACTTCAAAACACACTCCAGTTTCTTCTCTCTCCTTTTTGTTGCCATTTCTTTATTGGGTTTTCAATAAGACGACGGAACGAGCGAATAAAACGCACAAATGCAAAATGTGTCGCCTAATTTGCCATTAGCGCTATAAAGGGAAATTATGAAGTCGTCCTGGGTGCACCCTACCCTCCTCTGGGTCGCCCTCTTTTTTGGCATTCTGTTGTGCCTTTGCTCCGCTTGCGTTATCGCACATTTCTTGCTCGTTCTCTTGGTCTAATTCGCCTAATATGGCCAAATGACACGAGCCGCACGAGTTCGCAGTGGGAAGAGGAGAGAGAGAGAGAGGGGGGAGAGGGGGGCGTATATAGTCGACTGGGCGTGCCATTTTTCACGGCCCTTGTTCCGCTTATCCTCATGGCTCATAATAGCTTTTCATTATTGTTATTACGCCAAGAGCTGCACTCGTAAAAATCTCCGTTACAACATTAACAAACGCATAAACAAAGCGTCGAGCACGGCGAAAAGAAGGAAATGCCACGGCTTAAGCACTGCGAGAAGAAAAGAGAAGAGAAGGGAAGAAGGAGAAGAGAAAAAAAATGCTGAATATCTCTCCCTGTATGGGGGAATCCTTGAGGACAGCAAATATTCAAATGAAGTCGCGCGATAAGCCGACTCCAAATCTGTGAAAAACTGACGGCCGTCTTTGGTGCCGCTGCTGTGGAATTCCCCCCTCCCTCTCCTGTTTCCACCTTCCAGCTCGCTTCACTACTCCCCCCCTCTGCCACCAGGCTATACGGCTTGACTGCGTGTATCCTGTGCCGCTGGCGAGGACCAAGATGCGACCCCCCTTTGGTAATGGGGTGTGATTTGTACACTTTTTCCCACTCTCTCTCTCTCTCTTTCTCCTCTTCCTCTTTCATTCGCTGCCTTTTTGGCCGCGCGCCGCGAGAAAAGATTCCTGGGCCCATCCCTAACTAAGCCATAAAATTCCATTTTACAAACTGTGAATCCTTCATGATCACTTTAAGTGGTTCGCGCGTATTTTTTTCTCCTGCTTCGCCTTTGCTTTGTTTTTCCTTCCACTTCCATCTCCCCCCTTTGCGAGGAGGGCTGAGGGCAATCATTGCCGGATACTTAAGCGGATTTGCATCTTTGCTTGTTTTTTCTTTTTCTTGCCACGCCCCCTTCCGGGCGGTACGAGATTCTTTGTCTTGTTTGTTGTCGATTTTTGCGTTGTTGTTTTGTCGGTCGCCTGCAACTTGTTCGTTTACTTTTGGCGACGTCTTCATCAAATTAGACAATGTCGCCAAACCGAGTCCACCTCCAGCCTGCCTGCTGCTACCTCCTCCTGCCCCATCCGTGCTCCTTCTTTGTTATGCTTGTTCTTGGCGTCTGTCAGTTTTATGCGAGTTCTTCAAAACTTTCCATCCAAATGGCGTTTACTTAACGTTTTGCCGTCGCTTTTGGCCACTCGCGGCCAATGCGTTTCGTTATTAGGTTAAGTGCTTTGTCCCAGCATTGTCTCCTCTCTGTCGTACCTATAGAGCTGGCCCGGAGTGTGGAATGAATGAACTGCAGTGCAAAGAGTGAGAGAGGGAAAGAAAACAGTGGAAGAACGGGCAGGAATAACTGAGTACGAGTGAGCAGGAAGTAGGAAGTGGGGAATGAAGGGCGGAAGAGTAGGGAGGAGAAAAAAAAATGGGAAGAAAGAAGAGATGAAGCTCAGCTTGAAAGACTAAGATGGAATATAGAAAAGCGCAGGATGGAATTAGATTCTTCTCAAGATGAGAGAAAGATAAATTAAGAATCTAGATATTGGGATAAGAAAGGATGAAGGTAGATCAGACAGAAAACAAAGGTTGTAAGGAGAGACATGTAATAGGCAAAGATCTGATAAATCAATAAAAAAATATTCAAATGATCATGAGAAAAAGTAGAAAGACATATTTAAAAAAAGTTAGAGTAGAACAGATCAAATAGGAAGAGGAAAACAGATATAGATTAGTTAAAATATACTATTTATTATAATAAATGAAACACTATCTTCCTGTTTAATTCCCCTTACTTTCTTTCCATAACTGTGCGAATGATCTAGGGATTTTGGGTGGTTCACTGGATATCAAGAAGGGAAATAGAGCAGCTCCTTCACTTTCTTTCGAATACACTATCTCAAATCACACATATCTATGTCTGTCTTACAGACGCAGCTGGCTCTCCCACTCCCGCAGATTGTTCCTACTTCGAGTACTTTTTAAAACAGTCCAACTTATCTCTAGCATCAGCAGAGCGAGAGAGTAACAGTACATTAGCCTAATGATTTTGCCACAGGATGCGCCGGCAGCAGCGTAGCCCCAACTTGGCAGAGCAAAAAAGTGCATGGCCATGGCGATGATGATGATGAGGATGCTGAGTATACCGAGGATACCAAGGATGCTGAGGATGTTGACGATGTTACGCAGCACATTTCATAATTCCCGCGCCATGATTAAGTGCGGCCCAGGCGAGAGGCAATCGGAGAGGGGAAAGTTCAGGCTGAGTTGAGTTTTTCTTGGGCAAAAGTTTTGCAAGTTGTTGCTGCATTGACTTGCGCTCTCTCTATCTCTCTCTCTCTATATCCCGCTCTCCCTCTCAAGATGGCGGTCGCATAATTAAGTAGCTGAGCAGGCCGGGCGGGCGCCCAACGTGGGGCGAGCACTGGTGCGGAAGTGTGAAAGCTGTTGCGCTCTTCGACTTCCCAAGGCATCGGGGAATAGAGAAAGTTACTCCAATATGGCACTCTGGAGAGGTAACCAGCCGCAGCAGACATTAGCGCTACCTATAAAAAAAAAAAGTTTGTGGAATTATTTAAATTTCTGCTATGAATTCCAGCTCTATCCATGCAGTTCTAATGTTATATTCTAGTTGAAATTCTATAATATCATTGTGCAAAATTTAATAAGTTGAGTTTAATATTTGTGTGCTTCTATTTAAATTAAATATTTCATATATCAAAGTACTCAAACCCGTTCACACTCCTGCCCATTGTTCACTTGGATATTCAAATCCGAATACGAATCCGAATCCGAATGAAAATCAAAACTAATGAAGTGAAAACGGCACTAAAATGTCTTAATATGTTTGCTGTACAAACGAGCAACCTGCAAAACGTTTAGGGGGATGGGATGGGGATGGGGGATGGGAGAAGGATGAAGGGAGACTCTGGCAGGCACATAATATCCTTGTTGATTTCTTTTCGGGCGATTTACTGCCTACACACGATGTGTTTGCCGGCTTTCCCCTTCTCATCGTCTGTTGCCATTGTGCTTGTGCGTTGCTTATCTACATACAGGGATCAGGAGCAGTGGCAGCCATCCCTGCCCCTTGCCTCTCCTCCTGCCCTGCTTGTTCCTAGCCTGATCGATAAATTTTCCATTAAAGTTATTTTTAAATGCCGCAAAACACAAGACAGGAGTCTGCCTGGCTTTGGGGAGGACGCAGAGGAGGAACGTGTGCCAGCCTGTGCCAGGATAATGTACTCGTTATGCCCGATAAAGTTATAAACTCGTATGTGCTGGCAGCGAGGGTTGCCTGGTCCCCTCCCCTCCTCCTTCCCCGCTTCTTGCCCAGCGAATTGATTTACGGCCTTCGAAATTTCAAACACATTCCAGCCCAGCCTGGCTTCCCCTTTCTCCCCTCTTGCTCTCGTTGTGCCTTAACTGTTTCATGTTCTTGTTTTTGTGAGGATCTTTAAAAATGTTTAGCGGTTTTTCTGCTGATTTGCCTGTCCGGCTAACAGGCTGAAACTCACACACACTCGCACACACACAGACACACTCCCGTATCATATGATATCATATTTGTGGCTTGTGGCTGCCGAATTCCTTTGGCTGTGCCCAAAGTTATCTGATTGAGTGCGAACTGCCAATGGTCTCAACACTCCCAGCAACGAGCACATTGCCAGGATGCTTCCCTCTCTCCCTTTCACTTTGTATCTTTGTATTTCTCTTCCCATGTGTGGGTGTGTTTCTCTCCCTCTCCCTCTCTCTCTCTCTCTGTGTGTGTTTTTGTGCGATGATCTAAAACGGAAATCCTGTGGGCAGATAACTGCCATGCATTAAGGCAAGCTCCAACTGCCACTCCCCGCCTCCGCCCCCGCCCATTTGTGTGCTTGCTATTTAGGTACAAGCTAGTGCCCCTCCCCCTCTTCCCCTATATAGGAATGCAAACCCCAAAAACCTCAGTGGAAACGTTGTCCTTGCTTGGCATCATTTTCTGCCAATTTTTTTTTGTTCCGTTCTCTCCAACTGCCTGCGCACTGTTGTTGGTTATTGAATTAGCCCAATAAACCAGAAAAACAAGACAACACACGCACACACACACACACACACACATACGCAAATGTGTGCTTTGCAACCCCTACCACGCCCACCCCCTTCCTACCCCGCCCTTGGTCGCTCTGTTGGCCACGAGAGGCGTCAAAATAACAGAGCAGGAAAGCATTTCAGCACTCGCATTTCAACGGGCCATGGCTGCCAGGCAACTCATTAGAATGTTGGCTTCCACCCACCTCCCCCCCTCCTTGCACAGCACGCTAATAGTCCCAGTTACCCTACCCCCTCCCGCTCCACTCCACTCCCCGACTCTGTGCCTGTGTCTGCCTGGCATAATTGGAGGCGTTTGTTTCGTGGACTGAGGCATTTCCCCAGTTCAGGGAGCTGTTTGCGTTGTGTCATCTCTCTGTGTGTGTGTGTGTGTGTGTGTGTGCCTTGGATTCACCTGTGTATTAATTTGTTTGCTAGATCAAAGTAACGGTGCTAAGGTTTCATTGTCAGTCATGGCGGATGAGCAGCAGCAGCGGAGTGGAGCGGGGCGGGGCGGGGCAGCCTGAATCGGAGAACGAAACTGTTACTGATTGACATAATTAAATACGTCTGCAAATGCAACACACACACACACACATACATAGTATATAGATGTGACACACATACACACACACACATATGCAGCTACTGCAAGTTACAAACAGATCTATTTCTTCTTCTTCTTCTTCTACCTCTGCACAGGGAAGAATGTTGACTGATTGAGCACACTGTGCGTATGAGTTATCCAAAGGAATTTGGTAGAAATTATTTTGCAGTTTCAATTGCACTTTGTTTTGTCTCCAGAAGCAAATAGGGGGGAGGGGTAATGGGGGAGATACAGGAAATATATGCAAGTTTAAAATTTACCAAAGCAAACTTTAAGCTAAATATGTACGGTGTAGCATAAAGAGAAATGTAACAAACTAAAGGACAATTAGAAATTGAAACAATTAGGTAAGATACAGTAAAGTAAAGCTAGGTTATTATACGTACACGCCCTACTAAATAACTAAAATAATTTATTGAATAATTTTATTGTTTGCTACAATACTAAGTAAATATTAAGTAAATAAGCGTACATTTACGATTTGCGTAGTTGGTGGGCGTGGCATATTAAATTTTAAATAAACACCATCTTCCGATGACATAGAGCAACCTTTATGACAAATTTGGTCTCTCTAGCTTTTATAATAGCTAAGATCCAAGTGTTCAAACAAACAGACAGATTGATAAACAAGGCCCAAACGACTCGGCTAGCGGTTTAAAGCAAGAATATATATACCCTAAGCCACGCCTTCATCTATTTTTTATAACAAAAATTTCCTCAAAGTTTTTATACCCTTATTTGACAATTATAAAAATGATATATTATATATTAAATATGTTAAATGATATTATGATTGAATTAATTTTACATATATCCCACTCTCGCGATTTGTTGTCTATTATCAACATTTTTTAGGTTAGGGAATTTTTTATTCGTCTTGCGCTTTCTCCCGTTTTTTTCCCCCCTCCTCTGATTTCGCGCAACAAGTACGCAAAGCTGGCGCCCTCTGGAGGGCGAGGGACATCGTGAAGCGTCGTCCGTGCATTGCGGAAGCAATTTTTATTTTGCCAGACAATTTGCTTATTTTGTGATTTCCGTTTGCCTACCCCAAGCTGGCCAAATATTTCCGGCATTTGACTTGGCTGCCCCCATTCTCTGTCTTTATGTCGTCTCTTCTTTTTTTTTTTTTGTTTTTTTCTATTTGTTTTCCTTCAGTTTCGTGTTATTCACTCATCTACTTTGCGATGCTGCTTCGGCAAGTTTCTTAAATCCTTAGGGCGCGTTTAGCTCGTTTCCCGAGAATTTCAGAGCTTACAGAAATGGAATTAAAAATGGAAAATTAATGTAAATACTTTTGGATGGTATACTACATCTATTTTGTGCTTTAAAGGAACTACAGTTTGAAAAAGGAATACATTTATTAACTAGAAGGTCTAAACTGTCATAATAAAATAACAATATCAAATTTATAAATACCTGAAAATTCGAATACATATATTTTGTGTTTTAAATGAACTCCATTTTGTAAAAGAGATAAATTTATTAGCTATAATATAATAAATAAATTATAATAATAAAATCACAATATCAAATAAATACCCTAAATCTCTTAAAATTCGAATAGGCATAGGCGTTGCCTCTATAACTCTTGCCCAAGTGTATCTTCTGGCCAAAAGCTGACTAACACCTGCTCAGTTACAGTAATGGTCAGTTGGCAGGATGGGAAAAATGATGGGGATGATGAGGGATCATACAAAAATATTACGCATTACGCTTCATTTGGTCAACACCAACAACAACAACAAGAAGAATCATGCATAAATAGCCGCATTGTTGTTGTTGTTGTTGTTGTTATCCGAAGTCATTTAACAATAATCGCGCGCATATGAAATGGACCGAGTGGCATCGCATGAGAAGGATACGAGTGTGGACGTGGATGAGGATGAGGATGAGGCTGATGATGACGCTGCAACTGCATACTCCGACTCCGACTCTGACTCGGACTCCCATTTACATATCCCGTATATATATGCCGCGTCTGACGCTGACTCGGGCTGCGTTATATAGCCGGATGTGTAGCCATTGTTGGGCTCTCATAAATTGCAAATGGCCAAATACCGTTAAATGGTCACAGGCCGCAACAGCAACAAAACGAGGCAGAAGAAAGTCGATCGCATGCGAAGGATCCATCGGCAGTGAGATGCAAGTTGTGCAGGGAAATCTGTAGAAAAAAAATAATAATTAAAAAATGTTGCTTTTCTTTACATTATCGAATATAGTTGATCTTAAGTTCGCCGAATATATTCCTATTTAGCTTCCTATGTCTTTCGACTCTTTTCTGTTATTGTAAAAGTCTATTGTTATATTATTCCGAGTATTATCATTATATTAAATTATTATTATTATTATTATATTATTAATACATGCCACTTAATTTATTTTTCGACTCTTCTGTAATTGTAAACTCCTTTTAATATATTATTCCTAAAATTAGGAAAAATAATAATAATTAAAAAATGTTGCTTTTCTTTACATTATTGAATATATATATATAAGTTATCCGAATTTATTCCTATTTAGCTTCAAATGCCTTTCGATTCTTTTCTGTAATTGTAAAAGTCTATTTGTTATATTATTCCGAGCATTATCATTTTATTATTATTATTATATTATTAATTATTTATTATTTATTTTTCGACTCTTTCCTGTAATTGTTAAATCCTTTTAATATATTATTCCTCATATTATATTATTAATTTAAGTCACCATCGCATAGAGTATTCCAGGGGTCTGATAAGTTGCACATTCCATGTCGCCAGCCTGTTGTTGTTTTCCTTTTTTTTTGGATCAAGCATCGTTACTTTTATTGCAAGCCCGCCTGGCTGCCCGCTTGGACTCTGCTCACCTTCTACTTGCCACATGCCACATGCCAGTTGCCAGTTGCCACCGTCCTCTGTGTCCAGTGTCCTCTGTATCCTCTGTCCTACGGCCATTGGCCACTGTCACACATGGCCGGAAATCGGCTCCAACACTGCATGAGGCCAAACATTTGCATAAAGTGCCCAGCACGAGAGGCGCATCGGCCAATGAAGCCAACGGCAACAGCAGCAGCAGCTGGAGCAGGAGCAGGAGCGGGAGCTGGAGCAGCAGCAGGAGGAGGAGCAGCAGAACTAACGGCAGTTCGCTTGATTTTCGATTTTTCTCACTGATTTTGCACATTTTTCAGTGTCGAGCGGTTGATCCTTTTCCTGTTTTTTGTATACCCTACAAAATAGGGGTATACTCATTTAACAGGCAGTTAGGGAGTGGCACACAGATCACTTAGCTCTTGAGAAAGCTAGAGATTCCAAATCTGGCATGAAGGTTGCTTTATAGTGTAGATATATCGAGTTCATTTTTTGATTTTCGATGCCACGCCCACAACTTACGACAATCCGTCTTGGTATATATTATATTTGTGACATTTTTGTTATAATTTTGCGAAACTGCACAAAGGGTATCTGCGAGTCGGGCACTCTCTCTACGTAGCTTTCGCTGCGTGTATTTTTTGTTTCTCTTTTCGGGCTGCTGCGACGACGCAGCGCATGTTGTTTATGTGTTTATAGATTAATCGCTTTTTGGTTAAATGACTTCGATAGTCGATGGCCGAATCGATGTCGATGTCGATGTCGATGTTGGTCATCGTCGGGCGAACGGGGCATGCCATACCGCCTTGTGGGTGTGGCAGAAGCGGCGGCGTCTGTGTGTCCGCATGTGAATATGACGCTTTAAAGTTGCCGCACTTTGTTGCAAATTGACGGCGACAGCTGTGGCAGAGGATACAATGGAAAAGAGAAAGAAATGACAAAAAGAATGAACTCAATAAATACCTGTGTACAATGTTCATATGGCTGCATATGATCTGATCAATTATATACATATATATCTTTACAATATTCACGAATTTATTTAGTATAATTTTAAAGACTTTAACTATTTACATAGGTAGTCAAATGTATTTACGCACGTATTTATATTAAACTATTAAAGTACAGTGGGCAAATACATTTCACCAGCTTCATTCGATCAAGATGTGAAATCTCTGTTAACTGTTAACAGAGACTATAAATTCTTAACATTTTATATCGATAATGTGCCAGAGCTTGAGTACGTCACGCGATTAATTAACCAATTCATCGATTCTTTTGTGCAAACATAGATAGAATGATATCGAAAATTATAGAAATCTGTTCACTTGAATGTCAAAAGTGACAAGACACAAAAAAGGAGAGTGGATCAGAAATATATTACTAAGAAAATATATATGTATATTTATTTAAGGTGTAGTCTTAAGACACATTTAGTAATTAAAGACTGTTTAAAAATAATTAAAAAGAAACTATTGTATACATAAATATATCTTGCTTTATCTTGCCGTTATTTTTTATTTTAATTTTTTTTTGTTATTAAATAAGTAAAAGTTTCAGAGTTATTATTATAATAATACAAACTCTAAAGAAGTATAAAAAACAACGTTTAAAAAAGGTCTACAAATACCTTTAAAATATAGGATTAACATTGATAAGTCGCCAAGACGTACTTAAACGAGGATTTCAGAAGGGTTATTAAAGCAGGATTAATTGACATATATATTTCTTATCCGATCGTAATAAAATTTGCAGAAATCATTTGGCTTCTGATTTACTCTCAATCTGGCAATGATTCATCTTGATGAACAGATCTAATACGAACTTCAGAGTTTGCTCCACCTAAGCTAAGACTATGAAAATTAAACTTATAATTAGTCTATATGCATATATTGTTTATGCTTATGTCTAGTATTTTTGTATTGTTTATTCGATTGAAGTGAGTTCTCGGTATTATAAAATAATAATTATTTTGCTCTTTAACTTTCGACGGCTGCAAATGCAGCTGCATTTTCACATGTTTATGCGGCACATGCATGTGATACAGGCAACCCTTTACCCCCTCTGCCAGACGCCCCTGCCCCTGGTCCCCCCCTGTTGGCTGTGCTGGAGAGGCCTGAGCGGAAATGTTAAAAGCGTTTTTACAATTCTAATTATGCAGCCGCGTCTACCGCCAAATTACAACAAATTACAACAACGACAACTCGTTTGGCACTTGGCATAATTAAGAGTGTGTCCCAGTGTGTGTGTCCCAATGTGTGTGTGTGTGTGTGTGTGTGTTGCGAGTGTGTGTGCCGAGATTGTCGCTCTTAAAATGCATAAAAAATAAGAAGAGGCAGCAACAATAACGAGCAGGACGACGACAACGACGACGACGATGACGGCATTTTAAAAGTTTTACAAATTAAGACATGCGACAAAAGGGGGCAGGGGATAAGGAGGAGGAGGAGGAGGCTGGAGCGGGGCAGGGGCTGCTGGGAGCCAGGCCACAGTGTGGAAGGGGTACGGGGCCAACGTCGACTTTGGGCGTTGTCAGTGCCGCAGCCAGTGACTATTTCCGTGTGCAACCCCCTCGCCCTCCCTCTTTGCTACCCGCCACTGTTCCACTCCCCCACTTACTCCCCCACTCACTCCCCCTGTCTAAGCGACCCTCAAACTGCTGTGAAACACTTGCTGAGCTCATGTTAATCAGGTTATGATAATTATTTGTAACAAATTGTTGGAAAATGCTCGCTGGGAGGGGGAGTGGGTGGGGCAGGGGAAGCGGGGGCTGGAGCGGTCGAGAGCGCGCAAACGGGACAACAGGCGTGGCAGGGGTGTAGAGGGGGGGTGGGGGGGTTGGCGCAGGCTTTTGCAATTAAAATGTGTAAAATCCACGACGCGACAGTGGAAAACTTTATGAAATGACAAGGCGCGGCGCAAGCGACATTTTCATTAAAACAATTAAAATTTAAACTGGCGTTAAATTATACAGGCATTAAACGGGCAATGGGACGGGAGAGAGGGTGGGGAGGGGGAGGGGGAGGAGGACTGACACGGGCGGGCACAGATAAGGGCGGATCTCAAGTGCCGCAGCGACTATTTCCGTGCGACACGAGGCATGCGGCATGGGGCATGGGGCATGTTCGCCGTCGCTCGAGCAGTTTGAAGAGGCGTCGCTCAATTATTCAGCAGCAGAAACTAATACCCAAAACAGAAGCAGCTAAAACTGAAGCCGAAACAGAGACAGAAACTGAAACAGAACTGAAACAGAAACTGAATTGGAAATGGAAATGGAAAAGTTTTGCGGGATCAGCGCCGCGTGTCACTTTGTCAGTTTGTCACATCACAAGCGGCGCTGTTTGCCTACAAATTAACTTCGTCGCAAGTTGCCCAACTACACACACACACACAGAGACACACACACACAGAGACACACACACACACACGCTTCCACAACTTGGCCAACTCGACTGAGAGTCAAAGCAAACCGCAGCCAAAGGCAGCGCCAAAAAGTCATCCAAAGAAGTTGACATTTTCGCTTGATTCAGATAGTTTTCCTTTTCCCACTTTTCCGCTTTTCCCACTTTTCCACTTTACTCCCCAGCTATGACGAGCCTGGCACCTGCTCGATAAAACTTTCGAGTTGACAATTAAGAAATTAAGTTGCCACTTAGGCAACTGTCAGTGTCGCTTTGACAGCCTCTGCCTCAGCCTCTGCCTCAGTCGCAGTCTCAGTCGCAGTCGCAGTCGCAGTCTCAGTCGCAGTCTCAGTGTCAGTCTCAGATATGCACGCACTCATCTCGACTTTCCAGCTCTTCTGCTTCTTCTACATGCTCTATAAGCATGGGATACATGGGACTCTATAATCAACTTGACGAGTGTCGAGTCGTAGATAACACTCTCAACTACTTTAAGCTAAAGTACCAGATAAATAATTAAATCTGTTTCCATATATAGTGTATTCACTCCATCATGTGAAATGGCAGTCTGCTTGTTAATAATTCTACTCTTCCAGTCAGTTAAGCCTTAAACTAAGGATTTTTCACTCAATAAGTACAATTAAATAAGAAGATGTGAACTTTCCTTGTAAGAACCCATGATTCATATCATTATTCCAATTTCTTTTATTATTTACAATCTTTTTTAAGACAATCGGTAAATTTTGTAATGTTACAATAATTCTTAACAGTTCTCCAATTAATGCTGCTATTAAAAATTTAATCTTATAACACATACATATGTGTAATTTATCTTTGCAGAAGATCGAGTACTTGTACTTTCTTCTTACTGTTTCTTACTTTAATCTAGTAGATTGTATATAATAATAATATAATCCATCATTATAATCGATAATTAACATATACTTCATGTATGTACATATGTATGTGTAAAGATCCTTCTACTGTTTCTTACTTAAATCTACTAGATTTAAGGCTAATCTATCTATCTATTAATATAACATATAATCACAAATTTTTTTTATATCTAACGTTAGCTATTTCGACTTTTTAACTTTATTATATGTATGATTAGTTAATAATTATAAGTTCCTATGGAATCACTTTCCCACATTTTCTTCTCATTATATAATTATTTATTTTTAATTTCTTCCAATAATATCTAGTTTTTAAATTTCACTTATTTCTGCTCATTTTCCACATATTCTGATTTCTCCATCTACTAGAGATCTGAATTCATACATTTTTCTAGTAATTGTTTTTATGCGATGTTTGCGATCGATTGTAGATTTTTATGATACATATATATTATGATATATATATATTGATTTAATAAACTTTCTTTTAAGTATATTAAAGAATCTTTTAATTTTTTTTTAAAATAATTTCAAATTCATTTCTAATTTCCCCCATTTTTATAGAGCATTTGCAGTTCGTTGGGGCAGTTCGTTGTTTCACTTTCGTTGGTGTCTTGTTTGCATTATCAACAGACTAACACCTTACCAAGTGTGTGTGTGTGTGTGTTCGAGTGTGTGTGTGTGTGTGTTTGTGTGTTAACTGATAGCTGCTCTTTGCAATAAATGCCACTCATAATTAAATCAAATGTTTGCCCGTCTTTCACTTTATTCCATCCCCCTTCCCTCGCCCTCTCCCCCCGCCGGGCAAAACTTTTGCTACTCACTTTTTGCGTAAAGCTTAAACATTAATTTCCTACATGCTCAGCCCCCCCCTGCCCCTGCCCCTCCCCCTTCCTTCATTCACATTACGCCCCTGCCCCGCAGGCGACGGCAGCATATTCACCTATCGCATTTACTTTATCATTGGCAAAAGGTAAATAGACTCGAGCAAAGTTTTCCCTCCTCCTCCTTCCCGCCCTGCTCCCGGGGGAATTGTTCTTCATATGCCAAGCCAGCGAGCTGCTCGAATACGACAACTACCCACAACCCTCACTCCCCCTCCCCCTTCCCAGCCCACGCCTCATTCATAGTTTACCGTAATGAGCGGCAACGCGGCAAGCGTATCATTTTTGCCTGTACATTTTTAGCATGATGTGCCTGATGTCTGCTCTCTCCTCTGCTCGCTCTCTCTCCCGCTCTCTCTCGCTCTCTTGGCATATGCGTGGGCATATGCCGGCATAGTTGAATATACCGTTATAGCGCTTGATGCTCTCGCGTGTTTGAGCGCGTTTGGCATGCCAAAATGACATTAGTCACACAGCCCGCGAGGCTCTCTCTCTTACTCTCTCATTCTCTCTCTCTCTGTGTGTGTGTTTGTGTGTGTGCAGACAACTTCATTTAGCATCCCATACGCTACTATGTGGGTTAGTTTCCCCCTCCCCCTTTACATTTATCGCATCGCTTTGTTTGTTCTGCCGCCACGTGAAAGCTGCCGCTGGCGTCGCTGCCACAGCCACCGCTAACGCTGCCTCCGTCGCCGCCTCCACCGCGGCTGCTGCTGCCCCCCCCACTGCCCACAATTTTGTCGGCACATTTTTTGGTCTGCCATATGAATTTTCGGTTACGTGTGATTGGCGTGCGATTTGAGGCCGTGTGGCATGCCGCGTCGTGCGGCACTTTAAAGCGCAATCAACGAGGCGAACTGCGAAATTGCAGAAGCGTTATTTGCACAGATAAATATAGCGATAAATGGTAAACAATTAAGAAATGAATTTCGGTGAAGTTTATCGATATTATTCATTGAGAATCGGTGGATATTAATACATATATTGTATTAAATTGTTTTTAAGCGATATTAACTGAGGTAATCGATAAAATATTATTTAAACAAGAGCTATGGTCGAGGGTACTGCTATAGAGCAATAAAATTCTATATAATTCTTAATTTTACCTAGTTTTCTTTTTACTTACTGAGGCGGGAGGAAATGTCAAAATTATAAAATAAATTTGATTTGAGCAATTTTTATTAAAATATTACACAGCCCCACAAAAAAATTTTTTTGTCATGATCTGGGCATGCGGCATATACAGTTATATGCAGTATTTTGGTTCGCTGAATTTGAATCCGGAATCACGTCATCACGTCTGGACTTCGACATAACCTCACAAAACTGACAAATTTTCAAATACATATCTCCAAAAAAATATAAAATCATGATCTGGTCATGCGATATATGTTTTCACATGTATTTTGACCTTCTAAATTTGATTCTTTAATCAAAATGTATCCTGCACGTCTAAGTTTCAACTTAACCTCAAAAAACGTGAAAAATCTTCAAAGCGCCAAAAAATAATGGGGGGTCATGACCTGGTCATGTGATATATGTTTTCATATGTTTTTTGACATCCTTAATCCGAATCCGAAGTCAAAATATTTCCAGGACGTATACTTTTCGACATAACCTAAAATTTTTTTCAAAAATTGTTCAAAAACTGGGTTTTTATACCCGGTAATCATAGAGTAGAAGGGTATTATAACTTTGTTCAAACCGGAAATGTATGTAACAGACAGAAGGAGACATCTCCGAACCCATAAAGTATATATATTCTGAATCAGTATCAACAGCCGAGTCGATATAGCCATGTCCGTCTGTCTGTCCGTCCGTCTGTCCGTCTGTCTGTCTGTCCTTCCGTGTGAACACCTGGATCTCAGCTATTACAAGAGCTAGAGCTTCCAAATTTGGTGACAATATGTGTTATTACTGCAGGCTGATCAAATGTATTTTGGATTTTTGCCACGCCTCCACCAGCCCCCATAAATTGAAAAAAAATGATTACAGCCGCAATATTAGCTTTACAGCAACAGTTTTATATATACGTTATAAGTATCTTGCGGACGTTTCGTTGGAGTAGAAATCGTTCAGTAGATTGGACAATAAATATGGAAGATATTAAGGAAATAGTAGTGCCATGTGACCACGTGTCTTTGTCTGTTTTATTATGTTAGATATGCAAGATCCAGGTTCAACTCCGGCGGCAAGCACTTTTTTTCAATTATATGTACCAAAATTATTGCACTGATTATCATTGCAATTTTATCGTGGTTACATAATAGCTGCAGTGGCTGCGTGGATGTGGTCGTTGACTGTCGAGCGGAAGGGTGCGAGTTCGAATCTATGCGAATGCAAGTGGGTTTTTGTGGGGTACTACCTTTTTTTCAAGCTTTTCAAATATTTTAAGTTTAGTATTTTAATTAAATTGAATTTTAAGGGGAGTGAGTTGGTATTGTCTACACGCACACACGACACAATAATAATTTGTTTTTGTCCTCTACGACAAGCTGAATGGTCTCATAATGCGACTTTGCCGGCCCAATTCAGAATGCGCTACTGGCTGTGCGGTTATAGTTGCAGACTGCATAGTTCGAGTTTTTTGGAGGTCCATGGTTGAAGTTCAAGGTTCAAGGGTATATTAATTTTAGCCAGAAGTTTGCAACGCACCTTAGGAGACATCTCCGACCCTATAAAGTATATATATTCTGAGTCAGCATCACCAGAGGAGTCTAAAAATGGATGTCCGTCTGTCAGTCCGTCCGTCCGTCCGTCCGTCCGTCCGTCTGTTGCAACGCAAACTAGTCTCTCAGTTTTTGAGCTATCTCCATGAAACTTGGCACACTAGCTTCTTATTGCTGTACGCTGTAAATAAGTCGGAACGAGCCAGATCGGACCGATATATCGTATAGCTGTCATAGAAGCTATCGGCCGATTTTTGTTGTTTTTCAAGATATTGCAACAAGATTTGGCAAATCTTATTCTTATTACGTTCTTAATGTGCTGTCAAAATTGTATCAAAATCGGACCACTATAACATATAGCTGCTATAGGAACAATCGGCTGAAATCAGGGTTTTTGTATGCAAACCTGTTTTGTTTTTGGAAATACCGCACAATATCAATACTTTTTAATGTTATACAGTAACCCGCCCTTAGTTTTTCCATTTAAATCTCACACGTTTATATTCTATAGCTGTTATAGGAACAATCAGTCAGTCCGTCTGTCTTTTGCAACGCAAATTCGTCCCCCAGTTATTGAGCTATCTTCATGAAACTTTGCTCACAAGCTTCTTATTTCTGCCCTCTTTAAATAAGTCGGAACGGACCAGATCGGACAGATATATCGTATAGCTGTCATGGAGCCTATCGGCCGATTTTCGTTATATTTTATATTTTGTATAACTGCAAGGGTATGAAACCTTCGGCCAGCCGAAGATAGCCTTGCTTTCTTGTTTTTTGTTTTTTCTGTTCTTATTCTTATTTTTTTGCATTATGCTATATCTTCTTTTAAAATCGGTGTTAACGAAGTTTTTACTGTATTTAAAGACATTTAAAATCCTTAGTGATATTTCGCAGCAACACAACATAAACGACAAATCTGGTTGAATATATAGGCATAGGGATGTACATATATAGGCATAATATAGGCGTTTTTTTTACACATTCATAATTAAAAACCCTCTGATAAATTCTGACTGGAAAGCACTACAAGCAAAGTGGCAACATCTAATAAGAACCACGTGCAACTTTCATAGTCAGAACAAATATGAGACTGTGAGACGTGTTTTTTTCGCATAGTTGTAGCGGGTATACCACAGTCGGGCGCGCTCGACTGTAGCCTTTCCGACTTGTTTGTGTCTGTAGTCATTTTTTCCAACTTGCTGCTCCCCCATTCTTGCTCACCCTAACTTCTTCTGTGTCTTTTTGACACAGTTGGCCATGAAAAATGTATGGCAAATATTTATTTAAAATTTGTGGTCAGCGGAGAAAATTCACCACGAGTTTTCAATCAGTTCATTTGTGGATCGCTTACAGTACAAACGTCTGTTTACATATAAATATTTTTAATAAAGTATAAAAATAAAAATGTCTCTAGACGACTACTTCTATAAGGTCAAGCGTCGTCATCCACAACTTGCGTTCAATTGTGGGCAAATCTTAAAAATGAGAGAGTGTTACAGTCCGACAAGAGCCATAACACTCTCGCAGATACGTGGTGAGTTTTTCTTCTTTCAGAGAGAGAGAGAGAGAGAGAGAGAGAGAGAGAGAGAGAAAATACAGAAAAGTATCTTTTAACCCCTACCTCATTGCAGATGAATATAAGAAGTTGACGGAAGAGAAATTTCCCTGCATGGGTGATCCGTATGTGGAAATGATCTTTCTAATCTCCATACCGCTGATCGCGTGCTATTCCAGTGAGAGGGGCACGTTCCGTTTTTATATAATCCAGCAGAATGAGGGTTGAGCTGAACTAAGAAAGAAAATATAATTTGTCTCTAAACTCATAGAAAAAATATAATTTTTGTGTTGCTTAAACAATTTTACACTGATTGTTTAGAGGAAAACCGAATGTCCACCTTTGCACTAATTGCCAACAAAAAGTTCTTGCTTGTTCAATTGTTTATTTTAGTTAATCTTCACTTGTTGCAATTTTAATAGTCGAATTATAGAATAGACGCGTGTGTACATGACCAGTAGATGTGTAAGAATGGTAAAGAATGTAATGATCAATGCTAGAGCAACTAGCTTTTTTAAGCATGTACATAACAGAGTCATAACAGAGTTGCAGTCAAAACAAACAGTGGCGCGAAGCATTTACATTTAAATATAAACTAAGCATAAAGTTCGGGTTCTGCTCCCGACACTGATATTTCGATAGTTAGTTATAAGGTAGAAACCCTCGTACTTAAAACATACAACTTTTATGGGAACGATGCGTAGATTTTGGCACAGATTATAAAAAATGTATAATGCAATAAATATAATAATTATATAATACCCTTTACCTGGTCCAATAGCTCTATGTTATTTGCATTTTGTACTTCATTTCTTTGTATTTCTTTGGTTAAAATTTGTATCAAAACAAAATGAGTATGGTATAACGTTGGGAAAATTTATAGCGTTTTTTTCATATCCTTTGTCGATAAAAATTTTACAAACTTCTCAGATTAGAATTCTAAAAGAAAATGCTAAAGTTAAAAATCAAAAAAAGTGTATAGAATTCCGTTAACTTTAAAATAATATTAAAGAGTGAAAAATTCGAAAACAGTTTAAACTGATGATCTGGAAACGAAAAGTCTCGCTTGAAGACTGCCAAAATACTCGACTTGCGGCGAAGCCATTAAAGGCATTTTGGCGGCCTGTTGGGAAATTCAGGGCGCAAGGGGTGGGTGGGGGCGGGTCCATTAGCCCAGGTTGACATGGACATAGGAAATTGAGAGAGGGAAGGGGAAAGGGAAGAAAGCAAGGAGGAAAAAAGTGGCTGGGCAAATGTTTGGCAACTTCCGGTTTAAAATGGCTCTGGCTGAGCCATTTTGTCAAATCTGGCAGTTATTATGCGCGTTTGTGAGCAGTTCAAAAGGTCAAAGGGAGAGAGGGAGAGCGAGAGAGAGAGAGCGAGAGAGTTACAAAAGGTGCATAATGGATGTTGTGTGGGAGGAGGCAGGCGGGGCAGGTTGGCGATAAGAGCGCTGGGGCAAGCAACAAAGGCAGCGTTGGCCATGTAAGCGATACCTAATTTCCGTTGCATGTTGAAGTCGAGGTGGGGCGTCTCCCTCCTCCCCTTTTGTGGGGGCTGTCTTGCATTTTATTAACAGAACACTCGCAACTCCTGTTGGCCAGGACATCAGTTCTCCGGGGTCTGTCCGGGTCTCTTGTCATGCTTCGAGCGCAGTGAGCTGTGCGCTTTTATAAACTTATCTCATAACATTAATTGTGGTCAACACTTTTGGCCATTTGGCCTGACCAGCACACACACTCGCACACACACACACACACTCGCACACAGTCGAGATATGTTTACATTGTCAGTGATTTATGCAACAGCGCCGCATGCGCCATAAATACCGAAATGCCAAAAGTTTCGCACAGGTGAATATGCCCCAGGAGTGTGAGCTGAGTGTGTGTGTGTGCGTGTGTGTGTGTGTGTGTCTGCTCCCAAGTGAGCAACTAAGCAGCAAAGGGATCAACCACTACGCAGTCGGTCGGGCAACAACAAAAGGCCAAGGCAAAGTTAAATATTTAAGCAGCCCCAGCAAAAACAACTCAATTAATTTGTAACGGTTCGCCTGAAGTTGCCCACCCCCCTTCATCCTCTATACTCAAGTCCCCCTCTGGCAGCTACGCCACTGACAATAATACACTATGTAGTATCACTATATCAATCGCATGACGCGACAAAAACACGCAAAACTCGAGAGTTTTTCTCTTCTCTCTCTCTCTCTCTCTCTCTCTCTCTCTCTTTTTTCGCCTCGTCAGCAGATTCGACAATGCGAGCAACTGTTGCAGTCACGCTTACAGTCGCAGTCACAGTGACAGTCACGGGATACAGTTACAGCAACATGCTCATTAAACGATTTGCAGTATCCTGGAGGTGGGGGTGGGGGTGGGATGGAGTAAGGGATGGGGGGTGAAGTGCGACAAAAGAACCGTTAATTTCTTTTTATAAACCTGCTGGGAAACATTTGCGCAGCGCTGCAGGCAAGGCAAAAGCGAAGAAAACGCCCAAAAACAAAAGAAAGCCGCACAAAAAACAGGGTGACTCACGCATTAGACAACTGACAGACTCGCGACATACCCTACACAAAGTTTGCGAAACACTTTGCAATGGGAAACTCTTCAGCAAAGTGGTTAGACCCATCGCTGATATGGAGAACCCTAGTACGATCTATCTCAAATGTAGCACTTTCTGCCTGAATGATGTTAGTTCCGTTGAACTCTCTTCCACTCGAGAGTTACAGGTTGGCAAAGATTCACCTTGGAACTAGTCGGAATCGGTACACCCCACAAGCTGTTCTTCAGGGTATAAGCGACATTAAGAAAATAAAACTTAGACACAAGATAAATATCATGCACTGCGGACTTCTAGGGATGGTGAGGGGAGAGAGAGAGATAGAGAGAGAGAGAGAGAGAGAGAGAGGGAGAGAGAGAGCACCCCCTTCCGAGAGGCAAACAACTGCTGTAATCAGCAGTTAACAAAATATAAAAACAAAAAGGACAACAGCAGACAAGACAAGGAGGGAGGAGGAACCCGGGCTGGGACTGTGGAAGATGCTGAGCTGGAAGGGATGGGAGGGGGAAGGGGGACCGTACGAAGGACAACACTGTGCGCTAACGAGCAATTAGATTTCATTCTAAGCTTGGGAATTAATTGCAGCTTCCCAGCCAGCGCCACGGGTTGCCGCCAAAGAACTGGCCAAGTTGAAGAGCCCAACCGAGGGCAATGGGGGATCGGAATGTGGGAAGAGACTAGCACAATGCCAGCGGGATGTGGCAAAGTATGTGCCATATGCTTGTCGCTTTGTGATTCATTGAGAAAATGGCCAATTGGCGTGAATGGAGGCCGCCAGTGGAGAAGCTGAACTAGGACAGCATGGAAAGGAGAGCATGCAGAGTGTTGGGTAGAGGGCGGAGGCAGCTCATCTTCACACTACTTGACAACGTAAGCACCTTTCGAAATTGCACATTAGCACATTAGCTGAGCTGCCATCCAACAGATAATGAGGTTAGGCCGAGGTCGGGTGGAGGATTCGAGGGTTCTTGGGGGACTGCTCGAGATTAATTCTTTATTGCGGCACGGTCAGCGGGCCAGGGCCAACTGATTGTCAGTTAGTTTCGGACAGACGCAAATAATTGGGGTCTGTCCAGTTGCGAGCCCGTTTACGAGACCGACATCGGGTGTTGCCTATCAGCGTAACGAGCTAATAAGCCCGAAAGGACTCCCCCAGGCATGGAGCCGGCTTTAACGTGTGTAATGTCTTATATTGTATGATATGTGTTCTGCCAAGAATTGAAGTTCTTCACTCGAGTTTCCTCCGGGTTAAATTGCCACTCTATACAGTCCTGATACACTTTATCGATATCCTTACTCTATTCAAGTGGCACAACTTCCACTTATATCTATCGAGTTCCTAGCTTCGAGTATAGCCTAAGACTTTAAGACGGCGTAGGGAACTAAGGTGGTTCCTATGTTCCTGTTCCTATTCTACGGGTTTCCTTGTCAATAAGGTTTACCTACAGAATTATTATTTATTTTTCGCCTATATTCCCTTTATCGACTTGAATATCTTGATTTAACTAATTATCTTCCGAACTTCGACCCTTTGACTCCGGTTAAAGTTGAATTTCCAATTAGCTTGGAAATATCCGAGTATTCTCCCAGTTGGCTCTGGTATTGAACTAATTGTGCGGCTCGTTGTCTGCCCCCATCAAGGTAAATCACAAGCACAACCGAACCTGGTCGAACGAGGCTAACCACATTGACGGGTCTGGCAGGGAGGAATGTGGGGGAGTGGAGGAGTGGGGGAGGGTAAGGGTAAGGGCGCTCTTATCAATAACCATAATGATGTTGAGATGTCGAAATGTGTTGAGTACACGGCACATTGCGGGCTTGTCTAACGAGCGCGTAAACGGGGCGTGCAATTTCCCAAAGCCATTAAAAAGTCGAGCGATAGATGAGAAGCGCAAGGAAAAAATTGGCAAAACGAACATTAAGATGGCGCCAGGAGTGGGAGTGGGACTGGGAGTGGGAGTGGGAGAGGGAGACGGGGACAGGCGTGAAATTAAATTGAACAACTTTTGACAGCTAATCTGAGAAGCGAAACTAGACGGCAACGTCGTTTCCCGCTGATCTCTCTTACACGCATTAAATTTTAATGGAGCACTCAAAGAGTCTGCCACAAGATGCCGTTAAAAGAAGCTATACCAGGGGGCAGGGGGTTACCAAGTTCAATGGGGGAGTGTTCGGAAAGAACTAATGAAGCCAGCTGCCGACTGGTGGTGGCCTTACCGCAGATGCAAATCAGAGTAAAACCAAAAAAGAGCAAAGATTGAACACAGTAAAGACAAATGGGTTGGTTGCCAGAGAGAGAAAGAGAGAGTGGGAAGAGTCAGAATTCCCCACAACACTGGCGTCTGCCAATCGAACCCATGTCCAACTAATCCGCTCTTAATTAAAGATTGCCGTCCACACACCCCCCCAAACCTCGTGGCACAGTCGAAAGTTTCCAACGTTCTCCCATCTCCATCTCCGACGACTTCGCTTGCAAATAGACTCATACTTAAAATTCTCCATATTAAGTCGTTGCAAACTAAAATTTTGGTCTGGCTCGCCGCTGCTTACCCTCAAGAAATAAATCTTTGACAAAGCTGCGCCGCAAACTTGTTTGTCTAAGCAACTCCCGCAGCCCTCCCCCCTCCCCCACCGACTTCCGTGCGACCTCCTTCCGCTCAAGCATTGTCCGACTTGACTTGGCCAGCAGAAGGTGTTAGGACACCCTGTGAAAGTGCTCGTAGAAGGCAGAGGTAGTGTGATTTTTTCTATTTGAATTTTTTATTTCCGATAATTTACAAATTTCTATTTATTTAATTTCACACGCAAAAACCAAGCTCACTGCGATATCTATCGATATCTGACGATCAATGTTAAGTAACATCTCTGCTCTGTTACAAGTATGTTATTTAACAGCTTATGTTAAATTCAAAAGAGTTGATGTTTGTTCTGTTACAAGTTACATGTGCTATGTTATTTAACAGCCTATGTTAAATTCAAATTTAATTATGAGTTATGTTAATAGCAATCGGTAATAGCAATATCGATTACATAATAGATCGGAATGATTTCAACTTAATATCGAAAGCTAAAATACAAAGCGATGCAAGGCTGGCATTTTACAGAATATCTGTCAGTCGAGTATACTCAACCAAGACGCTTCAACTCGTTCCTCTCTACCGTGTACCAATATGTCTGGCCACCCAGGAATGGCAACGGCAACGGCAACGGCTTCAGCTCGAGCAGGACCTGGGACCAGGGGTACCGGAGCTGGGCACGTGATAAGATCATAATCCCATTTATGTCTTTACTTGGGCGCGCAAACTTTTGTGGCGCTCGAAGGGTAACAAGACGCCGCTGTTTATATTTAAACTAAGGTCAGAGAGCACTAAATCAAGTTGTGCCACTCCAACTCTCTCTGTCTCTCTCTTTGCAGGCAGGCTGAGGCGGGAACGGACCGGGAGTCGAGTCGAAGCTGTTAAGCGGCTTAAAACTATTCTTGGGCTTCCACTTGGGCAATTGTTGATAAGCGCCCAGCCAAGCAGCCAAGCGACAGTTTTGCATTCGAACAAATTTGAGACTTTTGTTAAGAACTTTTCGCCCAAGAAAGGCGACCAGAGATGCTAAGGATGTGAAGGATACCCAGGATGTGCCAGCTGCCCAAGGGGTGTGTGGAAGAGGAGGAGGGGTTGGGGGGGAGACCTCTGCGTGTGCTGTCGATTTTATCAGTCGACCACGTACGGCAAACAGCAGAGCGAAACAAAAGTTGCCACAGCCACCTGGTCACGCAGAGCGGAGAGAGTATGAAGAGTATAAAAGATAGGGTATCAGGAGAGTGTGTGATGCGATGCCAAGTAAATGGAAACTGCAGAAAAATATAATAATAATAGGATTTTAAACTGCGTATGCTCACTTTCAGTACATCTCTGGGGAGTTTACTATAGTTATTCTAACTATACTTATACTTGTATAGGATATTCTTATACTTGTATAGGAGAGTCTTATACTTGTATAGGGAGATACCATTCTATATGGAACTCCCTGATCAAATCTCTAGAAGAGTGTGTAGACTCCGCTGTCTGCTCATCTCTTCAAAGTTTTCGTTTGTCTTTTTGCCTTTTGTCTTGTTTCAGTTGCCACACACTCGCGTGTATCTGGGTGTGTGTGAGTGTGTGTGTCTGGGTGTGTGTGTGTGGATATGCAGCTGACACAACAAATGAGCTTTAATGCGATTTGCTTGAATGGACTCAGGATGTGCGGGTGTTTGTTTTGGTTCTTTGGTCGGCCGCAGAGTTCTCTGCCGAAGCCAGTTAACTGTAACTAATTTGTTGCACAAGTTGGCAGCCCCGTTCCGGCATGCATGCCATAAAATGGTCTAGTATGGTTAGGTATGGGTGTGGGTGGCACAGGGTGTACAACAGGGTGGCCTGCATTGAGCAATTTTATGCTGCACTCTGCAGTTTGCAATCAACTCGGTCTGCGGTCCGTGAATAACTTGATTAGGATTGCATCCGTCTGCTCTATACGAACTCTTTCAGGGATCTTCAAGAGTTAAGCTGCCGAACAAGTGAAGAACAAGTCAATTTCTAAACAACAATTGGTTAATTAATTATGTTATTAACACAATATTAGCAATTTGGAATTTTGAAAGCTGTCTCTTCTAGGAACAAAAAAAAAGATGCAATCTGCTGAATTTCCCTCTTCAAAGATAAAAGGATTTTAGAGTATTGTAATACTTGAATTGTATTTGATAATATTCTGGGGGTATACAGTTTATGATTTAGTTGAATTTATTATTATAAATTGAAGGTATATATGCCTATATACTAGGTCACGGCAGAACACTGCAATAATCGCAATTTTTATTTTACTCTGATCGCATTGATGGCATTTCTTTTTTTGACTTATCCGCAAACACCGCAAAAAACACGAAATAACCGCAGTGACTCGAAACTTTTTTCTGATTTATTCATATATACTCATATGTCTACTATATATTATATACCTAATTTTATTCCAAATTATTCCCGCTTGATTTTCAATTATTTTGCGCTTGCCTTAAGCTATTCCCGGTTCCCGATTCCTATCGCAGGAGTCGTAAGTTAAGCCGTAGTTGAATAGTTATGGGTGCATTGACTGTTGATTGAGCCGGGCAGGGGGGGGGGTAAGAGGAGGAGCAGGTAGGTGGAACAGGGTTGCCCGCATGGGATTCACTTGGCCAGACAAAACAGGACACAGGAATGAAATCGTTATCAGCTGGCGAAATTGTTCTGCGGCGAGTGAGAAAATGTTGCACGGAAACTGAAATTGTGCGCCTGTCTGACTGCATCAGGGGTGTGCGACAGTGTGTGTGTGTGCCCCATGTGTGTGCGAGTGTGTGTGTGTGTGTGTTTTTCCAATGAGGTTTTGTTTCAATTTCCTTTCGATAGGCCACAGGCAAGCCGAGCCCAGGACGCGGGCGTCGACAATTTCATGCATAAATTCATTCGCTGTGTGTGTGTGTCTCTCCGTGTGTGTGTGTATGTGTGTGTGTGTCTCTCTCTGTGTGTGTGTGTGCTTCATGGCTGACTGAGATTCGAGTGAGATACTTCCTTCCGCCGCATTTGTTTGTTTTGACTGTACTCCCGCCCGTGTAGCCGCTCTAGTCCTGGCTTTTTCTACACCCTGTGCCCTATCCCGTGCCCACCCTGTGCCACCTGCCTATGCTGCCCAACCTCTACCTGCTCCGCTTGTCGCTTATCACTTACCCGCTCCGCCGGCAGCCGCAGCTGCCTGGGCGGCTGATGATGATGACTTTGCATCTAAAACAATTAAGTTTCGTTTAAAAACAGCACAACAACAACAAGAGTAAAAAAAGGCAACAACTACACACACACCCGACACACACTCGCACACACACACACTCGTACACATTCGTGTGTGGCCAAAACAATTTACATACTGCGCATAACTTGGCTTAAATGAGTTTTGCAACAAATTCCAACAGGACGCACTGGAGGAGGAGCAGAGCACGACGTGGACGTGGGAGGTGGACATGGACGAAACGGTGACAGTGTCCACAAAAAGGGAGCAAAAAAAGGGAGAGAAAAAAGACGAGAATGTCCAGCGACGTCGCTGCGATTTGCAGCTAATCCCTTATGGGCATTTTGTCAGGGCCGGCTCTGGCTCTGACTCTGACTCTGACTCTGGCAGGGTGTACAAGCTCGTCAGCTCGTCCGAGCAATATGCATGAGCAGCAGCATCCTGGCCTGCCCAGTCCAGAAGAGAGAGGAGAGTGGGAGAGGCAGGGCGATCCTTGCCAGGCTCATGCAAATTTCATGGACACGCAGAAAAAAGCGACACATAAAAAATGTGAAATACATTTCCTGTCGTCTAGTCACAGCCAGCCAGGCTGGGCAGGACGCAGCCTCGACGACGACGACGACGACGTGGACGACGACGACAAGTGCGACAAGTACGCCCGCTGTGGGCGTGGCACATATACAAATACAACGCATGCATCACTGGCAGAGCAAGTGCTGTAAAAAAGTCGTGCACACAATTTATGTGCCCGGCGGGGGAGCGAGGAGGAGGCACGACAGCCTCGCTTATCCCAGCTCCAGATAGTGGACAACGAGTCCACGTTACACTGCCCCCCCTCATTTCATCCGCTCCCCCACAGTATCCTTGCCACACGGAAGAGAGAGCTGCAAAAACTTTGCTGCCGAATTTAATCCAATAATAAATGGAATATTGCTGACCTCGGGCATTAAATTAAATGTTGTTATCAGTCGAGTGCAGAGAAATTATCAGGCGGCGGCTTGCCACGCACACACACACACACACACACCAAGAACACTCTTAACCGCTGTGTGTGTGTGTGTGTGTGTTTGTGTGTGACCTGAGTTATTTACGCTGCAACTTGAAGTATTCGCAGTGTGGCGCACGAAGCGAAAGCAGCAACTAGTTCCAAAATGAAACGGAACCAGTTCATGAGCGAGTCGCATTCATTAGCAATTTGGAATAATGAATAAAGTAGAAATTGTAAAAAAAACCCCGACTTATAACAGAGCGAACACATAACAAAATTAATATTAAATATTTTTATTTTATTTAAGATTTAACTTGATTTTATTTGTAACTCTTATATTATATACAATTATGTCATTATTAATTATCAGTCGACTGATCAAATAAAATAAATAATTTAAAATAAAAAAAAAATAATTATTCAATGCTTGCTGGGTTTACCATGCAACTTGAACTAGATCCATATACGAACCATAGTTAGTAATAATGCTTAAATATTTTGTTCTAGCGTAAATTTAGCTAATTGCAAAGCAAAATTAAATAACTAGTTCGCACTGTTAGAAAAATTCAATGAAAAAAGAACTGGAACTAGTTTTTATAAGTATACCAAAAATATTACTAAATATGTTTAAGCTAATCTTAACAGACAATGTCATAAATATTTCAAAGAACTAGTTCACACTAGTTTTAGTTAAAAATCTGTGCTGATCTTAAATATCCTCTACACTCAATGTGAACTAGTTAAAAAAAAACACATTATAATTTCAACTGATATTCTGCCTTGATTTAAAGGAACTAGCTATGTTGTTAGTTCCGCAAGTCAATGTCACAAACATGAGTCTTGTATTAAAATCCGCATTGACTTACATGAACTGGAACTAGTTCACTAAATGAGTCCACCTAAATTCTTCTCTGCTCTGTGCGAACTAGTTCCGCCAGTCGAAGCCCCAACTCAGTTGTGGTTACGCAAATTCGTTGCCGCTAAAACAAAAGCAAGTTGCGGCTGCTTCAGAGTTGCCACCCCACGCGAGGAAGAGTTAAAGAGGCTGTGGGGTTGCCAGTGCGTCTGTTTGGCCGGATATTAAGCTCGTTTGCATATAATTTGCGATGCAGAAACAGAAACAGAAGGCGAGGCACAAACTGAATCCGAATCTGATTCTCATTCTGATTCAGGCTCAGAGAGTCGCAGTCGGAGTCGGAGACGGAGTCGGAGTTGGACTCGGAGTGTGCATCAGAGACAGATGCGATGCCGTCGCAACGAGGCTCGTTGACGCTGTTGACGGTTTTTTGGGCACGCCGCGATAAGAACACACACATTTACTGCTGGGGCATGTGGCATGAGGCATGTGGCACGGGGGATCCTTGGAGTCATGGGCCTGAGCTGGCAGTGCGGCATTAAGAATCCGACAGTTGTTTTTTGGCCCAGAGTGAAGCAATTAAGTTTTGTGGCCACTCGGAATTATCCGACTGCGGCTGTCCCTTTTTGCCGGCATTGTAATTGAGCCGGCTAACCGTTTGCCCACTTGCCACATGCCACATGCCGCATGCCGCATGCCACACGCCGCAGACAGTCGCAGCGTCAGTTGGCTCATGTGGCGAATTTATGAGTGGCCATTGCAATGGCACGAATCATCCACAAGGAACCCTTCATTCCCTTCAAGAGCAATTCCCGCTTACTTGGCAAACACGGAATATTGATTATGGAAAGGAAGGTATCGATGGGCAGAAGAATGGAATGAAAGAGATATGTTATAATCAGATGCAGATATACTGGCAATATTATTGTAATTATATGAAATACCATAGAGACCTTGAGATCGAACAAAGAACGTTATATATGTGAGAAAAGATGAATATCTTTAAATTATCAAGCAATAAATGAATAAATTATAAACTAATTTAAAAAAATTTTAAAATATAAAATCTAATAACTTAAATAATTATAAATTTAAAAAAATTTATTTATTTTAATATTCTTACTTCTAACTTAAATTATATTATACTTATATTTTTAATTTAATTTATATTTGTAATTTTCTTTTTTAATATCTTTGAGTCGACTGCTCTTAGTTAAAGTTGAATAAATAAAAATAAAAATATCTAAATATTGATATAAGTTGAAGTAGTATAGATCGATAAAGATAGTATTAATAGATCCCAGCACTCCAATCACTTTACTACTTTACAATGAATCGTTAATGTTTCATCGATTTATGGGGCAGAAAGAACCGTAACCCAATTCTGAAAATACACTTAAGACTCTGCAAAACATATAAGATTAGACTCACAGTTAAATAGCTCTAGTTCTTATAGTTTCTGATAATTAAGAACATATGTATATAGTATATAATACGTTATTATAATTTTTTTTAATTTTATATTTTAATATATTTTTATAGTTAATTTTTACTCTACCTTTGGTTTTAATTTATCTTTAAACAGTTTTTGTATAAACCAATCACTCAACTGCCCTTAGTAAACTTAAATAAATAAGTAAATAAATAAATACAGCTGTTGTCAAAATCACAGTAGTGCTGATATCTCTCCAATATTTTCCTAAACCCTTGAAGAATCGAGTTTCATTCACAATCCTTTGAGTTAAGAGCTGCTCCTTCAGAATGTAGTACAATTTTCTCGACCTATTTCAACTATTACTTTTATATTTCTTTTTTTTTATATCTTATTTCGTTATGAAAGAACAGCTTAATATACTATATTTACATAGAACATTATTAAGCAAGAAATGCAGAAGTTCACAATAATGAAAAATAAATAGAATATGTACCCGGATTCTCAAGACGAAACATACATAAAATCAATAAAATACAACAATTAATTACTTTCTCTGTCATTCATATAAGCTTAAGTTAAGTAAGGAACAAACTTTTATACCTTCGAAAGTCAAATAGGTAGCGCCGTTGCGTTTTTAATGAGATTCAACTTGAAAATCATAAACAAGTTTGGATATTCAGCGACTCTTAAGTAATGCACTCACACTCACACTCACACTCACACTCCTACGCAATATATTTGTATTCAGCTCAGTCACATCTTTACTATATAAGAGTCACATCACCTGCTTGAGGAACCCGACTGCCTCAGGGTCGGAATACATATATCTTGGGTCTTAAGTGCCAACTCCTTCCGACCTAATGTGCTGCCAATCGGGCAAGTCTTGAAACTCTCCTGCATAAGTTAGCACACACACACACATACGATAAGGAGGGGGAAGGGGAGGGGTGAGGGGCGTCTATCTATAAGAAGGTATGTGAATGCTTTTTAATCCTTTCTGCGTGACGGTAATCGCCCGAGAGACTCGCAACACATTGCGGCAATTGTTTCAGTCGCAGTCTTAGCCAAGAAAGGGGTTGGTAAGGGGAAGGGGTAAGGGAAGGGAGGGGGAGTAGGGTAGGGTAGTCTGCCTGGCGTTGATTATAATTGACTTTGGCTGACTTAAGTGCCGAAATGGAAATACCGTGTACCGTATTCAGTTCATAATTGCCAAAGACGTCAGTCGAATTTACATATGTATAAGACACACACACACGCACACACACTCGCACACACACAGATGTGCCCCAGGCAGTAGCATTCTGTCTTCCATTCCGCTCGTCATGGCGATGAAGCCGAAAAAGACGCCTGATTACCCCGCAGCAAAATCAAATGATGTGCAACAATTTTAATATATCTCGAATCTTTCAGCCCGTGCTCGTGCCTCGTGTCTCGTCCCCTCCCCGTCCAGGGTTGTCCTTGGACACTGGTCAATCTTTCAATCTATTGCCATGGCGGCTAAGTGTTGCCACTTGCCAAATGGAAACATTCCACACACACACACACACACAGATTTCCGGGCAAATAGTTTCATTGCGAGTGGGAACACAATGAGAAGGCAAAAAAGGAAAAATGCGAAAATAAAAGTAAAAATTCAAATGGCAAAAGGGGCAGGAGCGGGATTGCCATGGTAGCCGGACTAACTCCCACTTCCACGCTGAGGCGTGTTGCAAACAAAAAGCCATTTCAACTTGCACCATTGCCACGTTGCCAGGTGTAGCTCCTGCTGCTTCAGCTGCTCCTCCGCTTTGAGCAAGTGCAGCAAAGTGGCATAAAAAATTTGTACGCTCGCGACGTGCCTCCTGGCAGCAGCAGAACAACGAAGATGATGATGAAGACGACGATGATGCCATCAGGCTGATTAAAAAACTTTCGGATCAGCTGAAAAATCTGCATCCGTCCAGGTTTGGGTGGGCGTGGTGGGCGTGCTGCAAGTGGAGCGGTTCAATGTCCTTCGTAGCTGGCGCTTGCGGCGATGCGTCCACAAAATAATTGATCCCCAATGTCTCATTTAGCTGGCACACACACACACACACAGCAAGGCACACACACGGTGACCGTCTCGCGCACACCATACTGGCCACAGTTGCCCCACTTGCCCCACTGGCGCGCTCCCAAATTGAAGTCCATAACAAGCGAGGCGACCGCCTCATAAAGCAATTAAGTGCATGTGGCTGGCCAAGCAGCAGCAACGTGTTGGAATACCCCCAGCAACAACAACAACAACAACAACAGAAGCTACTCAGCACAGCCTGGACTCCACATTCCCGACCTGACTCTGCTGCCCCCCACTTGACGCTCCCTTTCCCGCTTGGGTCGTCTGTTTGTGCGCGCGGTCAACTCGGCTTAGTGCGAGCTCAAGTAATTCATAGCATTATACGAGCCATGCTCGGACGAAGGGCAGCCAGGAGAGAATGTTTCCTGCTCCCTGCTCCTACACATATTCTGGTGCATATATTCTGCTTGGTCCATGCTAAGGGTCACCTGTTCATGGTCTTCCCTCGGGGCAAGAGAAGCTACAACTTTGATTTTTATTCACCTGAAGAGTAAATAATATACGGAGTTTTATATGGAATATAAATTGATACCCTTATCATAGTTAGAGTTTTTACTACGTACCCCTGCAGTCTCCCTCTTGAATTGTTTTTTTGCTATATGTATGTATTTTAAAGATTGTGAAATAAATTGTTAATTTGTAATTCAAATAAAAATTATTTTTCTCTTATTATTTTCAATACTGAAGAACCCTAACACTCGAAAATTATCGATTTGAGTGATCGTTGGTCGTGGCATGGAATCTTTTGATCTGCGTATAGTATAGAGGAAGCTTTATGCCAAATTTAGGAACTGTCACTTATGTAATTGCGGAGAACTCGACGTTCATACAGACACACACGCATAAAATTGAGAGCGCTACATACTATATACTAAGCAATATTTGGGAGGTCTTGATAAGGAGCATGGTGAATTTCACTAAGAGTCTGTTATTAGTTTTAAAGAGAAGACCCTACTAGTTCGTCTTACTTTTCTAGAACGCAACTTTCCGGGTAACGCTCTACATCGACCAGGGCGGCAACGAAACACTCGCTTGCCTCAGTATAGAGTAGGTTTACCTGGTGCCAGGCCCCACGGCAACTCATTGCATTTGACTTAATTTGTCTTAACAGCTGGAACAGCCCAAGAGCTAGCTATTCCCTGGCTAAGGATTTATTTTAACATTTCCGGAGGAACAGTTTTATTTGAGATATTTCTTGAAGCACTTCGATCGACTTATCGGCTACTTATCTAGATTCCAGCTTTCAGTTCTTTGGGGTTCTCAGAGTTCTTTTAGGCTAGTATTTTTGTATCCAAATTTGGTAGCATTAGCTGTTATAGTTTCTGAGATCTACATGTTCATACAGACAGAAAAACTTGTCGTAGATCGACTCTGCTGTTGATGTAGATCAAGAATATATATCCCTCTACCAGTTCAATAGGTTTTAGATTTAAACAAAGTTTGTTTTACATGTGTATGTTACCTTATGAGTAAAGGTTATATGGATGTAATGCATCTTGAATAACTAATCATACTCTTCCATTAAAACATTACAGGGTATACAAAGCTCGCTAAGTATTTCGCACATGAATTGGCCAAAAGTGATTTATGAGTTTTGGGGGCAAAGCAAAGTGCAGCAATAATAGCGATTATTAATAAATAAATTAGAGCTAAGGGAGCTGCAATTGTTGTTGTTGTTCTCGTTGTAGTGTGACAATGTGCAGATAAAAGTAATTAACGCCTATTTGGGAATTTGTGACACTGTGCGCAGTGTGGGAGGGGGAGGCGGTCAGCTTAAACAATGACCATGCTGTCTGTGTGTCTGTCTGTTTGTCTGTCTGTGTGTGTGTGCGTGTGTGTGTGTGTGTGTGTGTACGTGGTTCTATAATTATTGACTTATTGGCCATAATGGCATTTAAGAGTCGAGCGCCAGCCGAAAAATATTTGCATAAAATTTGCATTGACAACAGTTGAAAGCAATTGAAACAATAATTTCGTCATTAATGTGCGCCTCACCGCCTCCCCGCCTGCCCCTCTTTCCCACCTGCCCCACTTGCATAATCCAGCCATGGCCCTGGCCCCAAAATGCAGCACCTTGTCCCGACCTGCCGTGCTCCGCCTGCCACCTGCCACCTGCCGCGTGAATTGAAAACGTGCTTATCGCTCTGCATCAGCAGCGTAGGGCCAGGACCCTCGGTGGGAGCTGCAACGGGACCCGTCGGGTTGCATTTTCAGTGCGAATTACGGCACACCCTGTGCAATTGTTTAATGCGTTTAATTACATTTGTTGCCCGGCACTTAATGTTTTTATAATTAATAGAATCAATATTGATATTGGCCCTGGCAGACCCAAAGGCAGCCCGAATGCGAATCCCGATCCGGGTACTCTCCCCTCCGTGCTCCGTGCCAGCTGCGGTTAATTGTAGATTAAAAATGTAGCGATGCGGTTGCATTTTCCACTGGTTTTCCGCTTGCTCGGGCAGGCGTTAATTTTCTGGTCAAACTATAACCCGCAATAAAAATATAAATAAATGTTAAATCGGCACGACATATACAATCTATAGGGGGTAAATACAATAAAAATAATGGAGTTACAGTAGAGCTCAGCTAAGTGCAGCGCAGGCATTAGAAGGGACTGCAGAAAGAACTCATGAATCAGTTAATATAAGCCCTATATTGTATAAGACTCTGCAGAACAGGGTGAACAAGGCGATAACGATCAATTAATTATATACTCTAACAGATATAGAAAATAAAACATATTTTTACTTTATGCACAAATAATATATAATTATGTATAAATAAATAATATACCACTTTTCATAAAAATAAAAATTGGTTTATTATTCCTTTTAGAGTACATTTTTATTTTATTTATTTATTTTTATGTATTATAATATATTTATATTTATTATTATTAGTATTATTTATATTTTATGTTATATTTTATTATTAAAATTACTTGGCGTGTAATTTGGCCAATAATCGAATCCAGTTGGAAATTTATGGTAATTTTAAAATAAAATAAATAAATTAGGCTTATAATGAATTGAGATTGAAACTTTATCTAATCCCCATTTATTTATTTATAGTAAGCTTGCAATTGCATTTATCGATAGTTTCGTTGCCATTTATCGATGCAAATGCATTCGTGGGCAGAACACAGACGTTTAGCTGTTGTAAATAATCCCCAGGTAAATCGCACTTTCGGGTTACACTAATTGAGCCCCGATTGTACTGGTGATTATGCAATGCATATGCGAGTTAATCGATTCGGCTGATTAAAATGCAATTTTTATTTGTTTATTAATTTAATTTTTTTTTTATTTTTTGCGATTGTTGAACTGCAAATAAATTTAATGTTTGTCTTTGGGCGACGCATTTAATTGCATATTAAAGAAAAATCTCAAGCGGAAAACACATGTGGAGAGCAGAGTGGGACGGGAAAGGGAACTGGCAGTGCAGGCGTGCATGCCAAATGCAGACTGGATAAGCCGGGACCACACCCCTCCAGCCCCACAAGTAAAGCTCGGCCCGGAAAAAATGGGGGAACGCTTTAAAATGCAGGCAGCGTAAAAGATTAGCTCGATTATTTCAGCTTGAAGGCGTCCGACTTTGCATTGCAACGCAGCGCACACCGCACACGGCGCGAGTTCAAAGGGTTCATGTCCGTACCCCTCCCTGCCCCGGAGGAGGGGAGAGAAGCCTGTCCGAAAGTACTTGCCACTTGAGCATGCCACGCTGGGGCGACTCTTGTTATGCTTCGCGTTCGGGTTTCGTTTCGTTTCGCGTAAATGTTGAAAATGTTAACTTAATGCTGCGATTTGAAATTTACACATCGTTATATGAATATGAAATGCGATGTGGGATTTCAAATGTAGCCCGGCAGCAAGTGAAAGCGGGGAGTACCCAAGATGGGCAAGTGGAATGGGGAAATACTCGAGCACTACACGATTGCGTTCTGAGATCAACTTGGGGGTTGTTGCTGCCCACGCCGGGTGGTAAGTTCGTCCCCTTGCCCAGAGTCAAAGATAAACGATAATACAGATTTTATGGCGTTATATCTTTCTGTATCTAAGCGAAAAAAAAAATAAATGAAATGCGCGTTTGATTATAAAGTTAATCGGAAAGTTAACAAGTTTTCTTTCTTATGTATAAAATAAAAATATAATACAATATTACGTTCTTTTTGTATATATTCTTTAATCATCGAATGGTCTAAGCAAGTAAGAAAGCTACAGTCGAGTTTGATAAATGTAACACAAAAAAATCCTTGAAGCATATTTTAATACTTATCTAAAATAAAGAATTATTTAAAAAAAACTAAAAATAGTATGGTTTTCCCTGTAAAGAATGGACATTAAACTGCTAAACGATTAAATACAATATAATTAATAATAAAGATAACGATTGAGAAAAATACAATTTTCAAATAAGAACATTTTGTTGATTGAAGCTTGAAGATTGGAGTTATGTTGGTTTTGGGGTTGCAATTTCGAAGTGCAGGTAAAAAGGGAGTGTAAGTGAAAAAAAAACGTATGTCATGAGTAGCAAATTGAATCAGTTTGCTTGTCTATCAATCACAGTAGAATTGATTGACGTGTGACTAAACAATACAAAATTATTATAAATAGGAATAAACAGGATTCATCTAGAATAAACGCTATTTTAACTGAATATGTGTATGTGTCTGTGCTCAAATTAAATTAAGGTACTTTGCTCGGGTTGATTGATCATGATTGACCAGCGATTGATAATGTGATGTAGGCGGAGAAGATGCCAGCCGAACGATAACGCGTCAATTCTTTAAAGCTTCTGCATTATGAGTTGCAGGATTGATTGATTGATTAATCAACTCATCAATCACATGACCCTGATTGATACCATCATCATTTCCCAGCAATACATCGTCGTTGGAGCACATCCGACTCTTGACTGCATGTATCTGACTAGGATTACATTGGAACTCGGAACGCTGACATCGATCACCACCACCAGTCCCAATATCAACGCATTCATCCCCTCCACCTTTCTCCTTCAAGTCAAGCGGCCCGAAGGTCACACTGTCATGTCTGTGGATCGGAGGAGCCAAATGATCGGAGCTACCATTAACCTCGATATTCTGTGGGCCTTTTGTATCGCTCAAATCATGCGGGTGCGGCATTCCGCTGGATAACGTGCTACCATAGTTGGGATTGTAGCTCTCATTGATGTCATACATAGGTATGTCCGTGGGACCGACACTCGGTCGGATGAACTGCATCATGGGCATGAGCGGCATGTTGGGCATCATTGGACCCGTGGGTTGCAGGAAGATACTGTTTACCTGCTTGATAATCACTCGCTTGGTGGGTGTTGGGGGTTCCTGCTGTGCTGTGCCACCTGTTCCCTCATCCTGATCCTCCAAGGATAACGCATGGTGACTGCTCTGCCTACGTTCGTGCCAGGTTTCCGTTTCGACTGCAGCATCATCATGATTGTCTTCGAAGTCCTCCGAGTCACTGCCCATGACAGAGGAGCTGCGACTCGACGAGTGCAGACTTATCGAGTAGGTGTGGCCCACAGATGCGACACTCTGCAGGCTGCATACCTTGGCCAATTGCAGGACGGATGCGCTGTCGGAAGAGTGCTGCACCTGCTGAAGCAGCTGCTGCTGCTCTTCAGTGGCGCCCAATCGCACGCCAGACGAGCAATTGGATAAGCCTCCAAGCAATGGCTTCGTCGGATGCGGTTGCTCCTTCGTTGTCATATGCACCGCTCCACTGTAAATGGGACCCGGATGCCTCGGACGATTGTTGCCGGACGAGCCGAAGGGGCTGCGACAGGGCATGCTGAAGGTGTTGATGCGGTAGCCATAGCGGGATCCGTGTGATCGGGGAAGCTGGTGGGCATGCGGATAGGCATGCATGGAAACTGGGAAGAGAAGATCGATAAATTGTGTAATATGTGCATGGTCGAGAAAGGAGAAGGGAAATATATAAAGAAGTGTGGAAGAAAGGGGAATGAAGAGGAAGGAGAAGTTTGGAAGAAAGAGGAATGAATAGGATAAATAAGGAAGAAGGATGAAGAAGGATGAAGAAGGATGAAGAAGGATGAAGAAGGAGAAAGAAGGATGAAGAAGGATGAAGAAGGAGAAAGAAGGAGAAAGAAGGAGAAAGAAGGAGAAAGAAGGAGGAAGAAGGAGGAAGAAGGATGAAGAAGGAGGAAGAAGGAGGAAGAAGGATGAAGAAGGATGAAGAAGGAGGAAGGAGGAAGAAGGAGGAAGAAGGAGGAAGGAGGAGGAAGAAGGAGGAAGAAGGAGGAAGAAGGAGGAAGAAGGAGGAAGAAGGAGGAAGAAGGAGGAAGAAGGAGGAAGAAGGAGGAAGAAGGAGGAAGAAGGAGGAATAAGGAGGAAGAAGGAGGAAGAAGGAGGAAGAAGGAGGAAGAAGGAGGAAGAAGGAGGAAGAAAGAGGAAGAAAGAGGAAGAAGGAGGAAGAAGGAGGAAGAAGGAGGAAGAAGGAGGAAGAAGGAGGAAGAAGGAGGAAGAAGGAGAAAGAAGGAGGAAGAAGGAGGAAGAAGGAGAAAGAAGGAGAAAGAAGGAGGAAGAAGGAGAAAGAAGGAGGAAGAAGGAGGAAGAAGGAGAAAGAAGGAGGAAGAAGGAGGAAGAAGGAGGAAGAAGGAGGAAGAAGGAGGAAGAAGGAGGAAGAAGGCGGAAGAAGGAGGAAGAAGGAGGAAGAAGGAGGAAGAAGGAGGAAGAAGGAGGAAGAAGGAGGAAGAAGGAGGAAGAAGGAGGAAGAAGGAGGAAGAAGGAGGAAGAAGGAGGAAGAAGGAGGAAGAAGGAGGAAGAAGGAGGAAGAAGGAGGAAGAAGGAGGAAGAAGGAGGAAGAAGGAGGAAGAAGGAGGAAGAAGGAGGAAGAAGGAGGAAGAAGGAGGAAGAAGGAGGAAGAAGGAGGAAGAAGGAGGAAGAAGGAGGAAGAAGGAGGAAGAAGGAGGAAGAAGGAGGAAGAAGGAGGAAGAAGGAGGAAGAAGGAGGAAGAAGGAGGAAGAAGGAGGAAGGAGGAAGAAGGAGGAAGAAGGAGGAAGAAGGTGGAAGAAGGAGGAAGGAGGGTGGAGAAAGATGAAACTCCCTATGCAGGGTACTCACCCATCGGTCTACCCCAGAAACTCAGCGGAGTCGTCGTCCCACATGGCGCCATCATTCGCTGTCCGTTGGGGGAGGAGGAGAAGTGTGGGCTCGGATTGCCCTGGGTGCGGGTGGGTGGTGGTCCGTGCAGTGGCGGGGGCGGGAACATGGTCATGTGCATGCACCAGCAGTGGTAATCGGTCTGCGTAGACGCGTTGGCGTACATGGGACGTGGCTGTGGGCGGACGAATCCTTGATGGACTGCGCAACTGCGTCGACTCTACTCACGTTTATGCGCGCCAGATCCTGCGGCGTCAGGCTGTGCGGATGACACGGCGGCAAGAGGCCATCGCTTGCGATCCATGGGGGGGAGAGGTGCTGTCGGAGCATAAGTAAGCGAGAAGTAGGCAATAAGGCGGGGAGTGCTACATACAGAGGGCAGGAAGAGACTCGGATGCAGGGGGGTGATCTCCAGTATTGCTGTCGTGTAGGCGGCCATTTGCACCTGCGTCATGTTGGCGAAGCGACCTCGCAGCAGCGGCAGCATCAGTTTGTGGGCACGTATCATGAGGTTGCGCAGAGTGGCAATGTACTCGGAACTGGAGAGGCTGCACTCGGTCACCTGGCGGGCAAAGTCGTCGAACGAAGGAAACTCCGATGAAGGGGAAGGGGAGGAATTCGCTGTCGTCGCAGCAGGCGATCTGCTGCTCAGCCCCCGTGGATCTTGGTACTTCTCCTCCTTGCACTTGGGCAGCGTGTGTCTGCAGTCAGCGGACATGGCGGCATACGAGTAGGGCATCCACTCGCCGGCAGGTTCACTCCGGCGCGATCCCAGGATCTGTTGCAGCGGCTGCACCGTCTGCACAGGCTGCTGCGGCGTGAATGCCGCCGCTTGCCACCACTCGCGTGGCTGCTGCACTTGCTCCGCTTCCACATAGTCGGCAGCTGAGTGCGCATGCTTCTGCTGATGTCGATGCTGCTCCCGCTCCTTCTCCTTATCTTTCTCCTTGGCCAACAACACGGACGCCGTCTTGTTCGCGATAGTCACCCACCAGTCGCACACGGATTCCGCCAGGGGATTGACTTGTGGCTGCGGTGCCACCACAGCGGTGGCCACCTTTTGTTCCGCCTCCAGCCACCACTCACGCTCCCGCTCACGTTCCCGGTGCGTGGTCGTCGTCGTTGCTGCGGGTTGTGGCGGGGGCGGTGGTTGCTTCAGCTCGGGCTCCACAGGCTTGCTGCACTCTCGGCGCAGCGTCGTCTTCGGATCCAGGTCGGACCACCACTCGCCACACGCAGCAGGCAGCTCCCCCGCGTTAGTCGTTGGCGCCGGCTGTATCATGTTCATGTGCCGCCAGAGATGGCTCTGCCCAGCCGCTTGGTCCGCTGTCGTCTGAGCAATGAAGGCGGAGATCATTTCCTCGATCTCGCGCCAATAATCATACACCACGGAGATCGAATTCGGCAGTGGCGGGGGTGGGGGTGCTGCTGGAATCGTCTTGGCTGGCGGTGGCTCTACATGGCGCCAGTAATTGTGTTGTGGCTGTGGCTGTGCCAGGCTCTGCGCCTGGCTCTGCGGTTGTGGCGCCACTGCGGCGATGAGCTGCTCAAACCCGCGCCAGTATTCCCGCACCGCCGTTGGCTGTGGCTGTGGTTGCGGCTGCGGCTGCGACTCCTGCTGTGCCTGTGCCTGCGTCTGTGCCTGCTCCTGAGACTGAATCGCTAGTGTCTCCGCCAGTTGCTGCTGCTGCTGGGGTTCCAAGCCAGTCCACAGTTCGTTGGCAGGCGGTAGAAACTCTTCGGGGACGGAATCCTTAGGGTCCACCGAAAGAGGCTGCTCCAGCTCGGCCCAAATATCGGATAAGATTGTTGGTGGCGCGGTGCGTTGGTTTAGAGGGACGGGAATGGTAAGATCCATGTTGGCCTCCGGCACCAGATGCCGCAGGATGATCTCCTCCACGCTGGGGTCGATGGCACGTGGTGGCGGCGGGGCATACGAATGCGGGTTGATCTGAGCTGCCTGCTCTAGTGCCAGCAAATGTGATGCATAGGAGCCCATGGGATAGAAGACGGGTGCGTAGGGCGACATCTGGCTGCTTATGGGCAGCATGGATGGTTCCTGCGCCGCCGCTTCTTGCAGCAAACTGGACGCAGGTGGCACATGGACAATGTTGGGCAGCAGCTCGCTTACCATGTGCGGGGAATTGCAAAAGGCAGGAGCAAGTGGCAGAGGAGCAGGGGGTGGTGGTGGAGGAGGTAGAGAAACAGCTGGCAGAGGAGGAGGAGGTGGAGGTGGCGGAGGTGGTGGAGGAGGCGGAGGTGGAGGAGGAGGCGGAGGAGCAGCTGCTGGCACTGCCGCCTTACTATAGCTGAGACTGAAATCGTTGGAGATAAGCGTAGCCCAGTTCGGGGAGGAGGAACCAACTGAAGGATCTGTCATCTTCTTCGACTGCGGCTGCAGGTCGGAGAGTAGAGTCAGTTGAGTCGCCGCTAGATCTTTGGATTGATGTCACTCACACTACTGCATTTGCTTGTCTCGTGTCCGCTGAAAGGGCTGGCAGTTTCCGTGTCCGTTGGCCTGTGGAGAACCTGTTGAATACACAAGAGTAAAGTATCAGATCTGGACAAGATCAGGCTCCCCAATCTGTATAGATGCACGTCAAAGTGATATGTGTCCGACGCTGCTGTCCTAAGCCCAAACGTGCCTGGCATACTACGCACTACACAACCCTACAGCGAAGGCCACTGAAGACGCTCACCCCTCTCTCCCCCGTCTCCCCTTGTCAACATCCCCTTCCCTCCTCCGACGCTCGAGTACATTTTTGCAATTATTTCAAATATTTTTCAACACGGCTTTGAGAATGCGACGTGCCGACGAAAGCAAGATGAGAAAAGTATCAGGGGGAGGAAGTAAGAAAAAAAAAATACAAGTCTTTTTATGACAAACTTGTAATACCCTGTAAATTGATATTCATACGCATTCATATGAGCTGAGTTGAAAGAGTCTTAAAAGTCAACAAACACGCAGGAATCCCTGGTATAGTCTGAGTTGTAGATCCTAACTGTAGCTGAAAGAAGAGGCAGACGCTGTTCATCATACCCTCTGTTGCTCAGGCAGCGTGAAAAGAAAAGCCGAGTAAGCGGGAAAAACAAGGAAAACCCTTTTCTCGTTATGCCAAAATATTTTTCCACATTTTTATGCTGTGCATATTTTGCGCCACAGCCTGGCGCGAAATTAGCGGCAAGCGGCGAGGGGCAGGAGGCAAGCGGCGTAGGGCAGGAGGCAAGTGGCGAGGCAGGAGGCAAGCGGCGTGGGGCAGGAGGCAAGTGGTAAGGCGACTGAGCCAAGTGGAAAAAAGGCTGCGAAGATAAACTTTAAATAAAACATCGCACACAGAGGCAGCGGCAAGGGGTGTAGGGGGTGCAAAGGGGGAGTCGAGCCGGGTCGGGCTTGGGGGAGTCTCTCTGGCAAAACGTCGAACGCTGCTGCAGACCGCAATTCAAATAAAATCCTTTAGGGCTTTTGACTTTTAACTCATCCGTTTAACGAGCGCTCATGTTCGTGCGAAGGCGCATGCCAGCCGGGATTGCTCGAGAGCTGGGTGAGAGTGGTGTGCAGGGGGAGGTAGCATGAAAAGATTGCCTGGGCAAGCACAATACCCTCGACACCTACATATGCACACACACTAACACACACACACACACACTAACACACACACACACACACGCGCGCAGAGAGATAGCAAAAGGCGTCCCGGCACGTCCTCAGTGCAATTGCAAAACAAAACGCGAAACAAGTCGAGGCAAATCTACATAAGGGGCATATGCGACTAGGCTATGCCCCGCAAAATCCAAGCTAAGAATCCCCCAAGGGATTGAAGAGTTTTTGAAGAGTAGCTAGATTAATCGATAACTCGTATCAGGATCGAAAACCCCCTTTACTATGACCTTTTGGACGGTATTCCTCCTCTTCCTTCTCTTACTTGGGAGTACCCGGATAAGAGATTTCAAAGATATCAATTAACGCTTACTAAGTACTCATTGACTCTGGTAATACAATAAAAACCCCCTTGAGGAACACATTTCCTAGCCTAGACCCTCATTTAAACGGACACTTTTTTCACAACATTCGAATATATTTTTCGAAATACTTATCTTGGCTGGACTAAAGGTGTTCAAGGCATCTAAGGATTTCCGGATCAACAAGATCATAGAAGAATAACGGACTGATAAGCGACAACTCTCAGGCAGCTTAAGTTCTATACCATACACATAAAGGGTATCTGCCTAGTCGACTTAAGCAGAGAGCATAAATCGGCAAAGCATTTTAAAATTTTACGAGTTTTTTTTTTGTTTCTAAAACGCCGCCGCATTGTGATTGTAACTCCTCCTCTCCCTCTCCCTTTCTCGTGCCATCGCTAAATCGATTGATGAAGCCAAGTTGCCAATCGGCAATCGGCAATTGGCAATCGACAATCGACAATTGGCAGTTGGAGCTGCGTCATCGATGGGGAAGCTGGGGATGGAGCTGGAGACTGCGACGGAGGCGTCTGCTTGAATATGCAATGAGGCCATGCATACTGAATGCCACTTGGAGGGACAGACAATGTGACATTTATTAACTGGCAAATACACTTGTCGCGCATACACCTACACTACCAGCCCCCGCCCCCGCCTCCTGGCCACGCCTCCTGTTGAGCATGCTTCGTTAAATAAATTGAGCGTTTTACGCAATTTATGCGGCTGATTTGACGTTAATGCGGCCTGAACAGACTCGACTCCCCTCGCACACGGACACGGACACGGACACGCACACGGACACAAACACACACTCGCACACTCACTTATAAATCAGCCAGGTCTAATGGTGTGGGTGTGCGAGTGAGTGTGTGCGAGTGTGTGTTTATTTACATGTTACCCGCCTTAGTCAAAGCTTCCGTTTCCGCTTGCCACTTTTTATTTATGACAACATCTGTCGCGACAACTTACGACTTTCAATTTATGCGTGTGTGTGCGGTGTGTGTGTGTGTGTGCGGTGTGTGTGTGTGTGTGGTGTGTGTGTGTGTTGAGGCGTTAACATCCCTGCCACACACACATCATTAATCATTTTAACAGCGTAAACATTTTCGCAACTCCTTTTCGACCTGCCCACGTTGGGCGCCTTTTATTATCCTTGAGCTTGCCGCGTTTTATGCCCAAAGTTTGCACATAAAGAAAGCAACTTAACTCTCTGCCAACTTACCTGGGCAACTTCCTCCCTGTCTCTGTCTCTCTCTCTCCCTCTATCTTTCTCTCTCTCTCTCTCTCTCTCACTCTAGATGTGTGTCCCTTTCTGACCAACTCTTCTTTTGCTCAAATGTTATGAAGTTCCTAATTTCGATTTGCACTTTAAAAATTGTGAGATTAAACGAAATAGTTTTTTGCTGCTTGAATCGATTGAAATTTCAATGCTGCCTACTAAAGTTAGTTCAGTTCACATACAATATAAAAAACAGATTGAATAATATATTTTCGTAAAGCAATCTAGTCTACTTCCGCGATACTATTGAATATTTCTTAAAAAAAAAAGGAACTATCGAATATTACAACCATCGATAGTTTTCCAGCTCTACTCGCTATAGTATCCAAACGAAACAATAAACTAAAATTTAGACAAGTGAATATAACCTGCTCGGTTCTAAAGCGAGAATGCCCGAAGACTCCCTGCTCCTAAGGGTGTTTACTTAAACTTACTTATACATAAACCCCTAATGCAATATGTCAAATGCGTGTATGTAAATACATGTGTATGTAAACTAGAGAGTTATGTCCAGATACCTCAGATAATGTTTGGGGTCAATTTGGAATATTGAAGCTTCCTTTTGGCATGTGCTTAGGAAGATTTATCAGCTGCCTGCTTCTCCTGGAGCGGACGCAGTTTCAATGCAAGGTAAACTACCCACATAAATGATAAGATGTTCGAGGAAATGGAACGGAGCATTAGTGGAACGTATACTATATTCAAATGAACCAAAAGGGAGAGATACTGTTATGCCATTAGCACATAGTTTCTTGGGGCGTCAAAGTTACACAATGACACCATTCAGATTGTTTTTCAGGACAACAACATTAACATTGTACCGTGTGTGTTTCAAAATATTACCCCACCTCCGCTTAAAATTCTGTTTTATCTAATTCATTAGTAAAACTTAAAAGCTGTAATACTCTTCTACTCTATTATGAGTAGTATAATAAACACTAAAAAACCTTTTCGACTAGTTTTAATATGTCATAAGTATATCATAAAATATCAAAATTAATAATTACTAAATACCTTTATATTAAATACCTTTAAAAGAATGATATTATTTCATCTTCTATAGTAAAAAAGAATATATATAGAAAATCAATTTCTACCATACACATCAGCCTACTTTTGAGCATGAATCCCAAAAAAAATACACGTTATACCATTTGAAAAGGAAAATTGTAATGATTAAAGTTGTAATGATTAAAGAATTCTAACAGTGGAACTAGCACATGAGAACCGATATCACTGCTCTATATAATATCGATTTCATGCAAATAATATTTATACATGATAAAACATTTAGTGTGTAGATGTTAATCATGCTTATATTATTTACAGAACTTAAGTTTCCCCAAGTCACACGTTAGATGAATACATAACTGATTCAGACACGAAAAAAACATATGAAATGCCTGAACTATGCGTTTCTGCTAAAATTCCCAACTGGTTCTGGCAAGAAAGTCATGACTGCCGCCTGTTGAAATTCCCAACTGGTTCAGGCAAGCTAGAAGTGACTGCCTTATGAAGTCCCCTCTGCTCAAATTCAGAAAGAGAAAGACAGGAATATAACTCAATTCCGTTTCAAAGTCGCACTTAAAATTGCAAACTATTTTTGTATTTAGCTTGAAAATAAATCAAGCAGACTCTGCAGAGATTTTCAAAGCAATCAGGGGCAACCCTACCCAGCCACCTGTGTTAGCCCTCTTTGCCACCCCGCAGGTACCGGGTATTCCCAGTTGCCAATCAATGTCATAGTGAGAGAGTTGGCAACTCTCGACGACAATAATTCACGTGTGCCAGCTAATAAATTAGAGCAAACGAAATCGCGGGGCATCAAAGGATAAGAGGGATAACTTTTGCGCTCAACTTAATATCACTCCCACGCACATACTTGTTCTCTCTCTCTCTCTCTTCATCTATCTCTTTCTCTTTCACATTAAACTGGGCAAATAATCAGCTGTAAATATTTTATACATGAAACAAGCGACAAAACTTTGACAAGCATTTTGGGAAAAGCAAAGGGACGACGATGGAGATGGGGATGGAGATGGAGATGGGGGAGGATTGAGGAGAAAACTGAAAATATTTAAGGTATGTCTGTGTCGTTGCTGCTGATGTTGTTGTTATGGAGCCATTTAGCCATTGCCTCTGATGTGGCTACGCATGCCAGAGAGAGGGAGAGGAAAGGAGAGGGAGAGGGGGCTAAGAAGAGTCTCTTCAGCTCCAGCGATGGCTTAATTTAATGGACGACGTAAGCTTTGCTGGTCACTCTCGATGGTACATAGGAACCGCAGTCCAAGGAACTACGATGATGATGATGATGGTGATGACGATGCTTGGGCTGAGCATAAGCATTCTGAGGATGTTGACGATGCGGCTTATGATAAGAAACCAACAAATAGAAATGAATGTCGATTGATAATCAAAATAAATGCCCCAAGGCGTACGACAAAGTCACGAAGAAGCGGACAGAGAATTGCGTCAAGTGAAAGCTTGACAAATGCCCATGGCCTGGAGGAGGTAGCTGACCAAAGGTGGCTCCAATCCACAAGGATTAGCTGACATTGCAAGCTAGGAAAAGTAGTCACCAGCCCAGAGCAATGTTATCTATAATATTTCTATTAGCTAAATTATATTCAAGATAAATTCATAAAAAGTGTATCTTGTACCTTGATGAAAGATATTTTAAGTTTCAGATTTAGTTCAAAGATAACAGTTAAAGTAGTATATTGTCTTATTAATTTGGAATATTATTTGAGGCAAATAAATATATAGTATATAATATATAATATATAAGTATATACTTTATACAAAATAAATAAAAATAGTTTGGGACGGTAGGAAATTAATTACCTTCCTAAACTATTTTTCACATCTCAGTTACATACTATGTATTAAGAGAAGTCATAATACTAACTGCCTTCCAATTCTTATAGGAGTTAATAGATGATATTTGAAGTAGATAAACTGATAGGTATACCCGCAATGTATAACAATGTGTAATATTTTATTTTTAGTATTTTTTTTTAATCAAAAACAAAACTCAAATTAAATAAAAGAAGTAGCAGACCTTTTTAATGGAACTTCAACAGTAAAGAGCACTATGAATCTAATACGCAGAGCATTGCTATATCTGCTATAAGAATATGTATACCTTGCTCAGTTATAACAGTTAAAGATTACTCAAAAGTAACCTCAGTTGTTTTGGCTTATAGGGAAACTTCCTTATAAATATGCTTGATAAATTGAGAAGTTTACAGAGCACGTCAGGTTGGGTTTAGCAGAACAACATGCTGTGGCTTCTGCTGGAAGACAGAGAGAGATAGAGAAAGAGATAGCGAGAGAGACGAAGCAGGGTTTCGTCTTTGTCTGCTGAAGGAGTGGCAACTCTGATTTGCGGCATGAGCCTTGCGATTGCTGGACAAGGGATACTCGACCTGGTGGGCTGGCCATAAATTCGTTTCAGTGTCGGCTGCACATGCAAATGTGTCCGACTGTCCGTCCGTCCGTCCCACTGTGCGTCTGTCCCACTGTCCGCATGTCCTTCCTTCCAAATGCCTAATGAGTGAAGCTGGCAGAGGCAGCAGCAGCAGTGGCAAAAACAGGACACGAATGAGTCCTTAAAGATTAATTAATCTTTGCGGCACATGCGGCCGACGTCGGCGTCTGCGTCGGCGTCGACGTCAACGCCGACGACGCTGGTGCCACAAACAACGACAACAGTTGGAGTGGACAGACGCGTGCACGGCGTGTATTGTGCCGAGTGGCCTGGGAGTCGGGTGAGTCGGGTTCCGCTTGACCATTGTCCTGCGTCCATTTTCGGTTTTGGTTTTTAAGCTAATGACACAAAACGCCAAAAAGGATGCGAGCGGCAGTGGCAGTGGCAGTGGCAGCCCCGGCCAGCCAGGGTCGTCCGTTCGCCCGGTCGCCTGGTCAGGCTTATCTTTTGCTTTTGAAGAAATAATTAATGACCTCGTTTTTGCCACTGTGGCCAAGGCACAAGGCACAAGGCGAGCAGCAGTGGCGTTGTCGGTGAGGGAGGGGGTCAGTGGGAAGAGGGGGGTTACTCCACTGCGTGCAGGCCATTAAAAATCGTTTATTTCGATTTGATTTAATCCAAAATAGATTGCCCTGTCGGGCGCTGCGGACGCAGACAGAGAACGAGATGCGGCCAATTTATGCACTCAATTTACGCGCACAGACACAGACACACACACACTCGCACACACACACACACACACACATAGTACACAGCGGGATGCAGCAGTGTGTGGCAGGCAGGATGTGGCAGGCAGGCGGGCAGACAGCACGCTGCTGCAGTTGGAGCTGGCGCATTTATAAATTTCATTGGTTAATCCTTATTTTCGCATTAAGGGAGCGCAACGAACACACACACATACAGCAGACACACACACACACACACACACACACATACGCAGAGCACACGGGGCAACCGCATGCAAATGTTGCATTATCCTGTTGCACTGCGCTGCCTGCCTGCCTGCCTAGCCCTCCTCCTCCTCCTCCTGACTTGCCCTCTGGCAATGCCTTTACCCCTGCCCCTGCTAACACTCCTCCTCCCACTACCCCTTCCCCCTGCACTGCAATGGCAATTAAACTAATCGCACGCGAGGCTTAAAATGCGATTTGCGGCGTCGATTACCAATCGCGCTGCGTACCGTGGGGCAGGCAGGCAGGCCGGGCCAGTCGGTTTGCCCTTAGCCGTTTTGCAGCCAAATTTATTTAGCCAACATCACGCTGATTTCATTTTCCATTTGCAGCACCTACTCCCCCCGCTATCCACCTCCCTCAGCGACACCTCAAACACCGCAATTGACATTTAAACTGTTTGCATTTGGCGCCGCTGACTGTTTAGCGGTTTTTGCGTTTTGCGGCTACGGTTACCGCTAACTCGCAGCCGTGTCCTCGCACCACGCCCCCAACATACGCCATAGTTCACCGCCGACTAATCCAAATGTTTAGTTACACTTACCGTCGTCTCCCAACAGGGATTCTCTTCTTAAATCGAAACAATTAGAAAACCGATCCCGATTAAATATTCCTTTTTTTTTGGCTTGTTGCAATACCTATCGGATCGGATGGGTTGGGAAACAAGGAATTTATTCGATATTCAGTTTTAGTGGGCGCAGTCGCACTCCACAATGTATGCTACACAAAACAGAAATTTATATTCAATTATAATTTATGTTTAAAAAAGTATAAATTTGTGAAAAAATAAAAAAGAAAATGTATAACGTCTCCAACTTAAGGTAAAGTGTGAAAATATTTTTTCAAAACATATGAAAATATTCATTAAATTAAACATTACATGCTATACTACTATGATCAAATTGAAAGTGAATTGTTTGCTGAAGTTTTCCGGGATTTCGGAAACTACAATATTTTCTGCTGTTGGAAAGTTCAGAAGAACTGCGAAACTAATCAAAGGCGTTTTAGTGACATCTGAGGTACCAAGGTACTACAAGTGAATTCTGCGATTTTTACTATGGTAATATTTATTAAAAAAAAACAGAAGTTGCATCTAATTCTAAAGCAGAAAAGGTATTCTCTGCAGGAGATGAAATATTTGAAGAATTAAAAATAATTTGAAAAGTTATAATAAAATTCACGTTTCAATTTTATCACACTAGTACAAAAATAAAATTTGTATTGAATATACAAATAAACAGTTACGGATTATTTTACTTTTTTTTATAAAAAGCAATCAATTCTCGGTTTCGATTAATCATTTAATTAAAGAATCGGTTAGTGAATTTGGTTTGCCATCATTATTTATAAACATTTTTCAAAATTTATAGATAAGAGCATGTGCAATAATATAGGTATATTTTGCAGTATTAGATAAACTCTTAAGATCAACGTATGCCTATGTTATAATCGATGCATCTTTAATATAATGTTATTCCCGATGGGATTGGAAAGTTATTCCTCAAGTAGTATAACGAAAAATAAAAAAAAATATCCTTTGGTACCTTTCGCTAGGATTTAATACTACAAATAGTTTATTATCCACTCTGAATTCCAAATACTATATGTATCTATCAACTTAAATATTTCTAAATTTTTCAGATTTCATAAAACAATACAATTTTGACGTTTTGAAATCGATGCCAAAATAAATAGCGACTATAAAATAGAGCTTACGACGTTTTGATTTTAATATTAATAAAATTGATTAAATTGATTTTCCTAACATTACAGTAAAATCTTTTGATTTAATCGATCATCCAATATTTTTTTTGAAATTTGCAAAAACCGATACACTGATAGTTGGAAATTTTATATCTGACCGACAGTTTTCTACAAGTAAGGTATACAATACAACTCCAAGGCTCAAGATCCCGCTAATTCTCATTTCCATTTTGATTTACCTCCCAACTCCCCATGCTTAAGATACCGGATCTCGAGTTCTTTCTATGATATATTTGATTTGTATATTTTATGCATAGTCCAAATTTATTTTCAAGAAGTTTTCCCAGGCATGTCCGCTGCTCTGCCCTGCCGAGTACCGTGGGGCAACCGCAAAGGGGAAGCACTCTGAAGGGCGCCTTTGAAGAGTTGTCAGCGGCGCAAGAATAAAATGTACATGTGATTAATGACGTCAACGCGGCGGCTGGCGCGCTGCCCAGACGCATCACCGCCGACCATCATCCAGCTGGGGGGATTGGGCAATTCCCTGGTTGCTCTTTAGCAGAAGTCAAACGGGAGAGCGGGGAACCTCAAACGAATCCGTCAAGAATGCGTCAATTTAATTGCGCACGTGACGCGCGCGCGGTCATGAATGACAAGGACGAGGCAGGGGAGGGGACGACAGCAGAAGGATCAGGGCTGAAGCAGGGCGGGGTAACTCGAACTGGAACTGGACGCAGAGCTGCAGCAATTTCACAGCGTTGTGTCACGTGATGCTGACATTGACAGCAGTGGGGGGAGGACGATGAGGTGGTTCCGGCCTAAGTAGCTCTCCATCTCTGTATAGAGCACCCTTCTATCCTAGCCGAAGCGGATGCACTGCAGCCTGCCGCTAATAAAGGCCAAAAATGTTCAACATGCTGCGCTCTACATTTGATTTTTCGCAAAATTTCATTAAGCAAGATAAATGGTTGGCTATTAACAACAACAACAACAACAACAGCAGCAACAACAACACAACAGCAACAACACAAGAGCAACAACAATCTAATAGCTGCAACCACAGTGGTTCCATGGCTCGCGCTGCGCTGTTTATGCAAAAATTCGTTATGGCTGCCAAAAAGCGGAAGCGGAAATCGCACGCACTTCTGCTGTGGCGTAGCATACCCTATCCAGTTGAGGCAGCGGCAATTAGGCGTGCAACATGTAACGTGCCAGAATACATGGCATAAATAAATATACAATTATATACATACATTCTATATTTAGTATAAAATAATTATTAGCTATAAAGTTATCATATACAATATAATCGTAGCTTAATTATTTATACCACATATAATATCATGCATATAATGGTTCATCTTTATAGTTTTATTTGTTACCATAATCATATCATCATATAAGTCAGTTTGGAATTAATAAATAGCAAAAATTTACCGATTAATTGCCCGATTGTTTCAAAAGAAGTTTCAAAATAAATCGATTCGATTCGAATCCTAACAATTTACTCACTGCGTACAGCCATGTGAAGTATAGAAAGTTTAATTAAGAAGGGTTATTGGACTATTTTTGGGAAGTAATATAACCCTGTAAAAAATCATCTTACCATGAATTATAAATTTAATCTTCGATATTAGCCTTGTTTAATGCTAAAGCAAACCTAACTTACTTCAATGATTATTCGACAGAGTTAAGAGGTTTGAACACTAAAAGTTACTATATTATGCAGAAGTACAGACAGTACTTGTAAAAATCGTTTATTTTCGACATCTTCGAGAATTTGCTTAAGAAATTATTTTTAAATTGGAATATGCTTAAGGAACAATTATTTAATTCAAGTAATTGAATCAATTTTAATCGAAATTATATTGTAGATAGAGGTAGATTTAAATTTCTGATTCATTGATTCATGATTTATAACTATAATATATAAAAATAAAAATTCTTAATAATTCATAAAGAGTAGATAAAACAAAATTATTTCTTGGATTAAAATGAAGTTGGGAAGCTAACTAAGTTATACTATATTATAGTTTACTGTAGTTTACTATAATATGTACTGCACTTAAATCGAATGAGTTTATAGAGTATTTACAATTCGTTGCTTTGGCCTACACTGGCCGCGCTTTGTTGTGCGTGGCGGCTCTTCTGACATGATAAATTGCATGAAATTATTTCCAAACTGTCGACCTTCCCCCCCTCCCGCCGTATGGGGGTAGCTGGCTACGAGTGGAAGGGAAGGGGAGGGGGATGGTAGGTCGCTGGGTTAGCCGTACGCACGACGCGGCATGCGCTACTTATGTAAGTACAGAGAGATATCTGGGCGATATCTGCGGTATCTGTAAACTGCCATACTTAAAAGTTAATTGTAGCCGAGTGCCAACTTTGTGCCACATAAAGGCGGCAACCAGCGGCAACCGGCGGCAGCCTCTCGCGCATTTCAAATTTATTCAAATTTCTCGAGCAGAGCAGAGGAGTGCGACATGTTGTAATTCTATCGGAGCGATTGTTCCAGTTGTTGTTGTGAGTTGTTGTTGCTGCTGTGTGTTGTTTGCTGTTTGTCTTGTTGTTTTGTTGGCTCCGCTTATCGGGCCCGCATTTTGTTTGCTTGCCAATTTTCGTAACTTTAAGATTTATCGCAGCGGAGTGAAAAATTGCGACGTTGTTAGCAAAATGCGAAAAACGCGAATTGCGACAGCTGCTGGCTGCGAATGCTCTGGCGAGGAGGAGGAGGAGGAGGAGTATGGTGAGCTTGGCAAATTGGTCATTAACTGATGCACACACACAGGCGTAGGAGCACAGTGTGAGCACACCACAGGCAGATGAAACGTAACGATAGATGGCAGAGGCAGAGGGTTAACGGAGACGGGGATGGGGATAGGGATGGGGATAAGGGGAGGGGGGACATGCCATCAGGACATTTTAATTTGGTCTTTCAACGGCAGACGTTGACGACCGCAGAGTGCAGCAGCAGTTGCAGCCAAAACTGATTTGCACAGCGACACCTGAAGCCACCACGCCCCCTGCTCTGCCTACACACGCAGTGGCAGACAGACAGAGAGAGAGAGAGAGAGAGAGAGAGAGAGAGAACGAGAGAGAGAGAGAGGAGAAGGGCGTCGACAATCTGTGAGTGAAAGGACACGTTGTTGATTTCTAATTTCACGCTGTGTTGTGTGAAAATCAACACCGTTCCAACGTTCCGGATTCCGGATTCCGCATTCCGTATTCCATGTGCCCCAATCGACTCCGGCTACCGGCTACGGTTGAGAGCGTCGGGATGCAAATCGAAATCGCAGCCCGCAGAAAAACGCAGCTAATGAAGCCTAAGCGCTTAGCGCATCCCATACCGAGGTGTCCCCCATGGAGCACTCCCCCAGCCGGGAACCAAATGAAAGTGCAGCAAGTGCAATGCACATTTTGGGGCAGCCCAGGGAATAACTGGAGAGAACTTGGTACTCCGAAAGACGAAAGTGTAGGAATCAAGAGTAACTACTGAGTTGAGTAACCTGTCTTCCCTGGGATTATATTGACACCATATGATATATTCATCTGCCTCTCTGCCCCACACTTACCCGCTGGGATCTTTTGATATGTTGAGCACGTGTGGATGTGATTGTTGTTTCTATTCCTGAGTGTTTTCTGGCTTGAACTCAATGTGGGGATATATGTGTGTATATCCCGATGTATCCAGTATTATCAATGTATCTTCAGGTTCACAAAATGTTTGGGGAAATTTATGCTTTAATAAAAAAATGAATAATTTTTTCAATGCGTTCAATATAGGATTGCAGATAAATATGATAACGACCCTGAACTCTCTCTAACAACTTGATTATCCCAGAAGAGCCTACTGAGATCGAGTTGGCGAAGGAGGATTCTATCGTATCGTACAGCTTTCCCTAAACAATCCAGTTGAGTGAAAGTAAAAAGGTAAAAATACTTGAGTTATCTTAAAACTTTCCCATCGCTTGTTGCTCTTTAAGATTGGAAGACCCTTCTGTTGGAATTGAAAAGAAGCCTGTGCCTGGAAACGACGACTCCAGCGGATGCTCACCTGGACGGCAGCTCGCTCGCTCTGGTATTCTTCGTTTGTCCTTGGCCATCCTTGGTGTAATTGTGCGTTGCGGCACGCGAAATTAAACAAACCGCTCGGCCGGGGGTGTGAGAGTGAGAGGGGGGGAGAGACAATGGGTTATCATGAGTTGGACTGGAGTTGAGCAGGGTGTGCGGGGTGGGAGACAGATAATGAAGCTGTTGGCAGAGGGGGCCGGGTGGAAGGCCAATGAAGATGGCGCTGAAGCTCCAGGGCTCGCTAAATTACAAAAGAATGACAAACGCCCAAAAGCGGAGTCTGCCACGCCCTATGGCTCCTCCTCCTCCTCCTCCTCTCGTTGCTGCCTCTCACGGGATACGGCGAGAGGTGTCGCAAAAGTTTTCGCCCCAAGGAGGCTGTACACGGGGTCATGGAAGGCGAAGGGCGGGGCGGGGGGGGCGTGGTTCAAGCAGTGTCGTCTATTGTTCCCCAAAGTGTTTTTATTTAGCTGGCAGCCCGAGGAGGCCTCGGCCTCAGCCTCAGCTCGGGAAGGAAACACTCGAGCTGGGATCTTTCGCCATTGCCAGCGACATTTCGTTTGTTTTATTATCTTTTATTATCATCATGCCTTTGTCTCTTCTCACACGCTTCTTCTTTTTCGTCTTCTTCGTCCTGTTGTTGTTGCTGTTGTTCTTTTACTTTGTTGTCGCAGTTGGGCCAAGCTAAATTGGCCGTTAAGATGTACTAAAGATGCGGATTTCGGTGATTTACCAAGTCGGTCGCCATCGGTTTCCATTGTTGTTGGCCCGCGGGCATAGTTTGTAGCGTGTATTGTTCGAAAGGGGTTAAGGCGTCAGTTGTGGCCAAAAACTTGTGGCGGAAATAGCGCTAATTTCGCCACCTGTCGACAGGAAGTAACACCGAATCAATCCGCCGACCATTCCCAGCCAGCCCATTAAGTTAGTTTGTGGCTTGGGATGGGCTACGGGGGAGGAACAGTGCATCCTGTGGCTCTGCTTTACTTTGACAATGGAGGGGGGAAGGGAGAGGTTTATACCGTACTCAAAGAAAATTAAGATAATAATAATTATAAATAAAATGATATATGTATGAATGTTCGAAAATAGTATTATTAACAATGATAATACACATAACGAATATATGATTATCGGATAATAATTTTCATTTTCCAATTAAGATGTTATATTAGGTTATTTTGAATAACAAATATTATGACAATTTTACAAATATTTGTATTTCTTCTGGTGCTTTCCAGTTTAGAAAATGTTCAAATTCGTAAATTTGAAGACAGTCTTGCCAGGTCAGTTAGCTTACAGACAAATCTGAATTTTATATACTTATGTATAAAGCCCATGTTATTAACAAATTCAGTATACAACAAGTCAAAAAGGCTACAGTCGAGCGCGCCCGACTGTGGTATACCCGCTACAACTATGCAAAAAAAAAACGCGTCTCACAGTCTCAAATTTGTTTTCACTATGAAAGTTGCATAATTAATTGGCTAATTGGATATTGTCAATTTGCTTTCAGTGTCTTCCAGTTAGAACTTATCAGAGGGCTTTTAATGATGAATGTGTATAAGAGACGCCTATATAATGCCTCACATATTTATTAAGAAATTCAATGCATCCAACCAGATTTGTCGTTTTTTTTGTACATTGATGCAAAATATCACTTCAGATTTTAACTGGCCTCAAATAAGATAAAACTTCGTTAACATCAATTTTAAAAGAAGATAAAAATAGAACAGAATAAAACTAAATTAAAAATTTTGGCTCAAAAACACCACCTCGTGAGGCTTGAACCATTAACCTCCAAAAAACTTAGACTACGCAGTCTGCATTTATTACCGCTCTGCTATTATAGCTCATGTTTAATTGGATCGGCAAAGTTGCATTATGAGACCATTCAGCTTGTGTGTGTGTAAGACAATACCAACTCACTCCACTTAAAATTATGTTTAATCAAATAATTGCGTTTAATATACTAAACTTAATATATTTTAAATGCTTGAAACAAAACTAACATCCAAAAATATCATCCACTTGCGTCGGGGTTGGGTAGGATAAGAACTCGTACAGTGCAATAATTTTGGTACATATAATTGAAAAAAAAAGCTTGCCGCCGGAGTTGAACCTGGATCTTGCATATCTAACATAATAAAACAGACAAAAACACGTGGTCACATGGCACTACTATTTCCTTAATATCTTCCATATTTATTGTCCAATCTTGAAATTTTAACGAAACGTCCGCAAGATACTTATAACGTATATATAAAACTGTTGCTGTAAAGCTAATATTGCGGCTGTAATCAATTTTTTTCAATTTATAGGGGCGGGTGGGGGCGTGGCTAAAATCCAAAATAAACTTGATCAGCCTGCAGTAATAACACATATTGTCACCAAATTTGGAAGCTCTAGCTCTTGTAATAGCTGAGATCCAGGTGTTCACACGGACGGACAGACAGACAGATGGACGGATTGACAGACGGACAGACGGACATGGCTATATCGACTCGGCTGTTGATACTGATTCAGAATATATATACTTTATGGGGTCGGAGATGTCTCCTTCTGCCTGTTACATACATTTTCGGTTTGAACAAAGTTATAATACCCTTCTACTCTATGAGTAGCGGGTATAAAAAGGCACTATTTAAACAAGCAGTACGGCAAATCGTTACAATCAAGGAATTGGCTGGAGTAAAAGCAAGCCTTTCAACTGTTCAGCGTATGATCAGAAATGCAGAACATCTGAAGCGTCTAAAAATCAAGAAAAATCCCCCTTGAATGCAATACGCAAGGAAAAGCGGCTTCAATTCGCGAAAGAATACATGAAGTGGACTGTCCAATCTGACACTCGACTAAACGATTGGCGTTCAGTTGTCTTTACTGATGAAAAACGTTTTAATTTAGATGGCCCTGATGGATTTCAATATTATTATCACGATTTGCGGAAAAATGAGCTATGGGGGAATTATGGTGTGGGGTGCTATCACGTTTTATGGAACAATTGACTTGATTTTCATCGATCAAAAGATGAACGGCGATCGCTTCAAAACATTGTTGGAGTCCGTATTTCCGATTATAAAAAAAGATCTCTTTGGAGCAATTCCTTGGATTTTTCAACAGGACAATGCTCCTATTCATAACTCTCGAGTAGTAAAGTCTTTTATTTCGAGTCAAAACGTAAATATCATGACCTGGCCACCTTATTCGCCAGATCTTAACGTTATTGCAAATGTTTGGGGCTGGCTAACACGGAAGGTATACGAAGGAGGAAAGCAATACGAAGATAAGGAAACATTAACTGCCGTTATTAAACGTGCTTGGAGCGAGATTTCCTTGAACTACATAGATTCCTTGTATTATTCTATGAATCCGGTCCGGATTTATGAAGTTAGTACTAAAAAAGGAGGCATTACTCATTACTAAAATTATTTTTTTTTTTATTTCAAATAAATCAAATAGTAACGCAAACTAATAATTTAAGTTAAAATCCAAATCCTTTTCTTATAAAAATATAAAAAAACCAAAGTGCGTATAATCTAATGACCAAAATTCGCCTTATTTTGAGTAGCTTTAAGAAAATGGTTGAAAAACACAATTTTGTTAAATATGTATAATCATTTAAATATTACATTTAAATATTATTAAATAAGAAGTGTTTTGCTTATCGTTATTAACTAAACGTGCGTCTAACCTAAGACCAGCAGTGTAAAAATGTAAAAATGTAAATTCCATAGTTCAGTTCATTCATGCTCATTCTGCTGGATTATATAAAAACGGAACGTGCCCCTCTCATTGGAATAGCACGCGACCAGCGGTATGGAGATTAGAAAGAGCATTTCCACATACGGATCACCCATGCAGGGAAATTTCTCTTCCGTCAACTTCTTATATTCATCTGCAAAGAGGTAGGGGTTACTTTTCTGTATTTTTCTTACTCTCTCTCTCTCTCTCTTTTTGAAAGAAGCAAAACTCACCACGTATCTCCGAGAGTGTTATGGCTCTTGTCGGACTGTAACACTCTCTCATTGTCAAGATTTGCCCACAATTGAACGCAAGTTGCGGATGACGACGCTTGACCTTATAGAAGAAGTCGTCTAGAGACATTTTTAGTTGTATACTTTATTAAAAATATTTATATGTAAACAGACGTTTGTACTGTAAACAATCCAGAAATAAACTGATGGAAAACTCGTGGCGCTCTCTCACTTATGGAAAACTGGTTTTAGTTAAGCGTAGCTGATATCGAAGTGCATTACCACATGCCCTACCCAACCCCCCGCACATGCGCACTCACCCTCACTTTGACCATATTTCGACTTCTGGTTCTCTCTCTCTCTTTCTTGCACTACGGCTACTACGGCGCAACGGTGTTTGACTTGACTGAGCGCTTAGCAAAGACAACAACTCCATTCAACTGGCAACTGGCATATGTACATATACGAACATACATTGTTGTTATATGTGTCTGTGCTACACAAGAAGAAAAACAACAAGTCGGAAAGGCTACAGTCGAGCACGCCCGACTGTGGTATACCCGCTACAACTATGCGAAAAAAAAAACACGTCTCACAGTCTCATATATGTTCTGACTATGAAAGTTGCACGTGGTTCTTATTAGATGTTGCCACTTTGCTTGTAGTGTTTTCCTATCAGAATTTATCAGAGGGCTTTTAATTATGAATGTGTAAAAGAGACGCCTATATTATGCCTATATATGTACATCCCTGTGCATATATATTTAACCAGATTTGTCGTTTATGTTGTGTTGCTGCGAAATATCACTAAGGATTTTAAATGTCTTTAAATACAGTAAAAACTTCGTTAACACCGATTTTAAAAGAAGATATAGCATAATGCAAAAAATAAGAATAAGAAGAGAAAAAACAAAAAAAAAATGTATTTACATGAGGACTTGAACCATGGACCTCCAAAAAAACTCGAACTATGCAGCCTGCAACTATAACCGCACAGCCAGTAGCGCATTCTGAATTGGGCCGGCAAAGTCGCATTATGAGACCATTCAGCTTGTCGTACATGACAAAAACAAATTATTATTGTGTCGTCGTGGATGTAGACAATACCAACTCACTCCCCTTAAATTTCTGTTTTATTAAAATACTAAACTTAAAATATTTAAAAAGCTTGAAAAAGAGCTAGTACCTCAAAACCCACTTGCATCGCGTAGGATTCAAAACTCGCACCCTTTCGCTCGACAGTCAACAACCTCATCCACTCAGCCAAGCAAACGCCAAAAATTGCAATTATGATTAATGCAAATTATATTGGTACATATAATTGAAAAAAAGTGCTTGCCACCGGAGTTGAACCTGGATCTTGCATATCTAACATAATAAAACACAAAAACACGTGGTCACATGGCACTACTATTTCCTTAATATCTTCCATATTTATTGTCCAATCTTACTGAAATTTTAACGAAACGTCCGCAAGATGGTACTTATAAACTGTTGCTGTAATGCTAATATTGCGGCTGTAATCATTTTTTTTCAATTTATGGGGGCGGGTGGAGGCGTGGCAAAAATCCAAAATAAACTTGATCAGCCTGCAGTAATAACACATATTGTCACCAAATTTGGCCGCTCTAGCTCTTGTAATAGCTGAGATCCAGGTGTTCACACGGACGGACAGACATACAGACGGACGGACGGACAGACGGACAGACGGACATGGCTATATCGACTCGGCTGTTGATACTGATTCAAGATATATACTTTATGGGGTCGGAGATGTCTCCTTCTGCCTGTTACATACATTTTCGGTTTGAACAAAGTTATAATACCCTTCTACTCTATGAGTAGCGGGTATAAAAATTCTCCTTTAAATCGTTTGTATAATAATATGCTAGTCCTATTTTGTAAGCTTTTTGGGTTGACATCACCTTGTTTTTTAAATTGTGCACAATATTTATTTGGACACTAACCTTAAATGCAAGAATCCTTAGGTTGCAGTCTTGACTAAACTTGGTAAAGCTTCATCAAATTGGTAGTTGTCTTAGCTAAGTATGGATACATACCTCTCCTCCTTCTCGCTTAGCAGAGACACATTTGCAACTCTCCTCCATTGGCTCTTGTTGTAGTTTAGCAAAGACACAACTTTTTAGCAAGAGCATCCACGAACCAAGCAAAAGCATGTGCAAATAAATGATAAATGTAATAATTTTCACTTCACTCAATTTTGAAAATCGATGAAAAAAATGAAAAATCGCCAATTATTTGTATTTAGTTAACCGTGTATTAATACAATATTTAAGTGTTAAGAAATTCAATAAAAAATAAATGGAAACCATCTTAATGTTTAAGTTCCCAAAGGACACCTACGTTGGGGTACAGTTGTACCACCAGCCCCCAAGCTTTTTTATGGCATAATTGTCCTTCCGTGGATCGTTATCACGATCATATGTCGAAAATTTCAGTTCCAGAGTATCGACCCAACTTGCTAAGTCGATAGTCAGGCATAGAAGGTGCTGCAATTGAACCTTTGCATGTGAATCTACAGCTCGTTCCAGGCCGAGGAAAAAGTCTCCGTCTCAGACGTCTCCAAAGTCATTACAGTATAATTGCCAATTTCAGTAGAAGTCCACTTTGCCATTAACTCTCTGCTGTATGAGGATTCATCCATGACCTGCGTAATCCGTATTACACAGAACCTCAAAAGTATAACCCTTGGAGAGTGTGATATTCTCTACTCCCGAGGAACCTCTTCGAATGCAACTCTTTGCATTCTTCTGTTTGACTTAATCAAGCAATTCCTTTACTTTTTTACTTTCGCTTTGAACATATCTGCGACTTAAGTTGGGCTAGAAGAAGATTCCTCCCTCAGAGGCCTGCAATAGGACCTGCCAGATGATGAGTGCACAGATTCATTTCATTTCAGTTTGATTCGAAATGAATGATGGAAATATTCATATACGCACTAGACCCACGTTATGAGTGAAACATTGAAACATCTTTTATAGCTCTTACACTCCGTATTTAGTCTAATAAGGCCAAAGGCTTTGATAAATGTTGTGTCGTATGATGCGGGTTAAAATAGGTGGATAAGCAAACATTAGGAGACATAGACCTTCAACAGTGTAATTTTTTGTCTGACAGTCTATTTATATGGCATATGTGTCTCTGACAATTCATTTAGTTTTAACTATCATTAGTTACACAGCAATCTTTTCCTCCTGAATTCGGCTGATTTCTCACTTTCGAATACACAACTCTGATTTTCAGAATAATCGATTTCCCTTACTATTGGGCCAGCGGTTTATTTAATAACTCCAATTGTATTAAATTAATACACATTTTTTATCTCAGCTTTTCTGAAAGATTGTTTAATTTTCTATTGAAGCACATTTAAATAATTTAAAAAATAAAATAATTAAACAAAAGAATTTTACCTTTTCCTAGTATTCCAGTGGTGACACCTATTTCAAGTTGGTTCGGAAACTGGATGCAAGCAATGCATCAATTTAATCCGAATTCGGAGTTTGGTACCAAAAAAAATTAACAATTTAAATTAGGAAACGAAATAAAACAGAAACATATTTTTCATAATAATAAAAATACAAATAAAAAAAATTGAAATGAAAAATCTCTCAACTCTTCTCTAAAAGGATTTTTGAAGATGCTAACAAATTTAAATCGCTCAGGCTTTTGTGGCACCCCGAGCAGAATGGCATTATAATGTAAGTATATATCGGTATATATATATCTCCAATTGCAGTATTATCGTCAGCAAATACTTGTACCATCTGCATGGATTCTCACTGCTAATGGAATAAACAAATGTCCGATAGTCATTAAGTATGGTGTGAAGAACTCGCCCGATTGCCTCTTGAAACTTTTGCCGATTCGTGGGAAATAATGTGAGCCGCTTGATGAATTGCCCGGACGCAGCTGGGAAACTGTGGGCCATGTGGATCCGTGGATCAGCGGGCAGCGTGTTAAGGGTTGACCACAGGAAGCGATCGTTGATCATTTAATCATTTCCTGGTTCAGCATCCGATTCGGGATGTTCTTGAATGAATTCCCACATTTGCCGGGGCCTTGGCCAGTTGGGATTGTGTAAGATATATGATGGGGGGAGGGGGGTTGGCTGGCAGGGGCAATTGTTGCAGTGACTTAACGATGTGAAAACAAATCGATGAAACTCGCGTTTCGTTTTGCAACTTTCGCATTTCCGTTCGGTTTTCATGGTGCGCGTTTCTTGCTTATTGCGCTGCGCGTTTCTCGGCCAACGGAAGCGCAGGTTCCAAATTGGTAAACCGAAAACGATAGGCAAAGTGTATCAAATGCCTTGCCCTGCCGCTTTTGGCCAGGCCGCCCAGCAGCGGTTAATTGACAGACTCCAAAAGCGGACGCTCGGTGCATTCCAAGTGCGAATGCCGATGTCGATTGTGATTGCTGTTGTGAATGAAACTTAAAACTGGCACCGACCACGCCCAGTGCACGGCACGCCCATTGCCAAAACGTGGAACGTGGTGTGTGTGAGTGTGTGTGTGTGTGCTTTATCGGAGATTCCATTCAATAGTCGCGATCGCAGTGCTATTTTTGATCAATTGCCGATCACGTTCCATGGACAACAACAACAACAACAACAAGTCGAGTCGAGTCGACACGAAATGGATTTATAGCACTCCCCCGCCCTCCCCGACCCCCCCTTCCTCCCCCTCCCTCTCTCACACATGCAGCTGCTTCGGGCCTTCAAGTGTTTCTAGCATTCCGATAATGTTTCACTTCCTTCCGCTTTCGTTTTTTATGCCCCACGCCCATCGCCCTCTATCAGTTTCAAGTGCAGTCGGTGTTCCCATCTCGGGCAGCCTCCTCTGCCAGCCTCCTCCTCCGGCAGCAGCTGCGACAGTGCAGCCGGCGTCACCTCCGTGTCGCATGTTAAAATGTTAAAAATACTCCAAGTGAGTTTGGCATGTGCCACAACAGCTCAACAGCTCAGCCAGCGAGTTGCATCGCCCTGCCTCACCTCACCCTTCCCCTCGACTACCGAACGGGGACACGTGTTTGAGGTTCAGCCTGATGAACGAACTGATGCCCTACAATCGATTGTGGAAATCTTTTACATTTACTCTTTCGTTGTGTCTGATAGAAATTTCTTCCAAAATGTTATCTATATATATTTTATCATTATAGAACTAATATGTGTAAAGTTTTTTATAGTACAAACGAAAGTGAGACACAGAAAAAAAATACTAACCCAAGCTAGATTATTATACATAAAATATACAGAATAAACAGATAGTAAGATTTATATAATTTATTATTATATTATTTATTATTAATTATAAATTATTATTATATTATTTATTATTTATTATTAATTATAAATTATTATTATATTATTTATTATTAAAACCATTTGGAAATAAATGTAGTTCTTTAATAACTACTATGTCAATATTTAGATTGGAATTAAATTAATAGAAAACAGTTGGATGGTAATAATTATAATGTAGACATCAAAAATAATGTTTAAGCCAATTTAAAACTACTACTAACTATGATAGGCGTGCAACTCTTTACATATTTTTAACTCATTTGCCAACTCTATCCCTTATTCTTACTGAAATCAAGATAATAATACGCATAGTATAGTCGGATAGTCGGATGTGGCTCAAGAAGATATAGTCTTTGGGTTGGGGATATCTGTACTCCCTAACCTTCTATCCCATGGCTACTTTGCCCATTTTCTACATAAATATCTATAAAATAATAATAATAATATAATAAATAATAACCTCCGATTAGCTTGAATTACCCATTATAAGTCTACAGTTCCCTTATAATATGCAGTTGTCCAGCTCGACCCGTCTGAGTATAGCAATAAGCAGTTTTACGGCTCCATAGCTCATCGCGGAGAGGGGGGAGTGAGTACTACGAGTACTCGCATTAGAGGATCGTAGGTTGTTATGGACGCGTATTATGTATGGACTGTTCGCATGTTGCGTATTTGGTTGAGTTTTTGCTAATTTATGCCACGTCGCAGCTAATTAATTTCTGTTGGCCACTCAAGACATGGTCAGGGGGGCGAGCATTGGTAAGCGACGACAGCAACACACAGCAGCAACACACAGCAGCAACAGCAGCAGCAATGGACAAGAAAGTCTCAGACTCGTGCGTGGAATTGCAAATGGGTGTCCATGTTTGTTGTTGCCCATGTTGCCCATGTTGTTGTTGTTGTTGTTGTGATTGCCGCTGTTGCTGCTGTTGCTTATGCTGCTGCTGCTGCTGCTGTGTGTTGCTGGAGGTTTTCATTAGAAATGTTTGTGCGTTTTTCAGTCAGCGCGTCGCCATTTTATTTGCCTTGGCGCGCTTTGATGTGCCAACAGCAGCAGCAACAACAACTGGCAGCAACAACAGCAGCAGCAACAGCAGCAGCAACTGGCAGCAACTGGCAGCAACAACAGCAACAGCAGCAGCAATGTTGTTGCTTTTACAAGCATTTAATTGTGTAACTGCTGAAGCAGCATTAATAAATTCAAACGCATTCGTTAGTTGCCGTTGCCATTCGCCATTGCCGCTGCCGTTGCCATTCCCCGTTGCCGTTGCCATTCGCCATTCGCCATTTTCAATGTTAATCGTCGCATGCAAATGCAACTGGCAAAATGCAAATCCGAAATGCAAATTGCAGAATGCACCCTGAGAGCTACTTTAGCCTGTGCTGCCTCTGCTGCCTCTCTGTGTCTCGGGAAAAGGGGAGCGACGCCGCCTATGTCTCTCTGCCCATTTCCATTTCCATTTTCGTTTTCATTTCCATTGAAAGACGTTTCCTGCCGCGCGCAGTTCCATTGCTTATCCCCCCCTCCTGCCCTGCACACACTCGGCCGCAGCTGCGAAACATAACTCGAATGTTTACAGCCGCAATGCGACATTTGCATTTAGTATAGTAACTTGCTAAGGGGCTCCAAAGACGTGAGCACTCGTGGATGAGGAGGGGATGTAGGTGGGCAGGACGGGCAGGAGGAGGGAAGCGATGTGCAGTCCAGAACACGCGAGATGTGGGATTGTCAGCTGTTGGAACCGATTGCCACAGACTCACTGGGGCCGCCTGATGGCATAATGCATAATGCATATGGCAAGATCGGTGATCTGTGTAGAAATAGAAGAAATCTCTAATGCAATAGCTTGTTGCTACCTCAGCTGCTTCCATAAAATAAAACTCACGTTGATATGTTCTCATAAGTTCTATATAGTACTTACATAATGGAATAGAATAGAACTTGTATTCCAAACTTTTCTAAAAACAGTATTTTTTGTTTTTTTAGCTGGTTTCCTTTTAAAGCGCTATATAAATATCGATTTTACTTATAGTTATTCAAAATTTCAGCTATTTTAACATTTCGGTATAATACCATTACATTCATCCAATCATTAAGTTCAGATCTAATCAAACTACGCTTAAAAAAATTTAAATTATTATATAATACATAAATAAACTCACAAAATATATATATAACTGACTTGTATAACCCATAGTTATTTATGTAAACTTTTGTGCTTAAATTTTTCTAATAAAACTTTGATTTCAAATATTTCCTACTAAAAACAATATAATATCCTTTCAGTTTAGGTTGATCGTTTCTTTTAAAAGCGTTTAATAAGGAAACTCAAATTTTAGATTTATTTTAATTATATAACAAATTCTGTAAAACTTTCATTCATCAATAAAGTTACTGTAAAAAAGTTCCTTATACTGAAACAAAATGTAGAAAACTATATAATCTCCAAAAATATATACCCTGTAAAAATGTTTGTCTAGCTATGTTACTGTAAAAAATGTAATTGTTCGATTTCATCAGCTAATAATATTCGCATAAAATACGACCCCATAGATATATGAGGGCTCTAGTCAAAAATAATATTTTCATTTCGAATTTTGTTCAACACATAATCAGCTAGAGATCAACATGGATCAACTGTTTGATCTCGATTGGGATCGTGTAAGCACATCCCATTTATTGATCGATCGTCGCTTCGTATGTGCTTAAATTTCCAGATATTACAAAAACACATTAGATATACTAAGATACTACGTAGAATACTGTGTGTACGTTCCGGTCTCGGTGCACAGGCTACCATAACATACTTACTCGTACTATATACATATATCAGATCGACATTCAGGGTCGACTCTATTCGCAGCAGGAAATCACATTTTCCCAGCTATTGAAAATGGCAAGAAAAGCACGAAGAGTTGGAAAAACAATTGGAAAATTGGAGGATTGAAAATACAATCGATACAGTCAGAAAGTCGAAAGTGAATTGATTCATAAAAGTTTTTATTGTTGTTGCACACTTATAGCACTTAATACATAAACATTTTGCTCTTTTTTTCTCATTTCTGATTTCTGATTTCTTAATTTCTTGTTGCTCATTCTCCACGATTCTCTTTGATAAACGTAATTGTTATTGCGTTTTTATTGTTATTATTTCCATCGTATGCGAGTGTGCATTGTGTAATTATTATTAGAAATATATCAAGTATTTTAAATCCTAACTGAATAGTTCGCATTTCGCTAAGAACAAATTAAAAGTTATCAAAAAAAGAAAAAAAAAAAACATCGATGCAATCGTTAAATTATTAAAATTAATATATATGTTAAATATGGTATCATATACGCCTATTAAACTACATATATACGGTATATCGTGTGTGTGTGTGTGTGTGTGTGTGTGTGTGTGTGTGTACTCGGGATGAACGATGTTATGTGTGATATACAGTATGCACGACTATATAATATCCATATAGTAGCTGATATGCTGCCAATATTGCTTGGTTTCGTTCCTTTCTTCCTCTCTTTTCCTCTCTTCATCTCCAGTTTCCATTGCGTTTCGTTTGTTTTATTCTATTTCATTGCGACTCACACCCCTTAATATTTACATTAAGTAGAAATTTGTTAATCATATTGGGGCTCTATTATAATGCACTTATAGTTTGCAACTCTCTCGCTCTCTCTCATTCGCTCTCTGTCTAACGTACGTCTCTTTCTTTCTCTCTATCTCACACACCCTGAAGCTGAATCTTCTCATGTTTCCTTTTATTATATTTACAAAACGAACCATCCATTTCGCATTTAGAATTATTGTTACGCTCAGTGCGGCAAATCTATATATCTTATAAATTCTCCTCTCCCTCTTCTCTCTCTCTCTCTCCCTCTCGAGGGATCCTACAAACCGTATTACTCGTTCTCGTACTAATTAGATAATAATAATAAAATTGCTGTGCCTTTGCATTACAAACAAGTCAACATAACATTCAAATTAAATATTAGACAATAATATATAGTCGTACGCATACAGATATATGTAGAATCATATGTTTATCCTATGTACGGTTGGTTCTGTATTCCTCCAGGTTGTGTATTCCTGCTGTTGTGGGTTGTACCAGGCGTAAGAGGAACTCTTAAGTAGTCTCCAAGAAACCGATGCCTTCTTCGATTCTACCTCGCTCAGCCCTTGAGTCCTCCGAATCCGACGAGTCCTCCGTTGTTCTCCTCGATGTACACGTTGCCCGGCTGCAGGGTCTTCAGTATGCGACGCTCCTGGTGCTTGCTGTGTTTCTCAGCTAAAGAAAGAGAGGGAGTGGGAAGAGAGAGATGGGATGAGAGACTTGAGTTGGGTATGAGCTGAGGGCCACAAGCGACGCTGTCAAATGCGAGTGACAGCCGCAGTAGGCTCCATATTGAAATTCAGCACGGGCGCGTTCTCATTTGCATTTGCCATGGAATCAATTGCGATCGCATCGCATCGCATCAGATGGGATGGAATGGAATGGGATGGTGGATGGGCCCATTAAGAGGCTATTGTCGCCGCCAAGAGGCCGCCGCCCACGGGCTCAATGGCCAATTTAAATGTAAATTAGCAAACGCCTTGGCCGAAAAGGCACGAAACAAAAAGAGGCAAAAAAAGAAGAGGCAGCAACACGACAGAAAACAACAACAAACAAAAGAAATTCCTTTGCTGGTGTTGCCTGCTGCCGGCTGCCCGCGGCGCTGCCCTCCCATCGCCATCGCCTTCGCCATCGCCACCCCGTGAGGCTCTCGCCTCGGCGTGACCGATCTCAAGTGGCTTGACCTTTGACACACTTACCAGGCAGCAGCACATGTTGCGGCTGAAACAGTCCAGACTGCGCCGTCGACGCCGACGTCACCGCCGCAGCGGGCAGGCCCCGCAGCGCATCCGCATTGCCTATGAAGAAGGTGCCACCGTCCAGGCTCTGCACCTCCGCCAGCTTGGCCATCAGCTTGGTGGACAACTCTTCCACATCTGCAAGTAGCGAAACGAAATATGAAATAAAGAAATGTCAGGGATCGATGCTAAATGCTAATGGTAAAATGGAAAATGGAGAATGGAGAATGGAAGACTGAGCATGGAGAATGAAAGGAGGAAAATGTGGAAAATGTTTATATACAATTCGCTCGCTTGACAAAGCCATTAGCCCGACATCTGGAACGTTTTAGGATCACTGCCTCACTGATGATCGCGTGCATGAAAGCAAACAAAGTCCATAAAAGGAAACTCCTCGATGTGATCATCAAAGGGCTAAGCTAGCATAGATCCTAACGATCAATCGATAGCCGAGCTGTACCAACTTTAGCGATCAATCCAAAGTCAATCTCTAATGTGCATGATCTTACCTAAGGGATCAATGATCTATCATCTACAATATTTACATTATTTCCTCTATACTTCGCACATTCGGAACAATCGACTCTACAGTTCCGCGATCGTTCAAAACTCAAAACAGTTACTATCAATTCCAAGTCAATCTCTAATGTTTCTCATATCAATGAGGCTGATCATGCCTAAGGGATCAGTGATCTATCATCTACAATATTTACATTATTCCCTCAATTCTACGCACATTCGGAACAATCGACTCTACATTTCCGCGTTCGTTCAAAACTCAAAACAATTCGTGGAAAACTTCTGGCAATCTTTGGCTTATCAATCAGCGATCGATCCGATCGAGAGTCAATAAGAATCGAAAAGTTTCCCCCAGGTCATGTTTTATTTCGCAAGCTCTATAAAATACTGTTATGGCCTTCATAAACACGGCCATAAGGCTGCAAAAATATTTATTATATTTTCGTGTTCGCGCTGTCGGATCAGCAATTGTTATTGCTGCTGGGGCATTGTTGATTGGCGCAGGAAATCGAAAAGGGGGTCAGATGGGGAGAGAGGAGAAAGAGAGAGCGAGAGAGAGAGAGAGAGGGAGCGCATTTCCGACTTGTAAACAAGTAGCAGGGCGGGGCGGGGCGGAACGGAACGGGGCGTGCCCAAACAGACAGCAGATAATTTATCATTTATTTTTAAACTGTAGAGGGGAGAGGGCGGGGGGAAAAGACGTCAAGAAAAACTGAAACCGAAAGGCAAAAGAAAACACAAGGAGAAGGAGAAGAAGTAGAAGAAGAAGAAGCAGAAGAAACGAGTTCCATTGCCCAACACAGACGCGACGGCTGCCCTCGGTTCTCTGCTTTTTATTATAAACAATCTCGGCGAATTTTCACATAAGAACAACAACAACGAAGACGATCTCGGAGACGACGACGACGACGTTGTACACGTTGTACAATTTGAGGAAAAGCAGAGGGAAAACACCGAATGGGAAAAGCAAAACAAATTTTCAAATTTGCGCAGTTCAATTAGTTTCAAAATTTTCAATGCGCCGAGAAAAACTTTAGTACATACATGTATCTGGTACACAGGCACACACACACTCACACACACACATGTTTGTTTGGAATATTGGGAAAAGCGGCACAGTCGATTTTTCCACGGAAACTGTATGCCAAGAAGATTCCAGCAAACTGATTAGTGAAAACAGCAAAACCAAATCCGGAAAAACTAAGAGTGAGAAGGAGAGAGAGGGAGAGAGAGAGAATGAGAGGGAGCATCATCCCGAGGTGCAAGAATTTTAACAGATCATGTGATCCCACTGATCTCTGAAGGAAATCAAATTGCATGAAAAGATTCAATACAATTTTCTGTTTTTCTGTTTTCCGATTCTGCTTCAGATTCGAATGGAAATTCGCCTACACTTTCTGCTTTTCCTTTGATGCGATCGGATTAAAGATCTGCGTAAGTTTATTACTCAAATGGAAGATATTTTCACTGATCTGATACGCATAATTATAAACTTTTAAAGATTCTAAATGAGGTAGTTGGATTGTTGTTTCTTGTATGCTCTATATATGGTATAGTCCAACCCCTGTAGGTTACCTATTTATATAGCTGCGACAGTTCCTGTAGCTCTGGTATCACCTCTGACTCTCTTTGACCATCTTTCTTTCTTTCATTATCTTTCCGGTTCTCACCCCACTGCCACTCCCCTTCCTTTCTATAAGCCTTTTCCTTCCACGCCTCTTCAACTCCTCCTTCCGCTCAACACTCCCACATATCCAGCAACTGCCACTGGCAGAACTATTTCTGTACCAGCTGTAAAGATGGGGAGTCAGGGAGTCAGGGAGCCAGGGAGTCAGCGAGTCAGCGAGACAGGGAGCAGATCCCCATCGAGGGTCTGCAACATTTATGCAGGCAGCGAGTTGCAAGTTGTCTGCGGATCTGCTGCATTTGCTCAGCTGCCGCACGGGGCAAATTTATCGCCAGCACGAGCGAGCGAGACTCTTCTTCATTCTCGCAGCACATTTGCCAAGTTGAAGGAAGCCAGAGGCGCGTGGCAAGAAAAATGTAAGCGAGAGAGAGAGAGCAAGGCAGGGTGAGCCGGGGAAGGCAGGAGGAGGAGGCTGGAGGAGGAGGACTGGCAATTGTCAATTGAGCGCTTGAATGCGCTCCAGTCACACCTTTTCTGCTCCCCCCTGCCAACCCGTGCAACAACTTCCTGTACAAGCCCCATCCCCCTTTCCTCCTGGGAGCAGAGAGGAGGAAATCGAATTGGCCAACTATTAATAGCGGCAAACTGGCCGCGGATGCCCTGTGGCATTGCCCAAGCCAGAGCAGCTCGATCGATTTTCCCTACCAGCTGACACTGTTTTTTTTCTGTTTTTCCCGCTAGTTTATCCACTCCGAATCTATTACATAAAGATGAAACTCTGCCGGCGTCGACGTCAGCGTCGCTGCCTGGCGTTTCCTGTCCCTCTCCCTCTGCCTGTCCCTTCGCTTGGTTTATGGCATCGCGTCGCGACATGACTGTGACATGATTTCGGAATTTCATTACATGCTCCGCGGAAGTGATTCGACTCTGCGGTCTACAAACATCCGCTTGTCCTTGAGCTAGACACGATGACATGGGCGCGACAGGGAAGGGGGGGATAGATTCGGTAGGGTAGGTTCGTTCACTCTTTCCTCGCACGTGTTTTCTTTTTTTTTTACCTGCACTTCCGGAGTATCGATTGAGTTGGGATCTTTCGTATCACCGGAATCGTAATCACTGAGATCGCTTTGGTATCGTATTGCATCGTGTCATTCGGGCAAGTACCCTGCCAGTCTATCTGTCTCTCTCACTGTCTCTCTCCCTGTCTATCTGTCTGTCTATCCATCTCATTTCTCATTTCTTGCCTGTAGTGTATTTTCTTTTCATTGTTGGCTCCATAAATTTTTCACACTGGACATGCCTGCACTTTTCCCCGGAGCGCTGCGTGGGACGTGGCAAAAGGCAACGTCGACGTCGACGTCGACACGCGTTGAATTATGATTACAAGAAAAACAAGACGGGAACCTATCAAAGCAAGGCATAAATTTTATCCAGGGAGTCCGCAGACGTGGGCGGAGAGGCGCGAAAAGCGTGGAAAACTCACGCTGTTGTTTTCTTTATTCTCGCTACATACATATATGGTATATCCAGATAAGTTATGAAAAGTTCAGCCAGTTTGCCCAGTCCTATCTATCCGAAACTATTCCTCCTTCTCTGATTGATGTGGCAGCACTACGTATAGATCATCTAACCATAATACGGAAGAAGTAGGATAAGTAAACTTTGCCATGCTAAAGATAGGCACTCTCTCTCTCTCTCTCTCTCTCTCTCTCTCTCTCTCTATTTTACCATATGTTCTCCCAGCAAGGGAAGAACTGAAGAACTGAAAAGATCTTAAGAGACTTAACTTAATTATCGTAAAGAGTTTAAGATTAATGCACTTAAAAAGTGATTAATATTCTGTCACTTTACCATTTGTGTCTTTCTTATCAATCTCATTATTCCAATCATTTTTATCACTTAACTTCAGAGTCTCTCTCTCATTATGATCATCCCCGAAACCACAAGATCTACTCAATATTCATGTTCGTTGTCGCTTAAGTGGCAGGTTATAAAATTTTATATTCCGGCCAATTTTCGATCATAAAATTTGAAGGTTTCTCCACAGCGAGTCATGTCAGTAGCGACAGCTTAACGCGGGGGGAATTGGGGACTGCGATTGGGGGAAGATTTGGAACGATCGAGAATTGTGTACTGCCGCGTGCTGCATGCCTCATTTAAGTTGCGTCTTTCTTCTGCTTTGGCTGCTTTATTATTATGACATATGTATGGGGGGAGAACTTGCTACTGGGCTCGGATCTGCCTGGATGTATCCGCACACTTAATGTCTTATGGCATCTTTGGAGTGCCTTCAATTGCCTGAACAGCAAGGGCAGCAGAAGAAAAAAGCAATATCATTGTCAAGGACAGACCCAGAAGACCCCAGAGAGGGTAGCCAGTGAGATGCACAGGCAAGGGATATCCAGACCCAGAAGACCCCAGAGAGGGTACCCAGAAAGTCGCACAGGCAAGGGATAACCAAAAAGTCGCAGCACAGGCTGCTGGGAATCCTAAATTCATATGAACAAAATCGTTTCTTTCTTCGGGCTAATTGGCTACTATGTATAAGAAACTTATATATATTTAAATATATATAAACATGTGTTTCAACAATGTACATACTACGAAAGTTACTGCAAAAGACTAAAGTCCTAACTGCTTTCAAGTACAGATTCCTAGACTTCTACTTTCTCAACTAATACTAACAGTATTACTTTCCATACTTTTCAAACCTAATAACGCTAGGCAGCAAAGAGAGGAAGTAGAATCAGAAGAATTTAAATGCAGTTTAGTGTAGAGGACCCTCTTCTAAGTCCTAAAAGGGCTTCCAGAATTCCCAAGATCATTGATCATGTATCTTGAAATACCTTAATACTGCTAGTTCAAAATTCCAAGGCTTGAGTATTCCTAAAATTAAATATATTCTTCACATTCCCAGACTTGATTATTCCAAAAAACAAAACAAAATACTTTACTAAAATTACACACACTTCTCCTACACGTGTTCGAACACATTATACCCCCCCTCGCTCCTCTCTCCCTCCCCATCCCCCATCCCGAAAAAGGTATTGTGAGGGGCCGTGAGGAGAATCGTGTTACGTTTCATGATCATTTGCGGTTGATTCTCATGTTTCTGCGGTCGCTTTGTGGAACAAGAAAACAAACAAATAAACAATAAATAAAAATAAGTAATACGAACGAGAGAGAGAGAGAGAGAGATAGAGAGGCACGCTGGCAAAATATAGTATAGTATATACTATATATGAATAGGAATAAGTCGGAGTATTTGTGCCTTGTCGCAGTATGCAAGGCGCGTCGATGTCGTCGTTGACGTTGAGGTTGAGGTTGTCAGCGACGCCACGTCGACCACGTCACGGACGCACATGCGCCAAATATTTGGACGTTTCGTTCTACTTTGGCGCAGGCGCAGCTCGTGTAGGGGCAGCTCATTAATATGCGCCTTGTCAGCTCTGCAGCAGAGCGAGAGGGAGAGAGAGAGGGAGAGAGAGCAGGCAGAAAGAGAGATCGATAGAGAGAGAGTGTGTGCAAGAGGGAGACGGGCAGCTTTCGTCTCCAGCAACTGCAGCAGTTCCCTGGAAATCTGCACAAAAGGGACGCGCGTCTTTCGCGCTGGACTCCGCTTTGGAGTACATTGCAGATGCCGCTGGCGCGATACTGACGATGCCAGTCGGAGCTCCCATACATCAAAGTGTCGTGTTCTCTGGCCCCTCGACTTATAAATATGTATGTTGCTTGCCGTGATGAGATGGTGGCCACGTTGCCTCTCAGCTTTCTATCAGAAATCAAATAACGCACACGCAACCACCTGCCAGGCATGCTAAGCAGCACAGGCAACTCCGACTCCAACTCCAACTCCGGCTTGGAATCCCGCTGCAACTCCTGCCTCCACCTTCGCTCGGCTAGCAGCAACGCGCTGTGCATGTCAAGCACTGCGCAGCGGGAACGCGGGTTAAAGGTGCCCACGGCGTGTGAAATTTTCGGCAGACGCCCCAGTTACAATCCCGAAACCCCTCTTGGGCGTAGGTAGTGCTGCTTATTGCCCATAAAGATCGCCATAATATTCTCAACTGCACGAACAGTCTACGCTTTTGCTTTGAGCTTAAGCAGCGAAGAAGGCAAAGAAGAAGAAATAGATTTATAGTCCATATAGTTTGGAATGAAGAGTTGAGTGCCTTGAGATATTGTACGACTTGGCTTAAATTGATCCTAAGAATAGTTGGATCATTCTGTAAGTGTTACCCTATTTAATCCTCCTTTATATTCCGCTCAAGTTCACCATGTTGTTACTAACTTCTACAGGTTGGATTCCAAGATGGGAATGAAGTTTAGTTTCAGAGGTTTTATAAAATAATGAGTAAGCCCTCTTGTTAGGTTTAGTTTGCTTGGATCTTAAGAATACTATGTTAGTTGGATCTCTATAAGCCTTACTTTAAATACAATCCTTTTTTTCAAAAGTAGTAAGTTCTTTCCAATTAATACTATTCTCTTTCAATGGATCAAGCTTCCCACTCCTCAAGATCATCTCTTTCTACTGTCTTCCTTATTTTAAGGTAGGGTAGTTATCCTGATTAAGGTACTTATAGGTAACCTCCACCTCTGAAGATCACTCTATTGCTAATATCCTGTTTCAATTGTTTACTTTCTCTTGATTAGATCTCCCAACATACATGAAGGGTCCCACCTTCCATGATCACCCTATCGGAAATACCATCCTTCAATAGATCTGCAGTTACTTAACGGGCTTTCTACCTCACAAGATCACTCTATTGGTACTATCCTCCTTCAGATCTTCAGGTAGTCATAAGGTTTTCCCCATTGGTAGTACCCTACTTCTTCATCTCCTTCTTCTCTTCATGATTTTGCAACAATTTCTTTAATGGATTGAGCAACCTAAGATCGGTTGTAATTCTACTCTGCTAAGAGGGGAAATGCATCTCAAGATCACCCTGTTGCTACTATCCTCGTTGATTAGATCTCCTAATACTCTTCGAAGTTCGTACCTCTAAAGATCACCTTGTTCCCAGTACCCTACTTCAATAGATCTTCAGGTACTTATCGCGCTCTCCACCTCTCGATCTTACCCTGTTGCTACGATCCTCCTTGATTTGGTTTCCTTCTCTTAAGATCACCCTGTTCCTAATATTCTCCTGCTCTAGATCTCCTAGTAGTCATAAGGTTCTGCCTATTTGTAGCTGGTTCTCTTATAATTTATTAGCTTAATCAAACTGAGATCAGTTGTAGTTATACTCCTTATACTAATTATAGTGTGTCAAGTGGTTCCCAGTTGACAACTGGATTCTCCCTTACTCACCTTGATCCAAACGGCGCTCCATGCGGCGCCACTGGCGCATGTGGTGGATGAGTATGCAGGCGGCCACCAAGAAGAAGAGCAGGCAGGCGGGCACCGCTATGAAGAGGGCGCCCGTCTGCCAGTCGAGTGGCATCACCGCAGCTGCCTCCTCGTGCCATTGCTGCAGCTGCTCGTGGGTCAAGTGCTGCAGCGGTATGGGCTGATCGAAGTGATCATATTCCGAAGACTTTCGGCGCTGCGAGAGTGTTTTGTGTTAATGCGAGTGCTCTGTGGGGGTTGGGGTTGGGGTTGGGTTTTGGATCACTTACCTCCTTCCAGTTGGGCTCGGTCTTGGCGAGCACCATCGAATCGATGTTCAGATCGTAGATGGAGCCACAAACGGTATCGATGTGCAGCTGACAGGGTCGCAGCGGGATCGTTTGGCCCTGGCAGCGGGTGCAGGGTCTGCACCTGCCCTGCATCGAATCCCACCAGTGTTGCGGTTCGCAGGGTGAGTTGCGCACGGCAAACGATGAGGCGATGGCCGAGGCAGAGGCCGATTCAGGAGCTGAGCCAGAGGCAGAGGCAGACATGGCGGTTGAGCCGGAGGCGTAGGCGGAGTTGGTGCACAAGGAACATGTTGTGGTTAGGAGCAGCAGCGTCAGATAGGCGCCGGTTCTGCTCAGATTTGGATAGCTGCTTCTACTGATTGCACTGCTTCTTCTTGTTGTTATTGTTGCTGTTGTTCTTCTTGTTGTTGTTTCTATTGCTGCTGCTGTTGTTGCTGTGCTGCTGCTGCTGCTGTTGTCGATGTTGCTCTGCTGCTGCCAACTGCGTTGCCGCCTCCGTCGACGTTTGTGAAATTTCGCAGTTGCATCTCTTTTTCTTGTTGTTGTTGTTGTTGTTATTTTTCTACGCATTACAGCTAGTGTTAAGTTGTTGTTGTTGTTGTTAGGGCTACTCGTTGTTCGTTTCGTTGTTGTTGCTGTTGCTGTGGGTGTTGCTGCTGTTGCTGCTGCTGCTGCTGCTGTGCTGCCTGGCCGTGTTAACGTCTGCATTTCCGCTAAAAAGAAAGAGAGAGAGAGAGAGTTGAAAGTACTGAGCAGCCACTTTTCCCATTTTCCCTGTGCAAGTTTTCCATTTGCATTTTCCACTTTTCACACACTCATCATCTGCGGCCATTACCAGGAAAATTCACAGTTGTTGCTGCTGTTGCTGCTGTTTCTGTTGTTGTTCTTATTCTATTGATATGCAGTTAGATGCAGGCAGTGGGGTTATAGAGAGGGGAGGGGTGTGGGTGGGGGAGGTGAAAGGGGAGGGGGCTGCTTGCCTCACTGCCGCCAAAGTTGTTGCATTATCGCCCATAAAAACGCGCGCAAGGCAAACTAATAAACCGACCGGCGGCCAATGATGATGATATTGCGACGCCATCAGCAACATCATCATCAGCAACATCATCATCAGCAACATCATCATCATCATCGGCAACATGGTCGGCAACATCATCAGCAGCGTCATCATCATAAATGCGTACAGTTTGCAATCAACTTTAATGTCAACGGGGTGCTTAGGCGTTTCGCCAACCAACCAACCCCCCCATGCCTCACCCCCATGCCGGCTCTCCTGCTGCACCAGCTCGGTTCAATGCTCAGCAGCAGCAGCAGCAGCCGCCGGCAGCAACAACAGCAGCAGCAACAACGAAACTATTATAAATGGCAGCATACAATTATTATTTATGCAGCGCGCTGTCAGTCAATGCAGCCAGCACATCGGGGGCAGCTATGCAGGCGAGACAGACAGAGACAGAGAGAGAGAGAGAAAGAGAGAAAGCGACAGAGAGAGAGAGAGGGAAAGAGGAAGCACTTGCAACACTGAGTCGGGCCGGCAAATGCACTCAACACTCGATGGCTTCACTTCCGCTGCAGGCCGAAGCCAAAGCCGACGTGAGCTGAGCGAAAGAGAGAGAGAGTGAGAGAGACAGAGAGAGAGAGGGTAAGGCCAAGGGAACCGATCGAATCGTAGAGCACCTCGTCGGCCAGAGTGATGGATTCCATAATGATATATGTATTAAAAGTGAAGAGATAAACCGCATGCACCAGATGAGCCAGACATAGAATGCATAGAACTACGTATGTGCTATATAGGGTCTAATAGTCCAGTTGTAAAGCAGAGAGATTACAAAAGGTAGATAGTATCAGTAGAAGTATGGTAGTATGTAGCATAAGCAAGTGAGAAAGCTTCACTTAATGTTATTCTACTAAGGTTTACGCCAGCAATTCCTCTTTTATTACAAATTGCAAAGGCGTTGGTAGGCGTGGCACAATTTTAAAATATGCTTGAGCTGCGTGGAAGAATAAAACATGTTGTCACCAAATTTGGTAGTCCTAGCTCTTATAGTCCCCGAGATCTAGGCGTTCATACGAACAGAAAAACTTAAAATTTGGTACCTTGCGAGCCTGGATATGCCTTCTTCTTTTAGTTGGCACACAATTATAGCACTCTTCAGCCAATTCAGTAAAAATAGAAAGGTGATCAAGTATACTTTAATGCTATATACATAGTTTTTCTCACAATATTTATAAGAAAACCTTTCATAATAAGTTTAAAGTACACGTGCTTGAAAAAGATCACTTCACTTGTCGTAGATGTTTTATTTTATTTTACTCTCATACTTCATAGGATTTAAAAAGTAGACATATGATATGGTGTGGCATACGATATAATATGATCAAGGTTTATTCATCTTTTCAGACTGGATAAATGATCGCAGAAAACTAATCTGATTTAGTTGAAACTATTCAGCAGACTATATAGGTCATAATTCAAAGAGAAGGGATTGTTCCAGCTTATACAACATATAGTACGTATATATCTACTATTCCATGATCCGAAAGAGGAATGGGAAGTAATGCGAAATAATGAAATCCGAGCGCGCACTTGTTGTTTGTGCGTAGAAACGTGATGGGGAAGAAGAGAAGCTTCACAGACATAGGTTGGGTTGGATTGGGTTGGGTTGGGTTTGGGGTTCGGGATTGGGTGTAGCATAGCAAAGAGCAACAGGTCGCATAGAGCAATGACAGTAGGAACCGAAACAGAAGCAGAAGCAGAGACAAAAACGGAAAACAACAGCGAAACGAACATGAGGGCAAAAGAAACAGGAAGAAGATATATTTAATTAAAATCAACCATTACTCGTATAGCCACCGTGCCGGTAAACCGACGAGCTGAGCTCGTCACAGCTCAGCGAAAGGGGGCGAGCGAGAGAGATGGAGACAGAGAGAGAGAGAGTGAGAAAGAGAACAGAGAGAGAGAGTGAGTAAGAGAGACAGACCTAACTTCGATCTTGCCTAAACGATCTTGTTGACAGCGATCACTTAAGACAATTCGATAAATTGATCAAATTGAAACTGGGTCCCCCAAAGGGAAGTTGCCGCAAAAGGGGGGAACCTCATTAGGCTCAGCAATATTCCAATATTCCAATGAATTTCGAATTGGTCAAGCAACCAACCCATAAGGCTATGACATTTCCTATCAGCTGCGCCCTGTGCCCTTTTCCGCCCCTGCCCACCAGCCACGCCCCCATTGACAACGACCATTAATATCGTATTGAAAACGCATACTGCATGATGATGAGATAGTTCCCAACGATATCCACCTGGCAGTAGTTCCGGCTTATCTATGCTACGTGTGCGTAGCCCAATGGCCACAAATGTATCTATTAGATTCGAAATGTATCTCGTATCCGTGTGCCGTGTGCCCGCCCGGCTTTGATGTTTTGACCAACTTAACAAATGCGCCAATTCGAGGCGACTTCATTAGCCACAATACGCAGCCATTGCTCACTCTGTCAGTTGCTCAATTAGGCAGTCGTTCAATCAGTCAACAAGCGAAGCATTGAGCAAGATCTCACTCGCTCGGGAGGGTAGAAAGAGGAGGCCTTTGTGTAGCTGTCAGTTGGGCTATGAGCTTCGTTGATTTATGTGGGGGAAAAGATAAAGTCTACATAAGATGTGCAGATTGATTGGGAACATATACGTAATATATGTCTTGAATTCTGCCCCGCTAAGAACATCTTTCTTTCATGATTCGATTAAGATTTCGATGACAATGAAAATCATTATATATAAAAACAGATTAGATAGTTAGAATATATTATTACAAAAATAGATAGATAGTATTAGATAGTTACAATAATTCTAGTAGTTCAAAAAATAGTTGTACTTCTTTTGTCTAGTATCATTGAAAGGAAAGAAAATTATGTTTCCTGCTTTTTTCTAGATCCATATCTGGCTGAAAGTGATCTGTACTTAGTAAACCTTGCTTTATAATACTTTCTAATTACTGCATCTAGCTGGAAATCTCTCTACATGCTCCACAACCTTTTCCCATATAATTTCGCGTCCCTGACCTGGCAATTGTTGTACAGCGACCTGCTCCTGATCTTGGCCAGCAAGTAGAGATCTCAAGCAGCTCAACGATTGCAGAAAGCGCACTCGAGTGCGGGGTGCGTATTTTTAGCGCACTGTCAGATCTGTCCAGACCGAGGCGCTATATACGAGAACTATTTGCGTAGACTGTAGCCCAGAGATGCCGCATACACTGTGCGACACATGCTCAACGCCAACAGGCTAAAGTGGGCTGTGCTGTGGCGTGTGGCATGTGGCAACTGCAGAGACAGCGAGGCAGCAGCAGAATATGCCGAGATTATTATATCAGAGACATGTATATCTATCTATAAGATACATTTTGGTGCGTCTTGTTGCTGTTGTTATCGCCGTTGTCGGACAAGCGACAACTGACACTGACAGCAAATTTAAATCATGTTGCATTTTCAGTCCGCAGCTAATTGAAACCGAGCCAGCGTACCAGTCCTCGAAATGGGTCACTCAGCTGACAGCAGAGCGGGGGAGGGTGCACCTCCTAAGAAGCCCCCCCATCCCCACCCGACCGAATCATCATCATTAGACAAGCGTGCAAAATCACATTATCCACACACATCTGTTTCCAATTTAGTTTCTTATGTTATCATATTTCTTATATTATCTTTAGAATCCTTTAAGCCAACTTACGAATTCGCTAATATACTTTATAGTAATGATATTTTAGTTATCGATTAGATTGAGTTCTTATCAAGTTTTTATTTCTAGATTTCTCTTATCGTTTTCGCATGCTTTTCTTAAAATCTTTAATGGGTATTATATATTACCTATTAAATACCTTGCGACTAAATGATTGAATCGAAGCTTCATCTAATTGTAACTACTTGATATAGTTTAGATATTTAAGATATAATTGTATTAACAAGTTCTTCTAATTCTTGCAATTCTTCTAAACAATATTTAAAGGGTATTTCCTAGTCGCCTGCCTACGTTCGGGTTTTTATCATTTAGGCCACATTCCTCATATGCATTTAGCAAATCCCAAAAAAAGATTTGGCCAGAACGAAAAGCTTAAGTGCTTTTGCCCAAACAGCTGGCAGATGTCATCGCACATACACGTATACCATAATACTAGGTACTGCCAAATTTCCAGAAAATATAGAAGTCACTTTGATTATGTAATCCCCAAAACTGAAATGTGTCGAAAGATCTCGGATTGCGCTAACTGATTATGATCTTGCATAATTAAATTGGGTCACATATCAAAATTCTGATCGAATAAAATAAAATACAATGATTATGCTTATCACAATTGTTGGGGGGCTTGCAACTTATATAGGGTATCTGCTTGCTCACCGCTCAGACTTGATAATAATAATAATAATAATGAACATATATCAAGAAAAAATGCCGCAATCATTTGAATTAAAATCTTCGGTGATTTAAATTCGGACAAGCTTTCAAGACAAAAGAATTTCTTTTTGCGGCTGCTGTCCAGTTCCAGCAGCAGCAACAACAACAACAACAGCAACAACAACAACAACAACAACAACAACCACAACCACAACAACAACAACCACAACAACAACAACGATCGCCAGGCGGAATTTATTAAAATGTCAACTGAATGCTCATGATTGTTGTTGTTGTTTATTAGTGATACTTGTTGTTCTTGCCATGTGATACCCTTGCCGTGGGTATATTCAATATGCCAAGATGTTTGCAGATTATGTTTGAAGCACAACAGTTATTTAAAATGCTTTTTTTTTGGATATTTATTATACAGAGTTTAAAATAATAATTGTTATTGATTTTTATCATCAAAATTATTATTTAAATTAAATTAAATTATTAAATTAAATTGTTAAAGTTTATTTGAAAATTTTATTTATTTTTAAGAATTTATTATTAATGGTTATCAAATACTTTTTAATAAGAGTTGCAAAATAAAAGATTTTTACATATTGATATAATGGGATTATAATAAACATTTTGGTTTCATTGTGTTTATGTTTAAGAATATCATTTGATGGGGATCATACATAACAGTTTTTGGAGGTTTCTGATAAAAATTATCCACCGTTTTTTATGTTATTTTTTCAAGATAATGCAATCAAACTAACTATTTCAGCTTCTTTATATGAACAATAAATTCTGTCAAAATTTCATCAATATTAAAACACTATATCATATAACATTCATAGAAACACAGCTCGAAACGAGATATTTTTTGCTTAAAAAAATGTTTAACTTTTATAAATTCTTTAATAAAACAGTCGAAGATATATTGAACTATTTTATAAATGTATTTCAAATACAACTATTCTTTTAAGGGTTATACCAACCACTGCAAGGGTATCAAACTTTCAGCATGATTTAATTTTTTTGTGTTTTTAATTCATTTGGCTTTTTTCTGCTTTTGTTTTTGCTTTTTTCTGTTTCATTGTTGTGTAAATTCCAACGCGACAAACCATTAAAACGTTTCCATGAGCAGCGGCAACAATTTAATGAAACGCGCCATGAGCAACAGCAACAACAACAGCAACAACAACAGCAACAACAACAGCAGCAACAACAGCAACAACAACAACATCAGCTGCAGCAACAAGAACAACGCAGAGTGATCAGCGACATTTGAACAACAATTTAGTAGAATTGTTTAGAGCTTTTCAGTTAGTTGTCTGACATTTGTCTATCTGCCTGCATCAGTGTGTGTGTGTATGTGTGCGAGTGTGTGTGTGAGTGTGTGTGTGGGTGTGAGTGTGCACTCAAACAAGCTTGCGAAATAATAAATTAAACAGAAAAGATTGAAGATCATCGAAGATTCAATACACTTATACATAGAACTTATATAAATGTATCTGATACGTATTTATTTGAATCAATATTTACGATTCAAATGGAGAATATATTATAAAATTTTTATTTAGAAAACTGCATATAAAACATATTCAATTTAAAGTAAAGTCTTCATAAAAACATATTTCAAATAAACTTCACAGAAATAATTATCAAAAAATCTCTTTAAAGACACAATAATCTTCAAGCTGGTATATTAAAAAAATATTAACTTTTATTGATTTTCGAAATTCGATTAGAGTAAACAATGAGCTTGCATATTGATCGGAAATCATGTTCAATAAAAAGTAGGTTATTTATAAAGAAACATATTTATTTTGCAGTTCATATTCATTTCAACATTCCAACTTATCAAATTATACAACATTAACTAACAGCTGCCAAGTATTGAAAACGGAAAACAATTTCCAAATAAATATAATAAAAAAAACGCTTTCAGCTTTTTCGAAACTTTAGGTAAACAATGAAAACAGCTAAAACAGCTAAAACAGCCGAGTGCCTGCTGTTTTTTCCCCAGTCCATTGATCGACTATATAGACGTATATATAGTACATACGATATGTACATATTTGTGTAGAGCTAAGCGATAAATAAATAAATTCCAGAGAAAGATACTACTCAGACATTGTTTTTAACGATTTCAAGAGCCTCAAATCCCCCACACAAATTGCAAATCATTTATCAAAAATTGCAAATCAGCGCGATAAACAAAAAAATAAAAAAATAATTTGGCATGCGCTCGACTGTGGCATGCCCTGTAGAAGGTGAAAAGTCAATGGAAGTGTGTCTATATTATATATATTATATAGTCGGAATTATGATATTAATAGATAAGGTCAGCAGATGCCCAGCATGATTGAGTTCTTGTTGTCTGAGCCGAAAAGACTTTAAGGATAAAGAGAAAATTCGAATTGGTATAGGGTGAGCAAGTCTAGGTAGATACTACATGTATCTGTAGATACTACACATATCTATAGATACATAATATAATTGCCAGCTGTATTTGCCAAGCTTGACAAGTGCCAAATGGCAGAGACGATCGCATCGATTGGCGATTATTTGGCCAGGGGCGCAATATCTTAGCGAATGCTCACTCTCTTTCTCACTCTCTCTTTCTCTCTCTCTCTCTGCCTGGTCTCCCCGTCACAGATGCAGATACATTTACAGCTAAAGATACATTTACAACTAAAGATATAGATACAACTACAACTACAACTACAGCTGGCGATGCAGATTCGAGGGCAAGCAACTTATTTTTACACTGTCAGGCGGACATACGGGCAGATAGACAGACAGACAGAGAGGCAGACAGACAGACGGACAGACAAAGAGGCAGACAGACGGACGAACAGATTTTTGACATTTGGAAATGTGTGGAGGGGACGACTCGCATTATGTAAGCAATGCCAGCCGAGTTCAATGTATTTCTCTATTTATTTATGGACGGCAACCGGTTGCAGGAGGAGTGTAGTAACAAGTGCCGCCTCCCTGCCCCCGTCCCTGCCACGGCCCCCTTCTACACCCATGCTCGAGCTCGCCTGCAAGCGACTCCCTTCTGGCTACTCCGCCTGTGACTCCGCGCTTGCCTTTTCCTTCCGCTCGCTGCGCTTTATGGCAGTTTTGCCTGTGTGTGTGTGTGCGAGTGTGTGTGTGTGCGTGTGTGTACTCGCATATCGTATGGATACGAGAGCAGATCTATTAGTTCGGCTTTGGTGCGAGTGCTCTGCCCCCCTAATGGCAATAGCTCAGTTCGTCAGTTCGTCAGTGCGTCAATCTGTCATTCTCGTACCATGAGGGGGTTCAGATACAGCCACAGCAGCTACAGGCCCAGCTACAGCTACAGCTTCAGCTTCAGCTTCTGATTTCAATTCTCATTTGGTCGGTTTTTTTTATTATTTTTTTTTTTTTTTTGTTTTTCGCTGGCACAGAGGGCTGCCACTGTTTCTACACTCGATTTATATTTTTTATCATTTGATTTAATTTAATTCCATTCCATTTCGGCTGCAGACCCAACCAAGCCCACCCCCAAGCTCGAGCGGCCTCACTCCTGTTCTGTTCCCCGTGATTAACACACACGCTGCAGCCAGCGGGAGCGGAAAGGGAAGAGGGGGAGGGGGAGAGAGAGAGGGAGGCAGCATCATCAACTGCTTCCGAAACCGGGCTGAACCATAACCATAACCATAACCATCCATAACTGTAGCAAAGCTCATGCTACGTTCGCTCTGCTCCCGGCAGAGGCAGCAGCTCTGCTTGTCTGTCCCTCTGTCTGTCCGTCTGTCTGTCCGTCTGTCCATCTGTCCGTCTGTCTGTCCGCATATAGCAAAATATGATCATGATCTGCCGCCTGCCGCAGACTGATACACATGTCTACAGATCTCTCTCTCTCTCTCTTTCTCTGTGTAGATCGCTTAAATACTACATAACTCACTTTTTTCGTGTTTTCTTTTTCGCTCGTTTGTTTGCGGTTTTCTCTTGTTTCCCCCGCGCTTCCTTTCTGTTTCTTATTTTGATTATGCTCGTCGTATTTATTTTCCTTTTTTTTCCCTTTTTCGATGTCGCTGTCGATCGCTCAATTTGTTGCGAACATTTTGTTGTTGTTTTTTTTTTTTTTCTCGAATTGGCGCGATTGTCGTTTGTCACACTTTGCGATCGACCGATCGATCCATCAATCAATCTTAATCATTTCACTCGATTTTCTTTTGGTTTTTCTCTAGCGTTACGCGCGATTCTCTTGTGCATTTCCACCGATTTTTCCTGGCGAAAACTTAGTTTCCCGGCGGCAAAACGCAAAATAAAAAAAAAAACACTCGCGATTCTCACTAATCTTCTAACGCATCGAGAGCAATTCACATTCTATGCAGAACTACGCGTGTGTCTGTGTGTGTGCGTGTGCCTGTGCGTGTGTGTGTGCGTGTGTGGGTGTATGCCTGTGCCTGTGTGTGCGAGTGTGTAGGCAAACCAGGCATGGCAATGGCATCGTTTCCACACACACTGCCGTCGTTATTCACACGGGCGGCGATTCGAAAAGAGTTTTCAAAAAAAAAAACAAAATATTGAAAAAAATTCAAAAAAATTGTACAATTCGAAATACGCTTGTGTTATTATTATGGTATTTTATGGTATTTTCTGTTAGTTTTGCTTGGGATAAGACGATCGCAACGATGATCCGCAGCTCGTCGCGTGCGTGAAGAGACTGAGGCATGCAACGCCAGCGTCGATCGTGTTAAGCGACGCCGCCGCACCGTCAGTGTTGTCCATGCGGCAGCGTTTGCCGCTATCGGCTAGCCTTTTTCTCGACAGCTCGTTTAGCCGGAAAAGGCTAAAGTGGCTTAGCAGAAAAATATAAAATTGTTAACATACATATAGAGCTAGAAATGATAGTTTATTTTATATTAAAAAAAAATAAAGTACAATGTAAAGATATTGTTGTTTTTCGTACTTATCATATTTTATTGTAGGAACTCTCATATTAAAAATTGATCAACAATTGCATTAAATACGTTTTATAATTTGTTAGCAATTTACTTAGATTAACTTTACTTAGATAATTTTGAAAAGAAAACTATAAAATTTGCGAAAAATAATTCAAAAAAAATATTTATGAAAAAATAGCATTAATTAAAAATAAAAATAATAACCATTTAATTTGTATTTTAAAATTCCTGAAATAAGAAAAAACAGTTTTATTTTTTAAACAAATTTAAGGCGCATATGTATTACAAATTTAAATGCGTAATTTAAATGTTCAGATCTGCAGACAGACATTTAAAAATTCCAATACTATGCATAGCTCATTAAGCTGGTTGTTTTTCTTTTCCAGAAATAGCATCACTGTCAGAGTTTGTCTAAGAGCGTTAGCTAAGCAAGAGAGACAAAGGAGAGCGAGAGAGAATGAGCATGAGAACAGGAGAATACTTGTTGACATGCTGATGTTTAGGGTGGATCAACGATCAGTGTGTTCTGTGTTCAATGTGATCTCAGCCCGGCAGTCAAACTCTCTCTCTCTCTTTCTCCTTGAATTTTGCCAGATTCTGCTAAGCGTCTTAAGCAAATTAAACATTACAAAATAAAACTCCAGGAATTTTATACTAAATGAAAACTAGCTAGAAAAATACAGTCGAGTGTGCCTGACTATTATATACCCGCTAACTATCTGTTTATCCATCACAAATAAATTCTATGATGAATATTTTTGGTACATACTTTCGAGTGCTCTCACTAATCCCATTATATGAAATCTACATACATTATTTTTATATGATAAATATATTTTATTTTACTATCCAGAATTCCAAAAAAAACTTGTAATCAAATTCGATAGTTGTAGCTCTTTCAAAAGCTAAGATTTGTCATAGAGACGTACAGACAGATAAACCTTGCTATATATGTATATAAACTCAACTGTTGATACTGACCAAGAATATATATTCATTTTGGGGTCGAAAATATTTCCTTTTGCCTGTTATATATACATTTTCGGTTGACACAAACTTATAATACAATTTTGTTTATGTATAGTGAGTATATTTTATTTGATTGTTTTATAATAATATAACATTATTATTTCATAATGTTTAATCAACTTTTGTTTTAATAATAATTGTATTTCTTTCAAATGCAGCATACTTTTGGGCTGTCTGAGCGGTTTACCCCGCTAAACATATAAGAAATTCTCAGCTCTCGAAGTAAACAAAATTTTAAAATTGTCTGATAAATAGGATCACATTTTTTATCAGAGTGTAATACGTAATACTATTTGGGGTTAAGTTCTTTGAGCTTTGATCGAACTTAACCTTGTCTATATTGTCTTAACACATGTGGAGAGCGCGTCTTGGTGGGGGCAATCTTGTATTGGCTAGAAGGGGGGAAACATCTAATTGATGTAGCCCTGGTCGATGGCATGCTTGAAGACCTCAGCGATGCGCTGCTGCTTGGCGGGCTGCTCGAAGGGCTGAAGGGCCCAGACATCGGTGAGCACCGAGTTCTCAGTGATGGCATCCAGATCGGCCACCTCGTCGTCCTCGATGAGTGACAATGGCAACGACTCGATGCCCATGCCGCAACCGAAGCGACCGAATTGCTTCAGCTCGTCCTGCAGTATCTCCCACGTGATCACGGACTCAGCATCGCCGCCCAGATCCTTGATGAGATCCTGCGCGCTCTCCAAGTAGGCACGCAGCAGGTCGTCGTAGTGCTCCTCGCGCAGCTGCTGGCTGGTGCAGGAGTACAGGAAGAAGGTGATGTCCAGTGCAACGGATGAACAGCGCGCCAGCTGGAAGTCAATGATGATGATCTTCTGGGCTACTCCCTCGGCGCTGTATTTAGTCAGGAAGTTGGGTGTCCAGCAATCGCCGTGTCCGAAGACACTCAGCTTGGAGCGTGTGGACACCAGATTGATCATGTCGTCGTAGAGCTGCGGCTGCAAGTAGTTCTTCACCAGCGTCTCGTACTTGGTGTTCGGGAAGGTCTTCGACACGGCATGAGTGGCCACATTGATGGCCACTTTCAGGAAGTCCTGGTACCAAGCACGCGTGTGTTCGCCGTAGTATGTCTCCTCCAGCGAACCGGCAGTCTTCTCAAAACCAGCCTCGTCCAACGCCCGGTAGGCCAGAGCCACACCATGATAGCGTCCCATTGTGCGCATGATCAGCAGGGCATCCTCCAGCGTGATGTAGTTCATCCTAGGGAGGAACAAATATAAATTGGCAAATGGAAATCTGCAACGCGCTGTGAACTCTTCCCACTTACCGATTGGGCGAGCGATAGCCACGGAAACCCACATCCTCGAGAGCAATGAAATCGTTGAGACCATCGCAGAGGGATGCATAACACTTGGGGAACTCCACAAAGGGATTCTTCGGCTTGGGCTGGCGCGAGTTCTGGAAGGCTTCAACCGCTGGGATAACCTTCGTGTAGAAATGAATCTCATTGCGGAAGAAGTCCACGGAGCGGAACAGACGGCGTCTGTGCAGGTTGGAGGGCATGCCCTTGACAATGACATTGACCTCTAGCTGTTCGCCCTCTGGCTCCTTGACGCCGTAAACACAAATACGGAACACTCGACTCAGGTAGGAATCACCCTTCTTGCCGCCATCCCCGAACTTGTAGGAGGTGTGCTTGGTGCCGCCAGCATTGCGAATGATCTCATCGAGCGTTGCCTCGTTGAACTTGGCGGAGATGTCGGCGAAGGTTGGTGCGCTCATCTTGGCTTCTCAGTTCCAACTGTGTTTGTCTCTCCCGTATCAAGCTGGATTTATTAATGCCAAAGGCAGAGAGAAGAGGCAGAGGCTTAAGTGAAATCTAGAATTGATAAGATTTCCAGCCCCCAATCAAGCGTAGGCAAACTTGAGGCTGATAATAAATAGTTTGTCGCGTTTTGTTTGGTACACGTCAGACAAACACACACACACACACACACACGCACACTTGACACACACATGTGAGACTAAAGAGATAGACACACTTACATACCTGGAACTACTCGTGATAAGCTCAATTAACCCGTGAATCAGTGAATCAGACGACGTGGTCAAAACAAACTATGACGCTGCTGGCCAACTGTGGAACCGTAATTAACTCCAATTTGTTTCCACTTCAAATTAACCGCCAAAAAGTCGACGCCAGACGAGGGCAAGAGAGAAGAACCGTATGACACCCACGCAGCGGAGATAACAAAACTGTACACGGCCGGCTGAGCGTGCAGTGTGGTCGCATGTCATGCAGCTAAAAAAAATACCAGCAGTATTTGTTTGGGCTGTAAATGCAATGCAATGTTTTTGTTTTGCTCTCATTTCTCATGTATGCGTTGAAGTTTGACCCCTGCGAGCAGCTGTTTTCGTAGGTAAACACGGCTGTGTTTGGCATCAGGCATGATGGATGCTATGCACAGCCACGCACGAGCTGCCTGTTGGGTTTCTTTCTAATCTAATCTAAACAAAAATCATACTCTGCAAAAACAATTTTGCATACAAACAAATCTCACGTGAAATCCGTTGAAGTGCATGGCAATATTTTTCAAAGCAAGAGCGATTACTTGGAATTTGATTTAATCAACTATTTTAAAATCTTTTTTTGTAAATTATTGTAAATCATAGTCAGTTACCAGTTCAAGTGCTCCAAGTAACTAAGAAAACTACATATGTTTAAATAAACCCAATTATAATGAGGGCTTTTATATATTTTATTTGTAACCTTATGCACCAATCACCAAAAAATACAATATATATATAATAATATATTTTATATAATTAATAAAAATATAATAATTCAGAGAGAGTTTAAGAGAGTTTATTTTCGCTTCCGCCCTAAACTAACTTACACTAAACTTCTTAAGTTGAATTCCTACTAATTATAATTCAAACATAATTTAAAATTTTATTATTCAAATTTATATTTTTAAAATCCACCGGTTCGCCTTTACGTATATTTATGTCGCAGTAGACGTTCCGTGTATGGCCTCCTAAACAGCTGATCGCGGCACGCACACCGCAACAACTAGTGCTGTGGAACAAACAACTTGAGTTTCAGTGCTGTGTAACGCCAACACATTGCACGTGTTGGAATTGGAATTTTGTTTTCTCTTTGAGTTCAGTTTAATAATTGATAGTTAAGGCGCCATGGCTGCGCTAGATTCTGTGATTAAGAAAAAGCGCATCTCAAAGAAAAACAAATCTGCGTGGCGCAAAACAGACATAAAAGATGTTGAAGAATTCCTAGAAAATCAGCGCCAAGAGGAGCGCGTCGGGTAAGCAATTGCGGCCTATGAGTTTGTAAACAATGCGAGTTGAACAACGTGTTACCCTTCCGCAGCACCTTCACAGAAAAACAGGATGAGGAGCTGTTTGTGGTTGATGCCACGCCCCTTAAACCGGCGCCCACGGTACTGACCGCCAAGCAGAAGCGCAAGCTGAACGCCCTGAAACCGATGCGCTCGTATCTAGCGATGGAAAACACATCCAAGGTGGAGGATCCCATTGTCAAACGGTAAGATCGAGTGGATTTATACTTGGGAGCAATCAGTCTTATACTCTTTGGTCCCTACAGCAACCATGTGCGGCAAAAGAAGAGCGGTCGCAACATCGAGCAGGAGGTCATCAATCCGACTAAGGGACGCCATCGACAGGCTAACAGCGACCGTGGACTTTACTATGAGAAACTGGAGAATCGCCTGAAGGCAAACAAAGAGCGCAAGCGTGGTATTAAAGTCGATAAGGACATCTGGCAAGAGGAGGACTTTCGCGATAAAATGCCTGGTCTTAAGGATGAGAAGGGCTGGATTAGTCGAGACTTGGCAGTGCACGTTTCCGGCAACGTGGGTCGCAAAATAGTCAAAACGCATTCGAGTCTCCATCATAATACCACAAAAGCAAAGTAAGTCGCGCTTAAGAGGAAGCATATCCGGTAAAAATTTTAAATTTCGTTTCCTATTTTAAACTTTGCAGGAAGTTCGAGCCACCACATCCTGGCATGAGTTACAATCCATCGCTAAAGGCACATCAAGAACTGCTGGAACTGGTCACAGACCGCGAGGAGGGCATCATTAAGAAGGAGAAGCATCTGAAACGTGTCACAACTAGCATGTTTAGCAAAGTGACGCCGGAAGAGCGCGACAAGCGACACTTAAAAGAAATGAGCCAGGGCATTCCAGAGTCGGAGGGCGGTAATCCTGCATCAGACGATGAGGACGAGCAGGAGGAGCAAAAGGAAACTGACAATGCATATACAACAGTGAATGCCCCTGTGGAAAACAAAAAGAAAAGCAAAGTGGCTCGCAACAAGGAGCTGAAACAGAAGGAACTGCAGCGTCAACATGAAATCAAAAAGGCTCTGAAAAAGCAAACCGCCGACTTGATCAGGTGAGTCGCACAACAATCGATTTAATATGTTGGTTTAATTGCAATCTCTCGTCCTCTTCTTCCTCAGAATCAAGTCCATACGCGCCGAAGTCAAAGAGGAGGCAGAAGAGCTGAACGAACTAAAGAAACGTCGCAAGCAGAAGGCGGAGCTGAAAAAGTTCGAGACGAAGCGACTGGGACAGCACAAATTCGAGGAGCCCGACTTGGATGTTAATATGCCCGAGGATCTGGCCGGAAATCTTCGCAATGTTAAGCCCGAGAGCAACCTGCTCACAGATCGCTTCAAGCTGCTGCAGAAGCGCAACATATTGCCCACAACGGTGGCCGTGACGCGCAAGAAGTCCAAGGTGAAGCGTTTCCCGCGCGCCTCACACAAGGAGCCCGGCGTCAGCTATCAGGATCTGCGGGACCAACGCAGAGCTGCTGCTGCCGCTGCCAAGGCTAACAAGGATACCATCAAGATATAGGCAATCGTCAATTGTCTTTTATTTTTACGGAACTTATACAAAACAAGCTACTAAAATAACAGACTTAAATCAAAGATTTGTACATGCCTTTTTTGAACATGGAACTGTTTTTCTTCTTTTTCTTGGTCTGCGGAGGGCCAAGATTGGGATCCTCTTTCACTGCTTCGACGGGTGCATCCAGACGCTTGGAACCACTACGAATAATTGAAAAAGGAAAACAATTTTAAGTTTTGCTGCATGAACCAGAGGGAGAAAGAAGAGCTACATGTGTGTGTGTGCGAGCGAGAGAGCAAGTCGTTCTGTTTCTCTCTTTTTCAGCGAAATGGCTACCTTACCTCTTGACTGAGATAAGGCCACTGCCGGCGCCAGCACTTGCTCCTTTGCCATTTGTCTGCAGCGCCTTGGACCAATCCTCTTCGCTGCCCTTAATCTGATACTCGTCCAGGGCCTCAGCCTTCAGGCGCTTCAACTCCTTGCGCTGCTGTTTGGTTAACTTCTCGGCGGTCTCCTCCAACTCCTTGTCAATGGACAGCGACAGCGGCTGCAAATCCTCTCCGCGTGGCAGTTGCTGCTCCGTCAACATGCCGCTCTCCACATGCTGCTCGATCACTTCGCGGAAGCATTGATTGCACTTCTTCATGGCATCAAAGAACTTGGCCAGCAATTGGTTGCCGGGCATATTCAGCTCCAGCCCCAGAGCATCAACTGTCTTGCCTTGTATGCCCAGAGCCAGGAGAACTGCCTTCTGCACCAGATCCAGCTTGAGCGTATCGAGACGGCCTTGGAAATAGAGCTGCGCAATGTCTGAGAGCAGATCGAGTATTAGACGGAACTCGGCCTGCTGGCGAGCGTAGTTCTCCAGACGCTGCAAGTCGTAGGGCAGGAAATAAACATCAAGCGTGCGCTTGTCCAGTGCATCCGATGCTGCTCCCTTTACAGACTTGTTCTTCAGCAGCGCCAGGCACAGCTTTGTTTCAAACTCCCTGAAGGTTTTGCCCATCAGTTTGAGAACGCGGCGCTTGAAGTCCTGATAGTATAGATCTAGCCAGGGTTTTGGTGTCGTGTCCAGTGTGTTCAGCATGATGCAGCTATGCTCGGCAGTCAGTTCGTTTGCCTTCTGGCTAAGATAGACGGGCACAAAGCCGGCCGTCTTCCAGAATTTAAGCAGATCCGCAGTAAGTCCGTAGGAGGTGCCAACATAGTCAACTGGCTCCGGTATGCGCTCGTGCAGGCGCTGCAGCAGGGTCGGAATGCGCTTGCGTGGACGTATCTGTTCCTTTAACAGACTCAGCTCCTCCTCCTCCACTTCCTCAATGCCAGCTAAGGGAAGAAACAATTAATACCCATAAGGTATATGCAATTCAAGCACAGGACTCACTTTTGTCGTTTTCCTCGTTGGGTTTATCCTCCAGATTAGCATGGCGACCTGCATAGTAGTCCATGAGCAACTGGATGGCACGTTTGCCATATCCCATACGCTGATAATTTGGATGAGTGGCCACGCGAACGATGCGTACGCCGGAAAGCTTGGGGAAATCGCGATCTCCGTACTGCTCGGCAATGTTCCAGGGTATCAAGTCGCCAGCGGCTTTCTTGCCGCGTCCCAGCGAGTCACTAATGCTCTTTGCCGAGATTTGGCCCTCGAGAGCGACTTGGACTACGACAAGAATCTCAGGCAGCTGGTCCATGCGACGCACAGGCCCCAGCAGGCAGAACAAGTGATGGGCGGGTGCATCGCTCATCATTTGCAGATCGTTGGGTGTGTTCTTGTAGTGCGACGATACGTAAATGGAGACGAGGCGATGCAAGAAGGTCTCGGCAGCCTTGTGATAAGAGAACAGTGCGTCGCGATTGATGTAGTACAATTCGCAAACATCGGGAGTGGGACAGCCGGAATTGATGCTGGGCACACTGCTTGCGTCCAAGCAGAGCAAATTGATCAACCAACGCTCGATATCATCGTTGGACTGATAACGGATGGACTCGTCCAGCTTGAGTGGTGGCCTTGCGTTGTTCTCCTTCTGGATCTGTGAGATGAGCTTCAGACTGAGCGAACGTCCTGTGCCCTCATAGCCATTGATGGTACTGGCCATGAAAATAAGATAAGGCCCCATCATCTTCTTGACCAGCGGCAGGGGAATTGCAGCTGCCTCGTCGATCAGCAGGAGATCGGCGGCATTCAATAGATGAGTATCGCTGGGCGCAATATACTGTATGGTCTGGCGGCTGTTGCGCGTTATGTTCAGGCGAATGATGGCCTTCTTGTAGTCTGGGTTTGTGCTGCGAATGATGGTGTAGTCGGCATGCTCCTGATACTCTAGGGCATCGAAGCCCTTCAGCACAAACTCAAAAAGTGTTATCAAATTCTCAGGATGTGGCGATGTGACGTACACATTGACATAGCCAAATGCTACAGCAGCAGCTATGGAAAGGCCCAGAGCAGCGGACTTACCGCGTCCACGTGCTGCAGTCAGGGAAATTGGTGGTTTCAGTTGTTTATCAACCAGAGCCTCTATGAATTGGGCCACTGCGTTGCCTTGATCGTAGGTCTTGCAGAGATTAACAAGTGCGCCAGCGGGCTGCACATTGAGGAGGCTTTCCTTAAGCTCCTTAAGGCTACTTTCGTTCTCGGACTTTCCAATATCTGCCGGCTGAGGAGATCAAAGAGAAGTGATTAAGCAGGGCTAATATAATGGACTGTACTCATGCTTACATTAACTGGTTCCACATTGATAGTCTTGGAGCTGAGCGGCAGCACAGTTAGATCATCGTTGACCACCAAGCAACGCTTGCAATCAGCCAGGGAGAGAATCAAGCGCTCGTTGAAGCGACAGGTAACAGTCTGATGGGCTTCAGTGCGGAAGCGCTTGTGCACATCCATGCTCATGGTGTAGAGCTGCTTAAGGGACTGCAGTGTTTTGAGCAGCAAAATAATCATACCGCCTCCCTCGACTGTTTCCACGGTGCGGGCCAGCAGATTTGGAGTAAGTGCCTCGAAGTCCTGTAGAACGCAGACACCGTAGGTGCGTCCGAGTATGGCATGTGTCTCCGAATAGTAGCGACCATGTATGGTGGTAGCCACACGGAACGAATCGAATAAGTCTGCCTCATTTACATCCACTTTACCCATGGCTATCTTCTTGGCACGCTTCTTGCCATGGCTTTAATGGACAAATATGTGGTTCACAAAAAGTTTTGGGGGTACAAGGATTTAGTACTCACTTGGATATGGCCTCGTCCTTGTTTTTATAGCACCAGAGCACGGTCGGGCGAGCCTTAACCGTCGACTTAGTCAAAATATCATAGAGTATTGGCACTTGATCGCGCGCCTTGTCGCCGATTATAACGAACATGGTACGATGGCCAAGTTTAACGCCATTTTCAATCATCACGCGGATGCGATTGTCAATTTTCTTTTTCACCATATTTTTATTTTATGTTTCAACAATTTGTGGCAGAAGACAACACAATAAAAATCTGAGCACGAACAAAATTCAAATGCACGTGTCAGTGTCAGTGCGCGACAAGCAACATAAACAGCTGACCGCTTATCGATATATATTTAACAGAAAACTCCTCAATTTAACAGAGTGCTCCACATGTTACGTGCTCTGTTAAGGGATTTTTAAGCCATAGAGAGATATTTATATATGAGCATCAAAGAAAACAAATTATGTAATGAATAACATTCGTACCAAAAAACGGCGGCCATCTTTAGTATTAACGAAAAGGATTAACTATTGAATTTTAACTGTGACCAAACTTATCTATAAATTTATATTGCTGTCAAAGTAACATTTGCGTTAACAGCTGACTGTTCTGTTAACGCAACTCGCGCTTCTGTTTTCGGCATCGCGTGTAGCACGTTTTTATAAACAATTGTTTTTTTGTTTATTCTTGTCGTTTTTAATTTGCACCATGTCGTCTTGGAAGAAGGCATCAAAAAGCAATCAAAAGGTGCACCGTGAGCGTCACCAGCCCGAGGCACGCCAGCATCTGGGTCTGCTCGAGAAGAAGAAGGACTACAAGAAGCGGGCAGTCGATGCGCATCGCAAGGAGAAGACATTGAAGCTGCTGCACAAGCGCGCTCTGAACAAGAATCCCGATGAGTTCTACCATCACATGATCAACTCCAAGCTCACTGACGATGTGCATCGCGAGAACGACGTCAAGGATGAGCACACACCCGAGCAGTTGGCGCTCATGCAGACCCAAGATCTTAAGTATGTCCAAATGAAGCTGACCGTGGAGCGTCGTAAGATGGAACGTCTGCGTGCCACGCTCGTTGATGTGGATGCCACAGCTGCAGCAAACAAGCGCATCATTTTCAACGAGAACGGTAAAAAGACGATCGTATCTTCCTCGACCTTAGGCGAACGTGTAGAGGCAGCAGCGGCAGGCGAGGTAAGCTAATCCTTCGAATCCCTTATTACCATTTCACTGACTAATCCAACCAATTATTGTGGTCTTCAGGAGCTGAGTGCGTCCAACGAAAGCAGGCAGCAACGGCTGCGGGAACTGAAGAAACGTGAGCAGCGTGAGCGCGAATTGAGCCTGGTCAAACAGAAGCTGGAACTAAAGAAAGTCCTCAAGCAGCCCCGCCTACTCAAGCCAAAGAAAGTCATGCCTGGCACCAAGGACAGTGCGCCCGTCTATAAGTTCCGGTATGAGCGCAAGAAGTGAAACCTCCACCCGGCTTATAAATATATAGACAATTTTTTTTAACAAAACAAATACAAACCTAATGCTAAGTGTGCCCCAACAATATTGTATTTCATTGTGCCTGGAAGGGTGTACATTTCAGATGTATGGGTGATACAATAGACATACATAGGTATAAGTAGGTTATACTCTGCTCAGCCAGAGTTTTTATAGTTTTCGGCAAGAGAAATCAGTTTAAAATTTGTGGTATTAAATTAGGCAGATTACTTGTATACACATTATTTAAAATAGTGCAAAGTATTTTTGCATTGTTCATATGTTGGCATACAATATTTTTCAAAATAAACTTTATTTTTCACTGAATGTTCTTATGTATGCTGTAGGATTCAGCTGTTCGATTTCATAAAAAACATAAAACATAAATCATTTTTTGAAATCAAAAAATTATAATACATTTTTATAATTATTTATAATATTGATATTCAGTTTATAATTATCATTTGAGTGAATACAATTTCGATCAAAATTAATGATTATTACAAAATAATACTCACTTCAAATTCACGCCTTTATCGGGGAGTTTTTTATTTTTGAATTGTTGATATGCTACATTATAAAGAGAACTAAGGTCATATAAATTATTTGTAGATTGATAAACAAATAATTTGTTGTATTTCTTACAAGTTTTATTACACAATGCAGAAATACTAATATATTATATCTTTGTCAAACTATATTTTATCTTTATTTATTCACTTATTTTTACAAAAAGTAGATTTTTCTGAATGTTCTGCTATCTTTGTTCTCTTTATAATGTAATAATAATACCAAAGTATATTTCATAGAGATGTCATAAAGGATTGAGTTATATTTGAGTCGAAAAAATCAACGCTCAGAAATAAACTTATATCTTTTTCGATCACAAAATTATAAGTATTTGATTTCATAAATTGATTTGCGTGCTTTAGCAATATACAAAATAAAATCACAACAGAAAGGTTCTATGGCAGCCATACAATATGTTATTCCGATCCTGCTCTCCCTATCTTTTTAAAGCGTGCTTGTCGAGTTTCCTTACAATAGAACTACACTTAAAAGGAAAAATTGTGATGCATCTGATAGTTAAAGATACTCTCAGCAGGGTATAAAGAGGAAAGTTATTCGAAAAATAAGTACTGCTTGTTTTTGGAAGACATTGTAGGCGACATTTTTATGTTGCCAACGCGCATGTTGCTAGGTCGCATGTTGCCAGCACTCATGTTGCCAGGTCGCTTGCTGCCCACACACATGTTGCCCAGTCACATGTTGCACGCGGAGTCGTGGTGAATTCGCTGGCTGCGCGCAACGCAGGCGCCAGCAGCGACAGCAGCAGAGGCAGCAGCAGCAGCAGCAGCCCGTTCGGGGGCGACCAGTTGCCAACGACACGTTCAACGTAACGGTAAACAGGCAGAGCGAAGCGCGCCAGTTAGCGACGACGTTGACGCTCTGACGTCGTCGGCGTCTCGTGGGCGTCGTGGTCTCGTCCCAGCCGAGTCCAGGCACAGTGTGTGTGAAACAATTGCGCGCGCGCAGCGACAACGACAGCGAAAGCGACAACTACAACGACTTTTTTTGCCAGTGCATTTTGTGCAGTGTAATATGCAGTGCAGCCCCAGAAAGACACGCCCACAAAAGGAATCGCAAAGAAATCCAAAACTGAACTGATCACAGTGCCAGCTCCAGTTCCAGTTCCAGTTCCCGTGCCAGTTCCAGTTCCCCTTACGATGTACGGTGCCAGCACGGAGACTGCCGCAGCAGGAGCGCGAGCCAGGGGAGGAGGTACTGCCTCTGCCTATCGAGCGCTGCTCGATTACTACGCCAACGCACGCAGCGCTGCCAGTCACATTGTCTCGCTGACGCTGGCGCCGCTCAACGAGACGCTGCAGCAGCACGTTGGGCTGGGCAACGGCAGCAGCAGCTACGAGGATGATGGCCAGGTCAGCAACAGTTTCTATTTGATCACCGAGAGCGTGGAGACGGAGAACAGTGTGAGCAGCACCATGGGCAGCAGCGGCAGCAGAGGCAGCGCCAGCGTCAGCGGCAGGGGGAGCAGCGGCGGCGGCAGCGGCAGCGGGAGCAGCAGCAGCGCCACAGAGATGCCCGTCTGGTTGATACCCAGCTACAGTGTGATCCTGCTCTGCGCTGTGCTTGGCAATCTGCTGGTCATCTCGACTCTCGTCCAGAATCGTCGCATGCGCACCATAACCAATCTCTTCCTGCTCAATCTGGCCATATCGGACATGTTGCTGGGCGTGCTCTGCATGCCGGTTACCCTGGTGGGCACGCTCCTCCGCAACTTCATCTTTGGCGAGTTTCTCTGCAAGCTCATACAGTTCTCGCAGGGTGAGTGTATCTACTTTCCTATCTCAATCCGTATCTATGTATCTGCATCTGGTATATGTATCTATAAACGTTTATCTGTATCTCAGCAAGTGAAGATTCATTTGTGGCCTGCGGACGTACCTCATCCTCATCTTCCAGTTGTTCCTCCCTCCTCCCCCTCCTGTGTGTGCAAAAAGTGTATCTGAATATTGTGTGCATTCATTTACCTAAGTAGCTCCTCATAAACGACAGAGGGGCGCAGGGTGCGGGGCAACCATGTGGCTTATGGCTATACACACCTCTCTCCTGCCCCATCCTGCTTCCTCTTCTCTTTGTGCCCTTTACGTGGCGTGTTTAAGCCTCCGCCTCCAGGCCTGGCGTTACGTTGCCAGTGTGGCCAACATTCAATAGGCTGTACAACTGCCGAGTAATTTCGCACTTTGCATTCCATCTGCATTTTAATATAATTGATGGACTGACTATATATACCCTGCACAGGCAGGGCAGCAGAGCAGCATGCACGACTAGTGCAACTAGTGACAAGAAAATCGAGTGATAATATTGATTGCCTGCAGTTGACAAGCGACTATCGATAGAAATTCGCAAATTAATCGGATCGCAATCGATAATATAGTTTTATTGATTTTTTTTATATTGTAAATCGATTTATTTTCAACATATTTTTATTTTTTTTTTTTAAATTAAGTTTACAGTTACTACAGTTAATAATTTATAATATTTTAAATAATTTAAATAATATGATTAAAATGTATAGTTAATTAATTAATTAATAGATTTATTTTCATTCTTTTTATTTTCTTTATTTTTTTTTAACTTTAGTTTACTGTTACTTATTTTAATGCCTTTTTATGTGAAGCGTAGTATAGTCTAATCCCTAGGCTATAGCAAAACTATTGTGATGCTCGCCAAGAAAGCGTTATGAGACCCTTACTTATTTTAATAAAATACAAAAAAAATCGAATTCAGTTCAACTTGATCAATAAACTGATATAAAAGAAAACAATGTGTTGGAAGGATACTTTAAATCTCAAATATCTTTCATAATTATAGTCCGATTTCAAAGAAATTTTGAGAAAACACTCACAATAGCGTAAATGTGAAATAACACTTTTTGTAGACTTATAATTCTAGTTAAATACAGTTTTAATTGAATACAATCTTGAGTAATGAATTTATAGTATTTTTTTCACATTCTCAGAGCATAAGTAGCTGCGTTACACTAGCTTAATCATGTGCATGTGTATTACAGGGTATCTGACAGTCGAGTTCACACATGAGCTCAGATTATTGCGGGTTATACATTTACACACACACATGTGAGTGTTTAAGAAGGTGCACACACACACACACACACACGCGGAAAATCAGGAGAGAAAAAACACTAAAGACTCGCAAATTCATTTGGCCCAAAGCTAAACAGAATTCGGGGCGGGACGTAGGACTTATTAAATCGCATTTCTTAAGAAACATATTCACGCAATTGTTGGCGATTTCTATGCCAGCATAGGGAACAATACACTGTAAAAAATGATGAAAGCAAAAGCTTGTACGCCCCCACAACTGAATTTATATATGGAATATATAAGTGAAGACAAAGGGATTTCGGCATTCAATATAAACTTTTAATCAAGGCGGGGGTGGTGGGACTAAGAGAGAGAGAGAGAGAGAGAGAGAGAGTTATGTAGGCTGGAAGAACTTCAAAGTTTTCAAAGGACTTTAAGGCTTAAACTTAAGTCTCTCCCCCCACCCCCCTACTTGGTACTGAGACCACAGTTTGGGATTATATCTACATATTCCGTACAGATAATTGTAACTTTTCGAAATATTTGTCGACTAATGCACAAAACTTCGTGTTGAACCAGCCTGCCTGGAAATTTATAGTGGTGTGTGGCATCTGAAATTTCCAAGAAAACTTAAAGAAATTGAACTTTATTTGAGGGAGGAAGGCAGAGAGGCAGAGAGAGAGAGAAAGAGACGGGAATATTCAAAGTGAATGCAAAACAATGAAAAGTCAACAAGCAAAAGTTTTCAAAATAAATCAATGAAAGTCGCCACACACAAGTTTTATCAGGCTATTTATCTTAACCGAGGCGACTACAGAGACTGGTTAAATTGTCTGCAGACAGAGAGAGAGAGAGAGAGAGAGAGAGAGAGAGAGAGAAAGGGATATATACTGTATATGCATATGTGCCAAAGTTGTGCTTTAAGGAAAATTGAATTGGACGATCCTAATTGGAGATTACTTTGCTCTTTTTTCTCACAATTTGATTTCAATTTCTTGAAAATTGATAAACGAAGGAGAATGTGGTCCATTTGCTTTGCCAGAGACTCTCAAAAGACCCAATTATCGGTGTGAAATTGAAAGCAAACTTGAGTTGGAAACAGGTTGAAGCAACTAATTCATTTGTCTTATATCTTGGCCAAAAAGGGGCAGAGATGAGTGCGAAATGGAGTGGGGTTTTCTATTCAACTTGGCCAAATTTGATAGGGCTGCCCCAGCTTGACCCTCCTGCCTAAGCCCAGAGTTGCCTATGCAGTGTGGCATAATTACTTGCAACTCGAATGAAATAATAATAACTATATATGGTATCTGCTCTGATTGTTTTGAAATATTTATTTGGATCACATGACAGGGGCCTTTGTGCTGTCAGGGGGCCGATGGAATGGTAGACTGCCGACGGAGGACAGGACGAGGTCGAGAGTGACAAGTAGGAGCAACAGGAGCAGGAGACTGAGGCTAGTGTCCTCATGCGAAATTTTGATTTTATTTATTTAGAATATTTCACTGGCAACGTTGTCTGTCTCTCTCTTGCTCTCTCTCTCTCTCTCTCTCTTTCTCTCTCTTTCTGTGTCATGTATTTCGCACGCACACACGCTGCCACACACACACACACACACACGTACAACAGACATTTGTGTCTGCCACTGAGAGTCGTGTTAACTAACCAGCTCTGCCTCTGCCTCTGCTCCTCCTACTCCCTCCTGCTGCTCTTCTGCCTGACCGTGTTCTGATTTGTGTCAGTGTCGTTGTGGCCTCCGACCACGCCCCCGCCTCGGGCTGTACCTCCTCCTCTGCCTGTCCCTGTCATGGCAGAAAGTCCCATTAAAATTACACGAATTAAATAACAATTTGTGTATTAAGCAGCGCAGCCTGTTATTGTGTCTCGCATGTCCGCCCCTCCGCCAATCCTGCCTTCGCCCTTCTCCCTCCCCTTCATCTGCCTGTCTGTTTATTTGAGATGCAGCTGGGGTTTTTTTTTCTAATGCGCGGTATTTAAATTACGTTTCCGTAACTTTTGGCCAAGAATTCCAAAATATTTGGTTCGCATACCCTTTGGACACTGGCAGCTTGAGCTCATCAATCTCAGGGAATCGAGTGGGATGAGCGGTATTATTGTGTGCACTGAGAGAAATGAGTTGCGGGTTTTGCAAGTAAATTGTGTTTGTTAGACTGTTTCTTGGAAAAAATCATCTATAAATATTTATAAAATTATATCAAATCGAAATCTCGATTCAATTTCATAATAAATATTTTGATTGAAAACAAAGTGAAATTACATTATAATATAACACATTCTTCGTTTATGCGAAGAGCATTTCATGAACTGCGTCTCAAGGCTAAAAATATAATTTCTACTACTATTATTGATTTAATGATTTAATAATTACATATGTGTCCATTCTGTTCGCAATTAATGAAATATAGATTTTTTTCATAGTCTTCAAAATTTTATAAACAAAAAATTCAACATTTGTACATGTATTTTTTGTGTGCCAATTATCCGCCTGTGGCTGTAATTAACTTTGATTAATTTAAATCTAAATTAAATTGAATTTGAAATTTATACATTATATTTATTTTTGCAATTTTTAATATCCTTCAGTCGACTGAAGAAATAAAAATTATAAAATGAAATTAAATATGGCAATCAAATTTGTAATATTACACAAGTGTGAGTGATTATAATAAATGAGTATTAAGAGTACAGGCCTTTTTCAACATTTTCTACTTAGAAATATGTTTTACACAGAAAATAAATTGAGATTAATCATTGATTATAATGAGGGCAGATATATCACATTGTTTGAGTACTAAAAAAAGCCCCCAAATAAAAATTGTTGATAAATAATGAGACAATCTATTTAAATCAGTAAAACTTAGGATCCATTAAATTCATTCGAATTTCAAATCGCATAAACAGATGTTATTTTGAAATCACGTATCCAATAATTCATGTAGCACATGGCATAAACGTAGTTAAAGTTGATTTTTGTTTGTAATTCGCCAACTGCTCACTCCCTAATGGGTAACTGCTAGTCTCGTCACACTCGTTGTTGTTGCTCGTCTCTTTGTATTGATTCGCCCTACTCGTCAGTTGGCAGCTCATTTTGCTCATTCTCCTCCTTTCTCTCATTCCGCTCATTTTGTTCTTGCTCTTTTGTCATGCAAATGACATGCAAAGCGAATGCGAATGCGAAGGCGGCAAACGAGCAACATGTAGCAGAATCAGGCGAGGAGCTGTCGGGGATGTCAGCTCTAGCCAGGAGGGGAAGGGGGAGAGAAGGCGCGTATATAGCGACAAAAAAAACAAAATGCAAACGAAAACAATAACAAATTGAAAATGATACGCTTTGCGTCCAGTTCCACGAATTGCCACGAGTTGGCAGTTCGCAGTTCGCAGTTCATGGTTCCCAGTTCCCTGTTCCCAGTTCCCCGTTCCGATCCTCCAGTTCCGCCTGCTGTCTTCAGTGTTGAGAAATGCGTGCTATATTGCGTATTCCGCTTATTACATGCCATAATTTGGCTCGAGATTAAATCAGGACGCGTATCTTATGCATTATTACTGGCGTGTGGCACACGCACTTTGCGAGAATCGTAATCATTTTCGGCCTGCTCTCTTTCCACTCCAAGACGATGGTGCGACAACAGTGGGCACTATAAGTAAGTGTACAGAGAGTGGAGAGAGTGTACTCGCTTCTAGCGTATGCACTCATACGATATAGAGTTACTTGGTGCGGTATATATCGTATATAAATAATTTAATAATTTAATAATCTAATAATCTAAATAATTATAAATTTAAAAAAATTAATTTTAATATTCTTACTTCTACTTATATTTTAAATTCAATTTATAATTGTAATTTTCTTTTTTAATATCTTTGAGTCGACTGTTCTTAGTTGACGTTTAATAAATAAATAAATACCATATTCGAATTGAATCTCTGAAATTTAAAAATTTAAAAACTTATATAAGCATCATCCTGGATTTACTCATAGACTAAGTGTGTCTACAGACTGTAGAGTAATATAGTAATAGACAGAACTTAAAATAAACTTAAAAAGACAGATTCAAAAAAAAAAAAAAAAAAGAAATAAATATTATATTTAAAAAAAATAATCTTAAAGATAAGCAATGAAAATATTTAGTTGGAAGAATTGTAATTGTGTACTTTGCACACTTACGGGGATTGGAAGATAGGATATATTCTACTACTTCTCTGAATTGGGCCCTACAACTTTTTTACTTTATTTATTTTTACCATCGTCTATTCTTGTGCGTTGTAGTCTAATCTAATTCTGAAATTTTAAAAGATACAAAAAAAAAAAAAAAAACGGTAGTAGGGGAAACTATAAATAATATGTACACACATATTATTATTTTAAGATATTAAAATCAGCTGAATATAATATTATATGCTAGCATATTATTCTATTATAATATTAAACATAGATTTTGTGTAACATTGCAAAACTTGCAAATAATTTTGAGCAGCTTAAAGATATTTAAGCTTACTAGTTGCCAGAGTACAGGGTATCTGCCCGTTGTGCTGCATACATTCTCCTCTTTTTGGCATTATTATTTTCCCCCATGTTGTTGTTGTTCTTCTTCTTCTTGTATGCTGTGCGCTCTCACAAGTTTCTAAATACAATTTTCTGTTGGCCTTCGCTGGCCACGCCGTGGCCACTTTACGCACGAGTGAGTGTGTGTGTGTGCGAGTGTGTGCACGTGTGTGTGTGTGTGTTTGTGTGTGTGTCCTGCTAATGCGCCTACAACATAATCATAAACATAAGCAACAATAAGCAGCGCGCGGCGACCTAATTCCGCCTAATTGTCCAGCAAGCAGAGCTCCTCCAGCTACATCGTAGCTCCAGCTCCATCTGCGGCCAGCACCGTCATCAGTCCCGCCCGCCTCCGCCTTCTTCCCTGCTCGGATCTCGGCTTCATGCCGGAATCGCACATTAATTTCCATTTCCATTTCCATGGTCGATGCTGCTGCGCCTCAAGTTGACAGAACAGTGCCTGCAAATTACTTTCCTCCCACGCAGAGCCAAAAAAAAAAAAAAACACAGGAGCGCTGCGGGCAGCAGAAAGGGGAGCTGCGGGGAAGGCAACGCCAGTTGGGATTTGGGAAAACAACGTCTTATATATTTTTTTAGAAATCTCTTTTTAATACAATCAAACTGGCGCGCTCGCCCTCTCTCTCTCTCTCTCTCTCTCTATCTATCTCTCTCTCTGCTTTGGCGCTGACAAGTGTTTGATTTGAAGTTATTCGATGGTCATTCCAGACAAGCTTAGTCCTCTTTCCTTCTTCTTGTTCCTGTTCCTCATTATATATATATCTATATATATATATATATGCGTATATATAGTATGTAGATACACGCAAGTTTATCTTGTCAGAATATCAGCATATCGTTTGCCCTTGTCACGGCTTAGTGCGTCAAGCAGAAGGCGAGGAAGTATAATAAAATCAGATGGAATTGCTTGCTATATTAATGCGCCTATACTCTACCTGTATTGCGTGCATTGGTATTGGTCTCTGAAACTAGGTAGAATTTTATTATAAATCCGATAGTCTTCCTAATGTAGGATTATCTGTCTACCTCTATTTGTATCAGTCTGGATGAGACTCTAAATGTGCTCTGAAAATTCTTAAAACCAGAATAAATTTATTTTTTTATTTTTATTAGGGACTACTAAATACATCTATCTTTCAAATTACAAGCCCATCGGACCATAAATACCTCAGTTATTCAATTTCACATTATCCGCAGTTTCGACGCGTCGCGACGCTGCAAAGCGAGGAAAATGCCTGCAGAGAAAAATTCGGCCTCTTGAAAGTTAGGGTATTATTTCTTCCTGATTACTTATATTTCTGATTTATTTAACACATAATTCATTTAGCCGACTGACTGTAACAGAAAGACCTAGAAAGGGTAGTCCTTCGTCTAAATATGAATATGATATAATACTAATAAAATATATATTACTTACTTTTAACATGACTAAAAAACTGTATCAATGCAAACGAACCGAAAGAGTATTTGAAATTCAATATCAAACCTTGTTAACCTGGTCAATTGCTGTGTATCCTGTCTCTAAGACAACTAAACTGTTATTAAATTTAGCTCTGTTTAACCTAAGCTGACCTGAAATTGGATACCCTGTGCGCGTATTAACCCAACTACATGACATAAGCAACCTTTTTTTTCTATTTTTTCTTTTTTCCTTGTTTTTTTCCGTCTGGTACGTGTAATATGAAGAGAGAGAGTGAACAGATTTAACAAGCTATACGACCTTGTGAGACTGAGGCCTGCAGGCATTATTCCTATGACTACAGGGTATACACACAGTTTATGCAGTCCCTTCCAAAAAGAAAAGAGAGAGAAAACAAAATAACAACAGGCGAAATGGAAAAAAGAGTTGTCACCGAGCTTCCGGCGTTTGTTTGCCCTTCTGTGGGCTACATCTGTGTGTGTCTGTGTCTGTGTGTGTGTGTACAAGTCTGTTGACATATATATATATAGATATATACTATATATACACATGTGCTTGTATCCTTTAGTTGTGCAGCTGCTTCCAGAGTCAGGAGTAAAGTTCGTGCCGGTGCAAGTCAATAAAACGATTCACATGCGATGATAATCGTAAAAAATGATTTTAATGTGCCCCACATATTTATGCTCACACACACAGAGACACACAGAGACACACACAGACACACACACACGTGTTTGTAATTTCGGCTAATTGAAGGCAGTTGCCACAGCAGTCGCTGTTAACCTGGCGAAGACAATCAAAACTCTATTTTAGTAGCCCATTATTATAATTGGCATACACGGCCCTACAGGCTGTAGGGGGGGAGAGAGGGAGCGGGAGGGCAGCAAAAGGGTTGCCAGGGTGCAGACAAAACAGTTTAAACTCGACCTTCAGTTCTCCACTCAAATTCCTCTTGAATCAACCCCAAGGTAAGGTCCGAAACCGAAGCTAATAAGCTGCCATCCCACACAGGAGATGGAATGCAGAAGATTCCCAATTGAATCAAACCAATCTCAAAGGATCTTCGTCGCATTGAGTCCGAATTCGAAGTCGAATCCGAATTTAGTTTATTGGGTAATTAATTCGAATGTGTATTTACTTATTAACCACCCTGTGGAGGATGGGAGAGTGCTGCACGTTGTCCTGGTCATTGTTGCTAATGACGCTACTTTAATTCCATTTGGCCAGGTTCCTCGGGCAAGTGGCCTATCTGATTATGGTTAATGTGCTTTGTGGCACTTAAATTCAGATAACATTCAGCACACACACACACGCGCACAGGGCGTTCCAAGTGCATGATTTGGCAAAGATTGTGCTGGGCGCCCAACGTGGGGCGGCAGCATAAAGCAAGCAATGCGGTATTTACATGTTTGTATGCCCCACAAAGGGCCTAAAGCTGCGGAGGACAAGGTACCAGAGGGCAGGGGAGGTGGGGATGAATGGGAAAGGAAAACGCACTTGTTTGCTACCGGCCAAAAACTCATTAAGCAAATTGTGCAACCTGCCAGCGCCTTTGCTTATACACACACAGAGAGAGACACAGACACAGACACAGACACTCCTCCTCCCCCTCCCCCACCTGCTCGAAAACAAAGCAATAAAAACAACAATTGTCAAAAGCAAACATGGCGCTTGGAGCACAAGTGCACTTGCTGCCCTGTCAGAGTCGCCCTGCCTAATCCCGCCCAATCCCGCCCTGCCGCTCGACTAGCAAATGACCCAAGTGCGGATCCAACTGTTCCACCTTGCTGGCAAATAAATATACACACATGTGTGTGTCTGTGTGTGTGTGTGTGTGTGGGAGTGTTGTTAACAACACATTTTGCATTTTATATGAACGTTATCGGGCATTAAAACTTTTGTTTAACACATGCTCTCCATAAGCAACAAATTTGCCGGAACATGGGCAGGCGGAAACAAGAGTGTAGATTGTTCAACTAAATGGTTTTTTTATGTTTCATATTTAAGTTGGTTTACTGTCAGCTTAACTCGGTACCCAACCCAACCCAACTATACCAACTTTCTGCCCCAGCTCATTCCTGGGCGAGTCTATCGCACAGTGCATAATCCCATTTGCAGAGTGATAAAGCGGAAACCGCAGCAAATTAACTGTACCCTTTTTCTCTCCTACTGTGCTACCCTCTAGAATATATCACGGGATCTGGCCAGTTAACGCATGCTTCGACATTTCTATATATATAAATATATATAAACCGAAATTGCGCTAATTGACTACGTGATTGACGGATGCATTAAGACACGAATCGAAGCAGAGCCGAATGGGTTATTGCCAAGAGTTTCAATGTGAAGAATGTCAGCTCGATACATATGATATGATATGTACATATGTGATTCTACTCTTCAAATTGAAATTTCAGTTCGCGATGTGAGCTTCAAGTCTCCAATTTGAATGTTCAGCTCGCAATGTCACGCTCAAACCTCCAATTCGATTAGGAACAAATATTGACTTTTCAATCTTAATGTGTAGAGAATTCATTTCTTTCTGAAGCAAGGCAGTTCACCTTCGTGGTTCAACTCGCCAATTTTTATGTGAAGAGCTCACTGTGTATCCGTACATCATACCCGAAGAATCTAAATGCTCACTATGTTTTAGTCTCCAGTTTGTGTCAGTTCATAAGTCAACTTTCCAGTTCGAACATGGTGAGACTTCATAATGTGAATGTGGAGAGACTCAGCTCAATATGTGTGGTGCAACTCTCCAACTTCAATGTATTTTCGCTATGTAAGAGCCTTTACTCTCCAATTTGAATGTGAAGAGAGTAAACTGAGTGTTTCAATTCTCCAATTTCGAAGTGTGTTATCTCACAACGAGGGATTTAACTCTCCAAATTATATGTGAGGAGTATTTGAGTGCATTGCCTACTCTCCAAATTAAAATTATTATTGAATTTCTTATCGAAGTCGAGCTAATTGGTTTACCCCGTAGAATTTTAATTTTCACAATGTTTTATGAAGAGGTTCAGATTTTAATCTGATATGTGTTACTTCACAATGTGTAAGGTTAAAGTCTCCAATTTGATTTTGAAGAGTGTCAGTTTAAGTCTCTTTCTGGAGAGACTCAGCTTGCTATATGTGGCTTCACTCTTCTATTTGAAAGTGGAGAGATTAGCCTATGTTTGATTTTGCCAGCTCTCCAAATAAGATTATTTCTTGAATTAATTGCTTTTCAAAGTCGAGGGTTAACCTGTAGAATTTAAATGCTCACTATGTGTGGTGCAACTCTCGAATTGAAATGGGAAGAATGCCAGCTGAGTGGTAAAACTCTCCAATTTCGATGTGTCTCTGCTTTGTGAGGTTTTGCTCTCCAATTTGAATCTTACAACTTGTAGCTTAGCTCTCCAAGTGGAGTATGGAGAGACCCAGCTTATTATCTGTGGTTATACTCTCCAATTGAGTGTGAGAAACAATGATTTCCTTGTCTCTCCTTTTGGAAAGATGCATGTGGAGAGTTTCAGCTCCCTATGTTTGTTTCTACTGTTCTATTTAAGTGTGCAGAGGTCGACCTGGAATTAGCTGGTTCGGTTACCCTGCAGCATTTTAATGCTATCTCCAATTTCAATGTGTGATTCTGCTCTCCAATTTGCATGTGGAGAGTGTGTGAATGGGAATCCCTATCGAATCTTCTCGGTGCTGGGTGTGTGTGTGGCAAGTGCAGTTCATGCAACATTTGTAAGCTGTTTTCGTTTTCGGGGCGTTACCTGAATTCAATTTCACTCAGGAGCCCCAAAGTTTAATAAGATTTTATGCAAGTTTGGACTTTTGCTGGGTCGGAGCCGGAGCGAGGGCCAAGACTGAACGCTTCGCACTCGGATGGGCAATGCATTTGCCTGATTGTTTGGGCTAATGACTCTGCTGGGTCCGGTGCGTACTCTTAGTCAGATTGTTATCCTCTCTCCCACTCTCTCTATCTCTCTCTTTCACTCCTTTTCTCTCTGTCTCTCTGGCAGCATGGGCAAAGTTGCTGCCATTGGGAATTGTTTGCGAGGAAGTTTTTAATGAATGCACATTCGGTGCACAACAAGTTCCACACACACACACACACACACACACACACACACACACACACACACACACACACACACACACACACACACACACACACACACACACACACACACACACACACACACATGTGCGTGTTGTGTGCGTAACAAGAAAAACACAAAAACACCAAATTCTATTAAATATCACTTGGAAAACTCCCGACCTTCGGATAGACATGAGTTTGGTCTGGCAAGATGCGCAGCTAAGCCAAAACTTTTGAGCCAATGACAGCATATACAAATGTGTATAGCCGAGTGTATATGTGTGTGTGTGTGTGTGTGTGTGCGTGTGTGTGTGTGTGTGTGTGTGCACCTGCAGTGTACGCACAACTTGGGCTGCGTATCCAGTTTAAAATACTTACCTAATTTGATAAAACATCGGGCGTCGCGTACTTTGTCAAGTTTCTTTCACTTGGCAGTTAAATAGAATTTTCGGGCGTGCCAACTGGCTAAATCCGTCGACCCCCTTCGCCCCCCTTCATTTCCCTTCTACCCCCCCGCCATGCCTGCCTTCGTTAGACGTCAAAGTTTAAGTCCGAAGCCCTCGGCCATTCCTCGGTCGGACTTAAATGTCTGCATTTATGTGCTAAGTTCACATTGAGTCTAAACGAATTTAGCCAGATTCCATTTGGCAGTTGCCATTTGCCAGTTGTGAGCAACTTTCGCAGTGCGACGATTAAAATTAGCTCGAGGATTTGGAAAATGAAATAACCCAATATTAAGTAATACATTGGATGCATTTCGCAAATACTATACTCGTATACCCTGTATCGCTGAATATGGTCATACTTGTGCATAGCAAAGTGGTAGAAAGATCATGCCTTATGCTAACTTTGATTAATAGATGGATAATATATTAATTAGAAATATTAGCAGTCAGTCTGAAAAATATCTTTCGATATCTTCCATTTTTAAATTGATTTCTAAATGTAAGTTGATTGATTTCTAAAGAAATTTCAAATTTGTGACAGAGTGTTTATAAATTGATACTAGTTCGATGCATAATCAATTTACACTCGAGACTATAAATGCGATAAGGAGGAAACCTGTTATAAATAAAATATGAAAAAAAATATCTAAAGTGGTCGATAAGCACATATACACGTATATATGTTAAATAGAAGATAGAGTAATATAGAGTTTCCAGGGTAATATGAAATTTTAAAAATATAAAATTTTTTTTTTTTAATTTAATTTTAATTTACTTGAAGTGGACTTCAGAAATAATGTTAAATTGATTCTTAATATGATTTAAATTAAAAGTAGTATTATATTTAAATAAAAAAAAAGTCAAAAAAAAACAGTTTAATTAAATTTAAGATTACAAAAAATTCTTTAAAACGGAGCAAAAAAATCATTTTATTATTATTTATTATTATTTTTATTTTTTTTTATCTGCGAATAATCAAAGAAATGCTTAACCGATCCAACATTCGCTGAAGAAAATTAAGGAAATGCCCCCAAAAAAAAAAACCCAGTCAGATTTTGATGAGTGACAATATACTATATATTTTAATAGTAAACAGAGAGAATTAGTTTTTTTTTATAATATCAGAGAAATATTTAATGAAAACAATAAAATTGTATTTAATTAAAAATAACTCCCTGATGGGTTCTTAACTATTTGTTGTATCTTTCAACATAAGAATCTTATATACGTGTTTGTATATGAAAGTCTGAAACAACCTTCAGTCCAATACACATTTTCAGAACCTCGAACCACATACACTCTGTGCTCTGTAACATTTCTATAGAATTGCCATTTCATCGACTTTCCGATACTTGCCCCGTGCAAGGCGCGTGCCATGTGCACGTTCCCATGCTTTATAAGGATAACTGTAAGGAAGATGTCGTTTATCATACACTGGTCAAATATTATATATGTTGCCCGTCCAAGTGTAGAGACGCTTCTCTAGTCTCGCCGGGGACGTGCCAGGGAGCAAAATGATGGGATTCAGCAAAGAGCAAACACAACTTTGTCGTTGTAATTTTTCCATCAGCAGCTGCATCCAGTCGCAGCTGCAGCTGAAGCTGGGGAGGAGAATGAGGGAGGGAAGAGCGAAGAAAGCTGCAAAAGAAAATCAGTTAAAAAACTTTGGCTTCGACTAAGTGTCAACGGGAAGGAAAGTTCTTAAAACTATGTGCAAATTAATAATTTGTCTCGTCTCTTAACATAAAATACATCAATCTGCAGCGTGTCTGCAAATTGACATGGCGCATCTACTACAAGCAGTTCGGGGTGTTCTTCATGCCGAAAGTTGCCCAACAAAGTTGTCCGGGGACTTTGGCAAGTTGAGTAGTCTAGGCTCGAATGTGTGATGATTATCACGCGTTCCCCAAGTGCTGCTGGAACTCAGCCAATTATGTTTTGATTGTGCTGAAACTTGGAGTATTGCCTGCAGATGATAAAAACTGCATGCAGGTGAAATTTAATCAATGCAGCTCAGAGGGTTACGAAGATATGCGCTCTGAAGTATTACATGGTTGAGTGGAAGGTAATCAAAGTTGGTATATTTTGGTTTGTACACTCGTACACTCGACTTGTTGCAATAAATCACTTTTTTTACCTCTGGCTCTGCAAGTTAAGTAAACCAAAACAAATAAAGGGAATTTAGTTAACCAACTGCTGAAAATAAATACAGAAAAAATACAGCAAAATGTTCTCAAGTAAAAATATGATCTCAATATATTTTGCGCTTAAATAGAGCAAGAGAGAGAGGGAGAGAGAGAGGGAGAGAGTTGGCGTGCAATCTCGTCCGCTGCTGTCAATCACGTGAGGCGTGCAGCGACATGCAGCGACTGCGGTGCAAAAAGTGTTGCATACTTTCGGACGGGCTTTAAAATGGCTGCCGGCAGAGGCTGGCAGAGGCAGAGCCTGGCAAAGGCAGAGGCGGCAGCAGAGGCGGCAGCAGAGGCTGCTCTAAGTCTGAAATATGCAGGGTGCGGCTAATAAACTATAAACAGCACATTGCTCATGTGAGTGTGACGCTGTGTGTGTGTGTGTGTGTGTGTGTGTGTGCGTGTGTGCGTGTGCAGGCGCGTGTTGAAGCATGTTTACTGTTTGACTTTGGTTCGGCAGCTCAACAGTTTGATTGATTTGCCTAAAGCGCCATGACAACTAAATCATTTTAAAATACAAACACAATTTGTAAGCGTCTTAGTGCGTGTGCGAGTGTACGCGTGTGTGTGTGTGCTGCTGCTGCTGCTGTCGGCGACGGCAGCGGCATGTTAGTGTGCGTGCGTAATTCAATTGGCGAATGCAAAACTGACAGCAGGCAGCGGGGAGGGGGAGGGGGAGGGGGAAGGCGGCAAAAGACGAACAAACAGTGAAAACAAATTCAATTTCATGTTTTCTTTATTTACTTATTTATTTGCACACACACACACGCACACACACACTCGCATACACACACAAGCACGTGCTGCTGTTGTTGTTGTTGATTGAATTTGATTTGTGCAGAATGCGCACGAAAGCGTCTTTAAGGCGTCTAAGCACGCCCTAATTCCGGACTCATATTCGGATTCAGCTTCAGCTTCGGTTTCAGATTCAGATTCTCGGATTCGGATTCCGATTCAGCTTTAGCTTCAGGTTTCAAATCAGGCCTGTGCTACGGGCGACGTGTTAGGCATATTACGTATACGACACATTGCCAGGCAGGCAAGACGAGGCGGGGCGAGGCGGGGCATGGCACATAAATATGCGCAGCGAGCCACTGTGACAGGGCCCCGAAATTTATAAGCGTCAGTTGGGCGATAAAATTTGATTGCCGCAAATAAAAGGGGCGTAGTGGGGGCGAGTGGGCATGGCCACACAAAAGCCACAAAATTTGTTTAGCCAGTTGAAATACAAACGAAAACGATTATAAGCGCTGCACACGGCACGAGGGGGAGGGGGGGAGGAGCAGGATAGAGGAAGAGGGAATGGCATCGCAGGCGGCGCTCCTAACCGGATGACATATGGCCGAAATGTGTGCGTGCTGCCTAAGCTAAGATCCTTTCCGTTTCTGTGATTACGACTTTAAGTAGGCGATTCTTCATCCCCCCCTCCTGCTCCTCCCCCCCCTCCTGCTCCTCCCCTGCCCCTACACACACACATCCGGCAAATATCTGTTTTGCAACATTCATCCGAATCCAGTTTATGCCTCTGCTCATATGCCGCCAATTTGGTAATAGAACATTGCGCGCCAGCCAATTTTCATGTCTCAATGTCGCCCATTGTGCAATATCAAGATACGTGACGACCCGCCTCGTCTTCCACTGGATGCTCGTCCAGCTCGACCGAGTCCACATACCCATTTCCATGGATACACAAAGCAAGGCCGTAACGAAACCAGTTTGAGCTTATTCCGAATATTCATAATTCTAAATTTGATTTCGGTATTTGAGTTCATTGCAGGCCGAGGGAATTGCGGGATGTCGCTCTCCCCATATGTGTCTAGTATATTTGTGTGCCCCTCCCCCTGTCAACTTTATCCCTGGTATCCTATTTCCTGGCGCCTCTTGGGACAACAGCTGGAAATGGAATTGATTGAGTGATTTTATTTTTTCAGTATAGTTACTCAATGAGGTTATGTTAGTTGGTAACAGTGGAATAAAATGTTAGTTGAATATCTTACAGAATTTATTGATATACAGCTATGTTAATGTTGCCATCGTTAACAGCTTAACATTGCAATGTATGCTGCAGCGATATATCGATACACGAGACACTTGTATATCAATGTCGCCTTCACTATGCTGGATAATAAGCCAATTGCATTTTGTAACAGTGGAATGAAATGTTAGTTGAATATCTTACCACTAAGCAGAGAACACATAGAGGCGTCAAATAGCGTTAACATGGCTGCTGACGCTATGCCCATTTTCAGATACCACCGGGTCTCGGCTCCCAGTCGGATCGAGACACGAGTATCAACTCCGAAATCACGACGACTTCAATTCAGTCGGACAACGACTGCGGAACAATGAGCACGGGTGTTTTTCGAAGCGCTGTGCCGTCGTTTCAATGTATGCGTTATGTATGCACATGATCGCATATGAAAGTATGCGTATCTTGTGAAGTTTGGCAACTACATGCATGGCACAGCACCAAGTCCATTTTTCTCTTTCAGAGTCGAAGCCCACAGACCGAAAATGCGATCGCATGTGTGTGAGTGTGTCTGTGTTTGTGCTTTGTTTTGTTGTTATCAAAGAAACAGCTGGCATGCGCCCATTCATCCCTTTGTTTTGATTCTTTATCTGCAATCTTTTTTTTTTGATTTTATGATATGCTATGCACCTGATTTTTTACTTTTAATATAAATTATCTAAGTGAGCTAGACTAATTTTTAAATATAGAAAAAATTTTGTTAACATAAAAAAAATAAAGAATAAGAACAGAAAAAACAAAAAAAATGCATCCACGTGAAAACTTGAACCACGGACCTCCAAAAAAACTTGCAGTCTGCAACTACGACAACTAACAACTTTAACCGCTCTGCCATTGGCGCATTCTGAATTGGGTCGGCAAAGTCGCATTGTGAGACCATTCAGCTTGTCGTACAAGACAAAAACAAATTATTATTGTATTTATCGTCGTGCGTGTAGTAGACAATACCAACTCACTCCCCTTAAAATTCTGTTTAATTAAAATACTAAACTTAAAATGTTTTAAATGCTTGAGAAAAAATGCTAGTACCCCAAAAAACCGCTTGCACCGCGCCGTAGGATTCGAACTCGCACCCTTTCTCTCGACAGCCAACGACCACATCCACTCAGCCACCAAAGTCTATTACGCAAATGTCAAAAAATTGCAAATATGAACACACTCACACACATGCGATCGCATTTTCGGTCTGTGGGCTTCGACTCTGAAAGAGAAAAATGGACTTGGTGCTGTGCCATGCATGTAGTTGCCAAACTTCACAAGATACGCATACTTTCATATGCGATCATGTGCATACATAACGCATACATTGAAACGACGGCACAGCGCATCGAAAAACACCCGTGCTCATTGTTCCGCAGTCGTTGTCCGACTGAATTGATGTCGTCGTGATTTCGGAGTTGATACTCGTGTCTCGATCCGACTGGGAGCCGAGACCCGGTGGTATCTGAAAATGGGCATAGCGTCAGCAGCCATGTTAACGCTATTTGACGCCTCTATGTGTTCTCTGCTTAGTGATCTTACAGTATTAATTGATATACAGCAATGTTAATGTTGCACTCGTTAACTTAATATTGCAATGTATTCTGAATCGATAAGTCGATACTTTGATTTATTTATCACTTATATGAATATTGTACCATACTGGTATTTTCAAACCAATTACTAGTTTCTGCTTCCTTCTGCTGTGTATTAAGCCAATTGCAATTTGTAACAGTGGAATAAAATGCTAGTTGAATATCTTACAGAATTAATTCATATGCAGCAATGTTAATGTTGCACTCGATAACTGCTTAACATTGCAACGTATTCTGCATCGATAAATCGATACTTTGATTTATTTATCACTTATATGAATATTGTACACTTGTATTTTCAAGTCAATTACCAATTTCGCAGGGAATTAATCCAGTGGGTTAAAATGTTGCTTGCACATCTAACAGAATTAATTCATATACAGCAATGTTAATGCTGCACTCGATAGCAGCTTAACATTGCAACGTATCCTGCAGCGATATATCGATACTTTGATTTGTTTACCATTTATGCCACACTGTTATTTTCAAGCCAATTATCAATGTCGCCTTCACTATGCTGCGTATTAAGCCAATTGCAATTTGCATAACTTAATCGCATTATGAGCTCTGTCTTTCATTTCTGGTATTCGCTTGCAACAAATTACAAAACTCAATGGAAATCTGATAGCAAATATTTGACCTACTAAGGTCATAATTGTTAATTACAGCACATTGCAACAACGCAACGTGCTACAATTTCTGTTATTTTGTGGCTGTGTCTGTCTGTGTGTGTGTGTGTGTGTGTGTGTGTTTGTTCCGTTGTTCATTTCGCAGTCGAATGCGTTCTGAAGCTTTTCCCGTTGAATTACTCAGTTTACCATGAGATGACTTGATAGGGGGAATGCAATAAACGAGAACACACAGGGCCGCATTGTACTATTGTTCCGCTTGTTTTGGTTGACGAAGAATTTAATTAAATGATTTTGAAATCTAAAGATGGCATTTCCATAAATCTACCTCAAAGTTGACCAACAAGTCGACTCATATTGCCATTGTCAACTCGTTGTGAGGGAGGGGCGGGAAAACAAAATGGAAATATTTATTGTCAATTCATGGAATTATTCTATTTTAAGTCAGCATAAATCTTCTGTATTTATTCAAGGATTTAATTTTATTTTGTTGCACTTTAGTATTTGATATGAACAATGTTAATGCGACGTTAAGCTTATGTTAATGCGCTGCTAAGCCTATGTTAATGTTAAGCTACGTATGTTAACTCAAATTGGCGATAGAACCTATCGATGCTGCGATCCTGCCTATCGGCCTGCTACATTTTGTTTACCTTTTTGCCCTCCCACAGCTGCATCCGTTGCCGTCTCTTCTTGGACTCTTGTGGCCATCTCGTGCGAACGTTACTACGCCATCTGCCATCCGCTGCGCTCCAGATCGTGGCAGACCATCAGCCATGCCTACAAGATAATCGGCTTTATTTGGCTTGGCGGCATTCTGTGCATGACGCCGATAGCCGTCTTCAGCCAATTGATACCGACCAGTCGGCCAGGTGAGTGTGTGGGATGGCAGTAAAGGGTATTGCGTGACATCTCATTGATGCATCGCCCTCCTACGCAGGCTACTGCAAGTGCCGCGAAATCTGGCCAGACCAGGGCTATGAGAGATTCTACAACATTATGCTGGACTTGATTCTGTTGGTGCTGCCGCTGTTGGTGCTGTGCGTGGCCTACATACTCATCACACGCACCCTCTACGTGGGCATGGATGTTGGCAAGGATGCACGGCTACACCAGCTTAGTGGTGGCGGTGCCAGTGCCGGTAGCATTGGGCTGGGGGCAGGCGGAGCCATTGCAGCTGCCGGAGGTGGAGGTGGCTCTGGTGCTCAGGCGGTGGCCACAGCAACGATTGCCGCCACACCCGGCAGTAGCAGCTGTATTTTGGTGCTCAACGCCCCCGCCGAGTACAATGGAAACGGTAAGCTGCGGCATAGCCCGCCTCCGTTGTGACGCACACATAACGTGCATATTTTTTCTGTGTTATCCCCCAGAGAGCAGCAACAACAATAATAGTGGGGCAGCCAGGAGCACAGCTACAACGACACTAACAACAACAACGACAACCACGACGACTCTGACAACGATTACGCTGGCCAAGACATCGACCTCCTCGCCCAGTTTGCGTGTGCACGACGCCGCCCTGCGCAGGTATGTAACAACCTTTGACCTAACGTAGTCCCTGGACGCCAGTTAACAACGCCATGGCTGATAATGATCTAAGCGTATGCCACGCCTATAGCTGCATCTAAATATTTACCCATATCTATAGGGTATATCTATCTATTACTTAACTTTCTCCTACACTCTCCCATCCGTTGCTCAAGGTCGAACGAGGCCAAGACGCTGGAGAGCAAGAAGCGCGTGGTGAAGATGCTGTTCGTGCTGGTGCTGGAGTTCTTCATCTGCTGGACACCGCTGTATGTGATCAACACGCTGAGCATGTTCATCGGGCAGGCGCTGTACGAGTACATCGACTACACAACGATCAGCTTCCTCCAGCTGCTGGCCTACTCCTCCAGCTGTTGCAATCCCATCACGTATTGCTTCATGAACGCCAGTTTCCGGCGCGCCTTTGTCGACACCTTTAAGGGTCTGCCATGGCATCGCACTGGCGGCGGCCTCTCGGCCAGTCAGGCAGGTGTGGCCAATGTGGGCAGTGCGAATCCCGGCCTGGCCATGGGCATGGACACCTGGCGCACGCGTTCGCGTCACGAACAGCTCCTCAATTCAGTCGTCTACACGAACAGCGCGGCGGCTGCCGACAGTCCTCAATTGTAGAGGGACCCCACGTACCACCTCGCCCGCCCATCCCCAGCGAAGCATCGCCCACTTAACGAGGCCCCGAATGGGCGAGGCGAATGTGTAAATATGTAAATGACGTGTGCTTTTTTTAATAGTTTTTTTTTTTACATAAAATAATTTAGATTTAAGTCTTTCGATGTTTCAATTAAACTTCCTAAGGTTGCTAAAGAAAAATAAACGAAACTAACACTAGTTAATTCTAAACAAAACCGAGTGTATGATCCTAAATCCATATATGATATGAACTATCCACACTTGCAGGCCTTCCCGTAGGGTCTCCAATTACGATTTTTTAATGGGTGCATCTTTGGAGGAATTCCGGAAAGACTTCATTTGCTTGTTGTAGAATATAACTTTGGTTTTCGAATCCTTAGTAGAAACAATCTGCATGGAGTAGAGAGTATTAGTTTACTTCTCGAACTTCGCGTAACTCTTACTAATTAAGTAAGTACATGTGAGTCCTGAGGAGTCCCCTTAACCCATATGATCTTATTCAGAGGACGATGTTTAATAAAGATTTCATCAATGGGACCGCCAAACAGGGGGGGTAAGTACTTGTCATTTGGATGATCACGGATCCAGCGTAAAGCGAAATCAGTATAGTCTACTATATCTTCTTCACTCATGCTGCCCGTGACTTTTTTAGCTTGAACTTTATTTCTGGATAAATTGAATTCGTAGAACTTTGGAAAAGCGAGGAAAGCAGAAATCAAAAAGTAACTCAATTGACTTTGGCAATCTCTGAAACTGTTACTTAGTTTTCTAAACTCAGGGATGCGATTATAAAGTTTCGACTGTACTGGTATCGGTATTGTGGGTTTGCGTGAAAATCTACTTAGTTTCTTCAGCTAAGATGAGCTTATAAAGTTTGGACTGTGAGTGGGCCGTACCAAATTACATTTAGTAGGGGGATTATCCCATTTGGTAATTACGGCACTTGTATAAGCCTTAGCTATTTTATAGATGCATTATACTTTGGGACTTTAGGACCTCCTTTAAGTTGTCTGCCTGTCTGGGCGTGGGCCCCGCCCTCGCTTCAAGTGAACTGTGTAGCAAGAGAGACCCTGGGGAGGAGAGCTCTGCGTGTTTGGATAGTGTTGAAAAGCTGCAACTACTTATGCCTCACCCCTTCGGGGTCGAGGGTTCCCATCCGAGGGCCGTTACTTAAAATGTAATCATTTTTGACACAGCTCGAAGCCGATGCCCAACTCTCTCTCCCTCTCCCTCTCTCTCTCTCTTTTGCTGTGGCTTTTAATTGTAGCTTGACAGGGGAAGTGGGCACAACAGGCCTTTGCCCCGCCCAAGCTACTTCTGCCAGCCAAAGGCGAACCCGGTGACCCGACGATGACGACGACCAGACGAGGCGAGAAGCCGACGACCCCAGGACGAGGCATAAGCGGCTTGAGGCCGAGCGTCTCCTTTGTTGCTGCCGTTGAGCTTGCAATTAAAATGTTCACTTGGACTGCATCAATTATAAATGCGAACGGGAGAAAATAGAGCGAGCCGAGCACTCAAAGTGGGCTCTTAGCAGGGGGCTTAAGGAAGGATTTGAGGCCCTCCTGCACACTGCCGGGAAATACTCGCACTTAGTTATGCCCAGAAATTACACTGAGGCCGATGGGGTCTAATTAGAATGGGCCCACTACATGGTACGCACGAAGTCTGAGGTTATGTACGATATGCACATGCTCATGCAAATAATTGCAATCTTAAGGTAGTAGATTGAAGAATCTAATTTAATTTACTATATTCAAGAGGTCGAAAGAAGCCACAGATACTCAACCCACAGAAGAAAGATGATAAGACATGGGATAGAAGGTTGTTCAAAGCTTACACCTCTTCAAACTGAGTATACCCACTCATAATGAGGAATAATCCTGTCTCTATATGCAGGGTATGCACTGGGTCGGGAACAGAAAAACAGCTCTAGCTCTTTGAGGCATTAAAAGTTCTTTCACACTTGCATTTCATCTTAATCCGATTCATTGAAAATGGTTTTAAGCTCGTCCCCCTACCCATCCCTACTCCGATCCCAACCCATGGTTGCCTATGGCGACCCTAGACGAACTGAATGGGCAAATGCCATTGGCAACTGCATCATTAGCTGCGCCACACCATACACCATCTGGATTTGCATTCCAAGCCATTTGTCAATTCGCAACTTGAGTCGGGTAGGATTGCCCCCCTCCCCCCTGCGCAGTGGAGCCATGGAACACAGAGACGAGCGAAGACGAAGACGAAGCGTACTAAAGGCGAAAGAGTAAACTGCAATTTGTTTTATTCAAGTACTAAGAAACGTTTTTCTTTTTCGGATACGCAAAATGCAGAAGCAGAGAGAGAGAGAGAGAGGGAGAGAGGGGCAAGGGATTGGCTGACGTAGAGCCAGATAAAGTAGTTGTGCTACCAAAAAAAAAAATGATAAAAAAAAATGTATAAAACCCGGTAGCGACTCCTTTATGGCCTGCGTATCCGGAAGATGCATGGCCCTAAACGAGCTGTTGTTAGTTTCTTCCAGGCACTGCTCTTCTTTTGTGCCTGAAGTAATTTAATTTATGAGTTCTAAACACGCACACACACACACACACACACACACACAGTTCAAGGAATTGGGATGCGAGTACACATAATAAAATAATACCAAATGGGCAGCAACCACATGCTGGCCAAAGTCTTCTCGTGCGTCTTGTTATTGTCGTTCGCATTGCATACCCTGTAACAATTTGTTAAGCTTTCCTAAGAGACCGTATTCGTAGTTACTATCGATAGTTCCTATCCGATTAGTTCCTATCGATCTTTCTTAGCTTTCTTAATAGACCGTATTTCTTTAATACTTTTTTCCAATCGATAGTTCCTATCGGTCTTCTCTAGATTTCCTTCTACGCTTCAAATCAACTTTATATTCCATTCTCCCACCCGTTGCTCAAGGTCGAACGAAGCCAAGACGCTGGAGAGCACGATCTTCTCTTGATTTCGTGAGATACTGTATTTCATTAATACGTAGTTACTTGCGATAGTTCCTATTCGATTAGCCCCTATCGATCTTCTTTAGCTTTCCTGAGAGACCGTATTTCCGTCACACTTAGTTACTATCGATAGTTTCTATCCGATTAGTTCCTATCGATCATCTTTAGCTTACCTGAGAGACCGTATTTTTTTAATACTTTTTTATCCGATTAGTTCCGTATTTCTTTGACACTTAGTTCCTACCGATAATTTCCAGTGTTGATCAGGGCAACAAGTTCTTAAAGCTTTTAATCTATGAACTGGAAAACAGCTAAGATTAAATTCAATTCAAGGAATGGAAGTAAGATATAGTTGATCGAATTTCATATTCCTTTCGCTACCTGCTACAGGGTGCTCAACAGTCGACTAGGCTCTACCCGAATATTCCCAACTGGTTTCTTTTCTGTTTATTTACAGTGCAACTGTGACAAAACCCAAATACCAACTGCCTTCAGAGTGCAAACAAAGTTTCAAGCCAAGCAAAATCCCCGAAAAAAGGACGATAGAAATAGATGGAAAGGGGGAGGAGAGAAAGGAAAGGAGACCAGGAGAGAATGGCTTTTACGCTGGCACTCGGCTTCATATTGCTTTATTCATGGCATTTTGTGCGGAGTTGACACAAAACGTGGAGGAGGAGAGAAGAGAAGGGCTTGCACGGTTCATGGCCCAGTTGGGGCCTGCTGCTTTCGCTTTCGCTTGGGTTGCCAACTGGAGGGAGGGGCAGAGAAATAGGTCGACTGGATTCGAGAGCGGAGGAGTCCTTATTAAACATTATCCGAGTGTGAAAATAACTGAAATTGGCTGCAATATTTCGGATGTTCCGGGAAGGGGTCAGGCCAGAGACAGCTTCAGCTTCATCCGACAGGAAGGCAGGCAGGCAGGCTGGCGGTGCAATTAAACTCCAAAATATGCTGTGCAGCAACATCCGCTCTGGCCTGTCGGAGCATGACCCCAACGGGAAATTCATCAGCATTAGAAGCCACATGGCACGGGCCAAGGAACCAGAGGCAGGTGAGAAAAACGACAGCACGCTGCCAGCTTAATGAGGCTATTTGTCGGCATCAGGTGACATTATTCATGAGGAATTTGGTAGCCGCAGCGCTAAATTCCCCACGGCGCTAGCCACAGAGTGCTCTGCCGAGAATCATCTACATACGAGGCGAAGGGAGTTGCCCGCAATCTTCACGTGATTTATCTAAGGCGTGTCCAATCGTTGTGTGGAACCGAAGAAGCGTTTCAATCATTCCAAGGAGTCTACAGCTTGATTAGGAGTCAGGTATGAATCTTTAATACACGCCTAGACTTGGACTTGTGGATATATCCACATTCAAATGAATACCTTAAGCGCTTTGGAGGAGGCTTTAATCAAATGCAAATAAATATTCAAGACACGCTCGGGAATTGGCGAATCACGTGGAGAGCTTTGGCTGCTCCTAGGTCGATTGAGGTCAAGCTCATGGACCATGAAGTTGGCTGGCCTACATCCGGCCTAAGCACCAGAACCATCTCCTCCTCCTCATCTTCGTGTCTTACTCCCTGCGGTCAATCATTAAATAAACAAACATCGAAGATGAAGTCACTTGGAGCAACGTTTGGGAATCTCTGGCAAAACTTCCAACTTCGATGCTGATGATGACGATGACTTTGGGTGTGTCGAGGTGTCTGGGCCAGGGATTACATTTTTGATTGGAAAGTGTTATTATGAGCCCGCAAGGAGATGCTGATACGGAAAGGTTAGTGGGTCAGTTAATTTGTTAATTCGTTGCTTGTCTGTGAGTGTTTTGTGAATGAATGTGAATATCATGTGGAGCAGGCGTTGAACGACTTGAGGGAGCAGCTCAAGGGTTATTGCTTTTCGATGGGCTGTGGCTAAGCTCGCATGGATTATTCATAAGAGTTGTAGAGCACTGCAACTGCCACGGCAGAAGGGCAAGGAACCCAGAGACCTTTCCCTGCAGGGCACATCGTGACAAATGGCAGACAGCCTGGACACGTACAGGATTTATCTGCTGCACGTTGAAGGAGCCAAAGACAAATATCGCCAAGCGATGCGCAAATCGATGAATTTGTCATCGATGTCGATGACGCTGACGATGAGGTTGAACATGTCCTTTTCATTATGAGAGACACTCGCACCCCAACAACCCGCCCACCCGCTGATGCTGTAAAAATGTGTTGACATTAAAACTTATGGGATTCTTTCGCTCATCGACGCGACACCCTCGCCCAGGCTGTCGCTTCCTGGGCTCCTTCTTCGTTCCCGGCATATAACTAATTTATTTTTATCTCACCTCCTTCGTGCCCCGCTAACTGGCTCGGCTCCCCGTTGACCTTGCGATGCCACAGGCAGCAGAGACCGAGGCGACAGCAAGCCTTGGTACATGTCGTCCTCGTCTGTAATTTGATTGTTCCGGACGTCGTTGTCGTTGGCGTCTGCTGTTTATGACACTGCGACGTGTTCCCCCCCAATCGCCAAGCCCAGAAACCGCGCTCTGATCCTCTGACAACCACAGCTGGCACCACCTCCTCTGGCACCCACCCAGTAACCCTCAACTGAGACAGATTATGCCGAGCAAATGCCAAAATAATACGACCTAATCTGTCGTCCACACGACAATTGTTTGCCTTAACTGACTGGGTAGTGCCAGAGGAGGTAGTTGAGACATAACTGGATAGTTGCAATGTATTCTCGACAGAATCAGTTCCATTGAAGTCGCTCTCATGTAGTTGCCCTTGTCGAAGGAGATACAGCTGAGAGGGGACCTTCCGCTGAGGGCAGCCGTACCGCTTGTTGCTTTCCGCTAAACGAGCAACCCGGAGGCCTTGACAAAACTGTGTCGCTTCCGCGTCGTCCTCTTCCGGTGGCCATTGACCATTAAATCGACCTTGCGGCAATTTCGTCTGCCACTAAACTCACCCAGTTGATGGCCTCGAAAATGTTTAGAGATTGCGGGTCAAGCAACTTTAAACTTGGGCTATATTCGGGTTGAGGGTCGATAGGAAAGGGAAGAGAGAGAGGGAGAGGATGGAGCTGAGAACGACAAGTGTTGCATGGCTGCAGTGACAGCCAGACAATTTGCAATTCGGAATAACAGCGATGTCGCCACATCTGGCCGAGACAGTGGTTCAAGACGGGGATGGAGGCTGCGGGATGCGGAATGGGGCAGACACTTGGCAGTTGGACACAGACCCAAGCGTAAAGCTTGTGACGAGGGAAAATTGCGTTGCAGCGCGAAGTAGTGGAAAGTGATTTCTGTTTTCCATTTTCTCAGGGTTGGGATGAGGAGGAGGAGGAGGAGGAAAAGGGAGGCAGACAAACGAAATCAACGCACATTTTAAGGATCTCAGAAAACAAGTTGAGCGTCTCTGCCAGGGTACCTTGACCCTGTGCCTGTGCTTTTAATTGTATTCACAGTAGCAAGTCCATTGTACCGCATACACTCTCACCCTGCCCAGCTGAAGTGTCTAGGGTTGCTACCCTCTCTGGGGAGGAGACATCGCGTTAGCTCTCGCCTCGACAGCCCAATTGCAATTTGATTCGCATTTGTTGATTGTGCTCTTGACTTCGCCATGGTTTAAAGCTTCCACTTGGATGCATCACTTGTCGATAATAACAGTGGGGGAAGAGGGATTGTGGGGGGTACACGCAGCTGGCTAGACAAAGTGTCGGACTAATGGGCTTTTAATTCGGCTGCAACATTAGGAAATGAAATGCGGACACTCGAATTTGTCCTGAAAGTTGCGCCTGCAAACTGCGAATACAGTGGAACCTCTCGTAGTGAAGCACTATTTTGGGAGGTTTATGTATTGTTATACCTCCTGCTCAAAGGGTAGAAGGTTATGGTAATTTGATGCCAAATTAAATCGTTTTTTCATTTGTCTGTTTGTATGAACATCTAGATCTCTGAATCTAGAAGAAGTAGGGGCTTCAAATTTGGTAATATTGTGCCTTATGATAGCGGGCAGACCAAGTTAGCTTTGGAATGGAAGCAAGTTTTCTTTTACATACGTATAGCTGAAGAAACTAGATAGAATAGAGTTATTTAGTTGTTATATTTCTGGAATCTCGATAGATTAACCTACGTTGATTCGTATCCGTCGTTGAGAGTTATCACTGTATTCCAATTGCGAAATTCTAGGGCAAACACGACTTGACAATTTGGCAAGTTGGCAACTTGTCGCCTTCAGCTTCAGCGACGTGTCGCGCAAACAGTGGAGTAATTGTAATTGCATTTGCTGGCGCCTCTAGGGGGGAATGAGCCAGGAATGAGGGAGGAGTGTGACGTGGGTTCTCTGCCTCGTGGCCTTTGTGCAAACATCGAGAGAGGCTTGTCAAATAGTTTAGCCAGCCGCAAAGTCAAGCTCCACAGAATATATGAAATTCCTTGCGGGCAAATATTTTCCGGGACAACACAGAAGCGCTCTGCACCTTTTAACGCATGCATTGAAAACAATTTCGCTTTACCTAGTTGCCACGCCTTCCTGCCTTCCTGCCTCCCTCCCTTCCTCCGTCTACACGGTCCGGGCTCGGGCACACGCTCGGAGACATCCAGCATGCAACATAACAAAGAGGAGAGGAACGCAGCACGCCGGACCTCCCCACTGGCGTCTGATTGCAACGTGACTGTGCATTGATTGCACAGTCCACAGAGTCTAGGCCATGGCCATCTCCTGGTCGTCGTCGGCTGGCGGGCTGGCGGAACTGAGGAGCGTGCCAGGGGCCTCGGCTTTGGCTTCTGCTTTTCGAGCTGCACTTGTTATTATTGCTCGGCTTTGGAGTAAAATGGCCAAAAAGCTTTGGCGGCACGTAAATTGCTGTTTGTATTTAAATGACTGTCATCTCGTGTCCTCCCTCCCACACAGCCTACACTCCACTCCGCCATGGCTGCGACTGTGTGTGTGTGTGTGTGTGTGCTGAGTGTTTTCCTTGTCGGGCTGCAGCTGCTGCTGCTGCTGGCGAGTGGCCAAGTTGCCCATGCCGGGCGGCATATTGGAATATGCTGCTGCTGCAAAGCCAACTGGCTGCACTGCCCGAGCTGGCTGGAGTCTAATTTTTGGTTATTTCTTTTGGCCGCTTTACTGTTTATGGCCCGATCCCGATAAGTCCAAATGTGGCCATTAGCCAATGTAGCTATTTAAGGCCAATTTTCAGCTGTTTTGCGTACTGTAGTGGACAAAAAGATTTGAAGCACTGCGAAGTGGTTTTAAAATTGTGAATACAGTGGAAGATCATTTTTAAATAATTCACTTGGAGTTGGATATATGCAACTCTTACCTTAGACTTTAAGGTGACCGTATCTGAAACATAAGTTGCATTAGTTTCCATCTGCGAAATCCATAAATCATTGATAATTGCATTTTATATTTAATTTAAATCTCTTTATTCCTTTTACTTCGATTAACAATGACTTAGTAGATATATCGAACAATGTATCGTCACTTTCGATAAATCATGTTAACATAACATCATGTTAAGTAAGTTACAAATATCGCAAATAAGCAAAACGAGAGCGTATAGTAACATTAACTTAACATCTGTAAATCTTTCGTCATCTGCTAACATTTTAATACTTTTCAAATCTCTGTTAGATCGAAACGAATAACATTGTTTGCATTGTTTGTATGTTAATCATTTATCGATAACGTGTGAATAGATCGAAAGCAAGCGTAATTGGCGGGCTTAAAAGGCGATAAACTAAAATTGAGATGGGGATTGGAACGTGACTTAGTTTTTCAAGGTCGTATTGTTCTGAATCCCCCTGCTTGAGTTGACAATTCCGAGTTTGTACTTTGTAATTCACGTTTTCGGCATCTTCGTCGAGTGTCCAATGGGAACTTTTACGAGCTTGCCGAAAAAGTACAGCCTCGTCTTGCGGACCACATGAGCGGCCCATAAAGAAACTTTATTTGTTTTCTCTCTTCTTTATTTTCTTTGAGCCTCTCTCACTCTTTTTTTTTATTTTTGCGCCATGTTACACGATTTTAAACATTTAGTTTGCAATGCTCGAGATGTGATGGCGAGGGCGGCGGCGGCGGCGTGGGCGGGGGCGTGGCGTGAGCAGGGTGTGCCGGCACTTACCACTTGCCACATTCCGGTTGGAGCTCACTTTGTTTTACAACATTTTTATGCGTTTCGCTCCGCAAATATTTCACACAGTCGAACCCAGTGACGCGGAAACGGAAGCGGCCTGAAAGCCAAAGGACCCTGACAGCCGCAACCAGGCCATGGCGACGGCAACGGCGACGGCGATGGCAACGGCGACGGCGATGGCAATGACAATGGCGACGCCGGCGATGCCAATACCGAATGTATCGCACAATGGCCAAAGCTGACACTGGGCTAAATTGTCGACGTTGCCACTTTGGCTGCTCCTTACAGCCCACTGATTTCTTTGTGGTAATGCATCAACATCAACATCAGCATCAGCGTCGGCATCAGCGTCGGCAGCGTCGTCGTCGGCGTCGGCATCAGCGTCAGCATCTGCGTCAACATCATCACAGCCCCAACAGCGTCCAGGCCCAAAATGAAATTATACCCGCAATGTTATTGTCATTTCGGGTTTGTGTCTCCTCGCATCGTCGCTCTTTAATGTTGGGGCTGGCTTTAAGTCGCCCACGGGGGCGAGTGTGTAACTGAACAAAGGCTTCCCAACTCGTTGCCACGGGCAGGCACAGTAATACGTGTACGTACACTCCTATATTATTTATAGAAATTTATTGCATTTTAAATATAATCGCAGCCCACACACCACACACACGACGCGGGATGCCACAGTCAGCCAGTGAAAACAGTTAACAATGCATGTGGTTTTGGCTCGTTTGTCCCGCCACTTGCCTGAAGTCAGTTTCAGAAATATCATAGGAATAAGGGGGTATCCCCTTTATAGCCAATTTAACGGATCACCCCAAACATTAGTGCCACGGGGACTATAATCCATATATATGACGTTGTAGAAAATAGATAATTATTTATAGTATATTATATTATTATACACTATCATCTAAATTAAAGTATCTTTTATCTATCTCCATTCCCAGAAAAACCACAAGCCAAGTCAAGTGCGAATCGTTTTTTTAACTCAACTTGGTAGCAAAAGTTGAGGAATTTGTTAAGCTCATAACTTCTGCCAACGGCTTTGCATAGAGATCCCTTAAATGCGGTGTCAGTGACAAGGTGAAGAGGGATGAGGAAAAAGAGAGGGGGAAGAGAAGGGAATGAGAATACACTTTGCAATGCAAATAGTCAGCTTACTGCACCTGGATGAATTCAAATTCATCCGACTATGCTGACGTTCTCCCATCATCATCATCTGACAGGCTGCTCAGCTTGAGCTTTTCGTTGTTGTGGAAATGTTCCAAAATGTTTATCCCTTTAAATTTGGAGTGAATTAGCTGTAGTTTGGAATGACCTAAGCAGACCCAGCTATGGGTTAGTTCACGCCTTGCAACGATGTAAAACTCTCGATCTAATCTCAGTGGGAATGAAGCACAATATATCTTTGGCTAGCTGTAATCCTTAATCCCAATGCCTTTGCTTGTTTCCTACTTAGTAGAGGCACCTATAATATATAAATATATATATACTTAGTTCACTCTTAGTTGCTCTTTGAGTTATGTAGGTCTCATTTGCCAAGCCTCCTGATTGCGATAAGTGCCACAATTTGAACTTGTGCCCAGCATGGGCGTTCGAAAGCTGATTCTGCTTATTTCCGGGATTCGGGTAGGGCAGGAAGCGGGAAGCGGGAGCAAGGAGGAAGGAAAGAAAAGAGACGAGTCAACAGCTGCCAAATTGCTTCTGCTGAGTTGGTTAGTTAGCTTTGCCAGCTAGACAGTCCAGGAAAATCGATGAGACTAAGGCAAAGCAAATGGCCTTAAAGGTGAACCAGTTTGAAGCAGAAAGGTTAGAGATATCTCACTTTAAGATACTCTGCTCCTAGTACTATAAGCACTGCAGGGTTAATTATGTATTTAAGATACATATGATAACATTAATTAGTGACTTTTGTATCCTCGGTAGATGTTTCGGGAACTTAATTACCTTACCATCATCATCATGATCTCTAATGGGTGCCTCCTTCCTTTTTTCTTTGGAATATTCTGCGAATATTATTGATAGCGTGATTCGAAGAATTCTCTCCGGCGACTCCTGGCAATTAATTAATCCGTGTAAATCGAGCATGACATATCAATTTCTGGTAACGCCGCTGCGACTACAACAAATGCGAATGCCAATAAATTCCTTATCGCCCGACTGACTACCCTACCTCGTACCCCCAGGGCGGGAGAAATGTTTCTTTGATTTTGCCGACAATGCTCCGACTTAGCCTTAGCTATTTATTATGTTTACAATTTAATAAATATTTTGTGGCCAACTGACGAATTCCGGCCAAGGCAGCGCCAAAGGAAATACGGAGCGAAATACATGCGAGAAGAAGAGGAAACTGAGAAAAGAGAAAAGAAAACGGAAAAAAGAAAATCTAGCTCGGAATGTTGTTTATTGCTTTGTTTGCTTAACCCACACCCCTCCCCCCCACACACACACACACCCCACGATGGCTGAGAGAACTGTTGTTTCATTAAGTTTTTAATTGAATTGAAGTTGTCATCTCCCCCGGGGAAGGCAGCAGCACATCAAAAATTTAATGCTAATATCCCACATTGTGTTCTCGGATCAGCAGGAGAGACTCTCATGGAACTGCCCCCACTCGGATCAGCAGGAGAGACTCTCATGGAACTGCCCCCACTCGACACATCGACACAAATCAAAGCTTAATTGAGACATTTCCGTAGCTGTCATCAATTAAAGGCGATTTATTTGTTCCCGCAATAAACATTTGTATTCCAACTGAATGTGCTGAGTTTGTAAATTATTTGTTGCATACTTTTCGGGGGCAGAGAAAATTAAAAAAAAATAAAAAAACAAATAGTGATTCGATTTCAATAAATATGGGAAAACTTTAAATTGAAACCGAGTGAAACTCGAGCTGAGTATGTGTGAAATTTAATAATTCACATTCCGATTTAACTTTAAAAACTCGACACATGTATATGGTATACCCTACCTTGTTTCCCGCATTTCTCGCAATGGGAACCCAAGGTAAATATTTAAATATACATATGTACGTGCTTACGACCATGTAGTAGGGAAACTGTTTGTTCGTTAAATAAAGAAATTGAGTAAAGAATGGTAGAACATTTTCGGAATTCCTGCGGGAATATTTTTACACTGTTGCAGGGGAAACTACTAAAGTTGGAGAAACATAGAAACATCAAAAAAGGTAATACTAACTTTGTGCAATGGCAACAGTCAGGTAACAGACAGATCCCAACGAGTGTATATTATTATATTATATTATATTATTTTTCTGATTTATCGGACAAGTCAATTCAGTCATGTCCAGAGATCTCTGCTCTTTTTAAAAATAGAAACATGAAACTTGACATTTGGGATCTCTGTATATCATACGCAGTTAGATTTTATTTAACATACTGGATGCCACGCCCACCGCACATGCAAGCCGGTAATTAACAGTTAGTTTTCTAAGTATTTTTTTTATAGCTTCCTGCTTTATATAGATGAATACTTTTTAAATCTATACCTCGAATTGCAGTCGGACACTAAGCTCGGAGGACATTAAAGTTGATTTCCGAAAATGGGCGAAGGGTATCTCAAGGTTGGCCACGCTCGACTTGCCCAGATATGTTTTTAAAGAGCGAACCAGATTCATGTTAAGAGGGAAACGAATGCCGGCTATAAATTTCGCAGCAACTTAATTAGATAAGCGATAAGAGGTAATCGCTGCCATCAGACAGCTGTCATTTTCTGCAGAGGCATCTGGCATTTGGGGCAGCACGTGTGGTGTGGCAGGAGGAGGGGGGAGGAGGTGCGACCTGCTTGGAGGCAGCTTGGAGTTGCGCAAACTTTGGGCTCACACAGTGCGTCGTACTGTTTGTCTGTGCCCCAAGTCAAGAGGTAGAGGGATAAAAATATTCCAGTTTGATTTTAATAAAAACGAGCAACAACTGCGGCCTATCCAGTATTTTGGGAGGAGGGGCGTACGGGGAATGGGTGTGCCTCAACTCTCACCCCTAGGGTCGAGTCAACAGAACCCATTTACTTGCCAGCCCCTCCTCCGCCTTCTTGATGGCAGGAGGGGGCAATTATGCCGAAATTACAAACTTGTTATCTCATTTATGGCGTCAGCTGTGTGTATTTTTGATTTCCTGCCGTGATTTTTTCCAGACTTCCTCCCCAAATGCCAGGCCCACACTTCCTTCGCTCCTCGCTCCTCCCTCCCCCCTTGCCAGCATCACCGACAGGGCAACAGGTGCATGCACAATGCGTTCTGCGAGAGTTTTTTAATTAAAAATTCAGCTATAAGCCCGACGAAACTAGTAATGTTCATATTATCTCCGCTATATCAATACCAATTTCAATGACCATGTGCGGCGCCTGCCGGAAACGGCGTCCATCTGATTTAAGTGAGCCGAAGCGGATATTCCATTAGTTGTGGTTGGCCTGGAAAATATATATTAAACGGATACCAATACAAGCGCTTATAGGTTATTTGAGCCATGGCTAATGAAGTAATTAGCATGAATATGTATATATGGTAAAAGATATGGAAATGTGTGTTCATATATATCATGTATAGATTAGAGAGAGTGTTTAAATATTGAAATGAAGAAAACAATTGAAATTGAGTACTATTAAAAAAAAAAAAATATATATATAAAGATTAAAAACATAGAAAAAAGATTAAAGAAGAACGAGAGTGATGGAAAACTTTGCCTGCCTCATAGACGGTGTTATGTAAAAAATAATAATCATGTAAATGTCCCTCTGCATACTTTAGCAATTTCGCGACACAATTTAATATAAAAAAACTCATAAAAAACTCACACGAGAGATAAAAGCCTCGTGAATGGGCAAAAAAGTGTGCGGGCTTAAAGGGAAATCGCGTTAAAACAGGTGTAAAACTGTCCAGCTAAAAAATTAGTTGACAACAAAATTGAAATTAATATTCAGTACGGGTTTGCCTGATATATCGTATTAATTTATATATTGTAGAATGCCGCGAGTGACATATTTTAAGATTGATTGTGCTTTAAAGAATTTGAAATTGTAATTAGTTTTCCCCAGGGGATTCAGCGATAAATACTCAATAAAATATACATAAATAAACATTTAAACAATATGTGCTGTGTATATAAATAACCAGTTGCATAATTATTGCTAATAATAATAGCACACTGTGTTATTATTAATTCCGGAAAAAGCGTTTACCTTTTGCAAACAATAGAAGTAAATTTAAAGCAAAAACTATCTTCATACAGACTACATACAGTATATATATATATATATCGCTTGTTTTTGTTTGCGAGTCTGGGAAATGTGTTAAAATTCAGTGGGAATAATTAATTTTATATTTTGTTGTTGTTATTTTAATCAAAACTGATACAACAGAATGTTTGCACACTGCTTTTTTGCGCACAAACCCAAACCCAGCAAGGCCCTGGGTAATATGATATTTTTCCTCTTTTGAATAAAATAGGTTTGGGACAAGTTTCGAATTAAATTTAAAAGTTGAATAATTTATAATGTATTTTAAATAGTCTGTTTAAAGATTGGAAATAATTTTCTCGATCTTCAAGTTTCGAATTAAATTTAAAAGTTGAATAACTTATAATGTTTTTTAAATAGTCTGTTTAAAGATTGGAAATAATTTTCTCGATCTTCATTATTTTGCCAGCCCTGGTTTTGCAATCAGATTTAAGTATTTACATATATATATAATATTAAGTCGTGCAGCTGGAGGAGCTTGATTCGCCTACGATCGTGCATTGTCCGATTGCAGTGGCGAGTGCATTAATCCCGCTCCAGACCAAGCTCCTGGGTGGATGCTGGACCGCATACCGCATCCATGGGTGGCTAAAGAATAAATTCAATTTCCGCTCCGCAAACACAACACGTTCGCACACCATACACACACCATACACACACCATACACACACCACACCACGCACTCCACACAGCGACTATTTATGCCGACTCGAATTGATTTCTTTACCGGCTGCTGCTGCTGCTGCTGCTCCTTCTCGGTCGGGTGGACCAGGTTCTACGTGTCTGGTGAGCTTGTTGGCAAGCGGAAACCAACTTTCTTTTCCTTTTTTTTTTGGCCTGTCACAACTATCTGCGGGCATATCCGCTTCAGCCACTTATGATGAAATTTTCATGCCCAGTCGGCTTAACAATTCAGTCGAATTTTGCATTGAAATGCGCCGCTTCCAAGCGGGGATCCATTTAAAGAGTGTTTTTTTTTTTTGCCTTTAGTTTCGGATGGTATAGTAGCTTTAGGCCGGCTTCTACCTGGGTAGAAGTGTATTAAGGATATGTATCAACAGAAAATGGATATATCTCCACCCCACAAAATGTTTATATACTTGATAACATATTCAGTAGCTAAATCTTATACAGATGACATTTGTTTTCTTATCTTTTCAGTCCTTTTTCCTAACCTAATTTAGGTTGTAGGTCTAAACATGAATATCAAAAGTGAAAAAGAAAGAAAGAAAAAAAAACCCTTATAGAGTAGAGAAGGGTATTAAAAACTGGTATCCACCACAAATGTATGTAACAGGCAATATGTTATCATATTTATTCCAGTCTAGAATCAATGGCGCGGTCGATGTTGACATGTTAGTTTATTTAAAATGAAGGCACGCTCTTTAAAACTAATTACAGTTATTTGATGATGGTATGCAACACAAAATACTTTACATATAATATAATAATATAATATATATAATAATAACGTATGGTATGCAACACAAAATACTTTACATATAATATAATAATATAATATATATAATAATAACGTAGCGGGTATATGACAGTCGATCACACTCGACTGTAGCTTTCTTACTTGTTTTTAATTCGAGGGAATGAAACTGAAAGACAGATATACAATTTTATCTAAAATACTTGTTCAAGAAGCTCGACTCCGCTGTTGATGTTGATTCAAAATATTTAAGCTTTATAGAAACATATCTTCTAAGATGAGTAATATACATATATATAAATTTATAAACATAATATAAAATCGTGATTAATCCGAGCTGTAGTTTGCATAACATTACAGCATTAACATGCAGATCTTGGAATGTTATGTAGTCTGTGGTTATATCGATGTATCGATTCGGTTAAAAATCGATTGCTTTCTTATTGAAATAAAATCTTTGTAAACTGTAATGGATGGCACCATCTGGCGTACGTTTATAACACTGTGGGTCGGTTTGGGAATCGGTTCAAATTTCTGAGTGGCTAAAGTTGAAAAAGTATTGTATTTTTTTTTTTAATTCAAGAGTAATAAAAGTGAACATCTTTAATGTCATAAAAAAAATAAAAATAAAAACTCTGTGACACTGTATGGGAAAACAAGAATTCTATCATATTTTGGTGACAGAAGGTACCAAATCAGAGTTTATTGTCCAAATTAGAAATTATACATTAAAGTGCTTTATAGATATTTTAAGAGGAATTCTATGTTTTACGGTCTTAGTTTTCGCCTTAGAACTTGAAATATAAATTGACCTGCATAAATCAGTACGTAATTTGAATGATTCATTGTAAAAATAATATAGTTATGAACGTGTACAGTTTGTAGCAGCGGAGTATGATAACGTTGTATATAATTATATATATATATTTATATAATTATATATGTATATAATACATATATTTTATACATATGTGTGAGAATACAAATACAAATTTTTATTGAGTTTGTGGCAAAACAAAATATATAGGGGTCTCTTTAGCTCTTTAATACTACGTTAAATAACTCAAATACATCTTCTTTTCTAACGTCTTTTTCTCTATCAAGTGCTATCTTCTATTTCCTTGTTGTTTGAGGTTCAAAGCGTACGTCTCCATGAATTAAACTAGTTTTTATAATTATATGTTTTTATTGAAAACTTAACAATTTACAGTGTATATTTATTATATATGTATTATTATTATATAATAATTGCCTCTAATACATGCATATGAATTATTATTATATAATAATTGCCCCTTAAGGCAATTAACAAAGGCTACACAGTCCAACACGCCCGGCTGTAAAATACCCGTATTTCGAATAACTTCGATGATATTTATCCGATCAAAAATCAACTATATGGTGGATTTACATAGAAGAAATTCATACATTATAGCCGAAGATGCAATTGCTTATTTATGTATTCTTGCTTAGAATCTATAGAAGTGATTATTTTTATATGCGTTATATATTATATTTTATAGGGTCTATCGACCTGCTACATACAATATATTAGCAGAAAGTAAGTATACCCAGTTTTGATTATTTTTATCGTCGAAGAGTATACAAAGTTTAGCTATATTTAACTACTATACAGATATAATTATTTTTAGCTCTAACCAGAGTTTCCAGAAATAAACTCATTTGATACCGCGTACTTAAAGTAAGTACAGTATAAATATCGTTGTAACAAAAAACTTTACTTTACTTTACTCATTACACTGAACTTATTATTATTTTATTACTCACTAAAGTGAGTAATTGTTTAAACCAATGTAATTATGTTTTTATTTATCTACTGAATCCGTCCCTGCTTACCACAAATCACTCTTAAAGGAAATGGAATATCCGTGGACAATTGAAAATTGTTACACGGTTTTTTATACCCTTCGACCATTGAAAATGGTCAAAAAAGGGTATACTAACTTTGTGCAAAATGTATGTAACAGGCATAAGGAGGCGTGGCAGACCCCATAAAGTATATATATTCTTGCTCAGGATCACTAGCCGAGTCGATTGAGACATGTCCGTCTGTCTGTCCGTCTGTCCGTCTGTATGAGACAACAGATCTCAGCTATTAAAAAAGCTAGAGATACCAAATTTGGCATGAAGGTTCCTGTAAATCATAGGCAGATAAAGTTTATCTCAAATTTTTGATGCCATACTTTGGTATGTATAAAGCTAAATGCAATATGAACATATCCTCCAAATTACAATCTGATCGGACCAATAACACAGAAGTTATTTAAGTTAACGTTTTCAGTACAAATGTTCGGTACGGGCAGCAGCCGACGCGCTGCTTTGAGCAGTTGACGCCGACGTCGACGTTGCGTCGTGTCGCTTTAATCTTTACGCGCGTCGCTGTGTGAGTGCGAGCGAGTAAGCTATATTTACTAGAAGTATTTGTGCAGAATTCTCTGTTTGAAATTATGAGTGTGGTTACACGTTCGTAACGGATTTAGAAAATTGGGAGAAGGGTATCTTACTGTCGGGCGCCCGACTGTAGCCTTACTCACTTGTTTTTTTTTGTTTGCTTCTTAACTTTACATGTGCATTGAAAATCCTTGGTATAATACAGTCAAAACTTGGAGAATTTAATAAAAAAATAAAATATTTTATAAATATTATTTTTTTATGATATTTTTTTTAGATTTCTCTATATATAATATTATTATATATATTCTTGATTCGCCTCTTGATTTCGGCCTTAATTTCAATTTTTCTTTGCAAACCTTTGGAACCAGTTCTTACGGTTATACACATATGCAAATTAGTGGACCGAAACATAAAATATTTACTGAGATTTATTTATATTCCGATCATGGTCAAGGAAGTGGATTGGAATTGCCTGGAACTGAAAACGGTACGAACTTATGTACAAATGATATATGATATATTCTAAGTTCAATTCTGATCTGACAGAAACTCGGATATGGAAGTTATAGCAATGTATTTAAGGCAATCTGGACAACGGATGAGGGCTGCCGAAAGGAGATTGCGGTGAAAATATTCCGGGACAGCAATCCCAAGAAGTACGATGCAAGGGAGATCAAGCATCTATCGGAGGTTGAGCATGAGAATATAGTGACTTTTTACGGCATTAGCCAGAACTGTGATTCCTGTACTGCCATACTCTTGGAGTATGCCGACAGCGGTACCCTGCACGATTACCTGTACAATCAATGTCGGAGCGAGCGTGTTGATTCGTATGAATACGTAGAATCTCTGGGATGGATGCATCAGCTGGCCAAGGTTCGGCTCCTACCATGCCTAGTTTTATTTCTTCCATTATTTACTCATACTATCTTAGGGCATGGATTACTTGCACAAGAGGAATATCATTCATCGCGATCTGAAACCTCAGAATCTTCTGCTTTTCTATAACTTTCAAACGTTAAAGATAGCCGATTTTGGAACTGTCACTGAAATGATGACCGTAACCACTGAAACAATCGGAACTGCCGCCTATATGGCCCCAGAGGTAGTTGAATTTTACTAAGTCTTATAAGTGAATTCTTAGTCACGTACTAGATGTACGTACATAGATCGATATACCATAAACATGCTTCGATTTGATAAACAGAATTCGCACTCTTCCATTTAATATTCGAAGTTATTGTATAAGATTATAACGAACTATTATAGGTATGTGAAGGCGAAAATTACAAATTTGCCTCAGATGTCTATAGCTATGGCATTATCTTCTGGGAAGTGCTGGCACGCAAGAAGCCCTTTTCGTTTCTCGGAAATAGAAACCCAGTGGCAGTGCGATACGCCACAGTCGATGGTTAGAAAAATATCTAATCATTATTAATATTATATTCTATTAACAAACTTCATCTTCATATTGAATGTTTCCAAGGTAAGCGACCACTTCTTGAAGAACTCAAGTTCAAGGATGATGTTAACCAGGAACGATTTAAAACTGTAAAGCAACTGCTTGAAAAATTCTGGGATGGGGACCATAATAATCGCCCCACCATGGAAATAGTTGTATCTTGTTTCGTCGTTGAGTCCGGGAAAGTGCATGACTTTGATATGAGTCCCTTATTCGAAAATAATCAACTGAGTAAGTATTTTTAAGTATCACTTGCAATCATAGGAAAAAACTTGAATGTATTATTATTAAATATTTATTACTTTCATTCATTGAACATATTCAAAAAGATATATATAATAGTTTTGCGCAATTATACAGGATATTTTACAATTATACAGGATATTTTTTCAAAATTTAAAGTTTAATATTGTAAATGTCTTTGGGACTGTTTCATAAAACTGGGGAAGGACATATGGTAGTTGTCGTTACTTGATCAATATGATCCCATCCTTTATTTTGTTATATATATTTTGTTTAATCTGATAAATCCTAAGTGTTTACAATCGCACAATACTTTCGTAGAAATCCGTTACGCACAATATGCTCCACCAGAGAGTGAATGGTATCACGGTTTATTGGATGAAAAACACGCATGTGATCGACTCCGAGAATTCGATAGGCAGGGAAGTTATCTGGGTGAGTGTATACAAATAGTACAGTTTCGTAATGTTGTCATTCCCTTGCTTTATGTCTTCTAGTACACCATGAAAACAGATTTGACTATTGTCTTAAATATATAGACGAATATCAAGAAATCAGAAACTTAAGGTATGTTGTGATGGGCCTGGGACCAAAGTAAATAATAATTGATCTCAACTCTTCAGCATTTATGTGGACAATGGGAACTATAGAATAAAAGATGATATGATGTTCAGTTCGTTGAACGATCTCGTTGGCTACTATACGGTCATCGACGACGTCTTCTACGGAAAGCGACTTCAGATCCCGGTACTCCCAGCAGAACCTGTGATCGATAAAAATCGAGTTATCGCCATTTTGAAGTACACCGGCAAGAACTTTGCGGATGAGCTGAACTTTGTGGCGGGGGACATATTCACCGTACACAATGACATCCATGGAGATTGGCTCTGGGTGACGGCACATCGAAGTGCCGAGCAGGGAATGATATATAACAAATTTGTCAAGAGTTTGGATGGGAATGTTGATGTAAATACCCTGTACCCATGGTTCCATCCGCACTGCACAAAACAAGAAGCTGACACCTTGCTACAGAGTGGTAAGTCAGATATGGAATATAATCAAGATTACAGATTTTAACATCTATCCCGGCGCTTGTAAGACCATTTACATTTATCGCTAGATCCTAAACAATCCACTGATCTCCAAGCTTGGGCCATAACTTTCTAACATTCATCTATTGCAGTTGGCTCCGGCGACTTCCTGGTGAGACCCAGCGCGGAGATTCCAGGCGATTACTTGCTCTGTGTAAGCAGAGGCCCGCTCAGTCCCCCTTCAGAGTTGAGAATTGAGAACAAGGATGTATACTATAATATGAATGATCGCTCATTCGACTGCCTGCAAATGCTGATCGATTTCTACCGCAGGAAGGCCATCGTTGAGGGGCAACCTCTGCGGGAGCCAGTATGTAAATCATCGCAAACTGACCTCAACTTGGAGGAAGTGTCAGATGAGGAGGCCAAGAGTATCTACGATGAGCTGCACAAGGCAATAGCTGAGTTACAACGGAAGCTATCAAATGATACACTGCATCACGGACATTTAAATCTGTGGACCACCGAGACGGACAGTTGGATGAATTTGCACATGAAGTTGATGAAAAAAAACTGGGTCTCTAGTCTATACATTTACAAGACATTGCATCATATCAAGCCTATAGCCGTCTTAGAGCTGTCCAATGCACACCTCTACGAGTGTCCCAAATCACTCTGGATTCGACCATATTGCTTTCAGATTTATGAACGTACGGGGAAAATGACTACCCTCCAAGCATCGAATAAGGAAAGCTACCAGGAATGGAAAAAGGTGCTAAGCGAATGCATTATCAATCTTGCCAGGAACAAACTTTTCGTACAGCGATCCGTGCCCTTGAATCTGGTAAAAGACGAAGAAAACCAAGAATATGCCTGTAGCCTTGTTAAGTTTGCATATGAACCCATCCCTGATAGTATGCCTATTTGCTCGTTCCGTCGCCCTGATACTTCAATTCAAGAAATATCAATTGATATCACATTTATGGGTGATTTAAGTCTATGGAGCACAGAGACGGAGAGTTGGATCCATGTGTCCATGAATTTAAAGAACACAGGCATGCGTTCTAAATTATTTGTGTACGACACAATTGAAAATTCCAATTGTATAGCTACGATAGACCTATCAGGCGCATCGCTCTACAAGTGCCATAAATCTCTGTGGAATCGACTTTATTGCTTCCAGATTTGTCCAACTAATGAACAATTTATTAATCTTAGCGCATCGAATCTGGAGAGCTTCAAGGCTTGCATGACGGGGCTGAAGATCGTAGGTATTTCCCAGCCTTTCAACTCGAATTGATTTGTTTTTTTTTTTTTTTTAATATAAAAACTAAAATAATGGAAAATTTCTTCTTTTTAAGCCAGCTTTTTATAGAGCTCTTTATATGTTATTAAAATTCAATAAAAATTAAATAGATATCATATTCCTTTTATTGAAACCAAAATAAAAAGTATGTCAACTACTATACCTTAATAAAAAATTGCATGAGACCTTGAATCGATTTTAAATCGAAAAAGAATAGATTTTTTTCATAAGATACGCATACAAACCGGATTTAAAAATAATTTACCAAAACTCACAGTTTTTAGATATTCGAAACATAGTAACACTATAAAAGATGATGAATACAATAAATACTTCAAGTACAGTCTGCAAACGGTTAACAGTGAGCTTGAACAGCGTTAGCAGTATGTTAAGACTTGATTGCAATGTCTATATGTAGGTGTAGTCTTTTATACGAGCAGCGCTGCTATTAGACGAGTGAGTGAGAGAGAGCAAGAAGGCGATAGGTGGCTGAAGACTGTATGCAGAATTTGTTGTTGATATTATAAGAATGGAAACTGTTCGTTAGATACCAAAGGGTATTTTATAGTCAGGCTTGCACTACTGTTAGTTGTTCAAAAAATAACTTGAGTTCCTTTTATTTTAAATATTTTATTGTGCAGACAAGATGTCTAGCGAACCCATTAAGATAGTACAGAGAATAGACAGTTATTTAGGTTAGGGTAACCAAAACAAGCTACCCGCTACCTGCAAATGAACTCCCAGGAATGTGGAGAATTGGTACTGCACTGGATTCCCGCCTAAGCAATTAACAGCGAGGGATCCGTGTAGGGCAAAGATTGGCACTCATGGCTGCTCAAAGCGATTGATGTCTAAGGGGGGACTGCACTCTCGAGCCAACTGTGAGAAACCCAGAAACAATTTTCCAATTTATCACACTCACTTTTCCTTTATCACGCTCTCGCCTTTGCTTTTCTTTTTCGTCTTCTCGCGACGTTGTCTCTGTTATTTTGAATTGCAAATAGTCTAGCTGTCGTTGCTGCACTTGTTCAGGTCTCCCCTCTTCCCCTCTACCGCTGTACCCCTTGGCAGGGGGGTAGCGAAGTGCAAGTCAAAAGTTGTTTGACCCGCCGAAGCGTGGACATCAATTAAATGACGCGCCACTGCGCCAAGACGGAGCAGGGCAGGGCAGGGCAGGAGAAAACTGTCGCAAGGTCGAACTAATGGCCATGCCAATGGCCACCGGAAAGCGGGCAACGCGAACGCATCCGCCAAACGGAAATGGAACTTTGCCTAGGTCAACTAAACACACACACACACAGAGAAAGGGAGAGAGGGAGAGAGAGAGAGAGAGAGAGAGAGAGACAGGAGAAGGCAACAAACTGTCTCCCTTCCGTCATCTGCATCAAATGGGCGGCACGAGAGCCTCGTTAAAATTCAATTCCAACTCCGTGTGGCAGTTATATTGTAACTATTCAGTTATATATTATTGCGTTTATTCTATTTGGCATTCCGAGCTGCCTGGCTACCTTCTCCCCGCCCCTGCCTCGCCCCGCCTCAGCTCCACCGCATCCACACCAGGCCAAGGAGGCAGCAATTGTCGTGTGGATGGAAGATTACGTCGCATTATTTTGGCATTTGCTCGGCATAATCTGCCTCAGCTGAGGTAGCGACAGGGGGGGAGGGATGGCTTCAAGTGGTGCCAGCTGTGGTTACCAGGGGATCCCAGCAAGACGATTGGGGGAACACGTCGCAGTGTCATAAACAGCAGACGCCAACGACAACGATGTCCGGGACAATCAAATTACAGACGCGCCGAGGACGTCCCAGGCAGGCTAAGACCAAGGCGAGGTCAGTGAGGAGGAGGAGGAGGAGGAGCCAACCAGTTGGCGGGACACGAAGGAGGTGAGATAAAAATAAATAAGTAAGGACCCCAAGAGAGAGAGGGAGAAGAAGAGAGAGAGAGCGAGCCGGACAGCGTGCGGTCCAGTCCTGAAAAATACTCATAAGATATAATGTTGCCCCAAATGTGGGCGATAATAAAGGATCACAGCGGGGAAGATCTCCGTCGCGAGGCTGAGGGTGCTGGAGGTTGTTTACACAGAGAGGGGTAACTGAAGCTGCATCGATTGGGTCACTCTATTTATCACATCACTGATAAATTCATTGAGTTACGGCGAATTTATGCCAGCACTTTCATAAGTCTGAGTTATTTTGGGTACTCAAACGAATGCGCACTATTCATGAATAATCTGTGCATTCGTTTTTCCATTTCCAATCCCACGAATGCCACAGGAGCAACTCAGTCTGCAGAACTTACTCGCAAATCGACAGATTACTCACACACAATTAGCCCACTCGCATTGGCACTTGGTAACTGCGTTTATGCGTCGCCCATTTCATGTAATCCCATCATGAATTGGCCAAGAAGTGTGTGCATAAGCAGAAAATGTATTTAATATCGTATATTCGCTTACACGAGAATTTGAACAGCCTTAATGCATGAAATGGCGATGCACAGCAAACTTAACAAGTTTTAATAAGGTGGCAACGCTGCGCGTGGTGGGTTAGCAAACAATGAGTTGATTTTCAAAAGGTTTTCCTCTTTGTTCTGTACTTTTATAAAGTAATAATAATAATACTTCTAATTCTTAGAAAATATGTGTAGACTTGAGATTTTCATTGAACTTTTTATCCCTTTTGTAGAAAAATGACCAAACAATCGATAAAAACCTCAAACTTAGTTGATTTTAAAAAAGTTTTCAACTTCGATCTGCACTATTGTAAAATATAAAAGAAAATATTATTAATAATACTTCCAATTATTATTATTTTTATTATTAACATTATTAATACTTCTAATTATTATTTCTAATCCCTCTTGTAGAGTAATGATAAAACAAATAAATAATTACAAATAGAGTCAGCTAATTGTATACTTATCGCTTACCTGCTAATTTAATTCCATGAACTCGTTTCGTTCCTATTTTCATTTCGTGTATTCATGATTTCGTGTAGCACATGGCATAAACGTGGTCACATGGTCACCCTAACAGTAACATTCACCCTTTGCACACACATTCACATTTCTCTCCCTCCCTTTCTCTCTCTCTCTCTCTCTCTCTCTCTCTCTCTCTCTCTCTCTCTGTACTGTCGTGTTTACCTGTCCACCTGGACATGGCCAAATTAACTGGCCACCTTGGCTGCCAGGGGCAACAAGCTAGATGCCTTGTGGATTCGTTTCAACACTTTTCAATCGAGTATTTGCATCACCCTGTGAAGTGAGCAGTTCCTGCCCGCCAGCTGGCTGTGTGGCCCTGCCTCATCATCAGCCTCGTCCAGGCCGCCTTCTTCCTCCTCCCCAGCCTCATCATCGTCATCTTGCTCAGGTAGAAAGTTTGTTCTTATGGCGTATTTAGCCGAGCATCCAAGTGACTTCATTTTCGACGTTTGTTTACTTAATGATTGACCGCGGGGAGCTGATGACCGTGCCGGATGTGGACGATGTGATGCTCCTGCCCAGCCCTGCCCCTCTTGTGATTCGGATTGGGCGTGTCTTGAATAAATATTTGCCTGCATTTGATTAGACTCTGAGTCCGGGTACGAGCCCGGTCATTTGCCCAAGTTTACCTAGCCAATCTGTGGGTGGCCAGTGTGAAGGGGGAGGGGAGATGATGAACCCAATTATTCATTAAGCGCGAATTATAAGCACACAGAGAAGCAGCAGCTGCATTTCCTGGGTAAACCCAACTCGACCGCATTGAATGTGATGGATGCACTCTGAAATCTGAAATAGAATTTGTGGTTCTGTGGCAAGGGAAGTGGACTTATGTAGGTCTTAAACGTGCCCAATATTATTGCCAGGATTGGAATCTTCATTTGCATGATGAACAGATGGCGCTGTGATACACCCGACTTGCCCTGCCCTCTCCCTCTCCCTGCGAGTGGGCTAACCACAATTTGGATGGACTTGAGGTCCATCAAAACTCAATTACATAGGGCGAATGTTGCTCGGGTTTATTAAATTTTGTGTATTTGTCCTTCGCAAGCAAACGCACATCCCCAGTGGCGACACCTGGCGGCCGAATTGTCAACAAAAGTTGCAGCTGACAAGGCGCGGAAAAAAGCGTAAAATGACAAAAAAAGAAAAAAAAGAAACGATTTCGGAAAAAGTGCCGACAACTCAGTTTGTCAAAAAAGAAGAAAGACAGACAGGGAGAGAGAGAGAGAGGGAGAGAGAGAGAGAGGGGGACACAGACACAAATTGCTTTGCAACAGCTATTTTTATATGTTGTTTTCTTAAATATCCTGTAAAGCGTCACAGTTGCACATGCCTTTTCGACTCGAACAAAGAAATACTTTTAAATACTTTGATAATACAAAAATATTAAAAACAATTATAAAATATGCTCAAGAAAAAAAATACTTATAATAAACAGAATAAGTATTTTATTATTAATAATATATCAAAACCTTTTTTGACTTAAACAAAGAGAATACAGTTTTAAAACTTTGAAGAACAAAATTTTGGAAAAAAATAAATCTAATAAGAAATACTTGAATAAATTGAACTACTTATGTATTTATTTAACGTCAACTAAGAGCAGTCGACTTAAAGATATTAAAAAGAAAAAGAAAATTACAAATATAAATAAAATTAAAATATAAGTATAATTTAGGCTAGAAGTAAGAATATTACAAATATTTTTTTTTAATTTATAATTATTTAAATTATTTGATTTTATATTTTTAAAAGTATTTTATTTAATCATTTAATCTGGGAAGAAAAATATAATTTGAGTTGATCCAACATTTGTACACTATGCACAACTTGGAATTCCTACAGGGTAACTGCATGGTGGAGCTGTCCGTTTCTGTGGCTTTTTCTATGCCATAACCATAAGCCGCTTGCTGTTGATGATGGTTTTTCGCATTTCGGCCAAGAGGACCGGCATAAACAAGTGGCAAAGCATTAGCCGAGCAGCCCCTGCCCGCAGAGTATACCCTGCATGGCGAGCGTGGGCGGTCAAGGGAGTATTCGACTGCGCAGTGAACATTTTTCGGACATGCTTAGACAAGTGCATAATGTGTGCTATAAACTGTGCCATAAATATAATTGATTACATTATGGAGTCACTATGAACCCATACCCTGCACGCCTTTGCCACGTTAAGGGGTATTAAAATTTGGAGTGTACTGAGTGGAGGCTGCTACAGGGTGGAGAGGGGGAAGAGGAGCTACCGACAGTGAGTGCCGACGGTTTGCAACCGAACTGCAGCGGTGTGTGTGACACCATCGCCATCTCTCATTATCTGGCTTGGTATGAGCTTGTTTTTATACCCGGTAACATAGGCAACCTTCATAGATTATAGAATGTGGGAAACACAAGCAGGAAGGGTATACTAAGGCCTGTCCTATGTAGGTTTTATATCCAAGTAACTTTATATTTATTTATTCCTTTATGAATTAATTATGAAAAGTATCAAGTTCGATTGAACTCGCAGGAGAGATTTTCTAACATATTAATACCCTGTACTTATAGGGTGCCAGGGTAGTATAGCTCAGTAGCAACAGAAAATATATTATCCGTATGTAACAAGCAGAAGGAGTCAACTCAGTATAGGGAACTTCAACCGCCTAGTCAATTTTGCCATATCTGTCTGTACGAACACCTAGATCTTAGCTATTATAAAAGTTACGACTACCAAATTTGGTGATAATATGCCTTATTATTGTACGCAGCTCAAGTTTGTTTGAATATTAGAGCAAAACCGCATCCACACATGTAAATCGAAAAAAAATCGAATTGCTGGCATAATTTAAAGATTAAATTTCTGTTTTTATTGAATATGTATGTATATATACAATTATATAAAGCAGAACTAACAGGTAGAGAATACTCCCCTACATACTCATTTTCAAGGATTATTCCCATGCACTATATCAAGTTTCTCAAGATGAGCCAAAGGCCTTGTAGGCCATCATGAGAGTATTAATTTAATTAAATTATCTCCCCAACTGTATAAAACACAATGCACTTTTAAAAAATGCGCAAAAGTTTATCTCGACTCTTCGAGCTCAAAGAATGAAAGTTAAGTTTAGTTTCGCTTAGTTTGTTATTGCGTGAAAATTGCATTTCCTTTTTTGGTCGATTGTTTTTCACTTCAGGAAATGCCAATCAATTGCAGCACTGTGGAAAATCCATGTATCGAGCGAAACTCATAAGGTTCATTTAGTTTTTCCAGTTGAGTAAAGAGAGGAAAAGACAGTAAGGTATGGGGAATATTTTAACTGTGGACAGGAGTCGTGGGAGTAGGGAACATAATAATAATAAACAGGGTCGAGAGAGTAAATAGACTGTAGGAATTTCCAGAGAACTCGCCACGTTTTGTTCTGATTATATATTATATATGCCCAAAAGCGGCAAATCTTTTGTGCAGTTAATTAATGTGCGATTTCCAATTTGCAGTCTGACGATGTGGCAACCCTAATGCGTTACACTACTTACAGCAGACAGTGTTGCTGCTGTTGCTGCTGTTGTTGTTGCTGCTGTTGCTGCCGTTGCTGTTGCTGTTGTCGATGCAGCTGTTGTCGTGCGATAAACTGACAGATGCGCCTGTTGTTGACGCTCTGCTGTGCTCTTTGTTGTCGCAATTGCTGCAACTGTACTTTGTGCTCTGTCTCTCTCTCTCTCTCTGTGTGTGTGGGTGTGTGTGTGGGTGTTGTTCGCTTTGTACTGCGCCTTGTTCGTGCACAGCCGGCGGTTGTTGCTTTGTCTCTCGGCCATCGCCAGTCGCAGTTTCATTTGCCACTCAAATAGCCAAGTTGTCAGACAGTCAAACGGCTCAAATGCTGCCTCAACGGTGCCTTGAAGCACTGCATCCTGCAGTTCCCCCTCTTCCTGTCTCCTTCTTCCGCCCCTGCAAATCCCGGCGCCGAACCCGAGGCGACAGTTTAAGCAGCTTAAAGCAGAGCGCAGCTGCTGTCCTTGCACGCTAAGACAAGTGCATAAAATGAATGGCGACGTCTGCGGAAATGTAAACGGTGCAGCAGCAGCAGCAGCAGCAGCGATGTCCTAGACAGGATTAGGGATGCAGGAGGCAGGAGGCAGGCACGCCGGGCGCCAATGACAACAGTTTTTCTAGTTTACCTACGCGATACCCTCTCGGCCAAGGCAAAGGCAGAGTCATTCCAAGCGGCCTTGCACAGGGTGTCTGCACAGGGTGTTAGCCACTTCCCAGCTAGCCCCACTTGCTGCACGCAATCCATTTACAATGGTTATGGGATTTGCAATGGAAATCGTCGGCGCTTAAGTCGATCGATTTATCCATCAATGTTGGTTGATATGTAGTCGGGTTCAGGGCAATCAATCTTGAACCCTCAGACCCGGCTCTGTCTCTATATTAGAGATACGTTAAGCAGTCTGACATTAGAAACTTAAATCTGAGAGATCTCGGGTCTGTGATGAGTTCAAATTCGTAAATTTAATAAAATGATATATGGGTATGGCATATTTAAAATATTGTTCTCTTTTTTGCTTAATCTGTTGAAATATTGCAAAATGTCGACGCACAACCATGGGCTGAACTTAATGAAAATGTCGACTGTCATCATCATACATACGCGTATCGTGGCAGTTGACAAGTTACATTTGAATAAAAACAAATATTCATTTGACCGTATGGAATCCATATTCGAATTCGATTTGCTCGCTGAAGAGCTTACAATAATTTATCAAGCTGACATTAAATATGCAATTTACAAATTAATGTAATCCCAAGAACATTATGACCTTAATAATTTATCGTGGGCTTCGAGTGAGAATGCACACAATTGCCGGTCCTTATGATGCCCTTACCGAGGGTATTTTCGTTTTACTGTGAAGTTTGCAACACATTAGAGGATATACACAAATACTCGTATTGTATTTATCATATATTCGAAATGCATGGAATATTTTTAAATTAGCCTTCAAAATTATAAATAAATTGTATTAATATTAATATTTTTTATATATAAATATATTGGATATATATATTAAATATAGCATAAAGGTAAAAGAATACATATATAAATTCCTTTTTTGAGAACTATCTCCTATAGCTGTCATAAAAATAATTATTTTATATATATTTATTTTATTTTTTATTTATAGATTATAATTTATATACACGTAGATTAGTAAGTAAAATGACATATCTGTTATATTATATTTCAATTTACTCCAATTTTAATTAATATACTATATATTATTGTTTTTTATTAAATACAAGCAGACTATAATAACATGTTAAACCGATCAAGTAATTTTTATAGAACTCGATACTATTACAATACTATTTATTATAAATAATCAATTATTATAAATAATGCCAAGGTAATAGTATACTATTAAATACCATACAATGCAGAAGGGAACAATCAGTTTAGATCAGCATATTGTAAGGGTATACAGTCTTTGGTTAGGGCTAGACAAAACTTCTTTCTTGTTGTCATTATTACTGCGCACGATTTTTTCTCCTTTCCCCTTATTTTCCTTTTTTTTTATTGTTTTCTCTGGTTTTTCTGCTTTTGCTGTTTTTTTTTTTTTGCACAGAACTCTCAATGAATCGCTGACATCTGTTATCAAATTAATTAATCAGTTGCATTTAACTGTTCAACGATTCAAAAGAAACCGCACGGCGAGTGCACACGAAGCGCACTTCAGTTGGAGCTCGGTTTAAGCCGCTTCAATTCATTTTGACCGCAAAACGAGTGTGGGCGGAATTGGTAGGAGGAACCCATCATACGGGAGCATTAAATACGCATTATAATTAACTGCTAATAATGATATTGTTCATTGAAATTGCCGGTTTTGTTGCCTCTGCTGTTGCCTTCTTTTTCGCTGGAAATTTAAATTGAAATTAATTGCACGGCGTGCGGAGTACCCTAGACATGGGGGCCCGAGGGCAATTGAAGCTGTGTCGGATTGCTGGGCTATCGAGGCGCTGGCACATTGCTCAGCCAATCCTTCATCCCAAGTCCGGGCATTTGGCCAACAAACCATAAAAAACATTAATTACTTTTGTATTCGGAAGCTGTCAACGGCAATGGCAATCAGCTGGCAAATTATTGGCAGGCTACCAGCCCTCTCCCACAGCCACGCCCCTGCCAGACGCCGAGCGCCGAAAGCCTTTGCGATTAGATGAGCTAATATACAATAAATACTTTGGGCTGATTTATGCGCCACGACACGCCAAACCCGCTGCAGCCCCCAACCCCCAACCGCATCCCTATGACGTTGCCCACCAGCCCCATTTATCATACCACAGGCATTTTATGAGCACATAAAGTACCAAATTACGAGGTCCCAGCGTTTCTCTGTAGCTGTTGCTCTCTCCCTCTCTCTCTCTCTCTCTCTCTCTCTCTCTTTCTCTGTCGCTTTTATTCTACGCCCTCCTCCGATTCCTACTCCTAGTTCTGCTGATATTTCCTCTGTCCGCTCGGCTTACAGCTTCCATAGGGTAGTCCCTGCCAATCCTCTCTTCTTCCTTCTTCTCTCCCAGCCCCTCCTATTGCTTCCTCCTAATGGAGCCCATTCAATTAGTCGTGCAATTTGTGCCTGTGCACAAAGTTCAACTTTCGGAGCGCCTTCCATAAGCGATAAAATGATGAGAAACGTAAACTGTTGGTCCACTGATACCCTGCAATCAAATCGGATGGCCAATAAAAGAGCATGTGGTTTATATAGTGAGAGGGTAGCTTATGCGCTTGTGAGATATCAAAGATGATTTCCATTAGCTTTAAAAAATAATGGGTGTACCCGACGGAGCTTGAGTTGCAGTACCGAACTATACTAGGTATTATTAATAAAGCAGAAAAGGTATCATTGATTGAAACTAAATATAGTCCGAATCAGTATATTTAGTATATATAAACAATGTTTATTAGACTGTCTGTCCATCTGTATAAGCGTATTATTCTTTTAAATAAGAGGAAGAGCTAGATCAATCACATTTTATAGGAATACTTTCGTTTATCGATCAGACCTGTATTACATACGCAATTATAGATCTACTGTAGAATCATACATTTTGAAAATATTCAAGATATAATTTTCTGAAACATAGTATAAACTTTCATATTAAATTAAAAAACAAAATTTGATTATCTCATTAAGCTACTGTCAGATTATAAGGCGGTAGATCGGAGTTCAATAATTCCAATAATAATTAAAAAGTTTAATAAATGTTTTAATTTCACAAGTCTAGTAAATATTATTGAAGCAACATAGAAAGATTATATTATTGTAGTAGTAATTTTGGAACTTCAATCCTAGGCCAAACTATAATTTATATTTTATTATTTTAACATGCACCATTTAGTATTCTTTTTTCCAACGCATAACTAGACCTTTCAAAGGAGTTGAAAGCTCTTTAAGAATATTCCCTTTAAAATGAATTAAATAATTAAAATTTAATTTTAAATAATTTATAGAAATCGGCTTGGAGAACTCTTTAAATATGGTTGTCCTTGCCCAGAAGAGGTGTGAATATTCTATTAAGCATTTGCCATTATAATACTCACTAAGCCGTACGCTAATTACGGCTAATTAGTCACACGAGTGCAAAATGTACCCGATGGAATATTCCGGCGGATACAAGGCCGGAATATTGTATCGTTTGTGCATAATTAAGCGCATTTTGCTTGATTGAGTTTGTCGCCTAATCGAATCAAACAGATCCATATCAACAGTTAATGCCATTATAATGGGCGTAAAGTTAAGTGGACCATTTAAGGGACAATAAACAGAGAGCTTTACTATATATGTAAATATAGTTTGTACGTACTGCACATTAATCCTTCGATGAGTAAATACAGATCTCAGGTACTTAGCATACCAGGGTAGGGTATCCAAGGAAATCCAACGACATTTTGCTTATAGTTCACGCTTGGCTGGGCTCAAAGTAACTCGGCGTTGATGGACTTGGGATTGAGAGAGTCGCTTCTCTGCTGCACTTCTTGCACTTCAATTCAACTCCGCCAGGAGCAACAGAATAACATAGTAACAGGATGACGGAGTCGGGTGTGCGGCTAGATGGACAGGGTGATGGACGGGATAATGGCAACAATTCCCCAATCGTTCGCACAGTTGAGGCTTTCCTCTTGAATATTTTTATTATGCACTGCACAAGGAACGGTTATGACTTTGGTTTGCTCCACTCCTCCTCCTCCTCCTTCCAGTCTGTAGACAGTTTTTTTTGTCGCTTCTCTTTTACCTTAGAAAGATTTTCTTATAGTTTCCCTGTCTCTTGCCTTAAGCCTTCGGCTCTTCTGGGACTCGATTCCAGACCGAGACTGTCGCAATGCAAAGGAAGATATTGTGTTATTTTAGCTGGATTAGGTTTTTCAATCAGTTGAAAGATTAAAGTACTTAAGGATTTTTGTAAATTTTATATTATGCATCACATTTATTAGAAGAGTTCTCTGTTTTCAGAGTTGTCGCTAAGAGTAAAATTTATAATTTGATAACTTGCACAGTTTTTGTCAGTTAATAAAAAAAAATCTCATTCCTTTGGAGCATATTCCTTCTTAACGATTTTGAGGGCTTCCTCCATTCGTTTTACCTGCTCGATGACATCTTCATCCTCCTCCAGCCGCGGGCTCTCTCTGATGACATTCACAGGCTTTGGCAGAGGCTGTATAAAGTCGTAGGTGATCTCAGCGAAGAATTTAAATAGCCTCTTCGAGTGCAGGGTATTCATGATCGATCTCAGGCACTTGGTGATTGGGGAAGGCAGAATAGTCAGGTCGAAGGCGTCGTCAATGAATCGCAGGTTGCGTCGGACGTCGGGAAAGAGATCGGCAAACTCTTGGAGCTGTCGGCATAGCAGAGCCAGGGAAACAATAAAGTCCTGGCGATCATCGAATACATAACACTCGACCTGGTAACGTGGCTCTGTTGTCGGGGAGTAGCCGGGCCAGCAGATCTCTTCCCGGACAAAGAGCTTGATATCGAGGAGCATGACAAACTTGAAGAAGGTCATCAAATGCCTATACCGTGGAACGGGGCATTTGTTGATCTTCTGCATAAGCTTGTCAAACTTCAGGAAGGCCTGTTTCGCCTCGATCTGATAGAGTCGACTCCGAATGTGCTCACAGGCCTGCTTGGAGAAGTGATCGGGTAGACTGATAGGTTCCATCAGGCGCTCAAAGAGCGTCGACTTAGCCTCAATCACCGAAGATGTGTTATTAAATTGCACCTGCGGAGTTTCCGATAAGGTTGGCATATGTATAGCGCCCTTCGATTCGTGGAGTCGATGTGGCTTCACTATAACCTTGAAATCATCGCGCCACCTACCGTGGCGATCATATACTCGTCTCCTGAAGTTGATCGGCACATTCGAAGTCTGGCTCTTCAGACTGTGTTGGGAAGCTATGCTATGGCTTATCCTGGGCATCTTCTTCCTGGCCAATGTTGACTTGCAGAGTATCTTCCTGGGTGCCTTGATCTCAGTTGTCTCTTGTCTTGCGGGGACTTTATTCTCATTTATTGCATCGTGTTTTATCGGATTATATTTTATTTGGCGATTGGGATCTCTTAGCATGTTGAAATTAACTTTCTTGTGCTCATCCGTTTGGGGATCCTCCACGTGATTTTGATGCCAATTCTTTTGCGATAATTTCATCGATTCGATGGGGGCGGGAAATCCCTCCGCAGGAATTTCATGTTGATACACCATTCTCCTCTTGTCCACCTCCCTTAGGGACTTCTTCGATTGAGATGCTTGCAATTTAGACTCGACAATTGCCCTAATCTTGGATTCAACCGATTTACGTGGCAATAAATTGGGCTCAAAAGGTTTGGGCTTGATAATCCTAGAGTCAAATCTATAACTATGCACCTTGGGTTCCGGTGGCTTATACAGCATTGGTCGAGGCTCCTTTCTTTTAGGGATCCGGCTTTTGGGTTGCGACTCCATTTTGGGTTGCGTTAACTTTTTGGATTCAACTTGTTGGGGTTGCGAGATTTTGATAATCTTCTTTTTAACTTCCTCATACTTGTACTCCTCGGCTTGGGGTGATGATACCTTCTTAAGATAATATTTTTTGGTCACAAAGCCCTTAGGTATAGACTTTGGCTCAGCATCCTTTTTAGATGAGTCTTTGTTAGGCTCTATCCTCTTGGCCACATCCATTTGTGGGTTGTTATTTTTATTAAAGTTAATGTCATCTTTTTTGAAACCCGCTTGGGCCAAAAGAGTCTTCTTCACAATTTTCTCTTTGGGTTTTTCTTTGTTCTTTAAAAGAAAACTCTTGCCCTCCTCTTTTTTTGCATCGGTTTTTGGCACAATCAATTTCTGAGTTTTATTTTCTTGATCTTCTCTTTTCAATTCATCCTTGGGATCAGTTTTGTTCTCAAGCTCTACTTTTGTACAGTTTTCCATGGTGGGTTTTGACGTTAATCCTAGGTTCTCATTCATTTCAGGAGAATCCCCCTTAGACTCTTGCGTCGCTTCATCAAGCACTTTGTTCTCCTCTTCCTTAATGTATTTTTCCATACAGAAACCAAAATGAGATTTGTTTTGCCTTCGCGATGGAATGGAGCTCTCCGAATTATTTCGGTTTACTTTTGATGGGGTATCTGATGTTTTTACCAATATTGAATTCTCCGAAGAAGTGCGACCCAATGATTTGGGGGGTTTTTTGAGGTTCGGCCATCTTCGATACTTGAGGGTTATCATCCTATCCTTGTAGAAACTGCCGACGGGCACCATCGATCGCATACTCAGAGTGCTGAAGATCTTGTCCCGGATTTGATGATTCATGTACGCATCCCTTAGCTCCAAATATATGGAACAGTACATTAGGGAATAGTTGGTTGAACTATGAAAGCGCTCGATGAGCTCTCGATCTATGGATGTCAGGCTGGTCACGCCCACATGTTCCTTGGCATCGATCGCATAGCCGTGTAGGATGTGCTTGTCCTTTTGCCTCTCAAACGAAGGCGTGATCAGTAGCAAGACGTTCTTCAGGTTACGGATTCCAAAAATCTTTCGCACAATGCGCTCCGGATCTGGATAATCGTCCATGTCATTCTGCAGATGGGGGCCCACAAAGCGTTTCGAGACTTCGAAGGGATCAGCTCGCTCCACTTTAGTCATATATCGTCCGGCGAAAAGTAGTTTAGGATCATTTTGGTTGGTGCAAGTCGTTTTGCCCGACCTACTAAAGGAAGTATATGAACGAGTAGGTGAAGAACGGGCGGAGGCAAGTCGAGGAACTCCTGCGCGAGCACCTGCTGGATGTGGAGATCCAGGACGTGTTAGTCCAGGAGTTAAGGAGCATGTGGTCACAGATCGACAGGTACCAGGCCGAGAGGGTCCTGTATGGCAAGATGCACATCGATAGGTTCCAGCACGGCTTGACCCTGTGCGACAGAGTGCAATACGGAATGGTTTGGGTTTGGATGACTTGATGGAATGACCAAAAGCTGATCTCGGCTGTGGGGTTACGGAACTACAACCAGCTGAGGGAGATTCGTTGAAGATGTTTTGGAGTAACTGTGCCAGCTTTTCGCGTGGCTTTTCAATCTCTTTCTTTGGGTTTGCGCGATCACCGTGGTCACACATCGTGACTATCAATTTGTTGTTTTCAAGGACCAAAGAAAGAAAATGATTAAAACCTAAATTTTGTTAAAAATGTAAATGTATTTAATTCCAATCGATGACAGAAATAAAACAATATAATAAACCTTCAGCAAGCAATTCAAATATCTAAGAAGACCTGATTGGAAATCGAAACGTACCCAGAAAAAAGCTGGGAAAAATAACAACAATCGGGTAGATTCTATAGCAGCTATACGATATAAAGGTCCCATCTGGCTCATTTCGACTTATATACAACCTGCAGCAATAAGAAGCATGTCTAACAAGTTTCAATAGGATAGCTCTAAAACTAAGAGACAAGATCGTGTTGCAACAGACGGACAGAGGGATAAAGTTCCATGAACTCACTCAGATATAGAATATATATATTAATGGGGTCGAAGATGCCTCCTAAGGTGCTTTGCAAACTTCTGGTCAAAATTAATATAACCTCTGCAAGGGTATAAAAATGTATAGGTCAATAAAACAGTACAATCTGAAAGATAAGCTCGTAACACGTGGCATTGTAAAAGAAATAACTCCACTCTTCAAGGGGTTGGGAAAATGTTTTATGATAATCTAAAAGCACTTCTATTATTTCTGTATAATAATAATGAAATAATGTCTTTATTAAGTTCTACCTCAAAATTAAATGAGTTATCTGAATGGGTCGCAATTTGAGTGTCTGTATGAACGCACTGATCTCAGGTGATCTCATACTAAGTTCGATTGGAATGACTTTTGGGACTGTAGCGGCATCGTTAACGCGTGTTGGTTATCGATATTTATCGATAGGAACATACTATTAGACACAAATAATGATCTCTCCCTCTCTTCTCTAACTTGCCAATGGAGGCTAAACGACTTCGTGAAGATATTTGATCTAAAAAGTAAGAATATATAATACATATATATAGAATATATATAAGTAAAAATATATGATATCGATAACTGCGATAGCCCGCTTAAAAATGTCCTTAATAGGTAGAAAAACTTTATAAAAATTATAAAAAAAAAATAAAGAAAAAAAAAATTCAAAATTCCACGCTTGTCTCACTTATTTTCAGTAAATTTGGTCTCTATCTTTTATATAAGGGTTTATTCCAAGGGTCTTTGGGACCAATGTGCCCAAATAGGTCTCCCAATTAGTCACGAGACTTGTCGCCGTAAGCAACACTCGTGATTTGTAACTCTAAAATGTTTTAGACATGATTTCAGTTTCAAAAAACATTCCACACTGACATAGGTCGTCAGTTTGAAATTCGTTGGAATATAAATTAATATTCTTTCCGACCCATAGACGGGCACTTCTAGACATTTTTGTAGTTTTCCGGCTTGTGGGTTGACGGCGATGGCAACGGAGGCGCGTAAGCTGGAGCGACAGCGCCGCGACTCGGCGAAGAGCAGCGCGATCGAGTCGCTGCCCTCGACGAACGATCAGGAGTTCAATTATCGCCTGATAGATCTGTATAGCCAGTACGAGTGCCTGTGGAACACATCGCTGCGCGAGCACAACGACGTGGAACTGAAGCGTCTGTCCTGGGAGGAGATTGCCAAGCGGTTGGGCTCCCATCTGACGGCCTCGTTTGTGCGCAGTCGCATTGCCGGCCTGCGCTACCGGCTCAACCTGTACAAGCTGCAGACGATCGAGTACAAGATGGCCCCGTCCAATGTGAGGCCGCCGGAGAAGCTCTACTACATCGACAAGTTTGCGTTTCTCGAGCGCATCAACAGCCCACAGCCGGAACCAGCACCCTCGACCGGCGACAGGAAGCTGGAGACGGGTCCCAGCATTGCCACCATAGTCAAGCAGCGAATGCAGCAGCAGCAGCAGCACGATCAGCTGCCCCACGTGCTGCGGGGACTCAACGAGGCTGCTCCGGGCTCCAGACTGGGCATCGCCAGTGTTGTGCAGCGACGCATGCAGAACCAAATGCAGACACAGCCGCAGATGCAGATGCAGACGCAGCCCCAGCCGGCTACAATATCTGCACGCTCCTCGCAGATGCACATGCCCAAGTTCCAGGCATCCATGGTGAGTGCACGCCAAATGCTGCAGCAGGTGAGGCAGCAGAAGCTGCGCGAATCCCGCCCCGTGGTCGAGAGGGCAACAGACAAGTTGTCAGAAAGAGATGAGGTAGCAAATTTGAAAATGGACACCATGCTGCAGGATCGCATGAATCGGCTGCACCTCGATAGGCAGGACAAGCTATCGCCCACCGACAGCCTGGACAGCTCTTCGGATGTGCATAACCCAGGTCTCCGTATACCCACTGTGATTAAGAAGCGCATGCAGAAGAGTTCTCTCCACGACATGCATCTGCCGAAGAGCGCCTCCAAGAGTTTTCACGCCCTGCCCGACTCGATGAGCGGCATTGCTCATGGCGGAACTACGCTGCAGGCCCAGCCCGGTGACTCGGTGTCCAAGACAAAGGTTACCTCGGGCAAGCGCATGCCTCGACCCAAGCCCCAGTCCGATGCACAGCATCATTCGGACGATGACGAACTCTATCGCCTCCACTGGGATGTGCGCCAGCAGCCACGTCGTTCCACCCGGGCTGGAATGAACCCTGAGAACCGCTCCCAGCTGCCGCAATCTGTGCGCATGGAAGCACTTCCCCACTTCAATTTCATACAGAATAAGGATTCTATGCACGAACCCGAATATCTGAACCTGCCATGACCAACAAATCGATTCCCACATCCTGTTTAGCAGTACCATCGGTTCCAGCTCTGGTAACCAACAATGTGTTACACACAAATTCTATTTACCTCTGATGTTTTCCAAGTAAATGTTAATCACTTGTCGTCAAAATAAAAATACAGTATCGTTAGAAGTCTGGTATTTCGGTTTATATCATCTTAAATCGGTTTCAAAATACTTAAATAATTTTAGCTGAGATAGAAACAAAATCAAGAAAATGGTAATCTTCATTGTCTATCTCAGCTTAAAATATTTAAATATTTTGAAAGTATATTCTAAATTAATGAATGCTAAGGAAACCAACTACTTATGGTCAGCTCTTCATTAGTATAGAATAAAACTGGCACTGAAAACTTATTATTTTAAAGATATCTTAAAGGAGTATTGTATTTTTTTATTTTAGTTTTGGTTGTATTGAATCAATTTCAAAAATTCAACAAAATTTTTAATTTTCTGATTTTGGTAATATACAAAATTTTTTTTTTTTTTCAAAATTTAAAATCGCTTGCTTTTACCCTTAATCAATTGCGGAGGTAAAAATTAGTATAAACAAGTATTTTAAATTGTTGTAGAGGATACTTAATTTTTGGGCAAAAATCATGTCCAAGTCGACTAACAATTTGACATGTAAGACCCTTGATAGGACCAGTATCCTCACTTTTCTCACTTCATAACTTTCTTAAAAATCAAGCGATTTTCTTTGGGTAAAACATTTTATTCATGATTTTAGTTCTAGAATAGAATGGCTTTATAGTTTTTGAAATTTCAAAAATTCAACAAAATTTTTAACTTTGTGATTTTGGTAAGGGGGCCTGTTCAATATTCACAAATTTTATTTTTTTTCAAAATTTAAAATCGCCTGCTTTTACTTTTAATCGATTGCGGAGGTCAAAATTAGTAAAAAACAAATGTTTAAACATTTTTGGCCAAAAATCATGTCCAAGTCTAAAAAATTTGACATGTAAGACCCTTGATAGGACCAGTACTCACTTTTGTCACTTCAGAACTTTCTTTAAAATCAAGCGATTTTCTTCGAGTTAAGCAAATCAAAGCAAATAATTCTAATAAATCTGCTTACGTAATACTTGAACGGCCGCTTAGTTTAACAAGGTCCGCGCTAACCGCAGCGGATTTTCTTTATCGCTGCTCTGAGTTTCAAAGGTTTCAGCTGAGTCCAATTTCGTTTTAAATCTTTAAGTACATTGATTGTCTTTCTGTTTACTACTTGACTGGTCGTGTTAAGATTATATACATATTCACGTAAGATTATCAATAATTAAGAAAAGGCGCATTTTATCGGTGTCGACTTTTGTATATCCAATTAATAAAAACAACAATTCTCACTCTTTAATGGATAGTCTATAGTGTTGTCTTTGTCGTGCGCTCAAGTTTTTGAATCTTAAATTTGAGATCTATTTTATTGTATTTTTTCAGCTACTGCTTAGTCCTGGTCGTGTTTTTATTTTTATTTTTGGATATCTGTTTTTAAAAGTATTTGTATTTTAATTAAGCTAAATAATTATTGCCCCATGAGACGCATAGAGTAACTGGAATTATTTCTAAAATTTAAAGGGTACATTAAATATGAATAGAATGACACCATAAAAGTATAAAATAAGGAAAGTCTCAATATTAATCTGTATTGAGCTTATTTTAACTGTCCATTAAAGACATAACCTAGAGCATCTTTAAGTCGATCAATTTCAGCCGGATAAGCTCAGTTTGCACTGTGTAACTGGGGGACATGCATCATCATCGTTATCGACTTGCTGTCATCGTCTGCTCCCAAGTGGAAACAGCAACTGTTTTGTCGGCTTTTGCCCAGTCGCACTCGGAGTGGGGTCGTTCCTTTCCTTCCTTTCTTTTCTTTCCTCTCTTTTGTTTGTTGCGCAGTCAACGCGGCGTATGATGAATTTTCCTGGACTTTCTCGGAGGCGACAACAGAATTCGTGACCTGCTTTAACGTTAGCGGGATGCAGTGGGGCAACTGCAGGGCGAAATGCCAAGGGAATCGAAGACCAAATGAGATGTCATTGTTCTACCGCTATCGAGAGGAACAAATGGCAGGCAGATGGAGAGGGAGCTGGGGAGGGAGAAGGCAACTGGAGATGAATGGAATGAAATGCCGTTAAACTGTTTTACAATTTACAATTTACATTCGACACAGTCAGTTTGCCTTTCCGTTTGTCTCTGTCCCGATCTGCACACACACACACGCCACGGGCTCCTTTGAGCTCGTCGCACCCATCAAAAAAATGTCAGAATTTTTTACTGGTTCAGTCTCGTAGCAGGAGGAGCAGGAGGAGGAGGAGGAGCGTGCTCATTCTCGATTTGATTAATTCCAGTGCTCTGCCAAATGAAATGGAAGGCTACCTCAGCGCTGGGGCCACATGGAGGCGAACCGTCGCGGCGGAGGGAGCAAGTTGCTCGTAACTTGGTCATGATTTATGAATGAGATAAAAAGTCTCAATGGCAAAAGTTTTGCCGTCTCCCGAGCGACAAAAGCCGACACTGGCGTCGCCTTTGCCGCAGCTAAATTATTTTTAGCCGTTCCGGGAAGCATCACTGCTGGGGAGGAGGATGCGAGGGGTGCTGTGGGGTTCCAGTTTGAGACGGGTCGGGCAAAATAAATTACAGTTGCCGCGCTCGAAAATAATATTCGCCCAAAGCGTTTGCCAAATTTAAGGCATTCAGTCAGTCAGTGGCCGCTCAGCCAAATGTTAAATGGGCTCATTAGAAGGCAGAAAAATCAAATTAAATTGCCGACAGATTGGGTAGGGGTTACGACGTGGCAGCTTCTCCTTCTTGGGGATCTTGGGTGGCATGCAAAGAAAGCGAAAGTCGCAGGACTGCAAGATACCCTGCAATAAATACGCAGGGCTGTCTCCATGCAATCGGTTACAGTTTGGTGCACGAAAAGAAGGACGAAAATGCTGGAGGAGATCCCCCAATCGATGCTGCCCAAGAGAGAGAGAGAGAGAGAGTGAGACAAAGAAAGAGAGAGACCCACTAAGAAGCATGTCTATTTCATCTTGTCCAGTTTATGCCACTGACAAGGATAATGACAGAATATGCAACTCAACAATTTGAACGCCCCCCTTGAGAGGGAGGAGAGATGGCCTTGCTTGGACGGATGGATGGCTTGGATGAATGTGGTTGTATGTGTTGCACTCCAGTTGAGCGTGCTGGTTAGTCGCGATCCAGGAAACGTAGCTGCTCTTCGACACTCTGACTGCACGCCTCATCCAAGTCTGTGGCCTGGATATACTTCTGGACGCCGTACAGTTCCTTCTTGAGGGCCGCAAACGAGCTGGAGTAGAGCATTTTGTCCTTGATCTTGGCCTGCATGGGACACCACAGCATCAGGAAGAGCTTCTCCTTGAGGCAGGTGGAGGAGGCACCCTGGCACTGATGATGATACGCATAATCGTAGACCGCATAGCGACACTCCTCCGGTCCGCCCTTGCGCAAATCTTCCAGAAATTGATCGTAGTCCGCATCGCGCTCCCCGATCAACTCCACACAAATCTGGCACTCCTCCTTGATGATAAAGATCACATAGCGATGCAGCTTCAGTCGGCGTATCTCCTCGAAGACGCTCTTGCACTCCAAGGCCACCTGAATGCCAGAAGCCATTCCGCTGCAATGTGACACAGATTAGGGTCTCTCTCCTCCACCTGGAATACCCAACTCACCTCACACCGCCACCAAGGAAATGTTTTGTTTTTATGAAAATATATTTGATTGGCGTTTCTAAAATTTCGAATAGATCTTTACTTCAGTTGAGTGAGACAATATTGTGTGAGCCTGCCGGGCAAACTTGGCCCCAAGCAGCCTACTTGATGTATGTACGGGTGCAGTTCTGTAAGATCATTATGAAGGAGAATGGAGGGAATTGGTCACTTAGGATATATATAATGATATAATGGCTATACAATACAGTTTTTAAAAAACAAAATTAATATACATCACAAGGCGACTCGTAAAAAAGAATAGATCAACACGAATAAAGCTGAAAAAAGGATAAATCGGCGACAAAAATTTCATAAAACAGGACAATAGGTTTTTAATTAAAAAAGGCTTAATTTTTTATAGCACATACTTTTATATAAATTTCAAAGAGTTTTCAGGACACTTGCAACAGCTGCAACAGGCCCTGTCTTTATCTTTGTAATCTCTGCCAATTTAAAGTTAACGATTTCAGCTACTACACTTTATCCAAAATATTTGCTAATACATTTCTTTTGGGATATTTCAGAATTAATTGAAAATATTGAAATTATTTTTATTTTTTGTGAAATTTCGAATATAAGGACAATTAACCAAAAATAAAAAAAATGTTTTCAAGGCGTTGAAAATTAGAGCAAATGAACAAAATACCTTTGTAAATAACAATTTTATTGGGCACACCAATTTTCGATCGATTTCCGGACAGTTATAGATTTTGAGATTTTTTTCAGGCTAGACGAAAAAAAAGGAAATATCTGCCTGAAAAAGGCAGCCCTGGTTTACTCATGTAGCGATTAAAAAAAAGCTGCTGCAAAAAATGATTCAATTACTCTTTTAACCGCATCATTTTTCGATGTGTTATGGCGAGTGCTGAAACTACTCTTCAATTTTTGATTCGCCGGTTTCTTAAGGTGTAAATTATACTCAATTTTTTTTTTTTTTGGAATTTTTTACTATTTCAAACCGACTGCTAATAGCATCATGATACTCTTTACGTATTATGTAAACTATCTTTAATGCATAATTCAAAATTAATTAATTGTATTTAACTATTATGCATGTATATATGAGATCCTGGGAATTAGGCATTTATATCTACAGACATTCTCCTGCCAAAACATCATCATCATCATTTTACTGTAGTCTCTAACTTAAGAGCAATCATATTCTCAAACATAAACTCATAAAGTGCGTTCGAATGAGAGCTTGTGCCCCAGTGACTTAGTGAAGATATGAACATGAATATAGAGCTATATGTGGAAGTTACTATAGTGGAAGAGTTATGGGAGTAGTAGCAAATTGAGTGAACATCAGTGAATCCCGAATCTGTTGTCGTTAATTGAATGCCCCATTTTGTGCATGGCAAGCAGCACGTTGCAGTTCCAGTTCCAGTTGCAGTTTTATCTGATGCATCTGATGGTGCTGCTACTCCTGTTGCTGATGTTGATGGTGCCCATTGTTTACACACACACACACACACACACACACCCACACACACAAATACACAGTCAAGTCCGTGTGGTGAAGTGTTTTCGTCTGGTTATGTGGCAGGAAAAACAATGGAGCATTGAAAATACCGTGCCGTATATACATAGATATTTTCACATATAACGTAGAGCCATGGGCGCATCAGGTTCAGTTTCAGTTGATAATAACAGTATTCGGCAGACTTTTCGGACTCCCAAAATAAGGAACAACAAGCAAATTTGCATATTGTGTATGATGTAATAGGTAATTTCATATTGGTATTTTACGCTCAGCTATGTAGCGATTGCACTATAATTTCAGCTGTATACCCTTTCTTTCAATAGCTTTAAATATTCCAAATTTAAGCAAAATCGTAGCATAAACAACTGAGTTAAAGGCGAAATGGTTATCATTCCATGTTTTCCCAGATTGCTTCTTCATGTGATGAGAAGGTGTTTATAGTATGTAAGCTAACAAGGAAATCCGATAGCTCTGCTCAGCGTTGATTACAGTATATATTACACTCGAAGCATATATCGAACTCACAGAAGACAATGTTACCATATACTATATCTATATAAATAAATAAGTCACAAAATATAATAAACGTTCCATCTAAAATTGGTTAAATTCACACATTTTTTATGCTTCCAGATATTATTGCCAAAGTGCTTACAGGGTATTCCCCAAGGCGACTTCTTTGTGGAGAGGCACACGCACTATGATTATCGCGTTAACTGAATGCATCATTCCATTGCAGCCAGGCAGAGAGAGGACATCTTGAGGGGGAACCTGCTTGGCCACAACAATGGAGGGGGCCCTGGGCGTGGCTGCCTGATGAGGCGTGAAATTGTAGTCGCTGCATAGGGTCGGAGCAGCCAGGGAAGGGGACCCTGTTCCCATCATCCTTGAGGTATTCAATATGCGTTCGACTCATGCATATTAAAGCGCTTCGTTTTATGTAATCAACGTGCGAGGCTCTCACACTGTGCTCCATTAACAGACGCTCCAATTTGCCGGTGCCATTGCGAAAATTGAGAATCTCGGAGAGCAGCCGCAAGGAGGAGGAGAAGGAGAAGAAGAATGCAAAGGAGAGGGAGATGGAGGGGGAGGAGCAGCATTAAATACAAAATAATGTAAAATACACTTGAGGTTGAGTCCGTGGCCCGAGGCGACGCACAACAACGGCCACATCGCTGTGGAGTGGCTCGTGGCGAGAACAAAAACCGAAACCAAAGAACAAGTGCGATGAATAACAAAGAAAACGAAGAAGAAGAAGAAGGAGGAGAAGCAGAGGAAGACCAGGAATATGCTGAGATACTACGTACACGTTGTAGTGGGTTCGCTTGATTCAGAAAAAACAACTCCCAGGAGTAAACATCTCTCCAGTGAAGTTTGGAGTGCATAAACCCATGGATTTTTAATGTAAATATAAAATATGTATATATTATATATGTTCCTTATCCGATCTGATATCACTTAAATGAAGTTAGTTATACATATTACGTTTGCAAATCGATTATTATTAACTTGCAGTTACGGAAGGAGGCGTGGCTGAATTAGAAGCTAATTTTGAGATTTGAGTCATTTAAGAAAGTTTGAAAGATCCCACTATTATAGTTGTCTCAGAGATATAAGGGCAATACAGAAAGACTAATAAATGGACGGATAAACGGGCGAACAAACATATACCGAAAATAGACGGACAGACAGACAGACAGACATATACAAGAAACGATAGATAGACAAAAAAAAGGACAGACAGGCAGGCAGATGTGTAGACAGACAGACATGTGTACAGATACTCGAAGAGACGGGTATATATATAAAGACAGACAGAGAGACAGACAAACAGACAGACAGACAGACAGACAGACAGACAGACAGACATACAGACAGACAGACAGACAGACAGACAGACAGACAGACAGACAGACAGAGAGACAGAGAGACAGAGAGACAGAGAGACAGAGAGACAGACAGACAGACAGACAGGCAGACACCCAAAGAGATAGGTGAAAAGGTTAAAGGACAGTTAGATAGATATACAGACAGTCGAACAGATAGACGTGCAGACAGACAGAGGGACATACAGATATATTGATATTGCTGTAGCTCATGATTGAGAATATATATATATATAACATATATTCAAATTTCAACAAAATACTTTTTTATTTTTATATTATTTTATTTTATTAGTTGTAAATAATTGCATTGTAGAAATAAGTTATATTATTCAATAGTTATCTTACTTCTTAGAGCCACTCCCCATTAGCATGATCAACAAGTTGAGTGACTGTATGTACTCTGTGTGGTCTAAATCGTCTTCATTTATACTTTTATTAATGCCAAAAAAATAACTAATAAAAATTCAAAATTACATTTCATTATTCTGTTGAATTAGTCGCGTGCTGTACAGGGTATTTGGCCGTGCAGCAAGCACTAGATTAGCCAAAAGTTATGGGCGTTAAGGCCCGCGAGCTGCAGCGTCGCCCTGTGGCCAATATTCGACGACGGAGACGGAGATTTCGCTTTTATTACGCGCAAATGAAGAACATTTGTTGTCGCATGTCGCATGTGGGGGGTAAATAGGGGAGGGGGATTAGGATACGGTTAGGGGGTGTCTGTCGACAGCGTTTGACTGGGTATTCAAAGTGGGCAATCTGATGGAGTTTGTCGGAGTTTGTTGTGCCCCGGCTTGGGCGATGTCTTGCATTAAGCTTGGGAAGATTATATCGCTTTTATGGCCAGCACGAACAGACAGGCAAAAAAGGCTAACGAGAGGGGGAAGTAGGCAGGGGCAGGGGCAGGGGGCGAACCAAAACTGACTGTAAAATGTTATTCGTAACTTAAATGCAAATGATTAACAAGCAATCGAAGCATTCATCGAGCCGAAATCAACCCAGTAGGTTATAGGGAGGGGGAAGGCAGGGAGCTGGGGGTGGGCGAGCAGGCCAAGGCAGGGAGGCAGCCGAGTGGGAGGATTTTTTAATTAATTATGCTGGCATTATTCATGCGTCTGTTGCCAATGAACCCCGGAGGATGCGATGAAACCAAAATGGCAAAAGTTCACTTGAGTTTAATTGATTTGAGGCGATTGTTTTAAACAACGGTAAATACAAAGCACAAGGCACAACAAAAGAAATTCCCAGCAGCAGCAACAGCAGCAACAACAGCAGCAGCAGCACAACAGCAACATCAAAATGTGACCTGGCTGGAGGCGGGCGACGCTGTGGGCTTCCTCTCAAGCTTCGATCTGGTTTCATTTGTGCTTCAGTTTCGTGTCGGGACACACACACACACATAGACACACACACACAAACGCAGAATGTGCCTAGTCAATGGCCATGCCAACAATCTCCCCGTGCGTCCATCGCATTAGCCCCAAGTCCCTGCAGTGCCACAGTCGGACGAACACACACACACACACACACACACACACACACACACACACACACACACACACACACACACACACACACACACACACACACACACACACACACACACACACACACACACACACACACACACACACACACACACACACACATATTTCGATTGGCAACAACACGACTCCGAATTAGTTTTTGTAATCAAATTCGACTACGTGTAAATTGTTCTCTTGTGCCCCCCTCACAGTACCCCCCTCCCCCCTTGGAATCTGTTGTGGCATACGAAATAAATGAATCCGAAAACAAAGTGCGCACTTGAGACTTGCAGCTGTTGTTGCCCATCGCAGATGCAGTTGCAGCAAGGCAACATGTTGCTAGCTACAAACTGCGCAACATGCAACATGTTGCCGGGATGCTGAAACCGAAGCTGTCTGTATGAACACGTCTAACGTGGCATCTATAGGGCCTAGAGCAAGGAAATTTGACATATATGTTACTATATCAATTCTGCAGCTTGAGTTTGCTTTAAATATTACCCATTGCATTTGCAAACGACATAAATCGATTGAATTCTCAAGCCATGCGATCTGCCAGTGCGGCATGCTGCTATTTTGCCTCATTTGGAGACAATTTGAAAGCATTTTAAAAGTCTTTTCTGCCTGTGCGACACCCAAAGTCTCGACGGCTTTCGCATTTCACTGGCATCGCAAATTGCGCAATGTTGCACGTAAATATACTATGAAGTGGGCCCAGGAAGCTGCCGCATTGAATGAACTTTTCCTTGCTGGCCACGTGAAAGACTTAGACAGTCGAAACTTTGTCCGGCAGCAGCAGCATCAGCAGGGGAGTCCAAAGTTTTCGCTGTAAGTTGCACGAATGGCAAGTGGCACCTGGTTGGCTTACCGCATACGCTGCAGTGTCGCTTCGGGTTGTTGCAACCAGTTGGTGGGGCAGGGGCAGGGGCAGGGCTATGTGCAACTGCAGGCATTGGCATTAAGTGCCAAATGGCCTGCACAGTGCATCCTGCATTCCCTGCACTTGTCCCATCTCCAGCTTACACTCATATCTCCATACAAAGAGACATATATGTGTTGTATATATGAATGAGGGTTGCACCTGCGATAGACACAGGCAGCAGGAGGGGCAGGTGCGGGGGCAACTTTGCTAACTTGTTGCTGCTTTGCAACACTTGCTGTGCTGCTGTGCTGCCGTGCGGGCCGCCTGGCCATGACGTTAATTAACGCCAGCAGCGTCGAGGCTGCTGCGGTGTGAGGAATTGCCACAACATTCACTTTATTACAACAGCAACAGCAACAACAAGAAAAGCAACAGCAACATCAGCAGCAGCAACAGCAACATCAGCATCAGCAACATCAGCAGCAACAATACTTTAAGTGCTTCGATAAATGACTTCCAAGGAATACCTTGATTGCACAATTTCCCAGACTCATAACGTGCTACACTCACACATACAACTACCGTTAATATTCGTCATGTGGGTAGCTTAAAAACTCCTTAACGCAGAAAACAAAATCACAATGAAGTCCCAACTTAATCAGCCGATTCACAAGTGAATCTTTTTAAATCAAATTTCCCCAAGCAGCCTACAAAGTGTATTTACTTTACTATATACACTATGCCATACCATATATGTATATGCATATGTAGCGAGTATATTTTAAGTCCTTGCCCTACTGCAAATTAACCTAGATTCATATATACATATCCCTACAAGGTGTTTCTTTGCTGGAGCAACCGCATTTCAGAAAACTACTAAAATGTATTGAATTTTATTAAGTAAGTTGCCACGCCCTTTTTTTTTGCATTTTATATGACTATAATCATGACATAACTTTATGAATAGCTTAAAAATCTTTTTATTTAAATAAACATTATAAGCCAATGTAGCGTGCTAGGGTCTACCAAGTAAATAAATAAATACACTTCTGAAATTTTTTTCGCATTTCGGATGCCACGCCCACCGTGTGTAATTGATAATTTGCGATTATCACGTAAAGTCTTGTAGTCATAAATTTCTGCTTTGGCATACACGTATATAAGTACTGCATCTGCCTAACTTCCACATGACAAACCGATCGGACTAAAAACACAGTTATTATTCAAGGTAAGGTTTTCCACAGTTAGCAAAATTTTCGGTTGGGAATTCAAACGTTTTTTTTTCAAAATTGGGCGAAAGGTAGCACACTTTCGATCGCGCTACAGCGTTCGATTCTTTATTATTAAAGATTATATTCAAGATTATATTCTTTTATTTCAAACAGCAATATTGTATAATAGAATATAAGACAATTGAATACACCACGCCCTCTGAAAGTTTAAATGTTGTATAATATAGCAAAATCACAATGTAGGCAAAAAAATGCAAAATTCTCCATAAACAACATTTCTAATGCATAATAATCGTTTAAGAAACACAAACATTATACGAAGCAATACGAAGTTTAAAGTAAACATATTCTTAAGGCTCACAGGGTGAATAATTCAAATCATTTTTAAAGATTGGCAAATATGTATGGTATGGGAACCATGAGTGCCTGGGTTTCTAGAGGTTAGATGTGTGTGAGTGTACGTTTATTTAGCAATTAGATATTTTAGATCAAAGCGATGGAAGGCGAGAGCTGTTCATGATTTATTTGCGGTAATTGGCCTCGCATGTCACAGGAAACACAAGTCTGAAAGCAGGAAAGGAAGTCAAGGAAGGTGGATAGCTGGGGGGTAGCTACGGGAAGGGAAGGGCAGGTATCCGTGGAGTGGAGGAGCTTGGGGTATGCGCAAACACTTAAGCCAAGGGCGAAGCTAATGCGTGATAAATTCCGTTTTTCAGGCCGTGATTCGCACGCGATTTCCCCTCCGTCTCATGTGTCACCTGAGACGCGGCCCCTTTGTCAGTTTTCCTTTGTGCGACATTGATGACAGCGTGACACGAAAGCGTCAGCGACCCCTACCAGAGTATACGTATACCCTATTCCATATTCCCTATTCCGTATTCCCTATCCCGTATTCCCTATTCCGTATTCCCTATTCCGGATTCTCTATTCCTTATTCAGCGTTGATCTGTGCAAGTTCCGTGGCATCAATCCGGTTGGATGTGCCGATGGGTGTCGGCATAGGCCAAGTTCATGTGCCTGTGCCTCTGCTTGGGGCACATGAGTGTTGCCACCGAGTGCCATGAATGACAGCGGTGCAACGGTGCGTATGGACAATTTTCAAATACATTTTTAACATACGCATGTATATTCATGTCTCTTCATGTCTCTGCATGTCTTGTTGTTGTTAACAGCAGCTGAGACAGCAAAGACAGAAGCGGAGGCTCATCAGATGACATATCCCCTACCCCAGTCATGCGTAGCACCCCCTACCAACCCCCACCCGGGCCGATTGAATTGCAAATATTTGCGGTAAGTATTTTTTCTCTTTTTCTTTATCTTTATCTTTCTCTGTTTTTTGTGGAACTCATCACAAAACCCTTTGACAACTTTTCAACCAGCAGAAATCCCAATTTGAACATCAATCGATTTGTCTCGTTTCATCGCGATTCGAATCTATTTGATTTAATTCGCCTTGCCCCAATGCGAATTGCAGAACTGTCCAAGAACTGCAGCCCCATCATGCTAGGCCAAGTAGGGTGCTATCCATACGCCCCATTTGACCTTCGCTTCTCCTGCTCTCCTCATCGATTTTAATTACACTTTGCTACAACTTGCCATGGAATAGTTACACATAAGATGGATCAGCTTAATCGCCACAATGAAATACGTACTCTGAAATAAGTGTTCCCTCTTTAATCCCGAGTAATCTCGAAAAATACTGCTAACCTATTAGTCTGTCTTCAGTAAGTAACCTCTTTCTTAAAACCTTAAGGAGATTAAGGATTACTCTACTCTATTACTCTATTACTCTATTACTCTATTACTCTATTACTCTATTACTCTATTACTCTATTACATTACTCTATTACTCTATTACTCTATTACTCTATTACTCTATTACTCTATTACTCTATTACTCTATTACTCTATTACTCTATTACTCTATTACTCTATTACTCTATTACTCTATTACTCTATTACTCTATTACTCTATTACTCTATTACTCTATTACTCTATTACTCTATTACTCTATTACTCTATTACTCTATTACTCTATTACTCTATTACTCTATTACTCTATTACTCTATTACTCTATTACTCTATTACTCTATTACTCTATTACTCTATTACTCTATTACTCTATTACTCTATTACTCTATTACTCTATTACTCTATTACTCTATTACTCTATTACTCTATTACTCTATTACTCTATTACTCTATTACTCTATTACTCTATTACTCTATTACTCTATTACTCTATTACTCTATTACTCTATTACTCTATTACTCTATTACTCTATTACTCTATTACTCTATTACTCTATTACTCTATTACTCTATTACTCTATTACTCTATTACTCTATTACTCTATTACTCTATTACTCTATTACTCTATTACTCTATTACTCTATTACTCTATTACTCTATTACTCTATTACTCTATTACTCTATTACTCTATTACTCTATTACTCTATTACTCTATTACTCTATTACTCTATTACTCTATTACTCTGTTGCTCATTTGTTACAATGCTGGTCAACACTTTAAGTCACAACTTGGCACAATGTCGCATACCTCATTAATTTCATTTGCAAACAGTTCCCACTCTACACTCCACACTCTACACTGTACAATAACAACAGGAACTTGATGTATTTATGTTTGCCATAGCCCCACGTGGAAGCAAACAACAACGAACCCGTATTTACCTACGGATTCGGATCCGTTTATGGGGGGATTCTATTGGGCAATACGGAGGAAGTTCTGTGGGCTCTGCTGGAGAAATATTTACCATAATTGTGGTAAATAAAACGTATAGTTGTCGAACGATTATCAATTGGAAATACAATTAAAGTATGGATATATGATATGATATATAGGATATCATTTCATTTTATTTCTATATATATCAACAACAAAACCATCTGCTGCATATTGCTGTCTCACTCCCACAGTATATCCTTGAAAGTCTGAAGAGACTGACGACTGTCGAGCAAGACAAGGATGATAAAAAGTTTAAGCAACCCTTGACCCATTAAAACGAACGACAGATCCAGCACTTTTAATGGTCAGATAAACATTAGATTACCTCGAAGTGCTTGTCAAGGTGGCGGATTATAAACACTTTTGCGGGACTACAGGATCCATTCGCAGTGCCCTTTTCCGCACAATGTTTTAACGGCTTTTCCGGGCACCCATTCACGTTCCACCTTAACCTGCTTTATATCTGACAACTACCCAACTAACAGCTAATCAAAATGTTATGGCTTTTGTGCAATTAAAGTCGCCGAATTGGGGACACAAACACTCAAACGGTTTGTTATCCGCCCTCGTACTTTCATTTGTATTCATGACACACACACACACACAGACACCTTTACACCCATGAATAGGTATATAGTATATGTATATAAATGTTTATATATACTATATGTATGTGTGTTTGAGTACTCGTCACTTATTTGGCACATCATTACGAGTGACAATTTTTGCAGGATACATTCGCTTTCTCGCACTGTTCGCAGGATGAATGTATGAGGTGTAGTATATGAATAGTATTAATGAAATTATTATTAATCATTGGGCTTGTGAATCTTGTAGAATCCAGGCAGGTACTCAGCAGAATCAGTATCACAGGCTGTTAATGTGAATTAAAACTTCAAAATAAAATGTATGCCATATGCAATTAAGAAAAACTATATCATTTTCTTAAATAATATTAAAATCTCAACATGTCAAAAACATAATAAGTTATGAAAGCCTTAAAAGTCGAAAGATAAACAAACGTGTTAGAATTAAAACACTTTTTATTCTATCTCAAATATATTTCGGCTTTGCAAACGTCAGTATGGATTTGTACTCTAATCAGCTGTAAAGATGATATCCAAATATGTAGGCCTCAAAAATAATATAAGCTACCCCAAATATGGTGTCTCTAGCCTTGATAGCCCATGAGATCTGAGTGTTCGAACAGACAGGTAGATAGATAGATGAATAAACAAACAAATGGATAGAAAAATAGATGGATGGAAAGAAATATTGAATTAATTAAGAAATCTGAATACAGATAAATAGACTGATTAATAAGCAGATTTATACACGATATATCGTACATATGTTTATATGTTTACATGAGTAAGAGATTTGGCAAGTGATCATGATTATGGTATATACTTTATTAGTCTACTTCTACAGATTGTTATGTATTTGCATAAAGTATAAAATCTTTAGACAGCTTAAAATGATCGAAGTATATGAAGTCGACTCTATCTACCTAGCTTTCGATCGTCTTTAAAGTTTCACAGACAAGCTTAGTATACCATGGGAATTCCAATTCCCAAACAAACACATCCACCTTGATCATGTTCCCTGTGACATCTTAGTAGAGTATGCGATGTTCGGTGAGTCGCGCTGAGATTCTTTGTTTATTTTTGGCTCAGTGCGGGAGGCGGGAGGCGCGACGCAGGTTGTCAGCTTTTCTCGCATGCAAATGAATGACATGACGATGACACAGGAAGTTCTGTTCATATCTGTCCCTTGTGCCCGTGTTATGTGGCCAATGACACAACACAGCGAAAAAAAAGAAAGCAAAAAAAAAGCAGAAAACAAAGGAATAAAATGAGTGAAGTCTGCACCCGACTGACAGCTACCCTGTACATACATATATGCCTGCAGGGCCTGCCTAATTTAGCGTGCATCCTAATCTCTGATTTTTCACATAAATTACAGCTCAGTTTGCCCAGCTAAGCTTGGTTAAAGTACAAATTGAAGTCGATAATGAGGGAAATGCGGGACTACCTGTTGGAAGAGCTTAACGGTTACAGGGTAAGCTCATAAGTACTTGGAGCAGGCTCAGGCTGCAATGGGGCCCATATCAAAGGCAGCAGCACAGAAGAGAACTCAAATAATCTAATGGGGAAATATTATTTTTTAATTAAGTAAGCCATAAAGCCAATGACTGACTGTGCTCACTGTGTGCTCACAGCCGCCTGGCTGCCTGCGTGGGCGGGTAGAGAGCGAGAGAGGGTGGAAGGGAGAGGGCTCTGCACGTACATCCTGCTGCCAAGTGAATGCTAATGCCCCGCCCCGAGGAGCCACGCGAAGGCGTCTGCTCCCAGGATGCCTCGCCGGGTCGCCCACTCGACATGCGGCCAAGTTTCGAGGCGAAGCGACTCGCACGCAGTTTGCATATTTGCACATCATTTTGGCCCTTGCCAAAACCCAGAAAGGGACTCCGTCCGGGGTCTCTCCCAGTAGCCTTGGTCTCTGGCGCCCAAAGGAAATTGCAGTGCGTGTTTAATTTATTTCAGCGAATCGGCTACGCAGCTGGAGCCGGAGCTGAACTGGAGCTGGAGCTGGCGCTGGGGCTGACTCTCGCAGAGAAACCGAACAGCAACTGAAACTGTAATTAGTTGTGACGCCTGGGCCAAGCCACATTTCCCTAGCATCTCCCTTCTTATCCGGTCCAAGCGGAGAAACTTCGCACTCGCCACACGAGACCCATCAAGCCATCACCCGTCAACCATCACGCCTCGTACTCCTCCGTACTCCCTGCGAACTTGGCCGGGATGGGAGATGGAGACATCACTTTAGGCATGCGGAAATTTGAGGTGTGCATGTTATGGAGCCATTGTCGCTCAATTAATCAGACAATTAATCGGGACGAGGCGATGATACACGCTTAAAGCCAAATTAAATTTAATTCCAAGTTAATTAAATTATTTTCTTTTCGGTTCTCTCGAGTGTGTAACTTGTGCAATTATGCAATAAGTATAATAATATTTTTTTTATCTTTGCTTGCCTTTTGCAACTTCCTTTTTCGTAGCACTTTCCTCTGTGCATGGCCTCTGCCTGTGATACCATCAAATCATTCATAAATCATGACCAACTGCCAAGCATCGTCGCGGTCTCCCATTTCACATTTCCCATTTTCAATTTTTCCTTTTTCCATTTCTGTTTTCCGATTTGCAGCTTCCATCTCATTTGGCACTGCACTAGAATTAATCAAATCGAGAATGAGCCCGACCATCTGCCAAAGGCAAATGCCATTTTAGCATCACAAAAAAAAAACACACAACTTGCCAGAGCTACAGCCAAGTGTGCTCGACTTTTATATACTCTTTGGAGGGAGAATACGATACCTTAAATAATTTATTTATAATTGGAGAGTTGCTTTGGTTATATACAAAATCTGCTAGCTAATGGCAAAATAATAAACAAAATTTTAAAATAATTTGTATACTCCCTAGGAATGATTTGACTTGTGTTGCATACATTTGGGGGTTGTAGGGATAATTCAACCAAAGAAAAAAATATATAAATATATAAATACAACTTCTATGTTTAATGTGGAATAATATATCGTAGCTAAATTTTTTGGGTTGATAATAATTACGCAACACCAAAAATACATACTCTAGCTTTAAAATTGCAATTTAAGTTTTTTCGATTCAGGAGGGCGGATGAGGGCGTGGCCAATGTTCAAAATATTCTTCAACTGCATATAATAATAAGACATATTGTAACCAAATTTGATAGCCCTAGGTCTAATAACAGCGGAGATCCAGGTGCTCATACAGACAGATAATAAGACAAGGCTATACCGATTTATTCTGATGCTGACAAAGTATGTATTTGTATACTTTTAAGGGAGATATGCCTGCTTCTTAATTTTCGGCTTGCACCCAGCTATAAAACCCTTCTACGCTCTGTGGAGCGAGTATAAAAATAACATGGGGAAATTGCAGAAAAATCTGATGCATTGATTTCTGCATATCGTAGTGCGATATGAAACTCCTTTCATTTCGTTTCATTTCAGCTGCAAAAAAAAAATAAAATAGTTTCATTTGGCTTCTGCTCCTTCTCTCCTTCTCTTTCTTTCTCTCTCTCTCTCCCTCTCTGTCTGACACTCAGTTTCTCGCTCTCTCATCTCGCAGTCATCAGCCGGAAAACACATCATACGCCGCTGTTGTTGTTCGAGCTGATGGCGGAAGAAAAATGACAAAACTGTTGCAGTTGAGATCCCGTTCGAGAGGTCCTTGACAAACAGGAAGTCGCCATAATAATCGATAAGAGCGCATTCTGAATTTACACCCACAAAAAGCGACCAGGAACAGACTTCTCGGAAATGCTAGGGGATTCAGAGTGGGGGAAACTCATGGACAGAGTTCGCCCTGCTCGCTCTCACAGGCGGATGGAAAACAAAGCAACAGTAAAGCACGCGCACACCCACACACAGAGAGAGTCAGTGTGTGTGTGGGTGTGTGTGTGTGTACGAGTGTGTGGGTGTGTGTGTGTGTTAGGGAGTGTTGGGAAATCAAAGCAAGCCGAAAAGGACAACAGAGCAAACAAAACATGAGCCAAAAATCCGCGCAAATCTAGTGGAAAATTAAAATTTTGCCAATTTTTTCTTTTTTTTTTTTTGCGTGTGCAGTGGGAAAATCGTGGGAAAACAGGCGGTAGGGTGGGGTGGGGTAATGTTGAAAGAGGCGTGACAGAGATACGCACTGAGATCAAGATAAAGATAAAGCCTGCAAAACAGAAAAGAACAAAAAAAGAGAAAAAGGGCTGCAGAAACTAAAGCGCAAACGGAGCGATGAATTTACGACTCTTGGATGCCTCGTCCTGCCGCAAAAGGATTTCTGCAGAGTCCTTTGATTTTCGTTGGCGCAACGGACGGAAATTCCAATGCTTTAAGCTAAATGCGACGACAGCAGCACCTGGCTCCCTCCCAGCTGTGCCCTATCCCTCTTTGATCTCCCCCTTCCTTCTTCCCTTATCCAAGTGCTTTGTGCGCATTTATGCGCTCGTGTTGAGTCTCCCCCAAGTATTGCGTTGCTTTTTATACACTGCACGAAATTGAAAATAGCTTGAAAGTTGTTATTGAGTTCGAGGTAACGTGGGTAACAAGTTGAAATAGGCGTGGTGAGCTATGCAAAGTGCATACTGTATGTAAATTCGTAGTTCTGTCTCATTGTTTCGCTCGCGCTGTCTGTATGAACACGCAGATCTTGGGCATCTCAAGAGCTAGAGAAATGAAATTTGGTATTAGGGTACCCCTATACCTAGCGCAGTTCAAGCTTATTTTACATTTTGGATGCCACGCCCAGTTAGGGAGATAAACCCGTAATATATTCCCAACATTTGCCAGAGTATCTACCCGTTGCATACGCTCGACTATTACTTTATTGCTATGAACTTTATTGGCAGCAGAGCCCTGCAGAAGGCGTATACATATATATATATATTAATATGATGTATAGTAACGTATACGAATATATATTATATATACTCGAATAGTGGGAGTTGGCTACGCCTCATCGATGCTACTCCGTGTCCTGTGACGGGTTAAAAAAAAGGATGCAGCCATGGGTTATTACGGCAGAGAGACATGAGATATTTGCTTTAAGCAAGGAGACTCTTTGCCTAATGGAAAATAAATGATAACTGATGGCAAATGAAAATATGCCAGATGAGCCTGCCTGATGCGGAACACAGAGACAGAGAGAGAGAGAGAAGGCAATGAGATATAAAAATAAATCATAAAAATATATGCAAGAAATCGAATCGTATCATTTTACTACTGCCAGAGACTACTTTAAGCTGCTGCAGAAATCACTTAATAAACTATCAGATATCGTATCTTAGCAGAGCAGGGTGATGAATCTTAATCTGGGACTCGTGTCTAATTGAAAAGCCTCCTTAAATTGTCAAAATTTATTTGATTGACGTATTTCATTTATAGGAAGCTCAGCTAGGCTCGACGGGTCTAGGAAACTGTTCCCTCTGCTTGGGCAAAGTCGAATCTCACGTTCGACACGTTCCCATTCGGATCCAGCTCCCCTTCTCTCCCCGTCTCTCTCTCTCTCTCTCTGTTCTGCCTGATATTAATGCTATTTAATTATGCTTGTTGTGCGGCACTAATGAAATTTTATTCATTTTCTTCGAAGTTTTTTCGCCTTTCGTTCTCCCCCTGCAGGGGATTATTAATCGACAGTGTCGCAAAGGCTGCTCCTTTTTCCCGGCCAATAAGCAGGCAGTCAGGCCCGACCCGCTCTGCGTGTGGCATGTGGCATGTGGCAAGTACGCGAGCTGCATCTGATTGCGTTGATTGAAGCATGAAATGCATCCAATAGCAACATTTGAGTATTTTTCAACACTGGCTTCTCCTTTGTGGCAACTGCTTTGCAGCACTTGCGGCGCCTTAAAGACTCCGCCAACGTTGGAAAAGGAATGCAAGGAACACGTAAATTTGGAAGTTAATTAACATTTTATAATTATTTACAATAAGCTGGGAAAAAGTAAACTCCTTTTGGAAACTCACAATTGAAGGTTTTAGAATTCTTGAGATACTTTTGTATCTTTGTTATATATAATACATATTTGTTGTCTGACTATTTGAAATAGGAATGGATGGGGTTCTTTAAGGGATTTACTTTGTCAATCATCAACTTTCTTAAATTTAATTTAAGTTAATAATCTTGTCTATAGTGTATGCACAAATCAGATAATATCTTTAGCAGTCTTTATTTATTATTATTATTTTTAAGCTGAAGTTCCCACCAGTTCATATACAATATTTAATCCGAGTGTGATAAAAAAGTGATATATCAAAATATGATTATGTGATTTTCCCCCTCGTTTCTTCAATTCATGTATTTTTGCTGTTGCTTAGCTTCCCTTCTTATTTGTTTACACTATATTATTGCTGTGTATATGTAACTTTGATACACTCAGTTATGATTTCATTGACCATTCAAAGAAGTGTACACAGAATGCTTATTAACAATAAAGGAACCTATAAAAAAAAAAAAAACTGAAATATCACTTTTTACTGGCTTTGAATACGAGGTGTATGTTTGAGCTTCTTATTATTTACTTATTTATTCATGTTTACAAACATATAAATGTCAAGATTGTGAGTGCACTTAACTGAAAAATAGCAACATTTTGCATCAAGAGAGATGGCACCACACAATCCTTTCCCATTTATGTGTATTTCACAACTCAAGTTACATTTCCGGTCTCAGCTCAGCACCGGATGTGGAGTCCATTTTGAGCCGCAGCTGCTTGCCACACAGACACACACACGCACACACACACACACACACACATGCACACATACACACACTTGTTTATTGGTATTTTATGCGTTTGAGCTAATCGAGGCAATATATGGTACCATAATCATGTGTAACAAGTCTGTGTAGGGGGGCGATAAAAAAATTGATAGATATGAGAAAATCGAAATTATATTTTAAAGGAGTGCAAAAGAGGCATCGCTTAGCCCAGACGAGGCGCCTTTATGCCCAGTCACAGTCTCCGCTTCTAGCTGGGAGTAGGGCGTAGGGAGCAGGGAGCAGGCAGCTGGATGCAGAGTGTACCGGGTGCGAGCAGCCTCCTTCGACACGTCGATAAATGGCTTCGAGAGTCGATGGTGCAATAAAGACAAGTTGTGTTTTATACTTTCGCCAACTCGTGCGGCTTCCTCCTGGTTGGGATGGGTGGAGGAGGAGGTAGGATGTGGTGGGTGAAGTGGCGAATGCGTTTGTTATTATTTTGTTGACACACAAGGAGAATGCGCCCGACGAACATGGCTTGTCATGGCTGGTTACGTGTGTAATGTGTGCACATGCAGCCGGATGGGGGATGGGCGTGGGCTGGGGGAGCACGGCGGGCGGAGGAACAAACGACAACTGGATATTAATATGTCAGCCGCAAGCTGCAGTTAGGCAAACTGTTGACAGAGGCCAATCAACACACGATGATGACAGCTGACAAGTCGGCACAGAGTCGCAACTCGCAAATCCCTCTCTCTCTCTCCCTCTCCCTCTCTCTCCCACGTAACGCGTAACTCACAATTTGCGAGTCGCAAGTCGCGACTTGGAGTAGCTGGTAGCCTCCATATTCGCCACATCGTTGGATCACGGCGGGATACGCAGCATACGGCGTTAAGCCGGAACTGTGTGGACAGATTTGATGGCGCGTCATGTTCCCAGCTTTGCTTCTTGCCAAGAATCGAAGCGCATCAAGGTGTGAGTAAGCGAGAAACAGGCAAGAAGTAAGAGAGAGAGAGAGAGTGAGAAAGAGAGAGGGAGAGAGCAACGCTTGAGTAAACAAGCTTATGCAATGTGCTTTTTGGCTCCTTTATTTACCCGTGTCACATTTTGTTCTATGTCTCCTGTTGCGCTTCTTTCTCATCCTCCCATCCGCCTGGGAACCAGCAGCACCTGCTGTGGCTACCTCCCTCTCTTTCTCTCTCCTTCTCCCCTCCTCCCCTTACCTACGTGTGTGCTGTGAGCTTTGGGTGGGTTTACCCAACATTTTCCGCCAGTTGCATTTTGCAATTTTCCGACCAAACAAATGGGAATTTGCGGCAACTGCAGGCACACGGGCCATAATCAGCACAGGTCGAGTCCCATCTGGTTCGATTCTCGGTATACCCCCAACCTTTGAGTCCAAAATTATAGTGCACAATCTCGATAAGGTACCATAATTACCGCTTATTCTATCTGCAAGAGAATTTGCTTTAAATACAGTGCCAGGCGTGTGCTAGAGTAATGGCCGCAAAATACCCTGCAATCAGTGTCCATAGGGTTTATTGGAAAAGTGTGGGTATAAATGAATAGGCATAATAATATAATATTATAGTAAATCTAATAGATACAATAGCAATCGAAAAAGAACTCTCTGTAGTGCTGGTCGTACCACAATCGATTGTATCGATAGTTTAATCAATTTTCCGATACATTAATTATTTTTTCAGCACGAATAAACAACATTTTTAGTCGGAGAAAAAGGTGTAAAGAATGTGATACATACATTATAATGTTTTTATATCCTTGCAGATGGTATATTAATTTTAGCCAGAAGTTTGCAACGCACCTTAGGAGACATCTCCGACCCTATAAAGTATATATATTCTGAATCAGCATCACCAGAGGAGTCGAAAAATGGATGTCCGTCTGTCCGTCCGTCTGTCCGTCCGTCCGTCCGTCTGTTGCAACGCAAACTAGTCTCTCAGTTTTTGAGCTATCTTCATAAATGGCACATGGCACACTAGCTCCTTATTGCTGTACGCTGTAAATAAGTCGGAACAAGCCAGATCGGACCGATATATCGTATAGCTGTCATAGAAGCTATCGGCCGATTTTTGAACAACAAGATTTGGAAAATCTTATTCTTATTACGTTCTTAATGTGCTGTCAAAATTGTATCAAAATCGGACCACTATAGCACATAGCTGCCATAGGAAAAATCGGCTGAAATTAGGGTTTTTGTATGCAAAAAGAAACCAGCAGCAATCCAAATGTATTTTATATTTAGTATAACTGCAAGGGTATAAAACCTTCGGCAAGCCGAAGGTAGCCTTGCTTTCTTGTTATTGCATAATTTTAATCTGAGGGCTTATATAGCACAATTAACTAAGAAACGGATGGGGTATATATATTTTAATGATTAAACTATAACTTCCTTAAATATGCAATCTTTATTTTTTTGAAAAACGTATACTATTGTTGCATAAGTAACAAAAATTTACCCTCATATATGCATATACATATATTCATGATCATTACAGACAAATTACAGAAAGGCAGCACCTGATATAGCTTAGGAATTGTCTGTGTGATTGTCATGATAATCCCTGAGTCAGGCAATATGCCACAGATCAATAAAGCGTATTAAGTCGCTTATCGTAAATCGTCGTAAATCGATTGAAATTGCGATATGGCATAAATAAGTAACTTTTCACAGTGCACCGTGGTTGCAATTGGCATATTTTTAATGAAAATCATAATTAGTAATGTAAACAGCTAAGGAGTTATTGATTTCAAAGAAAACAATTAGGGATAAGCATTGGCAGATTAAAATAAATAAATATAAACAAATAAATAAATATTATGAATTCAATTCTTTGTTTTGGATAATAAAAATTAAATGGAACTATAATAATAATAAAGTTGCAAAATTTTCAAACACTTACAGAGAGTTTAATTTCAATTTGAAAGACAAATATCTTAAGCTTAACTTTAAGCTATCCTTGTAGAACTGTCAGTGGAGTCCATGGTTAAGTGGAAGCTTGCCGGCAGCGATGCAGCAATACCCTCATCACGGGCTGATGGCGCGGCGTGTGGCATGTGGCATGTGGCATGTGCCCGACCAAGCGACTCGCATACATTTGAAATTGCCATATTTGTGGCAGGACGCTTAAATATGTGAAATGTGGCCCACAATCGGCAATTGAAACAATATTCACACATGCCTGGAGATACATACATATATATCGTATATATATCTTATGTATGTTATTCATATCTGCTGCGGGTCCTTGAACTCCCTGTCGCCTGCTCGGTCCCAGCTCGCAAGTCATCGAACCGTTCGCCAGACTCGAGGCAGACAAGTGGATGATGAGTTAGGCATGGCATCGATTCGGGATCCCGTGTGCCGCTCCAGCAGTCCCAGCAATCCCAGCAGTGCCAGGACTCAAGCCCCAGTCCAGGATCTGGAACTGGGGCGAAACCAGATTAATCCAATCAACCGCAACCGCTGAGCAAATGTCTGTGGAAGTTTTGCAAGTGCCTAATTGATTAGAGTTGCTCGTTTAGGGTTGCCTAAGCAGCAGAACTTGAGTTCAGAACTTAAACAACTGACCAAACCGACCACTAGAACCGAAAGTTATTGTTTCTATTGTCTGTCGCAAATCCGGGTAATGTTCCGAGCAAACGAACGATTAAGTTCCACCCCTAACGAAGCGAAGTTTCTGTAAAAGAAGATTATCAGAAGTTTCTGCAAGGGGATCCAAACGAAAACGGATACATGTCTCATTATACTCTTGCAGTGGGGTATACACATTTTGCAAGGGATTTTGTAACGCACCAAGGAAACAGTAGGGCGATTGGTCGAACAATAGTTTTTCTTTGATTTACCTATCATATCTAAGTCAATTAGAAGTATACATATATTTTATATATAGTAATACAATTTAATCAAAATAATACAATAAAAAATAAATGCGATTATTAAAATAATATACAATAATGTAAAAATATAAAAATTTATTATAATAATATATTAAATATCTTATAGCTTTCATAGCATTGTAATGAAAATTTTTATGAGAAATTATAAATTTATGTATATTTGAGCTTCTAAAATTACAAATATTATATAAAGTATACTATTTTATATAATTATCAAAAAACAAAAATAGAATTTCTTTCATATCTGATTTTACTTTCGAGAAGGTACATTATGAAACACTTACACTAACACTAATCCTCCCGATCTAATTGGGTTTTTTTGGGTTTCCCCAATACTTGCAACAAATCGGTTAAATTTTTTTTTTATCTATTTTACCCTAGATGTGAATGTAAATTATTATTGTATATATATATATATTTATTTTTTTTATTGTAATTTTTTACTTTACTTTTCGTTTTGATATAACTTTAAATTTATTTATAAACCAATTAGTTGACTGGCCATAGTTGACTTTAATAAAGATAAATAAAAAAATAAAATAAAAATAAAATAATATTTATTTTTTAAACTTAACTGGTTTTAAATTTAATAGCTCAACTAGCATACCTAACCCTACATCTTTCCGAACTAATTAGGCAAAGTAGAATCTCTTGCCACGAGTGCTCTCTCGTTCGTGTGTTATAATTGGCAAATGAATCTTCAATCTCAGGAGAATTGAAGTGGGATAAAAACGCTTTTGCAGCTCGTCGCGTGGTTCTAGGCCAAATTAGTTTGCCTGGCCCAAAGATTAATGAGCTATGCAACTAGGTCAGAGGCGACTAAGGGGGAGACTGAGGAGCGCAATGGGACAAGTCTACTTCGCGTACGTTACACTGAGCATAGATAAACGCGTGCTGTACAGTGCGTGCCAGATGTATATGCACAAAAAAAAAAAAAAAACACACATACACGTATTTGTACTAATGCTCAAGTTGCAAGGGAAACTTGCAGCGTTGTGGCAACTCTTTTTTTTCTATTTTTCAATGGGCGTGTACAGCGCAGACGAATTTGTGGGCGTGGCAAAAACACAAAAACGCGAATGTCGCCATGCAGCTGCGGGAAACTACTTCAAATATGCTGTTCCTCGAGTATTCCGCACACACACACACCAAGTTGTCCCCTTCATGAAGTGAACACCCACACACACACATACACACACATATATATATATACGAGAGGGCACAGACACGTACACACAGTTAGGAATTCATGTGCAAGCACTAAATAAACAAACAAATAGTACGGTTCCATTGTACTACACTCCAAATCGGCCAACGACATAACGACAGAGCCCTTTTTCGTGTTGGTGCGACAAAAATTGCAATAGGGTTGCCAACTGCTGCAATTAAATGCCAGCAAACTGGCCACAAATTACTTAACCGAATACACTCAGAGGTTAACCCCAACTCGCATCGCGACGTGCACTCATAAGCATTCCTTAAAAGCGGAAATCCTTGTATATGTTTCGCATGATAAATCTGGGTAATTTCAGAGATCTTCTTAAGCGAAATATCTTAGTATATACTACTATTATAATTTTAATTAATATCAAGGGGATGTTTGCTATGAAACTCAGTTATGAAACTTGCATGTTATTAATTTATCTTGACATTCATTACACATATTATGTTTTTATTATTATAAAATATTTTCGGGTATATCCGAAATTTTGTGATCCGTGTTTGTGATTTGTAATTTGGTTCCAGTACGATATATCTTATCATAATATATAATAATAATAATAATATCATTTCGTGTAAGTTTAAGCTATATACAAACACTTTTTCCAAATCATGCCAGTAAAATATAATATCTCTATACTAAAGAGTAATAACGTTTTGGCAAATGAAGTAATAGAATTTTAAAAACTCAGATAAAGTAGACCCTGCCTTTTCTTCTACAACAATAGAGCTGTAAAGAAGGCTCCCTACTATAAAGTATGTGGAAAGTAGAGTTCCGTATACGTATATGTCTGATGTTTCTGTTCCTTAGCGTAATTTTCAAGCCTTAACTTTTAATGTACTTATAATTATTTTATTTTTGTAATCGATTTGTCTGTATCGCTCTAGATGATTCACTCTGTATTGATTTTAGATGATCGATTAAAAAACAATACGTGATAGACGATTAGAGTTTGTTCATTGAGATACAAAATCGTTCTTACTTAAGTAGAGCTTTCTCTGAAGTATTTTGGTAGAATCATGGTTTTTCTATACCCACTACTCATAGAGTACAACTAATAAATATGTAAGAGTCAGAAGAGGGCATCTCCAACCCTACACATTATATATTATAGAGTAGTGTGTGAGTGTCAAACGGCGATTTAATCTATATACAACCATAATCATAACCTTCTATTTAGCCTCAGCTATTTGTAGTGCTAATCCCATTAAATTTGGCAAACACACTTGACAGTAGCTTTCGTTACTGTAATAATACCCCAACATACCCTACATTTCTGAGTTGCGTGGAGAGATTCGGTTGTCTGAGGATATATACCATTTACCATGTATATGTAAGTACCCTCGCTACCCTCTTCGATGTGGGGCACTCGCTGTAACCTCCATTCGCAGGCAGCTGATTAAACGCCATATTGGCAGAGTGACCCCAAAAGATCTGGCAGTCAAAGAGCATCAGACTCGATGCATAATGACCTTGGGCCGGGCTACCCTGCGCTGGAGGGGGTACTGCGACATCCAACGGCGTCAACCTGTGGCACCTCCGACTGGGCTGGGTGCGGGAAAAAGAGGATGAAGGGAATGGCAACTGCGGAAACGACGGCATGTGGCAAACAGACAAAGGCGACACCAACGGCTCGGAGTGGCGCGTGCTCCGACTTGGACGCTCCCTTTCTCCCCCAGAGAAGCCGCATAAGCCGATTACAAATTTAATTACATGCGCCCAATTATACCCTCCGTGCCTGACCTGGACGCAGACAAGGTCCTCCGGCCGGCCATGCAGCCTTCTTCTTCTTGTGTGTCTGGTGCAGCACGTGCCGCGCTGTGTCGCCATCACCGAGAGCTGCGTAAGCGTCTGAGCTGGGAATTAAGCGTATAAAAGAGATGAACCGCAATTTTATCATGGGGCAAGTGAGCAACAGAGATAATCCCCTTATGCCCGGCCCCTCCCTGCCATCCCACTCCCTACCAGGGGAGTAGCCAGGCATGCCAATTGCGAGGGCATGTCTCCATCGAATTGCGTGGCAAGTCGTATCATTGATTTCATCTGTCTGATCTGGTCTGGTCTGGTCTGGTCTGTCATGCGAGTTAAACCATCCAGAGTTGTGAGTGTGCTCTCTCCCCAAGGAATTCACAGGAATCTCATTAGGGCACAGCACAGGGTGTACCCGTTACCAAAGACCCGACCCGACCAAGGGTTGCCACAGCCCTCCGGCGAGGGATCCAAGCAGACCCAAGCATACCCACAGCCTGAGGTCAGTTTGCCGTTAATGTGATTAGCGTTAAAATTAAAATGCTTTTACCCAACAACAACAAGGACAACTGCGGGTCAATCAATTCTGGGCAGGGTAAAACTGCCTCGACTTGGACCCGCTCGATGTTTTGTAATGGGGCAAATGCACGCGGCCAGAGGGCAGACAGATTCACCCGGACTCGCTGGCTTATTGCCTGATGCCTTCGATGACAAGGTGTCGAAGCTGTGGTGAGGAGGGGGAGGAGGCAGGGTGAGGGGGGAGAGGAGGAGGCCAAAGGTGATGGCCGCTAATTAACTTGCCTCGGACGGGCCGATGAGTCCAAGAGTCAAATGCTCATTAATTAGAAACGGATTTGCCGTGACCCAAGCTGTCACCTCATCTCTTGTGGCTAAATGCCATCGCGAGTGTGTGTGTGTCGCCAGGCAAGTGGCAGAGAATGAGATGGATTAGGGGTATGAGGGAGTGGGCGATAGGGGGAGTGGCAGTGGGAGTGGCAACCTTGTTACGAAATTCTCATCTAATGGCAAATGGACAAAGTGCGCATGGAGTAATTCAATGCAGCAGAGGCAGCTGCTCAAAGGACTCGGATCTGACCTGTAAACTGTTCTGCATCCTTCACTCCTCCTGCCCCTTCTCCTGTCCCACCCTTTAACTCCCCCTACTTTCGCGGATGCTGCATGGCGTAATCAATTTCCATTTAGCTCGCAGCCCGCAAATGCAGCGCAGACAAGCGACGAATCAAATTCCTGTATCGCTGTCCAGAGAGGTTACCCCTTGCGTTTTTTTCCATCTAATTGATTTCTAGCCTTTGACCCATAGTCATAGAACCCTCACCCTCACCCTCCTCAGGTTTCGCAATATGCAATATTCATTTTTCAAATATCTCCCCCCTTTGCCACACATTGTGTTAGATGAAGTGAATCGCAGCAGCAGCAGAACCGCAGAATTTTGATAAACTTGTTAAACCGCTGCCAATTTACCATCTGAGCGAAAGTTATAGGGTTGCCCCTTCACTAAATTCAAATTGGTTTAAGTTCTGTTTTTAACATATAGATACTAATATATATTATATTTAATTATAGAGCAGCCCAGTGCATTATTCATTGTGCTTAGCTATTCGCAAAATACACTGAAAGATGCAATCTAAAGATTCCATACAGTCAGACATAACCTCAATTGGCACATATACTTAATTTATATTAAAAACAAATGCTTTGAATTAATATTATATGTAAGCCTTACAAAGTATAAAGGTAAAAAGAACAATTAAAGAATGGTCTATATAATAGTTATTAATCAAACGATAAGCATATTAAATATTACTATATATATATCCTTCAGTTATGTATTCTACCATATTGTTCTATCTACGTATGATTATAATAATTAATCAAACGATAAGAAATTTAAATACTTCTTATATACTTAAATCCTTCAGTTATGTATTCTATCATATTGTTCTATCTACATATGAGCTACCAAGTCTCTCATATTAAATTTATAAAATAGAACTAAATTCGAATCGAGCCAATAGTATATTGTATTTATTACTGTTATAAAACCTTTTATCGCTACCAAACTAGGCGCACCTCATTTTTCGATGGTTAATAATTTGCTGTCTCTGATTACATCAAAATTAGAAAATATTAGATACAAATTTGTCCTTCTTTTTAGTAGTTAAATTTGCAATTTATAATGTGAAAGTAAATATACAAGTATTATAAGAAAAATAATTTAATGCAAGCTGTGTAAATTTTATAATATGCGATTAGTATATTTAAACTTCTCTGTTTAGTATAGCTCTTTAGGCTTTCCTCTAATGCTCTTAAATAACTTAATTTAAATAACTTAATTTCAATATTTTTACGTAATCTAAAATTACCCATCTTAATAGATCTAAAAGATAAGCTAGTTACCTACGATATTCCATCAAAATGACCACAAGCCCCACTAGGTACGGCGTAGTCTTCCTTCCCTTAATAGATTATTTTACAGGCGGGCATAATACATAAAATCCCCTTCCCCAGGCCCAACACCTCCCCCGCGGCTATTAGAGCTTTAGGGCGAATTTAATATTAGAAACATTTTAATTGACGTCGGCTTTAAAGAGGGAAACCCGCGTGCACTTTTAAAATGCGCGTTGGGGAACCGCAAAAACTTCGGAGCGGTTACGGCTAAGACAAAGACGACTACGGCGTGGCTAAGAAAATTCCAAAAAGGCTGCAAAGTCTCAAGTACAAAATGAGAAATGGAAAATGGGAAAAAATTTGGGCTAAGGCTACTGGCAACACGTGGCCAGTACAAGGCAGCTTGCCGGCCGGCAGAAGCGTAGTCAGCAGGGGACAGTGAGGGGACAATGAGGGGACAGTGAGGGGACAGTGAGGGAGCTGGGACTGGGCCTGGGGAGAGTTGACCCAAACTCTCGCTTGGGTATCATGCGAAATTATCATAAAATTGCGTCTTAAAATATTTAAGTTTACTTTTGTTGCTGCTTCTCGCTGTTGCATGTTTGTTGTGCTTCTTCTTGTTGTTGTTGTTGTTGCTGCTGTTGTTGCTGCTGTTGTTGTTGTTGCTGTTGTTGCTGTTGTTGCTTTAACGCCGCGCTGTTTAAACATTGATAAGCCGCGCCCAGCTGCAAATGGCTGACGCGACGCGATGGCCTAGACAAGGGAGGGGGCGGGAGGTGGGTCAAAAAAGGGAAATGGCAACAAAGTTACCCGCTACGGGGAGGGGGAGAGGCACGGGGCTGAGGGATATTCGCTTGGTCACTGTTTTATTTCGCCATTTTATGTAGAGAAAGAAGTTCGAACATTAATTTTATATATAGGACTGTGTTGACCAAATATTTGTCCTGACTTGAGTTTTTAAGTATACCCGTTACGCAGAGAGTATACACAAAGGGTATATATAACAGACGTCAAGGGGCAACATGTTAATGAGCGTCGAAAGCTGAGATGTCTGTATGAACAGCGAGATCTTGGAGACCACAAGAGATAGGGCTATCAAATTTGGAATAAATATGTCTTATAAGTGTACGCAGGTGAAGTATATATTATAATTGGACTACACCCCCATACGGCTGCATAAATCAAACAAAAACGAAAAGCAAGCGTAATACTTAAGCTAAAGTTTTCAAATTTGGTGTATACTGAAATTATTATTATCCAAATGAGTTCTATGAATTTAGTTGTGATCGAATAATAAACATAGAAGTTATAAAGTATATAATCTGTTAGGGTGAACCTGATGAGGCTGCGCTACAAAGTATGCAACACAAAATACTGCACATAGAAGAGCAGCTGTGCAGCCGGGTATACAACAGTCGAGCACACTTGTCTGTCACTTTCATTACTTGTTTATATCAGTTGACGTCGCTGCTGCTGCTGTTGCTGCTGTTGTTGCTGCTGCTGTTGTTGTCTTTATTCCCCTTGCTATTTGCAGCGACAATGAGAGTGAATCTAAGGGGGCTGCTACGAGGAGGGCAGGACAAGGTGAGTTGGGGATGTTGCAAGTTGTATAGCAAACAGAGCCCACTCGCAGGTGACATTGCCCGGAAGTGACTTGGATATTATGCACCCGAACAGGCATACGAGCACGCGCGTTCCCTGTGGATGCGGGTGTGCGAATGTGGGTGTGTGAATGTGGGTGTGGATGTGGGTGTGGGTGTGGCTGTGGGTGTGGGTGTGTGCACACATCACTCAGCAGCATCATAAAAATAGCAACTACATCAGCGGCAGCAGCAACTACGACGGAAATTGAAATGCATTTTGCAAGACGCAAGTTTCCATGCGGGAACTCATCATGAGAAGGTGCTGGGAACAGATGAGGAGGGAGGAGTAGTAGGAGGAGGAGGAGCAGGCACTGTGGTGGCTTCACTTGAGGCTGCGTGGGCGAGAATGACGACGGTGAGGACGACAAGCTGCTGCAGCTGTTTTGGAAATCACTTGGCAAATGCGTTGGCAACGCATCCCCTAATCGCATTAGCACACGCAATCGTTGACATTCGACTCTATGTGGCATGCCTCCTCCTCCCTCTGCCCATGCTCAATGAGAAATACAATTTCCTAAGCGACGATCAGTCAACAACCAAAAAAGCTTGCACACGCCACAAAGCCGGCGGCAATTGGCTTAGCTCCCGTTCACTTGCCACGCCGAAGGCGCCGTGTGCAGCACAGAATTGCATTATATACGGGGGAAGGGGGCTGGGGCAGGGGCAAGGGCAGGGCTCACTGTATACCCCACCAGCCCATACCCTGCACGTGGCAAAAATAAACAAACTATTATTATAGCCAGCAGCAAGTGGAAATTGCTATACCCAATAACAGGTGGAGGGAGCATGGGGTATGACAAACAAGATATTAGAAGGAGTCAAATATAATTGATATTGAATATTACAATTCTATATTGTATAATCTTTCCTTTAACAGACTTTCTTCAATATTCAATTTTTCTATTATGATATTATGTTTAAAATAAAAATGTTAAACATAAAAATGATATTGTGATAAATTTAAATAAAATAGCAACATAATTGATATATTCATATTGTATTGGTTATATATCTAATCTGTATTCAATTATGTTTAAAATGCGTTCGCTTACAGATTTTGAAAATTTTCACAATTTTCTGCTTTCATAAAAGTTATAAAAATAAATGAAAAAAATGTAGTAATTTGATTAATATATTTACATTTTGTTTTAGTCTGCTTAAAATTTTTTTATTCCAGTTTTGATTTTAATTACGGATTTATTTTTTTTTTATATTTTCATGTTTTTAAGATTTTATAAAATTTATAAGAAAAGAAAAAAAATTTATTTGATATGTAAGGCAGAATTCCGTAAATACTTACAATACTGTATAGCTATTATATTTGTACTAAGATTGCAAGATTTTGAAATTTAAAAAGTCTGTCACTCCAAAGATTTATAAAAAAAAATAACAATTAAGAATAAGATTTTAAGTAATAATAATAATAATAGTATACCAAGTATATTTGAAAGATTGTGACATTATAAGATTTTGAAGTTCAAAGTATACTCCGATGGAAAAATAATAATGAAACATTTTTCACTACTTGTGGAACAACCGAGAAAGAGCGCAGACTACAGGGTACCAACTAGTCTGGCAGTCGTAATCGTGTCCTTACTACGCGTAGGTTGCACTTTGCTCGCCTTGTTGCAAGAAGCAATGCGAGTATCGAATCGGAACTCACTTCTCTCTCTCACTCTCTCTCTCTCTTTCTCTCCCGTTTCTCTGCCAATATTTGCATTAATAGAAGCTACGCGTTATGAATTTCGTCGAGTGCAGAAAGTTGGGGAAAAAGGTAAAAGGGGAGGCAGGTGAGGGGGAACGCCAAACAAAATCTTGCAACTAAGCGTTTTATAGTGTTGTAAACATTTTAAAATGAACCGTGTACCTGGAAATCGGCTTATTGCCATCGCATCGGCACTCTCCCTTTCTCTCTTTCTTATTTTTTCTGTCTCTCTTTTTTCCTCCCTCTTTCTCTCTCTTTCTCTTTCTCTGTAGGTTGCCTTTTTCGCTCTTATTCTTGCTCCACAATTTTTGCGCTCGTGTGCTTCTTTTGTCTGCCACATCAACAAGGAGGGAGATAAAGATACCGTGAGAGAAAGAAAGAGAGAGAGTGAGAGAGAGAGTGAGCATTATTGACGAAAACTGGAAAAGTTAGACGGCGAAATCTGTTGTGTTTCAACGCAATTAATGAAATGGAAGAAGGTGTTTGCCTCCAAAAACTTTTCCCGGCCATGCATCATTCCCGAATTCGCAATTTGATCTGAGCGTGGGCGAGGCGTGAGCGGAATCAGGGCGTGATTTAGGCTGCGACTAGGCCAATTTGGAAGTGAAACCTGTAACCCCCTCACACACACACACACACACGCATCCACACATTGCCTACTTATGTGGCTAAGGAGCCGTCTGTCCCACAAAGCCGCCGTCTAAGCCGCAAACACAGACGAAACTGGCAAAACGCCATGACATGTCGCCTCGATTGACGTGTCCCTGTCTCCGTCTCCGTCTCCGTCTCTGTCTCCGTATTCCGGTCCCCGCTTCCTGTCTCTCACTGACGGAACAATTTTGCGTTTTTAATTAAATCTGCAGACTGAAGCACCGCCTGGCTGCCACGCCCATACGCCCATCCGCCCACAGGCGCAAAGTTTGCCCAACTTGACGGTGAAAAGTGGATGCAGTTGACGCGTGATCGCATTCTGTGCACGACACGTGGCACGCCGGCTTCATTCACAATTTCATTCACTCACTCACGCGTGCCATTCATTGGTTCGTACATTCATTCACTCATTCATTCATTCATTTATCAGGTGTGCGAATTTCGTGGTGTCGCTGCCGTTTACCAGACGCGCCCGCCAAGCCGTAAAAGATGCCGAAGCAATCAATCAAAATTAAAATCGACTCCCTGTTTAGACGCCTCCCCCGATGGGGTATACAAATTAATACACCGGACACGTACTCACCGGCATCAATCACCACCCGGCGGCGATTCGAGGAATATCCATGTTACATTATTACCAGCTGATTTGTGGGCGTGGCTCTTTAAGAATTATTATATATGTGAAGAGTAAGTTAAATATTTCAAGTGACCTTAAGTCGATATCCTACGAAATTCTCTTGACTTAGTTGCATCTAATCGATGGGTTTGGTTAAATAAGCTAATAAAAACTCTTAGAGATTTGGAACACTTAATATTCTGATGAAATTAAGAGCTGTAATTAATATATGAATTTTTAAAGTGGGAAACAACAAATTTAAATTTATTTTCTAAATATTTCACTTTTGTTTTAAAAAGAATCCAACACAAATTGAGTACTCGATAAATAAATATATAAATTGTTATGGTTAAAAAATCCGAATGCATATTCTTATAAATTTTATTCAAATAGTTAAAATATTGTATATTGAAAATTAAGCAGCTACAGCAAATTTGAGAATGTTTCATCTTTGCTTAGAGAAAACCCCAACTCGATTAGATCTATAGATAACCTATTAAATTTCCAAGTCTTAAAATCAAAAAATGTTTAACTCATTTTTTTAACTTAGTTTTCATTATATATTTTATTAAAATATATGATTTTTTATAAAGTTTATTATTTAATTATATGGCTTATTATTTAAGTTATTTTCTTATGTGAAAGCAGCTATAGTAAATTAAAAAATATGTCACTATCGATTTAAGATTATTCCAACTAGATTAGCTTAATTGATAAATAGTTGATAATTGCATGAGTTTGTAAACCGAAAATGTTTTACTTTTAAATTATAGTATAAATATAGTTATCTTAAATACAAATTGTATTAATAAGTATAATAGGCAACTAGAGAACATTACAATTTTTTTGACCTTGGGAGATCCTAATTAATTAGAGAGTACGTAAATTAAAAAAAAATATATAATATTCAATAATTTCTAATATTATTTTTAAATTTTATTATATTTCTTTTTTATTTTTATTTATTAAAATAAATAATTTTATTTAATTTCATATACAAATGTTCTTGTCATTTTGCTCATGTACAATATTAAACTGCACTTAGAGGGTATTTGTCTGTCAATCAGTCCCGCTAGTCGAGTTACTTCCGGTGCGATTTGTGATTGATTCGATAACCGTGCCAAGTTGTATCTGCGCCTTTTGATGAGCTGTCACATTGGAGCAGCGCGTTGAGCGAACTCGAGCGTTCTCGCTTCACACTCAGCAGCCGCAACGAGGTGATAAAATCAACCACGTGCAACACTTGGTCGTGCAGGGGGAAAGGGGGCGTCGTGGGCGTGGCCCTGACCTTGTTGCCCATAAATTGCGCGCTTTTTCAATTTCAAGCCGGGCGAATTGATGGCAAAGGCCTGGCAGAGAGGGCAAAGGTCGCGCGGGTCGAGCTGAGCTGAGCGGGAATCGGGCTAATGGCAGAAAATCTAAGCAGCGCATAAGTTATTCGCTTGTGCCGCTGTGGGAGGATTGGGGGAGCCTTTTGATTTATTTGGACAACATGTCACACACGTAGTAATTCCGTTTGGAATTATGAAAAAAATATGCAAATTGTTGACGCCAGCGCAGCAGCCAAGCAGCAGCGGCACCAACGGGTCGTATACGTAACGCCAATTTAAAGAGACCACAGCAAACCGATTCCAAATGACATGTGTGTGGGAGCGAGTGTATATACATGAGTGGGAGTGTGTGTGTGTGTAGGTGTGTGTGTGCTTTGGTGTGTGTGTGTGAGTTTACTCTGACCAAAAAACGTGCTAGGCCTGACAAATGCGCAGCAGCGGCAGCGGCATCGCGTCGCCAGGTCGCCCAGGCCCACATGGAACGGACAGGCTGGACACATGTGGTCCGCCGGTGGAGGGTTACGGAATGGCGGAATGAGTGTGGCAACACTGTGGGCAGCTGCTTGCCCATTTGGGCGGCTGAGGGTGTCCCAACGCGAGAGTTTTGATTGAGAGCGTGTACAAATATTGCTCTGGATGTTTTAAAAACAAACACACGAGCAACAGCGAGAGAGGGGCAGGGGCAGAGACAGGGGCAGAGACGGGGCAGGAGCAGGTGCAAAGAGATGGTCAGGGACTGAGAGAGGGGCAGGAGCAGGTGCAGCCACAATAAATAGAGCGAGTGGAGCAATATTCACACGGAAATATTGCAAAAATGGCAATATAAAACTGAAAATAAATAACAACAGTATAAGCAGTGTACGCGCCTGACTGCCAGATACCCTGCTGAGAATTAAAGCTGTTAAAATAAATAAAAAAAAAACATTTATAGTATTAAAGATACTCTACAAAGTGAACCCATATGAAACTAAGCAAGAATAATGATATTTTCCCATGCAGGGTATATGCCAGTCGCATACTGCCAGCGTATTGCAACTACCTCTCGCAGGTGGACCATGTTTTTGTTTTATTTCTGATGAACTGTGCAAAACCCAAAGTTGTGCGCTGACAATGATGGATGATGGTTCGAGTTTGCTATAAGAGTGCCATAAAGATTAGATTAGATAATGTCCAGGGAGTGGAAGTGGGCTGGAGGAGGCCTTCGTCATGTCATGTTCACGATGATATCCGGTCGAGATTGACAAAGCGCAAATCAGAGTCAGCATCAAGATTGATGTGAGACAAAACGAGTGGAAAGGATTATACGCAGATCAAAGAGAGCAGAGCGACAATTGAAGGTTGCCTAGAGAAAACTTGGAAATATTCTGGCAAATAATTATGCGATGACTGAGCAAATAAAACACAGCACAGAGACAGCTGAGAAACGATGGATGAGTAGGGAAATTGAGGTAAGAGACGGAAAGGAAGTCAGATTGCAGACTGTCTACGGTTCGTACATTTTCAGCAGATTTTCAGGTCCCAAGTCAACACCCTCATATCCTGCGGGCGGGCACATAATGAACTTAACTAAGTGGGGCAACTCGAGGAGTTCTCTTTTTTTTTTGTTTTGTTTCGGCTCGGATTGTCGATTTCTTTATTGTTGTTAACTTAACTCGATTTATGTATTCAGCACTTCTCCCCTTCCCACTCCCCTTCCCCTTTCCCTTCCCCTTTCCCTTTCCCATCCCACCTTATAAACACGATGGCAAGCAAATTTACAACTGCACTTTGCAGCATAATTTCAGCTTACATCGCGGCTAAGCCAACAGCAAACAGCTAACAGCTTACAGCCAACAGCAACAACAACAATAATAATAATAAAAATAATAATAATAATAATGACAGTGGCAGAAGGAGCTAAAAAAGGTCGTAAAATGTTGCCTCCAACAGCAAACAAAGAAAAGTGCCACAAACAAAAACAGCGCAAACTCAAATAAAACTTCTCGAAAATGGGCAACATGGAGGGGCAGGCGATGGGCGGTGGGCGGGGCAAAAGAATTTTCAATGAAACCCGAAAATAAAGAATTTCTGCTCAAGTCAATAAACTAGAGGCAAAGGTAAACCTAAACCTTGAACCAGCTGCCACTCCATCAGCCACGGCATCAGCCTGAGCCACAGCCTCAGACGTGGCTTTATACGAGGTGGATCAAAGGAACAACGCCGTCAAAGGCGCTATAAATACGATTCCGAGAACAGAAGAGTTTAAGTCTGGCTTGACTGGCTCTGCAGCGCCGCCTGCATTCCAAAAGGGGGCATAATGAAGTCTCCTCACCGCATTAGAACCCTTTGAAACCCATTAAATGTACTTGGTACTCTTTAAGTGCAGAGTTATTTGCAAATTGACATATTTTCATACTAAATTATAGGTTCATCAGAAAGAAATATATAGAACATATATTAATTTGTATCATTTGTATTTACGTAGCAGAAAAAGAAATGGGAGGCGCACAATGGGCAAAATTACCGAATTAGCTAATTAAAATAAATAAATAAAAAGTTATTCTTTTTATTTTTAATTTTTTTAATTTAATTTTAATTTATTTTATTTGTTTTTACACTGTAAAAAGTAACCGACATATCGTATAGCTGCCTTAGAATCTCTCTGACGCATTGCTAGTATTTTAAAAAAAAATGTATCATATAATATTTTTTTGTAAATCTGGTTAAATAATTGTTCAACTTATCGATTATTCATTCGATTACAATTTTACTTTCTATTAATTTTTTTATGATTTTTTTCACTCTTTGGGCCCCCAACTTTCCATATGCAACAGTAAGTGATAATAAGCTTATTTCGTATATTTTTAACCCCGCTTACATCAGATACTTATTTAAATTCGATTATTAATCTTATGTGAAAAGATACAACTTTTGGCCTTTGCATTTCCTTATCAAATCATAAAATAAACCTTTTGTTCAAATTTCAATACAATCGAACTTTAAACAACAAAATTAATTAAGGTAACCTTACGCCGAATGAGTATCTTAATGTGGGGTGAGGTGGACTGCTTTCTGACAAACTTCTTCAACAATCCTTCAGTTCGACAAGCTCAAAGTTTGTTCTGTGGTGTTATAATCGTGTCCACAAGGGCTTCTTCTTCACAGCATTCTCGCTCTCTCCCTATCTCTCTCTCTCTCTCTTCCTTTTCAAGTTCTGCTGCAGCTTAAATTCCCCTGGTGAAGCAACCAATTAGCCGCAACAACCGAGACAGGCTGCATTATTTGCAGTTGGATGTGCAGACCCAAAAAATTTAATATCCATTTGTGGCCCATTGTGAACGCCGCCTTGGGGCGGGGATGCTCACACACGCCTCAATTCCCGCAATTCCCGCAATTCCGGCAGGCAGCAGGTACCAAGTATCCCAGGTATCCCTCGTACCGCCCCCTAACCAAATAGACTTGGAATCATTTTGCGTGATTTCTTCTAGTTAAATTCCTTCCCCCTGCCCCCACAAATGGGCTGAGTGGAAGGTTGGGCGGCGTTCAATTAGGGTAGTACCTAAATATGACTGACGATTAGAGGCATTCCATTTGTGCGTAAGGGGGGAGGGGGGCGGGGCATTATCAGCACAACGTCGGCTCCTTATGCCGTGTACCATTTTGCGTAGGGCCTTCGTAAATCGCTTCAGTGGGTACTCGACTCTAATTATGACTCTCTCTTTCGTTCGCATTTCCGCATAACTTGCCGCACTCTTCCTCTTCCTCTGCTTCTGCTTCTCCTTCTTTTTCTTCTTCTTTCCTTGTATTCTCCTGCCTCTTAAGCGTCTTTTGCCATTTGCCATTCACTTTGCATTATGATTTTCGACTCGCAAAGTCGAAACTTTTTGCGTTTTTTGCATTTTGCTTTGCCAAGTGGAAAAAATATTCGAGCTGAGCAGCTTCTCGGCATAGTATAGTATAGTATTATATACATAGTACTAATAGCGCCAAAGGAAAGTTTCGCCATTCAGAGAATGTTCCGAAAATCGCCAGTTGGCCAATAAAACGCGATAGTAATGAACGAAAACTTTTGCGCGGAACTATAAGAATACAATTATATATATATATACATAAATATATAAATTAAGACTTACTCGTGTGTGCATTTCTATGTTGTGTTATGACTTTGTATACCCTGTACTTGTAAGTTGCATGGGGAATGTGTATTCCAAACATAGTTTTAGAGAATTGAGCTATTTAAATCAGGTAAATACAATTTAGTACACACTTTTGTTAATCGTCATTCCTTGAAATGAAATTATATTATTTTTGTTTTTTTTTTAGGTATTTCTTGAATGTGTTTTTCTTAAGATCTTATCAGTTTTTAGGCCATGAATGTAAAAAAAATTCGCAATGTGCTAAACAGGCAAAAGTAGACATCTGCAATCCCATAAATCATATATATCTCATTGCTTAGGATCTCTAGCTTTTTCTGTGTTTGTATGAGCGCCTAATTCATAGCTTTAAAAAAAGATGGAGTCTCCAAATTTGGCATATTCTAAGCAGATAATATTAATTTCTAATTTGCTACGCCCACCGCACACGAAAATCGATTGTTAACGTTTATTAAACAAAGTTTTAAAGTTTCATTTGCTAGTATATGGAAATAAAATAGAGAATCTACCCTGCAAATTATAAGAAATTCTTAAATATTAATTTAACTGTACTGGGTATCTCACAAGCTATCATTGCAAGCGCTTCTCGCTTTTTACAGTATTCAAAATTTACAACAGAAATATAATAGGTTTCTTTTTGCAGGCGGCATGTTCTCTGGAAAATTCTCGAACGTATTTTAATTTATTCTATGGCTCTTTGAAATTTATATCTGCTGATCCTCCCACTCCGCCTCAGTCGATGACACCATTAAGCGGTGCGAAATGTTATTTACGGTGACTTAAATTGCATAAACATTAAATTAAGTGCGAAAAGTTGCATGTGGTCGACAGGGAAAATACCCTAGAGTCGGTGCGAGTAACTTTTTCAATTTACCGAAATTTTAAAAAAATAAAAATCTAGCTAAATATAGAATTGATTCAATAAGCAAAGCACCCTAGTATCCCTTTCTCAATATCACGGGTGTAAGCAATCTTTTTGCGGCCACTGTGGGCTGAAAATAGAGACGCAACTACGCCTACGAATAACAACAAAAACAGATTTCGAAAGCAAAAAGGAAGAGAAAAAGAAATGCAAATACAATAATTAAAATTAATTAAAAGACAAACTAAATAAATAAATGAAGAGCGCATCGGGCAAGTTAACCGAACTGCGAACAGTTTGTGCTGCGGCCTGTGGACTGTGGGATGTGGATGGTGGATGCTGGGATGTGGATGTGGATGGTGGTTGGTGGACTAGTATCATGTGGGCTGGAATCTGAGCAGATTCGGGCCAGTTTAATTAATGCAACGGCATTATTTATGTGCCCGACCAAAGTTTGCCTTTTCGGGGCACTCCACAAAGTTAAATTGAATTAGTCGCTTACGCCAAATGGGAAAAAGGAAAACAGACCTAAAAAAAATCAGAAAAAACAGAAAAAAACATGAGCCCTGAAAAAGAAAACACGAAAACACGAAAAAGATCAACTGCTTGTCGAGAGTGTCCAAAAATATATCTGGGGCGACGTTTGCGGAACAGAAATAAATTCGGGACGGCGCGGCATGCGATGATGATGTGCGAAGTGTTTTCTCCTTAGCCTTTTGCGGCTTAAAGTTTTCACTTGATTTATAAACCAAACAGAGGCTCGCTCTGCCAGCCAGATGCCCTGTAGGCCAGGGGGACGGGGTAGGTGCTCCCCCCACGAAAAAGGTGTCAGCGGGTAAACAAAGAAAAACGCTGCTTAAATAATGAGTAAAAGGTGTAAACAAGTGGAAGCCTTCGCTTCGAAGCCTAATTAACTTGACAAATGTGGCGTCCTTTTCTCCGCCAGGCGCACTGATTATAATAATGTTGTTCCAGGACTCCGACGACGACTCCGACTCCAACGTGGGCACTTCCGGCAAGAGGAAAGCAGAAGGAAAGGAAAGAGAGAGGGAGAACGAAAGTACGACTGCAAATGCAAATACTACGTGATTGTCAAATATTGCGGCAATTTATAAGCTAATTAATGCGCAACTTCTTTGGCAAGTTCCCCCACTCTCTCTCTCTCTCTCTCTCTCTACTTTCACATACCCTACACAATTATAATGTTTCTACATACATGTGTTAGTTATGAGTCGAGCTGCAGGGGCTCACTTGAAGTTGATTGAGCTTGACCCGAGTGCGGTTACACTGCGCTGCCTACCAAATTATCCTTGTCTCGCTCTAATGTTCCCCGAACTCGCACTAAACTAACTGCTTACTCGACTGTCTAGCAGAACATATTTTATATTCAAGATTTTTTGGGAACCTCAGAGAGAGAGAGGTAACTGAATGAGCGTGTGTAAGAAATGAATAAACTGCATCAACAAATACCCTGTAATGAGCTTAACAAATATAGAGAACTTTATGTGTAAGATTTTGGTTTTTAAATATTTGATATTTAGTAAATAGTACGTTATGTCTTCTGTTATAATGAACAGATATATTTGTATTTATTTACTTATAAGTTGATTCAATATCATTTTATATATTTTACTGTGAATATAGGCAATAATATACTTATAGCTTCAAATTTATAGAATTTTAACTCAAAACAACCTCATTACTTAAATTGAAATTAATATTAGTAAGAATACATCTATTTCTGACTTTCTTCTAGATTTATCGAATAAGTATTTTATTTTTTTTTTTATATTTTCAATATAATACAAACAATATATATTTATTTGTATATAATTATTTGTAAGTTGGGTTAAATGTATATAGATTATAATAGATAATTATCTAAAATATACAATACAAATATATTTAATAAGTTGGAAATAGTTCCATATGTGTCTAAATTATCAGGATTCTTAAAAGATTTGACATTATTTTTAGTCAATAATCAAGAACGGATTAAATTTTTAAAAACTATGAATAATCATTTAATTGAGTTTAATTTTTTTAATGATAACTACGATTCCTGGTAATTTTTCCCCCACAAGTGTATGTTTTTCGAAAGAAACCAACCGAAAGGTGAATTTTGTAGTGGATAAGGTTAAAGGTTTCTCGACTGCCCACACAGTGAGGATGTCAACAAGTTGCCTGGCGCAACACGTTGGCAACATGTTGCTGACTGTTGGCTGATGCTGCTGCTGTTGCGGCTGCTGCTGCTGCTGACAGATGTTGCTGGCGTGTGTTGTCGGTCGCTGGCCGTGGTGAGTTTCCTCAACTGTTGTTGCCAACTGGTGGCCACAAAAGCACTCCAAGCGCTGCTTGCGGCTTTCAGTGCACGACGGTGACTACGAGGCGGCGGCACACGGTTTCGCGGCTAGCGCTGATTACCCTGTGCTGGCACAGTTAACATTTACCGACCGAGTGTCCCACTGTGCGAGTGTCCCACTGTTTGTGCCCGCGTCTTCGTGCTCGTGTGCGTGCTCGTGCTCGTGTCGCGCCTTTTTGTTTGTGTGTGTTGCCAGTGTTGCCGTGCAGTGAGCCCAGCTTGAGGAGGATCAAGAGACAGCCTCACGATTGGCGCCAACAATTCCTACCGGCAGCTGCTGTCCGCGCTCGAGCCGCTGGCGAGGAATGCTGCACTGCAGCTTAACGCCAGCCTCGCTGCCCACGAGCTCTACGGCAGCGGCATCGGCATCGGCAGCGACAGCGACAGCGATGGCTACGGCGACATCGATGCCGATGGCGATGACAGCAGCAGCAACAGCTCGGATGACTTGCTAAACGGCAGAGATCTCTACTATGCCAACCAGCTGGATCTGCTGGTCTCATCCCCCTCGTCCTCGCCCCTGGCCACCAGTGTGGCCACAACTCTGGCCACGCTGGCAACCCTGAGCACAGCGACAACCCGTGCAGCGACGCCCTCGAATCGCAGCGTATCCCGCGTCAGTGCCGATGTGCCCATCTGGGTGATCCCCTGCTACAGCATCATCCTCCTCTGCGCCGTTGTGGGCAACCTGCTGGTGGTGCTGACCCTCGTCCAGAATCGCCGCATGCGCACCATCACCAATGTCTTTCTGCTCAACCTGGCCATCTCGGACATACTCCTGGGCGTGCTCTGCATGCCGGTGACCCTGGTGGGCACGCTCCTGCGCAACTTCATCTTCGGCGAGTTCCTCTGCAAGTTCATTCCGTTCGCACAGGGTAAGAGAGAGTAAAATTTATGATCTCCATCGTGTGACAATATGACCGAATGGTTGCCCCCTCTTCTCCAGTCTCCCCCCACACACTTCTCCCATCTCCCCCATCTCTGGCCATCTGCCGTTTGTCGGCCAAGTCGAGCGTATTTATAGTTTTATTATGCCGAGGAGCTTTAAGTGTTGCCGGAGCACTTGACTTGCAGATGTGCAGATACCAAGCTGGAGTTGCGGGCGCGACCTTGTTTAAGCTCCAGCTAAACTGCTCCTCCACACACACACACACACACATGTTTATAGTTTATAGCCAGCGCTTTTCCCTGGCGTGTGCTATATCCTTCTCCGGTCTGGCAAGGCTGGAACGGGTGCAGTCGCTCGTTTCTCAGCTGCCAAGCCACGTTAATGGACTCCATCCTCCCACAAAGTATACACCATGCAGTATATATATGGTCTATGTCTATGTCTGGCCATTCCCCCGTGTCCAGGCCATGCAGTCGGTTACGCATTCAACTAATCCCGCGATTGGTCGCGCGTCAAAATTAAATAGGTCAACGTTGGATCGAACCATAGGGAAGGATTGAACCAGGGCAGGGTAGGGAGTTGAGGGAAGGTCACAAAGCCAGGATTCTGATCCGGATTGGAGTGTTATTTGGTTACATAAGAGAGTCTAATGCGCTCCTCCTCCCTGAAATTCGTCACAATTTTAATTTCAGTTGAAATTCGGGGAAAATTTGCAATCATATAATTTTCCAGCAACCATTATGATTTTAAATATTTGTTCATTTCTTTTAAAATATTGAAGGATATTTAGGTTAGGTTCAGTTATTGGATGTTTTTTGAGTTTAAGTTGATTTTAATATTTTATTTATTTAAGGAGGCTTCATTTAAAGCAATTTGTGCAGTATTCTTTTCACTTTTACTTTAAATATCTTTAAAATTGAAGACAAGTTAAAACAAATAGAATAGTGAGTGGAAAGACAGATTACAGTGATATCTAAGTAACTACTGGAGTATTATATTAGGTATATTCAAATATATTGTACTCTCCTTCACTGAATATAATTAAAGTTACAGAAAGACTGATAGACATAGAATCAAATGATTTAAAAAATAAATACTAATGAATAGGGAGATGCACATATACTTATTTATACATATATGTATATGTACATATACTTATGATATGTTACCATTAAAAAATATATACTTTATACAGAGTATGTGGTAATAGGATACAGAGTTGGTAGTGCAGTATTTTTCCCTTACCAGCACTTTAGTAATAATAAAAATTATTATTATAATGATAATAAAATTGATATAGTAAAAGTTATAATTCAATGAGTATAATAATACTAGCAAAATACCGGAATATCTGTGAGACATATTGTCTAGATTGATTATGAATATATATACTATAGTGCGCTGTATTAAATTACTGTATTACTGTAGTATTTTCATTTAATGTATATAGAAAATTTGTATAGTTACGGTCAAAATAATAAATTGTAGTGATGCATAGGCCATTAGGTTTTCCGTAATTATTTTTTTAATTCTTTGAAGAATCTAATTAATTTTTTTACATTTTTTAATAAGACGATATAAAGTTTCGTAATGTACAGTTATATTATTCTAACCCAACGCATTCCTATATTTTTCACCTATTTCCCCAATCATCATGTTTTGAGTCACCCAAAATAATAGTTGTGCTAAAGTTAAGGCATTCAAAAAAATTGGTTAATAGATAAAGATACCAAAGAATACAATGATATCTAACCATCTAATCGATTGAAATTATCTATGAATGAGTCTACACTCTACTCTACTTTTTATTATATTTAACAATTATTTTATCACTTGAACTACATAAAGATTGTTACATTGATAGACAGGTTAGAAAAGGGGAGTTTTCTTTTGAAGAAACCCCTCCAGTTCGCCTTTCTATTTTGCCAAAATACAAAGCAATTTTCGATGTGTGTAAACTAAGTAAAGAAATGAATCCTCTGTGAACTCTTTCTCTGTCCCTCTCTCTTTCTCTCTCCCTCCCTCCCCCTCGCACAGGCAACATCTGTGTAAAAGTTTGTGCAGCTTTTCAGATGTTTGGCAAACAAAGTAATTTGACTTTAATTGCTGACACAGGACTTTCGGCAGACAGTGTTAAATAACAAACAGGCTTACAGAGTGTATATTTATGCTGGCAATTTGAATTCGACAGTGAGCTACAAAGTGTATGGTACACTTACTCGAGTACTCGAGCTATCTTTGCATTCCATTTGATTCCATTTTTATGGGCACGCCCATTCCATCTATATATGCCTATCTGGGGCATGCAGAGCTCTCGATGCTGAATTTATGCACACCCTGGAAGGGGGTACTCAGGCGTCGCTCTCATAATTCAAAGTAACTGCTATTTGTGTTGTTATAAAGTCGCTCTATATATGCGACTCGTATGTATAGGGTCCCCCTTCCTTTGTAGATGCTCGATACGGTTTTATGGCTGGAACTGGAATCGCTGACCCGGCTAACGAGTGCCGCCAAGTCATCACTGGGAAGTCATCATTGTGGCAAGGAAACTTAAAATATTCACACACACCCTAACACACAAAGGGGCACACACACACACCGAGAGGTACAAGAGGCGGAAATAACCGGATGCAAAGGCAGTCACTTGTTTAGTATGTTAGTTCCCGGAAAGCTGTGACTGGAACGGCTTAAGGTCCCGTTACGCCAAAGAAACGAACTGAAACCTAATGGGGTTGCCCCCATCCCGTGCCAGGGGTGTCGATCAACTGGTTAAGGGAGAAGGCAGCTTAGCACAAAAGGCTTTGGCACCTGTCACAAATACTCAAATCAGACGAGGAATCGCTGGTTCTGCCAGCAATTGCATTAGCACAGCGCGACTCGCGGGGACAGAGACGGGGAAGGGAGGGAGGAGTGTGCAGTGAGTGGGAGGGAGATGTGGATAATTGATGTAGTCTAGCAGCAAATGGAATTCTCTCTCTCTTTCACTCTGGGAATCTGGAACACATAAATTCGAGTGGTGGGCGGGGAGTTTGCATTGCAGATACATTTACAGATACAGATACATTTACAGCTACAGATATGTAGCTCAAGTTCAAGACGCTGTCTGTGTGTGTGTGTGGGCTTAAGTGATTGCATGTGTGTGTGTGTGTATCTGTGTCCCTAAGCCATAGCAAATGCCAAGCCTGTAACAATGACTCTGGATAATATGGGGCAAATCCTCATTTTCAATGCGAATTAGGCAAGTCTTAGCGCAACGTGAGCTGTGCCCCAAAAAATCTCAATCTGTGAGAATGTGCAAATGTCTCTGTTTATCTGTGCGTAACTGTACTCGTTTGGGCTTTAAAAATATCTCAAGATTCCAGCCAGAAATGTGCCTTAAAGCGATTTAGATTGCCTTGTTCTGTGCGTGGATAAGAACGAGTGAATAATCATAAAAGCAAACTAAAAATGCAAAGCAAACGAATTAGTGCGACAAGAACCTTGATAAAGGGATGAAAGCCAGATCCTCACACACACACACACACACAGAGAGGGAGACAAAAGGCAAGTCTAAGTACATCTGTACATCGCACACAAAAACTACTTCCCGGAGCAGCACAGAAGTCTGCTCTATGTCTCTGGGGCTCCCCCTTCCAACAACCCCTGACAACCTCTCGACACTTGAGAGACTTGTTTATTAAATAACTTGTGTGTTTATTCCTTGTTCCTTATTGTTCCGACTCTCGTCGCATCGAGAGCATGCTACAAAAATGATATAGCGAATTAGACGTCGTGTCTTTTATTTATTACAATTTCTCTTCTTCAAGTTAAAGTCTATGCGGCAAATTGGGTAAATTAAAGTTCACTGTGCAGCATTTCTACTGAACGTGTACTCAATTTGTCATAGTAGATATTATATCCGAAAAAATGTTGTGAGAAATATTAAAAATTGGTTACACTCCCTTCAAATATTTAAATTCAAATATATGAAATATAAATTTAAAATTATTAGAATATTATGCAAGTAGATTTAAATTTTGTTAGAATATTATTTACTAATGTTTTATTATTTTTATTAAATTGATAAGGATTATATACAGATATCAATTTACTTCACTTTATTTAAATTTCCATGATAAATTGTAAATTGTGCACTGTTGCCTGTTTTCAGCAGCAATTTTCCTATGCTGCTATTCCTTAAACATTTGGAATACCCATATTTGGATTATATATTTATGTACTCAATCGGATTATCATTTATAAGAATTTAAATAAACTTAAGCTCTGCTTTTCCTCATCATCAATTTAAATGATTACTCGCAAAATGCGCTGTTGCCAATTTTCAACATAAGTTTTTTTTTGTGCTCTTTGGACTTTATTATGTACACACACGTATTTTGGTTAATTATTATATGCACATGATATTAAGTATTCGACTATAATAGGGAAAATTAATCTTAAACTTTGTTTTTCCACTTGATCAAGTGGTCGATGAGTGTTTTATTTCAATAACTAATTACAAACTGCGCTGTTGCCAGTTTTCATCGACAGCTTTTCGATGCTATAAAATATAATGAATATTTACATAAATATATAGTATATTTACCCATTTGTTTAAATCTGTATTAGGTGTAGAAACATAAAATCTCATTTTCAATTTCGTTAGTTTAAAAAATCAATTGCCTACTGCGCTGTTGCCAATTTTCATCTACTGCTTTTCTATGCGCCTCGCTCACGTTTACTGTATCGTATTTTAAGAAATGTTCCACTGTGCCCGCTTGATGGGCGCTTCCTGCTTGCCAGTGTGCAGTTTTATGACTTGTTTCCGTTTCCGGCTGACGCTGTTTGCGAGGCTGTTTATAATGTTGTTTACCCAGCGCCGCCTCCACTGCCGCTCCTCTGCTGCTCCTCTGCCGCTCCTCTGCTGCTCCTCTGTCGCTCCACTGTATCGGCTGGCAGTCGGACGGAATTGCCGTTACGTGCATGCTCATTTCAGACATTCGTCTCGGGACGATGTGGGCGCCCACACGGGCAACTTATTAACAGCATAATAACAATGGCAATGGCAAACAACTTGTGCCACGTCCCACACACACACACACGGACACTCAAGGCACACACACACATGGACTTCAGCTCACCCACACACACACACAACCACAGCCATATTGCAATTTGTTATACAAACACTTCGGACGCCTTCGCACCTCGACCACAATCTGCTCTCCATTCCTCCTTCGATGCCCGATCCCGATCTGCCGCAGACTCCGCCGGCTTGGAGCACATCTGTTGCATGGCATCAAGTTGCAGCGCCTCGTAAATTTATAAATGTCAACGCTGGCCCCACTAGATGGCCTGTCAGGCCAATTTATGGCCAACATTATGTCAAGGTGCAGCGCCCATTGCACACTGCACATTCCACATGGGCAGAGGCAGGGGCAGATCTCTGGCAAGCTAAGCTGTTGCCCGCCTCGACATCCGTATCCGTGTCCACCCACTGATTTATATTCGCATCCGAGCTGGAATCCATCTCTGAATCCTGTTGCTGCCTCGGCATATGCCAATTCAATTTGTTTGCCAATTTTCAATTTTTGCCTGTCAATTTGCCGACGCGCCACGCCCCTCTGCTTGAGACTCCCACAGCAGCAGCAAATCTCCAAGCTTGACGGCTTATGACGGCTGTCATTCGTCCATTTTGGCCAAATGCGAAGCGAATGAGGCAACAAAGAGAGAGAGAGAGAGGGAGAGAGGAAGAAAGAGAGCGCAGAGCGCAGGCGGCACATCTTGCGCCTTTCCCAGGCAGCTGAGGCAGAGGCGGCCCCGAAATGTATGCTATGTTATTTTGAGCAATGCAATAACACACACAAACACACACGCACACACACACGCACACACACACGCACACACACACGCACACACACACACACATATATAACTGCGAAATATTTGTTGAGATTCCACAGTGCGACACGGCAGTCAGCGAACCGTCTAAGACAAACACAGAGCACAGCCCAGACATCGCCCGCTGCGCTGCTTCCTTGTCAGCTAACCCTGCCCCTGCCCTGCCCCTCCCCCCATCCCTTCCCCCTTCCTACTTGCCCACTGACCATGGTCTCATTCAAAGCGCTGACAGCGAGCAAATTAATTATTAATTGGATTTTTTTGTGTGTTTGTGTTTGTGTTTTTTTCGCGCTACTTTTGTAGCGTGTTGCGACTTACTGGACGCGGCCAGCAAAAAACAACTGCAGCTTCAATTAATTAGGATTTTCTGAGGCCAGTACGCTGCTGCCTCGCACACAGTTCCCAGTACGCAGTTCACCGCAGTCGACAATGCAAATTGTCGCAACTATTTAGGGACAAAGCGCAATCTGCTGCTGCAGGTGGCTGTGCCGCAGGTAATGAGCAAATTTTCAAGCCACTCATGCGCACCGCTTTCCCGACTTTTCCCCAGTTTTCCCCAGTGGCACAAAGAAAAAGTCTAGCCTGAAAAGAAACTTTCCACTGTGACAGGGACCAGAGACCTCGAGAAAAGTAGCGCAAAAAGAGGCAGACATGACTATGAAATGCGCATCAGCGTCTGAAGAGTAGAATTTAGCATAAGAACATCTAGTACTATGGTATGGGTGGAAAAACAAGTCACAGCAGCTGCGGTTGAGTAGGGTACTTCAGGTTCCAATTTGGAAAATCTTTAGAAACCTATTACAACATCTATTTATCATTCTTAATAATTGTACTGCCACAATAAAATGCTAAAACTTAAATACTTTCTTAAATATCGATTTTCCTAAAAAGTGGGCGTGGCATCCAATATTTGAATGAAATTCCAAATGCATATAATATACAATAACCTGCATGCAAAATTTGCTGTCGATAGCTTTTATTATAGCCAAGATCTGTGCGTTCAAACAGACAGGCTAAAGAACATGACAATTTTTTTTTTATAATAATAATTATTTATATTAAATATCTATTATTATTATTTTTTTTATTTTCTTTTATTTATAATAAAAATCTAAAAGTACTGCAAAGAACTGAGGCTTATGAAAAAATATAAAAACAATAAAAGACTCGGCTAGTTATAAATGAGAGGAGTATTATGAAAGATCTCAAACAAACCTAAGTAAGCTTAATATACAAGACTCAGTGTGTAGCTGAGATTGTATTCCTTTGTAATGTCAAGCTAAATTATGGTTTCAAAATTCAAATGGAATTGCATCAGACTCTGGCTACATTATTATTATCGTGAGCTCATTATAACTATGCCATTCCTTTATCAATCTGAAGAGTTGATGCTGCCTAAGCGGGCGGAATGCAATTTCCCCATGACAAGAAGCTTTCAACTGAAATGAAATGAAATCAAATGCCAACAGACTTGACGTAGTTGGTGTAGTACCTGCTGAAATTGTTCCCCCTTAAATTCCAGGTAAGGGTACGATAGTTGTTGTCCTAGTAAACTGAATGAAAACATGTTTGCGTTTTATTTGATGGTTAAACTTTTTCATTTTCACCTTTAATATGGCAGGGGGATGGTCTGGGTTAAACTTGACTTTTCGAAAGATATGAAAGAGAACTTTGCTCATCATGTGCGAAATGAGAATCAGCAAAAAGGGGGAGGCCTATACATACATATGTGTGTGTGTGTGTGTAGTCCCGAATAATTTTACTGTCTGCATGCTGATCATCTTTCCACTTAAGCTCTGACGCGCCTTGAAAAGCGAAAACTGGAAAACTGCTCGTCAGAATACATTAGCCGCAGGAGTATGATGAGAGTTCTCTATAAGCAAACAGGCACAAATACTAGTGCAAACTGACTATCTCCCACACACAGATATACACACATACAAGCTCACATACTTTGCATTTAAACTTGTTTTCCTTGAAATATTTTGAATTTGCTTAAAGTTCTTTCCTGAACTATACCCAGTAGCAGAGTAGCAGGGGGAACTGGGGCTAACTCTGGGTAAAAATGGAAACTAGTTTGCAGGCAAAGTCTGCCCGGATAATCTCGTTGTCGCATTATCAAAGTGTTATCAAATGGCGCTTGGCATGGACTGCATAATGTAGGGTATCTCGCAGTCATGTGTGCTGCTACTTGATTTTAATAAGAGTTAACCAACCGAAAACACTCGCAGAGTCTCCGACACACTCACTTAGTAGCAGACACAGTTCGCCCAGACGCCTCATCCTCCACCCCGCCTCATCCTGTCCCTAGTTGCACATACCCCTCCTCCCCGCACGCGGACCATGCTTCATAAAACATTTTCTACATTTGTTTTTCGCCATCGCCGCCCCCTTTCGCCTTTCCCCTTCCCCTTCCCCTACTGTGCTCCGACTCCGCAATTTTTGCCAGGTGAATAAGCCCGCTGTGTGGCAGCATCTGAACCGTTTAAGGACTCGCCAAGTGCGCCTTATCGCGCTTGTCACTCGGAAAACTGCGCATTATATTATGAACTATGTATATAGTATATCATATCTCTGACAACCACACTCTGCATACTTTCCAGCGAGAATCATGAAGAATTCATTAGCTCAGAATAGATATGAATTTATAAACTATTCTTGATTAAATTCGATTTATTATTTTCTTTCTTATGTATATTAAATTTCATAAACTAAATGGGGCCACAGCGTATTAATATTAAATTTCAAAAATTCGAATTATAATTTTTTCTTGTGTATATTCAATTTCATAAACTAAAGGAAACCACAGCGTATTAATATTATATTTAATGTAGTGGAAATATTATTTTATTTCTTATATTATATATATTGAATTTCATAAACCTAATAGGACCATAGCGTATTAATATTATATTTGATATATTCGAAATATTATTTTCTTTTGTATGTATTATATATTAAATTTCATCAACTAAATGGGGCCACAGCGTATTCAAATTATATTTTATATACTTCATTATTTCGGGGAATCCTTCAATCCATGAAAAAAACGAACATAAAATCAGATTGAAATTTAAATAAGCGTATCTGACCTTATAAACGTATCTACCCCTCTTTCTACCACATACAATCCACACATCAAAGAACGAGCAACAATTTTGATTGTGTTCTTTGAATTCTGCCCAACAAATTGTAAACTATTTCAACTACATAAACTCAAAGTGTGATTAGATTAGCTGAAGCAGAAGTTATTCAGGAAACTTTTTTCAAAGCTTGTCTCGAGGAATGTGTGGAATATGGGAGTCTATGTGTGAGATATGTTTGAATGTGGTGTGAGTGTTTCTGGGAATTTGATTAAAAGTAGAGTGCGTCGCTCTTCAGCCTTACAGATTACAACAATCCACAATCGCACCTTTGATTTAATTAAAAACCTAATTTAAAGTTTAAGTTTCTTTTTACACTTTTTATGGATTTTTAAAGGTTAATGATAGATATGCATACGTTGGTCATGGTTATAAGGTAGCATAAATAAAATTTACCAGAATCTAGATGAAAGATTGTATTTCTTTGCTTTCATATTTTGAAGCAGAAAGTTGAAAGTTAAAAACTTTGCTTTATATTCATAAATAACTGATTTGCGTGGGCAGTGGGCGTGGCTTCCACATTACAAAATACAATTTGGTAGCAATTTGTTATCTCTACCTATTATGAGATCAAGTGTAGTATTTGCTGCTAAGAATAATGTGAATAACATGCTAACAAAAGGCTTCTCAAAACTGGACGTAGGGTATCCTTAAGTCGGCCTCGTTCGACTAAACTTTTCATTACTTGTTAACTCTTAGACCTTAGCTCATGTAACGAATATTATTAATGTGAAAATCTTTGTATAAACAATGTAGTTCTGAAAATTCGAAGACATCATGAAACACACCTATTTTTCTGGCCATCAGTGTATAGAGAATCAGATATTATTGTTTTTTATTTTGGAATAAAGACGTTTTTATTATATTTTTATTTTATTATTATTTTACTTATTTTATTTTAATGAAGCTGCTTTCGCAGAGGTAAAAAGAAGAAGTTCAAGCAAAAAGCAAATACATTGTCCTAGTAAACTCGTTCCTTCTTCCCATAAATATAGTACGTATACATATGCTTTATGGCATCAGCCATCCCCCGTAGCCCCCGAAAAAAACGCCCATTTGCGCTCGGAATAACGAACGTGTTTACAAGAATATTTAATAAATGTGCCGCAGTTTCCATAAAATTCGAGCTGGCAAATAGTAATGTTGGGTTCGAAACATCGAAACATTCCCCTCAGGCAGTTCGAGGGCATTAAAAATTGTTGCAGATAAAACGTTTTGCAGTTTACGATTCGCATTCTACAATCTACATTTTACGTTTCACGTTTATCCCATTTATTACTACATGTTCGATGGCAAATAAAAAGAAAACTGTCATTTGCATACAGCGTAAACAGCAGAGCGAAATCAGTGCCCCAGGCGAGGGACAGAGAGGAGAGATAGAGAGAGAGAGAGGCAGATCGGAAACAAGTGAAGCTTTTAATTTCTGTAAAACCGAAGGCAAACCTATTGGCTAACCCACTGTGAATGTTTTACAATATTCTATTACTCTGCTTAATTTGTAGGTTAGTTTTGGGTCAATTGAGCGTTTCAGGCTTACAAGCAATTAAATCCGGAAATCAGAGGCAATATTAGATATGCCAGCAGGCTCCGTTACTAACTATTATACATGATATTCATAATTGAAATTCGTGCTGCTGCCTATGGGATGTGCTACTCTGGTTGCCACGCCCACAGCCACAGTGGGGCACAATGCAGAGAGAGTAATTCGATCCAAGGCACGAAAATCGAACTGTTGGTGGATCAGTGTAGGTGTCGGCTGTGTAGGTGTAGGTATTGGGTGTGTGAGTGAGTGTGTGTGTGTGCCTGTGTGTGTGTGTGTTGTTATTGTTATCGCAGTGCGCTTTGTTTATAGCCTGATTGACCTGATTAACAATGTGGCAAACAACGTGCGCATTGTGCTATATTCACGACCAGAGAGCTTTTGCTTGTTTTCCTGTTCCCGCACACACACACACACTCGCACACGGGGTGTAGCTCCCCACTGGGGGTCACCTGGACATCGGGGGATTCGAGTGTGACTAATGAGAACGACAGGCGCAACGCAGCTGCGAAAGTCGACCAAATTAATGCAATGCGTAGCTGAAAAGTGCAGGGTTGCCTGGGCAGGGTTGCCAGACCTCAATGGGAGCCCTCCAGGTGCGTGCGTGCGTGGAACGTGTCTCTCTGGGAGAGTGTGTGTGTGTTTGTGTGTGTGTGTGTGTGTGTCACATGCCACAAAAGGCATACAAATGAGCTGCCATTTTTAAAGGTGAAAGCTTTCGCCTTATGGCAATTTAAACTTATGTATACCATATATGGTATATCAGACACAGATTTTCAATGCTACAAGAGGTTAACCCCGGGGGGATGGAGGGTAGAGGGGCAGGCTAGGCATGGCAGCTCTCAAAGGCGACACCTCGGCGACGTAGCGGGACAAAGTCGCACAGTGCCAGGCGCGTTTCTAGTTCCAGTTTCGGGCACACCCCCCATCCTTCCCCAACCGCTATGTGACCATGTGTGACGCCTTTGACCTTCAGCTGGGATGCTGGTGAAATATGAGTAGGCGGTGCCTCTCATGTCGACGGTATTCGTCGAGTCAGTGCCGACCGAGTCCAAAGTGAATTTCATCCAAAAACTTGACTAACGCATGCCTCCAACAGCTGGTCAAGTGGCACTTTGACGACCCACTACCTCCTCTTCCTCCTCCCCAGAGAACCGACTGTACCAACCGTAGCAACCGAACCGTCTGAAGCGACTCAACCGCTTTGGCACTCAATTTGTTTTCCAATTTATTGCGAGAGAGAGAGAGAGCCAAAAGTTTTCTACACATCATTGCTAAAGTTTTGGCTTGGCTCCCCATCCCACCTCGGTTGATTCCTTCTTGAGTCTATCCATCCATCCATCCATCCATCCATCTATCCATCCCTCGTGACAACAACAATTACAAGCTTCTTTTGAATAGATTGACTTGCCACGCCCCTCAAATAGAATTTCTTTTGGCTTTTGCTCTTCTGCTCTAACGCTTTTTCATCCTCTTCTCTCCTCCTTTTCTTCTTCTTCCTGGTTCTTTCATTACCTTGTAAACACACATCCTGCAGGTTGGTGTAGGGTACACGGTGTAGGGTGCTTGCCAACCTGAAAGGTTCAACACAATCACAAGCAATGAAATTAATGCGAGTTTTCGTCGCATTTTTACTTTGCCCCAAACTTTTCGACTGGCGACTTTCAGTTTTCCCTTTTAGCCAGCTGAGAAATGCAAGTCAAGTTTGGCTTAAAAGCCAAGAAACATCAACAACAACAACAGTAAACAAACAAACAAACAAACTTACCTGACTGCATTTCACATACACACACACACACACACAACACTTTAGCCATGATAGATGTCAAGGCCAGCTGCCACTCCCATTTCTTGTTACCGAACATTTCTCAGCTTCCTTCCATCTGCAAGTTTTGTGTGTGGACAAATATCAAGCACTGTTTGGGTCACTTCCTTATCACCTCCTTCCCTCCTTCCTTCCCCGCCTCCCCTAGCAACCCCTTTGAAATTTCATTTCATTTCGTGCATAAACACATTTACTATATAGTATACTCCGAGTTCCGAGTCCACTTCAATCGCATTGAATAAACACATGCATAAGTTAATTATATTTATGCTTACAATGCACATTCTGTTGGCTCAGGGCAGACTTAAGCCGATTTGAACAAACGATTAGCTGCTGATAAATACTTGATACTGTGTAAACCCTTCGAAGGTAAACTATACTTAAAGTGAATTGATTACTATAATCGATATGGGAGAGTATTACTACTATACTGTCAACAGAAACTATAGATAATATGTAGAAGAAGAGACTTTGCTTCTACAAAGTCTTAATCAGCTTTAAAAGGCAAGATGTCTGTATGAACACTTAGATCTCAGAGATCATAAGAACTACAGTCATGAAATTTAGTAACAATATGTTTTAGTACTGTACGCTGTTGAAGCTTGTATTGGATTTTTGCCACGCCCCTAACTACATTCGTGAAACGAAAAAAATTAAATAACAAACTAAATTTTAAAACTAGAGTATACATTTTAAGTGTGTACAATAATTATCCCTACACAAATTATATCTGTCAGCTTAGTTACAATCGGATGATAAAAGCAGTATTTATTTATAATATATATTAAATAGTATTTATTATATATAGTAGTCTATTCAAAAGTATGTAATAGAAATTGAATGACATATAAATTAGCGGGTATATCACAGTCGTTCTTACTTGAATATTGTCTTCCTATTACTTTGCAAATTGCTTTTGAATAATAAACAAATGTATAGGGTATTTTTGAAATAATTTATGGGGCGAACAGGTAAGTTTTTATTTTTAATTTTATTTTATTTTATATTTTATTTTTTATTTTATTTTTTATTTTATTTTTATTTTATTTTTTATTTTTTATTTTTTATTTTATTTTTTTTTATTTTTTATTATATTTTATTTTATTTTTTATTTTATTTTATTTATTTAAGTCGACTGTAAAATTAAAATTTGTTTTAAAAAATTAAAAAAAATAAAATAAGAAAAATTGAAAACTTCAATTTGAATTTGGTGAAAAAAAGGGGAAAAATTAATTCAGAATATATATTTTTAAATTTAAATTAAAAGCAGTAATACCATAGTCGTAGTAGTTTTTCTACAGATTTTTCAGAGCAGGCTAGGTTATTAATTATCGTATGTCAAATAACTTTTCAGATTCCAACGCATTTCTCCAACTCCAACTCTCTCGCCACACAACTTGCTAATAGAAAATGTTTCCGCAGAGGCGTAACTAATTTCAGTTGGTTGCAAATCAAATATAAAGCATCGCTAGCTGTCACCATATCGCAGATCTGAGTGATTTATAGAGAAACACAACTTCCAGCAATCTACCCCGCACACTACACACATTTTCCATTTGTGCCGACCCGAAGGAAACTCATGTCTCGCTTTTCAGTTCGAGGTCCCCTGCGCAAGGACATGGAAGAAATAAAGAAAGCGGCTTAAGTAGAACAATTTGCGTGCAGCTTTTGTTGTTTCGATTTCAAAAAAAGATGAATATTTAATGGCTCGACATACATGAACGAGTGTATTCACAATTTCTGACAGCCCTCAAGTCGACGGGAGTGTGCCATATTCCGCCAATTAGCAGACAATGAGTGAGGGGGGAAGGGGAAAGTAATACCACACATATCATGACTCTGATGGGGATTTTCACATTTTTGTATTGTGCTGGGAAGACATTTTAATTTGTTGTTTTACAATATGCTGGATATCTTCATTCCACACACATTGCCAATGAAATTGGAAGCCCCTGCGGCATCTGGGAGTCCATGTGGGGCCTGAGGGTCTATCCGTTTGTCGGGCCATAACTTGCCCTGTCAATAAAAACAATGGAAACCAATTTCTTATATAATTTCACAATTTCGGGTGCAAAAAAAAAAGAAGAAAGAAAGAAAGAAAGAAAAAAAGTTGAGTCGAAACGGAATCAAAATCGAAACGAAGAAAAACGCATATAACGCGCACATAAACAATAACGAATAAGGGAAGAAAAAAAAAGACACACTCTATGAGGTGGGGAAGGGGGGAGTGAAAAACGGTTGAAGTTTGTTGTGTGTTATACCCTGTAAGCAACTGGTGGGAGTCTCAATTTAAAATCTGTCAATCATTCAAGTCTCTCAAAATATTTCCGTAGAGATTTCTTCTGTCTGTTATACGTCGCACTGTCATACGTATAACACGCGAGCTACTTAGCATATTAACGTGCGAGAAAGAGCATTCCCCTAGTCGGCGTGATGGTTAGAGGGCAACTTGCCAGTCGAGCAGTCTCCATCGTTTTGGGCCACTGCTGCTTCCTGGTCCCCATATTTTCCGGCAGATGAAACTTTGTCTCTGCCATTTTTTATTGTTATCTCAAAATTTGAAATGATTTTTATTGATAATACAGACACGAGCGGCGCAACTGAATGGGCATTTCATGGCCGAGAGGGGAGGAACCGAAGCTGGGACTGATTCCGAGTCCATAAAAACGCAGTTATGGCTAACAGGGAGGGGAGGGGGGGAGGGAACTGGGGGAAGCAACTGCCCGACACTAAATCAAAAGCAACGACCCAAGGCATCCTCAGCTCACACACACACACATACAAAGGGAAGATATTGTCTTGGGGAACTGTGAACTGTGCTACACACTCACACTCACACTCACACACAGATATTTGCATGCCGATACGAATACTGTTCGAATGAGTTATGATCCGTTTGTCTTGACATTTTTGAGTACCCACTGCATAAGGCTATAAATTCTAAAATAGACAAAGGTGATTAGACTTGGCTTGCTCTGGGCCTATGCAGAGTGAGTTCCTACGAAGTGGGATGAAAACTACGAGAGCGATGAGAGGGTTCTTTTTGAGCAAACCTTCCCCCACTTCTGTATAGTAGTAGCTATACTCATATAGAGTCTGGTCCTCCCACTCCACACTCCATGGAGACAATTCGCAGTTATAAAGCAACAGATGTATTAAAATCCTAAGTCCTATAAAAGTGCTCTTAAATCGCCTTCACACAAATAAAACTCTTACAAAATTGGCATATATATGTACGTAATTCCTTTGATAAACTACGGAACTAATCGGCTCTATTGAGTTTTGTTTGCGTATTATATTTTCCCTTAGAAAGAAAGCAGGAGGAGGGTGAGCCGATTGTTGAATTGCGCAATCCTGGATCAGACATAATGATTAAATTTCAATTTAATTAATGCATAAATATTGCCTGTTTGAGTGCACAAACAAACAAGATGTCAATCCCCAACGGAATGTTAATAATACGCTATCAAATGCACACATTGTGGTTGCGGACCCGGTACAGGGTAGTCCAGTTAGCCAATTATGGTTAGACAACTCTGAAAACGATAACAAATAAAAAGCGCAGTTAATTTCATTGTTTAATTGGGAAATTGAAAAACTGTCAATCTAAATGCAAATTAAGCAAATACGACAACAATTAGTGATGGCAGAATACTTTATCTGATATCGTTCATCGTGCTGTTGCCTTTTGATAATCCCAAGTAATTCGAAGTTGCAAGTTTTCCTTTGTTAGGGTGTCGATGTTGTGCTTTTTCTCTCGTGTCCGGCCACATTCTAATTGGCCCTCAATGCCGAACACTTTCTCCTTCCTGCCCGCTGAACTTGTTGAACTGCAACCGGACGAAGAGCAAACCTGAACTAACCATATTTTATGGCACAACTTGCTCCTGGCCGAGCTCTGGCCTGGACGGGTCTTGTCTAGCGAATCAGCCGGAAGTTTGTTTAACTTTTGCTCTCCCGCTCTCTCTCTCTTTCTTTCTCCTGCTCTGAATTTTGTTTATTTATTAAGCCGAGAACCGCATTCACAGCAGATATGTCTGCTGCCAGGCAGAGGATGTTGCAGGATACAGTTGTGGTCCGAGATTCATCCCAGTGCGAGACCTCGACCCGTTGAGCCACAGCCGTAGCAAGTGAAGCTGCTCCCTAGGCTGCTCCTACTGCTCCTCCTGCTCCTCCTTCTGCTCCTCCTGCTCCTCCTGTTTAGGTTGTTGTTACACGCAAATTGCCCGTGGCAACTGGCAACCACTCGAAGAGTCGAAGCTGGCCGAGATTGAAGCCAGGTGAATGTTAAGTTGAGAGTTTGCGGTTGAATTTCTTGTAACTTGCAACGCGCAACTTGCAACTCAGTACGAGGCTCAAATTCGCACTGTGCTGCACTGAGAAAAATAGTTGGGGCCATTGGGTCACGTTGAGAATGAATCAAGTTGAGTACTCTCACTACTTCAACGAATTGTTTGTGTATACCTAAGGTTAGGAAAATAAGGATATTTATTTATTTATTTAACGTCAACTTAGAGCAGTCGACTGAAAGATATTAAAAAAGAAAATCACAAATATAAATTAAATTAAAAATTAATGTATAATTAAGTAAGAATATTAAAATTATTTTTTTTTTAATTTATAATTATTAAAGTTATTAGACTTTATGTTTTTAAAATTTTTAAAATTATTTTATCATTTAATTATCATTTAATTATAATAGCAAGCAAAAGCAGGCAACTCTGGCATATTCTGTGCTGTTTGTCTGTATGAAAGCCAATATCTTAGAGACTATAATATGTAGGGCAACCAAATTTGGTAACGACCTGTTTTAATACTGGACAAAGGTGTAGCTTATTTTGTAATTTAGCCACGCCCCTAAACGCCTGCATAAATAAAAAATAAATGAATTGCAAGCGTTATATTAAGGTTAATGAATTCATATTTGGTGTGTCTAGAAATTACCCCAACTCCAATGATATCTGTAAATTTGCTTGCGATCGGAGTATGTATAAACAAAGATATTAATATAAGCCTGTAAGCTTAGTAGCTGGAATTATCCCACCTAGAATCCCAGTGTACTGTTCGCCGTGTAATACCTGCTTGTTTTTCAAACTGATTATATGGCATCATTGTGTGTGTGCCCAAGGCACCAGGATGGGGCTGGCATCCGATTGGCCATCCGGAGGCCACAATCCTTCATCCAGTTGAGAATGAATCTCTGTCCATTCGTAATTTGATGTCTAATGAAATGAAATGCAATTAGCACCTGCACTCTGAATATATCTCCATCCGTAGCTGTTGGTATACCCTGCATCTATACCTATATCTGTATCTCTATCTGCATCTGCATCTGCATATGTATTTGTATCTGCATCTATTTCCTATCATAGCTGTGCCGCAATCAGGGTATGTATCTGTATCTGTATTTGTTGCTGTTGCTGTCGCAGTCTGTCCGAATGCAAACTACGCCGTACTGCAATCACCTCGCAGCAACAGGAGCAGCAGCAACAGCAACATGCAACAGCAACAGCAGCAACAGGATCTGCAACTGAAATGAGAATCCTGCATTAGCATTAGTCGCCGCAAGCAGTGCCCACACGCAGCTCCATTCATGCAATTTACAATTCTATGTGGGGCCACTTTGCGACAGGAGCTGGCAATCTCTCTCAGTTCACCATCCACCCCTGCCCCTGCTCCTGCCCCTGACCCTGTCCCCGTCTCCTTTGTGATGTCGTGCAACAATTGAAAATGGGTGAAAAAAACCAAAGAGAAGAGGAAAACTCTCACACGCACGTATATTTTGTGTGCGTGTCACACGACTCGGGTGAACCTTAAATCTGTGTCCAGCCACACCGCCAGCTTAATGGGTCAGTGTCATCCTTTGGCCCCCGATTTATTTAAGGACCCATTTCGAGTGTATATTAAAGCCGGAAACCATCACTCCCCACTCTCCAAAGCCTCAACGGGTTCAATTTTACGTTTTTCATTTTTGGGGTAAACGAATTAAAAAATTCATTAAACAAAAGAAGATTTCGACAGAAGAGGACAAAGCACAGAGTTGGCCAAGTTAAGAGGCATTCTTTTGGAAACCGAAATGAAAATATGTATTTTAAATAGGATAAACAAAGCGAAGCAACCCGAGAGGCTGAGTATGTGTCAGAGGGTCCCCTTCATTACCCATATAAGCAGGATGCCATTGAATAATTTATACAGATTTTTCATTCAATCTTTGGCAGTAGGGTATTCTATTTTAGGATTACTGTTATAAATAGAAATATATATGCATGTATATTATAATCATGTTTGGGTTTCTGATTTTGAAGTTAAATTATAGAAGAATTTGCATCAATAAGAGTTCGCATGGTCTTTAAGACTCAATTGATGGATAGATGGATGGATGGATAGATAGTTGGATTGTTGGATAGTTATATAAATAGAAAGATATATAAAAATATAGATGGATGATAGATAGATATATGGAAAGATACATATATAGATAGATAGATAGATAGATAGATAGATAGATAGATAGATAGATAGATAGATAAATAGATAGATAGATAGATAGATAGATAGATAGATAGATAGATAGATAGATAGATAGATAGAAAGATAGATAGATATATGAATAATTAGATAGATAGATAAATATATACGCGTATATATATACATATATATATTATGATAGATTAATATATATATAAATATATACAGATGATAGATACATATTATAGATAGATATATAAATAGATAGATAGAAAGATATAAAGCTATTAGTAAGATAGATAGATGGATAATTCGATAGATAGATAAATAGTTCGATGGATAGATAGATAGTAAAATATATAGATGGTTAGATGGATAGATTGAAAAATGGAAAGATAGATGGTTAGATGGAATGATGAATAAATAATAAAATAGTCATACGGTTATATAGTTCCTCAGCCTAGAAGGAGTCAGTACTTGCGATCGAAGCATTATAGCACATTATAATTGCATCCATAGCGTATTCAAGTGTCGACTTGGCAATTTGGATGGCGTCGGTTTTCCTTCTGGGGTTATGCGATAAGTTAAAACGATGCCAAATTATTCCACTTCTATTTCTTTTGGGGCCAACAAGTCACCCGAGCGTCACATTTTTGCACTCTTTGGCGACTAGGGATTACCAGAAATGAAAGAGAAGAGGAGAAGGAGAGAGAGAGAGAGAGAGAAAGAGAGGAAGAAAAGGAAGGAGAGAGCCAGCAAAATAAATATATTAAAATCGCGAGAGGCGTGCGCGTGATATAAAAAACAATTACTGGAATTTAATTTGGTTTAGAATTTCCTGAATATTTTCCCGGGTCGCTTTTAACCATTTCCGAACCCAGAGGTTGGGTTCATGTTGGGTCGCAGCTGCCAGTTGCCTTTTGGGATTGCGCTTATTATGTTATGCTGTTGAATAGGTATATTTAGACGCATAGACGGTGTCACAGTCCAATTTCCCTATATACACAATATATACATTTATTTCAGTATCTGTATCTATATGTATATTTTTAGCATTTCCATAAAATTTGCATTTTTATTTGCGGACGAACCCATTGAACTATGGTCAGATGCGGCAATGCGGCAGAGCTAAATTTAATTTTGTTAATGAGCTTCGCTTGTTTAACAACGGGTTGCCACACGACACCCGTGGCCGTGTGCCGCCAGGCGACTAACCAGACCACACCAGACCAGACCAGACCGGAGCAGAGCCAACAACAAACCATGCCAACAACAGCGAGTATGGACTTGCTAACCCGACTGCCGTATACCCTGGGCAGCAAGTGTATCTGCTGACGTGATTACCATCGATACAATTAATATAAATACAATTAAAAAAAATAGTTAAAATTAATTAATTAATTAATTAAATTAATTTAAATAAAATTGAACCAGCGAAGTCCTGGCATATCTGTCCGTCTGTCTTTCTGTCAGTCTGTCTGTATGAGCGTGTTTTGCTCAGCTATTAAAAAAGCTAGATACTTTAAACTTGGCACAAAGGTTCCTATTTACTTTAAGAAATTAATGTTAATTTCAAATTTTAGATGCCATGCCCATAAATCAGTATAGAAATTCAATTTACGTTTATTAAGGAAAGTATTAAGGTCTCAACTTTCTGCTTCGGCATACACATAGATACCATGCAATGCAATATGATAGTGGATAGATCCTATGATTTTCCATCGATACTATTGATCATATTGTATTTGAAAGGAAAACTAATTTTTAGATTTTTATAATAGTTTCCCAACTTAAGAGTTTAATGTGCATTTTTTGAAAGCTAAGCTGAAAAATCTGTAAAAACAAGCTAAAAAGGAACTAACAAGGAATATTGACTGGGGAAGATTCCTTTGCTACACTAACATAGATACTTATAATAAATCGACAGAAAATCTGTTGAGTAAATTTTTGTCAGCTTGCACACACTGGGTACACCCCGCTTGTGTCGCTTGCCATGGCACAGGGTATACGGGCAAACAATAACAGCGACTGAAACACTTTAAACACAGAAGCGGCCAAATTGCGCGCACCCGATCTGACTTTAACCAATCCACTAACCCATTTCACAGTTAGCCACACTCACACACACACACACACACACACACAGACACACACATCCGTTGGCCTGCTGTTTGCCACTCTTTTCAGCATGTGTGTGATTGTTTAGCTATCTGTGTCTATGTGTGTGTGTGTGTGTGTGTGCCTGCTCCCGCTGTGTGGAATGCAAAGTGAATTGGGATATCGGAAACGGAAATGGCTTTTGACGTTGTGCAAAGCAGCTAATTTTTTGTTTTTGCCGCTAAGTCAACACACACACAGACAGGTTCGTGCTTGTCTGCCTGACTGGCTCCAGCAGTCGAGCTGGCCAGGCTAGCAAGCCTGGCCCAAATGGGGTACTACGTGGGTAACTGGTAACTGGCATTGGCAAAACGATTTCGGCCACGATTAATTGCGCCCACTTAGTCGGCCAGGGCAGTCGCGTAGGACCAGGGTCAGGATGAGGGGCGGGGAGTCCTCGGACAATTGAAAGTGGAGGCGAGTTGGGGGTGGGGAAAGGTGCCCTTCAGACACTCAGACGAGGCAAGTTGGGCACGGTTGCTCGACTTGATTACGGTGCAAGGCAGAGCGCGGCTGGTGGGCAGGAGGGCAGCACGCTTAGATGGACGGCATATGAATGAAGTCAACGAGTGGACTGGTGGGCTGAGATCTTGGTCTAGGTATCATTATCATTAACGTTGTCCTGTCCCGGCTTCAAATGGGCCACATTTGTTATGCCTCGGGGCAAGGCAACAAACGGACAAAACGAATCCGAAACCGAAGCCGAAACTGAAACAGAAACCCGGCATAAATTAACATTTTAATGAAGCGCCGCATCCCTGCAGCTGGGAAAGGGGAGGAGATGGTAGGGGCAGGGGGCTCCCCTGTTGACCCGCCCCTGGCGACGACTTTTGCTAACCTAAATTAAGTTCCAAGCTAAAAAAAAAAACCTTTTCCTTTCCGACGTTAATAAAATTGTGTTTAGCTTGAAAATAGCTACAGCCAAATAAAGCTATTAACGCACCGATTACGCATTGAACAAGAAGTAATATCATCCACATTGTTTCACCTTTGCAGCCGCCTCCGTTGCCGTCTCCTCGTGGACCCTGGTGGCGATCTCCTGCGAGCGCTACTACGCCATCTGTCATCCGCTCCGCTCGCGCACCTGGCAGACGATCAACCACGCCAACAAGATCATCGCCTTCATCTGGCTGGGCAGCCTGCTCTGCATGACGCCCATAGCGATCTTTAGCCAGCTGATGCCCACCAGTCGCCAAGGTAGGTAGCCCCCCTCAGACACCCTGTGACACCCTGTGACACCCTCTGACACCCTGTGCATCCCTCTTGCAGGCCTGCGCAAGTGCCGCGAGCAGTGGCCCGTCGGTTCGCTGGGCTACGAGCGTGCCTACAATCTGTTCCTGGCCGTCGCCCTGCTGGTGCTGCCCCTGATGGCACTCAGCTTCGCGTATCTCTTCATCACGCGCACCCTGTATGTGAGTATGCGCAACGAGCGCGCCATGAACTTCGGCAGCAGCGGCCCCGACGTCGGCCTCACAACCACCACCACCGGCACCGGCAGCAGCGGCAACAACAACAGCTGCCACAACACCATGATGCGGCGATCCTACGGCAATCCCAACCAGATGCTGCGCATGCATCTCCGACAGCCCAGCGACAACATGACCGCCATCGATAGCGCCGCCCAGCTGAACATGCAGCATCAACAGTTTGCCGCTCCACAGTACTACTACGGTGAGTTGCAGCCCTGAGATCTGAGTGGGAGATCTGAGTGGGAGATCTAAGTGGGAGATCTAAGTGGCAGCCCTGTGTGGCAGCCCTAAGTGGATGATTTGAGTAGCAGCCTTGAGTTGGAACCCAGAGTGGGAGATCTGAGTTGTAAGTTGCAGCCCTGAGTTGCAGCCCTGAGTTAAAGCCCTGAGTTAAAGCCCTGAGTTGCAGCCCTGAGAGGGAGATCTGAGTGGCAGCCCTGAGTTGCAACCCTGAATGCCAGCCCTAAGTTGTAGCCCTGAGTGGAAGATCTGATTTGTAAACCTGAGTTGCAGCCCTGAGTGGCACCTCCAAGTTAAAGCTCTGAGTTGCAGCCCTGAGCGGCAGCCTTGAGTGGCAGCCCTGTGTTGGAAACCTAAGCTGCAGCCCTATGTGGCAGCCCCAAATTGCAATCCTGATTAGGTAGACTGCACGGCGCCCCCTTCAAGTCTTATAGCTCCGCTTCACTCTCGTCGACAACGGCAATCATTAAAAATAACGAAAGCTACAGTCAAGCAAGCCCAACAGTGAAATACCCTTCGCGTAGCAGCGCTGCTCGGAACCGTGTAAAACGTTTACTTAATTAACTTATTATATGATAATAATAATTATATAATACTTCTTTAGAACTCGATGGGTTTGCAGTTTAAAAGAGAGTTGCATAAATTAGACGACTCTGCTTTTAATGCAACAGAGTGTTTAAGTAATGCCTTCATACTCTGATTTTCAAGGGCGGTGGGCGTGACCCTTACTATTTAAAAATAAGCTGCACATATATAAGAAGCCTCAAGCCGAATCTGCTGTCCCTAACTCTTTTTATAACTGAGATCTATGAGTTCAAACAAACGAATATCCGTAGAGCGTAAATATAGACAGACATCATTCAATCATTTCAAATCTTTTACTTTTCGAATGTTAATCAGGAATATATACAACTTATAAGCTCAACCAATCCTTCTTCTGTCTGTAAAACACATTTGCACCAAATGAATATACCCTTTTCGAGAACATTTTCACAGTGCGAAGGGTATTCGAATGGAATTTCGTATGGATTCATGTTGTCGCCCATCGTTTGCCACGCCCCTGCCTTCGCCAATTTGCATGCCAAAGTTATCCAAGTTGTGTTGCCCTCCCCCTCACACACACACACACACACACACACACATGGCACACACACGCACACACACATGCTGCGTGTGCTGGCTGCGTCTGGCTGGCACTAACAAGACAAGCCGCATTACTCATACGCAGCGTGGGACAGTCGTCGTGTGGCGATAAATCGCGTTGCCATTCGATTCAATTTGATTTGAGCGCGTGATAACATCAAACGAACCGCATAAATAGCTTTTCGTGAGCTTTAAAAGAACTGTGAGTCTCCTTCTCCCACTCTCTTTTATTCGCTTTCTTTTAAGAGACTTTTCATTTAAATGCATTTCTCGAGAGATCTCTCTCTCTCTCTTTCTCTCTGTTTCTCTTGAAGGCAAAACAATGCACTGTCGGCGTCGCAAATTGATTTTGATTATAATGGAGGATTAATCGAAAATTGATTTCGATTGTAATTAAAGATAAATCGTTTATTTTTTTTTTGTACGTTTTGCTTGGATTTAAATCGCATGGAAATTCGCCTGTCGAACGGAGTCAAGTTGCGAACAGAACACTGTGTTTACTTTCTCTCTCTCTCTCTGTCTCTCTCTCTCTCTCTCTCTGTCTCTCTCTCCCTCTCTCTCTGTCTCTGTCCTCTTTTCAATTACGCCTTAAACAAGCAAACAGTACTCCATATTAGCATAAAGTTTTGCTTATTCAAGAGAGCGCTTTAAAATGCAAAGATAATGAATTATCGCAGTGGAGAGAGAGGGAGAGAGAGAGAGAGGAAGAGAGAGAGAGATGGAAAAAAGGACGCACAGCTTGGTTCCATTTGCAGCTCGGGTAGTTTGGCTCTTCTATTGTTTACATAATGCCACATTCAGTTTATATTTGCACCCAGCATCCCACCTAGTCACCACGTAACCCAGCACCCTGTACGGTGTACCCTGTTCCCTACACCCTACACCCTACACCCTGCACGTGCCATTTCCCAGCTAAAGGGTCAAATTAAATGACGTAAATTATGCAGGGGTCGAGCATTTAAAGGCTCGTTAAGAGCCGTTAGCTCGTTTATCGAGCAATGCCAAAGCAGCCCAGCTAGAATTGAGTGTGCTGCCCCTGATGACACCCATTTCCACTTGGCAGACAGACACAAAAAAATACAAAAAAAAGAAGATCTCGCCGCCTCGTGTGACTGTAAATTTGATTAAACTTTTTTTGAAAACCTCTTTCAACATTTTTCGCATATGCAATTTAGGGCTGTCACTTAACATTTCTGTGTCATAAATTGCCATGGCAACAACTCTGGCAGTGGGCGAGGGCGAGGGCGAGGGCGTGGCAGCTCTGGCAGCACTGTCTGGCAAAATGTTTTATTACCGACTTAGCGCTCGCTCGCTCGCTCGCTGGCAATTTGCATAACCAAGTTCCATATAATTAGAGTCTTATGCCCCGTAATATTCGCCATAACGCGCCTGGCCTCCTTTTTAAGTAGCGCCTGCCGCCGCGTTAAACACTTACGAGTGTGCCAAGGCAGATACCCCATTCCGCCCCAGGAAAAAGGTATTTAATTTTCAAGTACTCACCCGCTCATAACTCGTCCCACCTCACCTCTCCCTCCCACTCGGCTTACTTGTCTTTTAATTAAGTCCGAAATTCCCAAAAGAAACATGCAAATAAATCGAGACATTTCCGGTGAATTTGTAATGTCTTTGGGAATGACGTAACAATTTTAATGAGCTGCTTAGAACTTGGGCTCATATAAGTATCGCATTTCTCATGTGAATTCTGGAATATTACGGAATCCAACTCAGTTTGCAATTCCTGCGAATTCGGCATTCACATTACTGTGATTACATTTCAGAAGATTACGAAAATCCTTCTTTGTTTTTCCCGGGAATTATTGCACAACTGGTAGGAAGTGAGGCAAAGCTTTGAACTTAATTTCCCATTCGATTTCTTGGTCATATGAAAGCAATTGTTTGCCCAATACAAACGTTTTTTGTTTTCGATTTATTCGATTCCAGTAAAGACAGAATTTAATTTCTGAAAACGAAAAGCCGATATTAAGGTACACATATCTTCTAACTGAAGCCTTCTCATCGTAATTTAACAATTCCCTTTCGTACGGCCGACCCAATGGAAAAACTTTTGAGCTTCGATAAATCTGAATTGTGGTTCTTGTGTGTGACGGTTCACACCCGATTCCTCTCTCGACAAATACAAACTTTATATATAAATGTCTAAAGTTGAAAGGGACCAATAAAGTTTGTACATAGTATATTTTGTCAGAAAACCAATTCAACTTTATCAACTGTGATATGGTATGAACTATATTAAATATGTATCTTTAAAAGCTTTTTATGGCAATTTTTTTGTATCTATTGCTATGCTTGCTACATATATTGATATATTGAGTAAGGGAGCTGAAAATAGGAATAATTTAAGAAGAAACTAAAATACTTTAAGCAGAGTTACATAGATTGATTATTCTATATTGTTTTAACAATCCTAGTCGCATTTGCTTTTATTTCCTGCCTTAAGACTTATTTCACAGTTTAGTTTTCTGCTTGGCGTTGCCACCTACTAAAACTGAGTTAAGTTGGCTGCGCCTCAAGATTTCATGATCAAAAGTCGTGTGTAAACAAAAATGAAATTAAATGGGACAGCCTGCTATATATAATATATTAGGTGACAATTTTCATGCTGACCAGTTTAACTATTGTTGTTCCCTATGTAGGTAGAAATCTGCTTATCAATCAATCAATCAATTACAGGGTGCAACATTCCTTGTTGACCAGTGTAATTACAGCTGATTTCGTCTCTGTAGCCTCAGCCAAATGCCTCCTTTGCAGGCAGTCAGAAATGTGAGATTAGACTTCTCCATGTGGGGCTGCTCCGGGTTCGCCAAGGCGACATTGTAGTCCCGCAGAAGCGTCGCCAGTGCCGCCTTGGTCTGTGCCAAGCCAAGACGCATGCCTGGACACATGCGTGCTCCGGCGCCAAAGCCCAGAAAGCTGCATCCTTGTGGTGTCTGCTGCATAAAGCGCTCTGGCTGAAATCGAAGGGGCAGCTCGTAGAGCTCCGGATCCCTGCGAATGAGGCGAGAATTGAAGCATATAAAACAATTCTTCTGGCATAAGATTCAAGCTTACAGATGGATTGCCTGAACCGGCACAATGAGTACCGTATTCCTAGACACCCTCAAGCTGCTGGCTCCTGCCGATGCATTTGCATCCAGCTCATTCCTCTGTGCCGGCAGCGTAAAGGACTGCGTGCAACGCTTGAGCAGAGCCGGCATGGCTGGATGCAGCCGCAGAGTCTCGCAGAGTGTGGCCTCCGCATACTTCAGTGCATCCAGTGCCGCAGGCTGCAGCAGCTCTCCCCCAGTGCCCTGCGCCACCTCGTCCAGTTCGGCCTGCAGACGCCGCTGCACGCTTGGATGCTGTGCCAGCTCGTAGAGTGCAAAGGCCAGCAGCATGGCAGAGGTCTCGTATCCCTCCAGCAGCAGTGTCGCTGCATGTCCCTCAAGCTCGTTCTCCTCCTGGCCACGTAACCAGCTGAGCAAGGTGTTCGAGCCGCTGCGGGCGGCGACCTGGCGATGCAGCCAGCGTTGAACTGGGAGTGGAACGTAACTGAAGCGTAGATGGATTACGGGAATTATGTAAAGCGGTACGGAATACAAATAGGACACCTATAGTAGAGTCGACTCAGAGTCACCAGCTAGGCTAAGTCTTACACTCCACCTACAACTACAAATCGGAACACTATAACAGATTGCTACAGAATAAAGATGACATATCGCCCATATCGTATCGATTAACATAGTCAACTATATCCGTCAGTTTATAAAGGAATAAATACTAACAATAGTTCCTAATGCTCAAAGGAATCGGTAAAGCTAAAACAGTAAGGAAAGGTATGGTCCAAAGGCAGCCTTTTTTATACTTTTCTATTTCTTAAGAAAAAAAAATATATATACTAATGACCGCCTAATAATAAGCCATATTATCCCAAAATTTGGTAGCTCTAGCACTTGTAGTTTCTGAGATATAGATGCTCATACGAACAAACAGACGGACAAGCTCAAATGGGCTGCATTCCTTGGGTAGAGTTGTCGAAAAATATGCCTTAACAGTAGAGCAGGCGAAACATCGAAGTGTTCAATGTTTTTCAAAACAAAAGATCGATATATCGCTCGAAATATCGTTGCATCTCCGGCTCTACTCAGCAGTTATAATATATAGATATAATTGGAGTGTAGTGCTGCAAAATAACTCAACACAATCGTTAATATCGATGGTATAATAATTTTGGCGATACTTCGATTACTTTCTTATAATCGATTATTTTTGCAGATTGCGCCTAAAACACTGGGGAAAATCACTATCATATTAATTGAAGCACAAGTTTTGATTAAAATCCAATATTATCGATGGTTTCAATCCAAATTCATCGAACAATCGATTTGTTTTGGAAAGATCTTCAACTTTAAAGATATATTTACCGCACATCAAGTATGGAAGAGCGTAACCCACCGATGTTGCAGCAGCCAACCGAGGAGCGGAGAGTGCAGGAGTGCGATGGTTTCCGCCAGGCTCCACGCACCGTTGGGCTGGAAAAGAGGCTCCAATAGCGACAGCCACATGTTGGTATCGTCGCTGACCTCCTCCTTCTCCTCCTCCTCCTCCTCCTCCTCCTCCTCCTCCTCCTTCTGCTCGCTGCCCAGACACTGCGCATCTAGGCCAAACACAGCAGAGGCAATAACCTGCAGGGTGTAGCGGGTCGCCAGCGTTTTGGCCTCGAAGCTGTCCAGGCTCAAGCGACGCCGGACGAATCGCTGCAGTTGGCCACAGGCGGCGGCAATGTGTGGCAGCGTCTGCCGCAGCCGGTGGGGTGTGAAGAGTGGCAACAGTTCACCGCGTCGCTGTCGCCAGTGCTGGCCGCGAGCCAGGAAAGGATTCTGCGCAGCCTGCGGGTCACGTCGCGGATCCAAGAAGACCGCATTATCCTCGCAATGAACGAAGTTGCCGCCCTGCAGCAGATCCCGCAGCACACGCTGATCGCGTACCACGAGGGCGGGCTCATTGAAGAGTCGATAGAAGCCCACGTAGCGCAGCTGGGGGTAGTCCCTGCAGGGGGAAGAAGAAGGGAAGGGTAGATTGGATTCCTAGGAGTGTAGGGTAGCGGCGGGTAGATTGCCTCACTTGTACAGCTGCGCGTAGATGTCACCGTAGGAACGCGAACCCAACGCAAATTGCAGCATGTTGCCAACCAACGGTCGACCGCAGGGACCTGCCACGCCCCTGCGCTGCCAATGGTGGCAGCGTTGCCAGACCACACGGCAAGTTGTTGCCAGGACAACAACAACAATCGACAGCAGCAGCAGCAGCATCGCCAATTTGTCATTCAATATTCGCTTTGCAACTGCCCGCACGACCGCAAATGCAATGTTCTTATATCAATTGCCAGTGACACGCCCCCTCTTTCCTACTGCCACGCCCCCTTTCTCCCCTGCCTGTCTGCCTGCCTGGCTGTGGCTCATTAGCAACACGCCAGCTGTCAATCAATGCCTGCCAATTTGCCAGTATCTACGTTTATGTACTTGATGCGAATCTGAATATGGCCAATTTCAGTCTTGCCACGTCTGTTGCAATCTGGAACCCTCCTGGCACGCATTAGTCGTATAATATATGGGGTGTATTCCCTCAATATTGTTCCATTAGCAAACATGCAAGCTTTCAGCATGCGACTATTTATGGGTAAATCAATTTCGCATATCATGTCCGGGACCGGATCCGGGCCTAAGGTGCCTCCGCCTCGTTGCGTGAAAGTCAACAAACCGAAGCATTTATCTATGATATTACTTCATGTCATCTTTGTTGTGCCAGAAAGCTGTGCGAGTGTGTGTGTGTGTGTGTTGGCTCGATTCCAGCTAACAATAACTTAATAGCAAACAATATACAATGTGCAACAGCAAACATTACCGGCTCAGAAAGTCAAGCGTCAGCTTATATTAATATACCATAGTATTACTCAGGGCATTAAGGTAGGTCGGGAGAATTTTAATTCAAGACATTTCAGATAAAGTGTTTATTCTATATAAAAACGTTAGCTTATGAATATTTGTATCGTATTACTCGGGGTATTAAGGTAGTTTAGGAGAAAAACAATTATGGGAATTAAAAAAAATTAGTTGATCTATATAAAAGCTTCAACCTATAAATGCATTTAGGTAGGTCAGGGAAGATTGAAATTCGAAAAATATGTGTTAATCTATAGTAATTCCATTGGATATTTTTTAAAACTGTTAAAAATAGCCATTAAGCTTTATAAAATAAAATATAATTTTTCGAGCTTATAGATTTGTCAATCTTATTGGTCATTAAGGTAGGTCGGGAGAGTTTTAATTAAAGAAATTTGAGATAAGGTATTTGTTCTATTTAAAACCATCAGCTTATGAATATTTGTATTACGATAGTTTAGGAGAAAAACAAATATAGGAGTTAAAAAAAAAAAAATTAGTTGATCTATAAAAAAGCTTCAACCTTTAATAAATTACAATGGTACTACTGTACATATTAAGATAGGTCAGGGGAAATTGAAATTCAAAACATATGTTTTGATTTTTTGATTAGCATTGGATATTTTTTAAAACTTGTTAAAAAAAAAAAAAGGTAGTATAGCCAAAAATATTGGACATGTTACGAAATTTATTATTTGCTTAAAAATATTTATGGTATTCTAAATAAGATCTAAAATTAGAATAGAATTTTTCGACCCTTTATATTTGTCGATGTTTTGGGCCATTATCGATATCAAATTTCTTAGAAACAAAATTATTTCATTTCTGAACATCCTTGGTCTTATACAGTCAAAACTCGACTATAGTTATTCTTACTTGTTTAAAAGATAAATTTTGTTTTTCTTTTTTTGCATTATAGCGAAGTTTTTTAAAAACTATAAATTTTGTTGGTATTAAAAATACTTAAATTTGGTTTTTCGTTGTTAACATTTTGTTAAACCTTTTTTGGGATTTGGAATTTTTTTATTCCCGCAAAAAGATTCTAGCATTATGTTGCCTAAAAGTTGGCAGCACTACAAGGTGAACTACATTTTCCCAGAGACCTAATACCCGATATAAATAATGATTTCAAGACTTGCACGTACATTCATACAAATATATACCTAATGGATCCATGTGAATATAAATATATTAAGCTTTCGATTTGCAATATGCCTTATACATGAGGATATGTGCAGGGTATATTTCAATCGCCTTGTATTGTATATTTAAGTACATTATTATGCACATTTTTTTTTGCCTGATCTTAATTATGTACTCTCTTTCACTCTCGGTCTCTCTCTTTCCCTCTCTCTCTCTCTCTCCCCCTCTCTGGGTGCAAGTAATGTACCTTGCTTCCCCCAATTAATTGTCGTATTTTGCTTAATATGGTGTCTTTAGTCAGATTACTCAATAATGAAATTGATTCCTTCCCGTTGATGGACTACATTAATTTGAACCTTCCATTTGCGTCTCTTTGCCTTCGTTCTTCGAGCTGCTTCCATTGCTTGATGGATTTATCTGAGGACCTTGCTCTTCGAATGATATCATTACCTGCTGCCACATCTCTCTCTCTCTCTTCCTTTGTGGAGTAAACAGTTTCCTTCGATTCTTTTGTTGTGCTTAACTCGGGGCAGCTGGCAGGGTATCCAGGCTATTTATTCCACACACTCACATCTCTTTCTCCCCTCTCTCTCTCTTTCTTCCTGCAGCGGAGGGTTATTCTCATGGAGGCAGCAAGCGCAGCTTGTTCGGCTCCTGCGATGGTCGACGACATTTGTACTGCATGCGCAGTGCGTCGGTCAAGTCGGTGCGCCACCAGCAGCAGCAGCAGCTGCCACAGCAACAGCAGCAGCAGCAGCTAATCGGATCTGGGGATTGTTGTGGCCGGCTGCAGCGGCTGCGGCACCAGCAGCAGCACCAGCAGTATTACCTGAATGCGAACGAGGGAGACCGCCGCAAGTCGCTGTCCACACCCAGTTTGCGCATTACGGAGGCAACCCTGCGCCGGTGAGTGTGTGTCTCTGTGGCTGTGCCTCGCCAGAGATTATTTAATTCCAAAGCTCCTGCTTCTTTCCCCCTCCCCCAGATCCAACGAAAGCAAGAGCCTGGAGAGCAAGAAGCGCGTGGTGAAGATGCTGTTCGTACTGGTGCTGGAGTTCTTCATCTGCTGGACACCGCTGTATGTGATCAACACGCTGAGCATGTTCATCGGGCAGGCGCTGTACGAGTACATTGACTACACAGCGATCAGCTTCCTCCAGCTGCTGGCCTACTCCTCGAGCTGCTGCAATCCGATCACGTACTGCTTCATGAACGCCAGCTTCCGTCGCGCCTTCGTGGACACCTTCAAGGGATTGCGCCTCTGCGATGGCGGACGCTTTCGATTCTGCCGACGTCGTTCCAAGAACGAGACGAATCTATCGGTTGCCGGCAACTCCATTGCGCTGGCCAACTCGGTCATGTCCAGCCACACGATGCTCGAGAGTCCGCGCCTCTGAGCCAGTCGAAGGCAGCATCCAGTCAGGATGCCGGGCAGGAATCGGGAGCGCGATGCGGAGCTGGAGTTGGACAGGTTCGATGAGGCGGCGACACGGCATAGGGATAGCAGGGCTGGGCTCAAGGAGAGGGAACGGAATCGGGTACAGATGGAGACAGAGTCGCTGTAAGGGGGGAGACGAGGGGATCAGGGATCGGGGATGAGGGATGAGGGAGAAAAAGTTGTGATGTGCTAAGAAACTGAAACTGTGGTTGTCAACGATTCTACTCCAAGTAAGTTGTGTCTGTTTTGGTGTGCGTAACTTAAACTAATCTACAATAGATCGATATGTGGGTTTCCATCGTAGTACCTAGTGGCAGTAACTGAAACTATCGTGACTACAAACTATCGTGACTAGCGCAAGAACTTTCTGAACTTAAATATTAAATAAATCTAATTGTTATTGATGTTTTTTTGTCGAAATATCTACACTCACACATGCATACCATATATGGTATATGTGTGTGCCACAATCAAGATTGAGGTTAGCCCCGAATGGGTTATAACGTAGCAAAGGCAGAGGAATTGGGATGTTTCACCTTCCAGTACAATACGGAACTAAGGCCGAGTAAATAGAGGGAACGGAACGGAGCGAGTATTATGCTAACAAGTATTACGATATCTGGTAAATAACTCTTTTAATTAGTATTAAGTATGCTTGCCAAAGGCCACTACGATGCTATAAAAAATAAAAGAAAATAAAACCGAGTCCAGTTTATTGTCGCATACGAAGAAATATACCTTATACGAGAGTAACGGGAACTACTACTACTACGACGTCTACAATCTCACGATATTAACTTATTTATTTCATAGCATACTTTTGAGCTTATACAGTTAATATAGATGATATAATACGAGGGGAAGTACTACAATAAATTCAAACAAAGACGTGTTTCATCGTGTGTTATCGTTATCGAACTCTCAACCTGAGCCAATTTCGATGTACTTACGTGTTTTAAATAAAAACAACAAGAAATATGAAGAAAATAAATATACAATTTTAAATTAAAGAACAAGAAAATTCGTAGTTGATTAAGTGTGCAAGCACAGACAAGTGTGTGCAAGCCTGTGCAAGCATGTATTTACATGCGTGTGTGTGTTTACCAGAAAGTTTGAAATAATAATAACAACATATTTGCATACACAGGCACTCGAACACACACACACCAACACCAACACCAACACAGTAATAGATGTCTATACATGCGTGTGCTAACGGAAGTTTCAATATTTTCACTTCTGTACACTTCAACGAACTTAAGAAATGCAAATTACGCAATTCATATGTAAAATAGCAATAAATGTTTTATGTAAAAAAAAAAAAACGAAAAGAAAAGAAAAGAAAACGAAAATAATAAAAAAAATTATTTTTAAACAATTTTAAGGCTCGACTAGGTAAATCCCTGGACCCTTCGCCAAAGCCCTTGCCACATGCTGTCCCCCTTGCGTATGTGTGTGTGTGTGTGAAATTTTAAGTACTTCGAAACAACAAAAGAAACACCCGCGCAGTCTCGCACATACACACACACACACACACACGTATACATATGCGCTTACGCATATAAATATAACTCAGCAGTTTCTGGCGAAACCTTCTTGGCTCCGCAGCGCAGGAAACCGTTACACAATTTTCCTGTTTTTAATCCGCTCTAAAGCAACTAACAAGAAAACTCTAGAGTTGCCAAGAAAACTGAGATCTTTAAGATGCTGCAGCTAAGATGAAACTGCATAAACCTGGAAGTTGTTAAGCTAGATATGTAGCTCAAATAAAGCTGAAAAATTTTTAAAATTTAAATTCCATTTTTATGTTGTTGGATTGTTTCTAGATGAAGGTGAGCCTTACCTATGCATTCCAAACTTATAATAGCTTAGAGTCTCATCTATAAATCGCAAACATATGGAAAATTTGAAAAGGATTGTTATTGCATTTATTAAAATGATTGATATTTAAAGACTGCTCGATTTTTTAATTTTTTTTGTATTATTTTATAAACAAATATATTATTATTTTATATTTGGAAGCATTATTCTGCTACCAGTAGTGGAAGCTTTAAGGTTCAATATAAACAAAAAAAAAAGAAAGAATGGAGGAACATTTAGTTTACTTACTATAATAAATAAAAAAAAATAACAAGAAAGCAAGGTAACCTTCGGCTTGCCGAAGGTTTTATACCCTTGCAGTTATACTAAATATAAAATTGCTGCTGGTTTCTTTTTGCATACAAAAAGAATAAGAATAAGATTTGCCAAATCTTGTTGCAATATCTTGAAAAACGACAAAAATCGGCCGATAGCTTCTATGACAGCTATACGATATATCGGTCCGATCTGACTCGTTTCGACTTATTTACAGCGTACAGCAATAAGAAGCTTGTGTGCCAAGTTTCATGAAGATAGCTCAAAAACTGAGAGAAAGGTTTGCGTTGCGGACAGACGAACATCCATTTTTCGACTCCTCTGGTGATGCTGATTCGGAATATATATACTTTATAGGGTCGGAGATGTCTCCTAAGGTGCGTTGCAAACTTCTGGCTAAAATTAATATACCCTCTGCAAGGGTATAAAAATGTCTTCAAAATTCCGAGGAGGTCAACCTAAGTCTTAAATTACAAAAGAGTTGCACATTTTTAACAGTATGACTGCAGTGCATGGCCCACTGTGCCGTGTGGCGGAGCCATAAATAAGCTCGTTGCACAAACAAAAAAGTGTTGCATACTTTTGGGCTGCCCTAAAAAAACGCAACGCAGCCGCCATCATGGAATACGCAACGAATCAAAAAGGCAAAAGAAAACCGAAAACAAAGTCGCAGCTGAATTTATGTTACCTTCTCTGCCTCTGTGAGTGTATACGGTATTCGTTGTTGCATTGTCTCGATTTTCGTGTACTAAAGCTAATAAGCAACGCATAAATTTGGCTGAATTCCCGCTGTGTGTAGCTGCAGTTGTGGTCCAAACACACACACACTCACACACACACACGTGTTTCCATTAAGCTGTCAGCGGCATACGCAGCTTCAGCTACAGCTGCAGTTTCACTAATGGCAGCAGCAGCTAGAGCTCCATAAATTACGCCAATGATGCGAAGCTCTGAGCTGGAGGAGTGAGTGTGCATATGCAGAGAAACACACACACGCACACACACACACACATCTCTGGCTTGCAGCGTGCATCAGCTCGTGATGGGCTTCTCATTGTGGTCAAAAGAAATCAATTACCACGTGGCCACAACAAATGAAGTGGACGCAGCGCTCTGCCAAAAGCGAAGCGGGCTGGAGGCGTCTCGCTGCGCGTGGCAGGTCACAGATGAATGGCAGAGCGAGAGAGGGAGAGAGAGAGAGAGAGAGAATGCAATTGTGTATATAAATCGGGCAAAAACAAGCTAAGTTAGAATGGGGAAAGTTCTGAAGCATCTGCCATGCCGTAAGCTGAGTAACCTCCTCCTCCTCCTGCTCCTCCCCCCTATGCCTAATGGACTTCTGCGAACCTGCGTGCTTCAGCTATTCATCGGCCTATTAACTTATTCTGCGTATTGAGTGACATCTGATGAGTTACCAGCAAATTTGCACCCACAACAATTACATAGAGTGCTGCCTCCCCCTTTCGTACCCCTTCCCCTGCATGCAGCATTAAAGGGGGCTCACTTGGAGCGTTTAATATTCCTTCGCTGTGAGCTGCAGCCGCCTCGTGGCATTTGGTCATTAGCACATTCGTGCTTCGATTCGACGCGCAACTGCACTAGGGCATCCCCTCTCTCCCCCCTCTCTGGCATAAAATGGCCAAGTGTCCTTAGCTAGTAGTAGCAGTCTACGTGACAATTACCACAGTTATTACACGTAATGAATACGACTAAAGCTGGTAAACAAACAGAGGCGAAGACAGAAGGGAAGAGAGGAGACGGGGCGGAGACGGGGGCGGAAACGGAGGTCGGCCACGTCGTCATCGTCGTCGTCGACGACAATCGCCAGCGAGGGAGTCGTCCCAGCTGAACAACGAACAATGCTTGTGAAACCTTCTTGGAATCGTAATCAGATCACGGTCGAAGTCGACGTAGATTGTGTAGGCCGCCGACACGCACGTAGGCGAAGTACGCAGAAGTGGAAATGGGAGGACACACGAGATCGCTGGAAAAACCGGAAAAGCTTGGCAGGAAAAAATGCAAATTCAAATTGAAATACAACTTGACCCGCATTCAGCACGCACGCTGAGCCGGTGCGGTATCCTGGTGCGAACATGCGTCGTCCCTTCTGTTCCTTCCGCCCATTTGTCCATCTTTATGTCCTGCTTATTTATTTATGAAGAAAGGTTCTTGGAGCTCTCCTCCGAAGAGGGTGGTCTGGTTGTCCGAAATGCCATAAAATAGTTAGCAGAAATATCATCGCTTCTATGAAGGAATATAAGATTATGTTAAACTCCGGTAACCGTCTTCAGGGATTTGTTTTTCACGTCTGCTCCTGCGGGCGCGGAGATCCTAACTATATATATTAAAATATTAAGTGGTTCGACTTTGATGAAATTTTGACAAGGTATATTTTTTTATTTAACGTTAGCTAAGGGCTGTCAACCAAAAACATTTTTATTAATCTAAGCAACAAATTTGTGTTAAGTTTTATTGGAATACTTTAAGTAAATATAAAAATCGATCAAAAAATTCTTTGGCGACTATGTGGCTTATTAATCTGATATGATTGATTTTAATATATTTTCTAGACGATTAAGTATGTATTTATATCAAATTACAGCGATCCTGTACGAACCTGTATTTCTTCCAGAATTTTAATTTTTATAAAAAAAAATACAGAAGTGTTTTTTGAAAAAAAAGGTTCTTTTTGTATGAGAGCTTTAGGAAATATTGCTCAGATTCTGATCAAATTTTATCAAATTTGGTAAAGTTTTTTTTCCCATATAATTAAAATGAAGTCACTTTTTTCAAAGAAAACAAGCATTGCATAATCTTATTTTCCCATGAAAATTAAAATATAAAGTAGTACGACTGCAATGCAATTTTGACAGCATATAAATGTACAATCATTTATAATTAAATTATTATTATATTATTTATCATTACTATATGGTAAATTTCAATATATATATATTTATATATAAATTATAAATTATTTATTTTTAATTATTTATAATATTTTGAAAATGTACGAAAATTCATCAACAAATTCGTTTGCTGCTATTTGGTGTATCGCTCTGAATTGACTGTTTTATATATATTTTCTATACTTATTTCACTTTACGAATATTACAGCTCTCTGTGATTTATACTGAATTTAATACTATAAATATGCATATTTTACCCACTGTATGCTAGAAGGAGACAAAAGTATTTCACGCTATTAGACGCTAATGTATTTTTGAAGCTGGAGAACTAAGCGGGAATTGCATGGGGATTCGCCACACACACACATATCTATACACACATATGTGCACACACATATCTTTACACACATATCTGTACTATGCATAATTACAATCACATCGCCCACACGACATACAAATGAGGCAGACTTGAGCAGGTTAACTGGCTACGCCGGCAGACAATGATGTTACGCAAGCCTGACTGACGATCGTGGCCAAAGGGCGCATGGGGCAGGGTCGGGGACAGGTAAGCCTGGTGAAGAGCTTCACTTTTTTTCTTTTTATTTATTTCGATTGGGGCAGAAATGATGTTGAAATCTTCGAAATGAACCTTTACCCGTTTTGCTCGCACTCTCAGGTTTCAACTTGAGGCGCGCTTAAAGCCAGCAATAGCCCAAGTAGCCGACAGCAACAACAACAACAACAGCAGCAACAACAGAAACAACAGCAACAACAACTTCTACAACAACACGAGCGATCAATACGAATTTCGCACAGTGTCGCCTAACGGTGTCTGCGCCTTTTATGCCATCAAGTATACGCCAGCTGGGCCTGCGATCTGTCGACCTTGACCAGATTTCTTTTGCTGTTTCTCTCCCCCTCCCCCTTTCCCTCCTCTACTCCTCCCCGCACGCTGTCCCTCTACATCTTTCTCTTTCTTTATACAATGCGATCGCCGTCTTGAAGGCGGATTTGCGCAATGGACACGCCCTTTTTTTTACGCAATAATACAATTGTCGCCGTCGCCGTCGCCGTCGCCATCGGATCGCAGGTCTCCACAGCGACTTCACTTGAAACGGGTTATTCGCTTTGTATATTAATTATGCTGTTGTTATCTGTCGCAATTTCGAAACGTGGCTCGGCTATTTTGGAGAAGTTTCGCGTCTCATTTCATGCAGTTGACCTTCGAGCGCAGCGCAGCGAAATTGGTTTCAGACTTCGTTTATATTTCAGTATGTGTGGTGTACCCACGTGCTTATCGAAGTGTTAGTGATTGCAGGGTATTAACGGGAGTTACACACAGAGAGAACAGTTTGCAACACATATGGATATTCGGTATATCGCATCGATCCTATCGATTATAACACACTTATAAGCAAAACTAGTTCTTTAATTGTTATCTCAATTATTCTGGACACAAACCTTATAAACAGTGTCGAAAAATCTATAAAAATAATGATAGTAAAGATAAAATAATCACTTATAGATTATATAATTAGTAAATATTAATATTAGTATTAAATAAAACTTTAAATCAATTCAATTGCTCTGCAAATTCTACTATATTCTCATTTGCAGGGTATACTTGCAGTCACGCTTATGCACGCATTAAATTAATTCGTTATTTACAATCAATTTGCGGCTGCATTTTATTTCGTTACTTAAGCGGGGTGAAAGTTTTAAAAGCCAACTTAAGCCTTAAATCGCTTCAATAAATACTCATTCTACCCCATGGCGAGTGTGAGTGTGTGTGTGTGAGTGTGAATGGGTTATGCAATCGTCATGAGTACGCAATGCGACTCTACTGCGATCAGCTGAGAGCGCCCTCTAGCGCTTAGCTTGCTAAGCTGCTCAACATTAGCCGAGAACAGAACCTCAAAGTTCTTAAGTAACTGTATGCGAGTGTTTATATAATATAATTTAATTTATTGAATTCTTTAAAAATTATATAGACAACGTGAATGTGAAATTAGCAATGTATTATTCCTTAAATATATTTTAGAAAGCAGTTTCTTTAAATAGAATTACATTTCTATGACCCCTTAGATAATTGGTACACCTCTGCGTATGCGCAATATTCAATGCAAATTTCACGCAACATGCACGATGTAACAGCCTGACTGGTTGTACTATGCAATGCGGTTTATAATTATAGCTAATTGCCTTATCAATATGGAAAATTAACCATAAACAAGTTGGCTATACAAATTCTACTATAAATACTATTTACAATCATGATTATCTACTCAATCTGTATAAATAAACAGCAACAACGCAAATACATTTACGATTTACCTGAACTGACAGTGCGAAATACCCTGAAAGGGATTATTGATTATGGGAATTTCTAAATAACATTACAACAGGGATTATTAAAATTAAATGGGAGGAATCTTTCCTTCGCTAGATATTATATTATATTTATTAACTATTTCTATAGATATTAAATAAATAAAGAAAGAAAAGTTACCTGCAGCCTTTTTTTGAGTATAACCAACAGTTCCTTTGATAATGAATATGATATGATAATGATAGTCATTAGGTAGTCTTCATTTTTGAGCAGTTTGATTTAAATAAAAAGGTATTATTATACATATATGACAGATAGACATGATTAGCTCGATTCCTCAGTTAATGCTGTTTTATATTCTAAGGAATACACAAATGGACAAAAAATAAATAATAAATCTTACTTTTGCCGATTATTTTTGAGTTTTGATGAAATTATGACAGTAGGGTGCAATTTCTAATACATTTTAAACAATAGGACATACAAGAAAAGAGGATGATGATATTGTGGATTATCTAAGTAATTTTGAAAATCATCTTTCTATTCCTTAAATGTTCAAACAGAGAATATACACAACTTGTAGTTTTTATACTCCAGATTAAAGGGTATACCAAAGCAAATACTAAATGATCGTAAAGTTTCATTGACCTCACGGAAAAGCACCGACGCGATGGGGAGAAAAATCCATTACAATAAAGACGTAGTGGGAACGAATTCCAGTTTAATCTGATTAGATTAGCGACAGCTTTAGCTGATAAAATGCAATTACTATGGGGAACTAAGCGTCATTAGTCGGGGTTGCATAACAATCGATAGTGGAATCTAAAAAACTAGTATTTAAATTTATTACTGTCTACGTAAATTGAAATTGAAAGGTAGAAGGAAGAGAGAGAGAGAGAGAGGTGAGAGAAGAGGAGACAAAAGAGAGCTTTTTTATGCATATCCCCCTGCTTATTAGGCAAATTAATTCTACTCTATTTAAGTTGTATTATTCATTGGATTTATCATCGTGAAATTATAGTAAACAAATGATGAATAACAACATCAGCAGGGAAACAAATGTATTTTTTAGTTCCACAATTTATACTTGTTTACCCGACTAGGGCATTTCGCAAATACAAAGTTCTCTTTTTCCACCAAATACACTTCGCAATTCGTGCTAATCATGATTATGGGCAGGGAAGCAAGTGCCCAGACACACCTCTACCTCATGATAGTCGTGTCCCATTTATGTTTACCCAACGGCAATGACCCATCGAAGGGCTACGGCGATATACCAAATACTATAGCATGCACCTTTATATTTACATATGTTCATATATATATATATTTAGTACTATATACTGGCCATGCAATTTTTGATCGCTTTGTTTACTCATTTACACGTAGTTCTCATACTCCGAAATGGAAATATAATACTTTCTGCTGTGCTCTGCACGAAGTTCCCGCCCACGATTTCATAATAATTACTTCATAGTTGAACATTTTTTAGTATTTGATATATAAAATGTTCTACACAGTAAAAGTTCTTAGGGTTATTTGACTTGTATATGAATTTAACAAATTTTAAATTTAAATTTAACAAGGATTATTAAACTAATTTAATCTAAGTTCAGTTCATCCATTTGTATAAAATTATTAAGTATTATTATTAAGCAGTAAAAGCTTGTATCTCTTAAACATAATATAGATTTCTCTTGATCACAACGTATAAATTAAGAGGCAATAGTAAAAATTGAAATATTATATTTTTAGCATTATGGGATCCTTTGGCATAATCTTAGCCATGAATACATGTAAGAAAGTGAAGCTAATAATTACAAAAAATAACGATCAATAGATCTATTGATTTAAAATAGAACAAATAAGTTGCATACTATCGTTTTTAATAAAATTCGTATTAAAAAAAGAGGAAACATTAATGATTGAATGAGGATCATATTAGATCTAAATAAATATCAATCGATAGGTTTTTTACATTAACGATAAAACAAGAATAAGGCACGTCAATTCAATTATCGTTATGGTAGTAAAAAAAAGATTTATCATCAATGATTTAATAGGGATCATATAGATTAATCTATGAAATAAAAATAAATAAAATATATAGAAGATCACAACGAATATCGTTCGATCTATCGATAGAATAATCGAATTAGTCCAACCACACCGATTCTTCTAATGTTCGTCTAACCAAATAGGTCAATGGACATGAAAACAAGAGTAACCTTGAATACCTTGAGCCGAAAGACTGACAGAATCAAAACAAAAACACTTGGGATACGCGTCAGAAAGCACGCAGAGTGTCACTGCCCACAGGCAGGCAGGTGGCTAGCGGGGAAGGGGGGGGCAGGGAGAGGGCAGTAGGGGGGCTCTGCTACTCGAAGCGACCACGCGGTTATTTTGTTTTTTTTTTTATTTTTTTTCTTTCTTCTATTTTGCTCTTTGAGATATTTTTTTTACAACTTTGGGCCGAGCACAACAAAATTTCAATGAAGCCCGCCAAAACTGGCAACAGGGACCGGCCAGAGGCGGGGGCTTCGGGGAAGCCGAAGCTTCTTGGCAGCAGCTTCGCTTCATTCAAAGAACATGGCAAAAAACCCAGAGCTGTTTCAGTCATCTCTAACAAAGCAGGCTGGCTCTAAAGGGGTTAGGGAAGGGGGAGTGTAGCCGGGTTTGATTAGGGGGACCTGTTGGGTGCGATCTGTGATGCCGCTCGTAATCCGGAAATCTAAGCGTTTGTCTCATTCACAGGTGTCTAGCAGCTCGTTTTATCTGTCTTTAATTATTGCTATTATTATTAGTATTTTTTTTTTTTTTAATTTTTTGGATCCGTCGAACAGGAATATGAAATGGAATTTCATTTAATTTTTCGTTAGAATTTGCATCGTTATAAATGCAGAAATTTATTGCCCATTGCCAATTGACGCAAATTGAACGTGGCCCGGCTCGGGCTGCTATCGAGAGCTTTACAGCTTTGGAATATTTTAATTTATGCTCGAGGAAGTCCGAGCTGGATCGATCGATCGATCGATCGTAGCCACCCCAATACGCAGTGGCAATAGCCAACCACCACTATCAGGCGACGAGGTGGTTGAACCCCCACACAAACCAACACGCAGTCCCCGCACCACCAACCCAACAACCCACCAAACCCATCTCAGTCTACAGCCTGCGGCTCGATCAGCTCAGCTCAGCTCAGCTCGGCTTGGCTCGGCTCCAGGCTGGGCGTTATGGCGCAGTAGCAGCAAGAATGCTAAGCGAGACCGCTCGAGAGACGAGACTTGACGTGGACTACGTGTTGCCAACTTGGCAACGGCAACGGCAACGGCGACTGTGGCTGATGCTGTTGTTGGAGCTGGAGCTGGGAGGGGGCTCGAAGATGTCAGCGTACGCGCTCAAGGTTGCCGCCTCGCTGCTGCTGCTGCTGCTGCTGCTGCTGTTGCTGCTGCTGCTGCTGGAGTGAAAACGGGCTATGGCGCATCGATTGAGATTATATAATCGTTGCCAGGTTGAGCTCATTTGCCCATTATATGTTATTGGACAGGGCGAGATGCCACCTACAAAGTTCATTGCTTCCACTGTCATGGGTAAACACGTTGTCTACTCGAGTATCTAATAGATACGCAAGCTACAGATACAGATACAGATACAGATACAGCTACAGATACGCAGCTACGCACGAGTCTACGCATACGCATTAAGCAGCGACGCGCACGCCCGCGTAGTAAACACGCTCAGCTGTGCGCAGGGCTCGAAACCTATGGCTGCCTCTGCTGCGGTGGCTTCCCATCTAGCTATGAGTCAACCTGGCCAGGCAGACGGACCGGCCAGGCCCTCTTCGGCCCTCCCCGAACTCCGTCCGGCAACAGGTTGAATGGCGCCCAGCTCAGTCTCAGTCCCATACCCATACCCAATCCCTTCTTCTGCTCTGCTTGTTGATCAGTTAATTAGCCATAAAGCAGTGCGAGCGAGAAGGCAACAATAAGAACCATAGGTGTGGAGGGTATGGGTAGGGTAACCGAAACATCGACAGAAAACGAAATGTCGCAGTTTTGTTTTCGGTTTCAGCCGGGCCCTTATAAACCCAACTCCCGCACCACGCCCCTCTTCCAATCCCAAGAACCCTCTCCCCCTCCCCCTCCCAGATTTCCAATCGTAGCGATGCTGAACGGTTTAATGAACTTTGACGATGGTATTTTATTTTTATTTTTTTGGTCGGTAGAAACACGCACATTCTTCTCATATTTAAGACGAGTTTCGACAAGAATTTTGCTCGCTGCCCCATTCGCCTCTAGCCGACTGTGCTGGGCCCCTTCGCGGCCTTTCCCGGCTACTCCAGTTACATAATGCCTAGCACAACATATTTCTAGCTATTTTTTTTCATTTTTCAGCCGGGTTCAATGAATTCCCCAGCATTTTCACACGTTACCCGCAAGGCTTAGGGTTCTCATTCTCATTCTCATTCTTGTTGCCGTTTTCGCATACCCTGGAAAAAGTGGTGAATATTATGACGAGTAGGCACGGCTACAGGCAATTTTGTACTGGCAAGGATATTCAATATATGTCCATATATATATATACCTCTAATTGCAGTTAATTTGTATGTTTTAATCATAAATAAACGTTTTAGCTTTAAAACTCGCAAGCTATTTAAATTTGATCGATTTACAGGGGCGAGAGGGGGCGTGGCTAAATGTTAAAACTATATTAATTAAAAAGAAATATAGACAAATATTTTCAACAAGTTTGATGGCTCTAGCTCTTATAGTCTCCGAGATCTAGGCGTTCGAACAGACACATCGGCTTTGCTAGTTATCCTGACTAAGTATATTATTGTGGCTTTTGGCTTGAGACACGCCTTCTTTTGAGTATTACGCACAGTCCGAGATACACAATAAAATATGAATATATTTTGAAATCCTTAGCATAGGATTGCGAAATTGTTTATCCTAACAGACATAATATTCATGACCAAAAAATAATCGATTTACTTTGAGAAAGGAATTGCAATATCAAATACCTAAAGAGCTGAGTATCTTTTAGTCAAGCCTGCAGCATAATTAGATAGTTTACTTACAACCTGAGAATTCACAAATATAAAGTAAATTACGTTGCGAGAGTTGGATATGGAAAACAGATTCGCTGACGATTGCACTTGAGAGGGGCCTTTCACGCCTGACATGAATGACGTCTTGGTTCGCTTCGTTTCGGTACGGTTCGGTTCGGTTTGGTACAGTGGGGTGCGGTGCGGTTCGGGAATGCACTGGACTTACGTAAACAACAGTGTCATATATTGTTGTTCAAGATCTGTACGAGGCTTCGAGTTACAGCAATTCTAAATAGCCACAACGTAGTTTTGCCATTTAAGTATTTTTTTTATTTTTTTGTTTTTTGTTTAGAGCTTTGGTTCCATGGGAAAACCGCTGTAGAAATCAATGAACTCTGAGTATATTGTATGTTTGTGTGCATGTGGCGATATATTCATTCACAGTATTGTACGGGAAATGATAAAAGAATTGCTGAGTAACAGGTTAGCTTGAGATTCTTCACTTTAGAACATCGGATGAAACCTGAACTGAACTAAACTAAACTAAAAACTCACTTAAGGTATCTTAAGTATTTAAATATTATTCAACTCGTGCTTAATGGGAAAACATACTATTATACAATACTGTTCTAAACGAGCTCTGGCTCGGGTTCATTCCCCTCTCGCTCTCTACAATATCTACGTGATAAACACTCTTTGTATGGTAATAAATAGTTAAGGAAGTATTTCGCTTGGATAACGTTTCAATTGCATTTCGATTGGGGAATTCGAAATTGTTTCAATACTGTGTAGCGCATTCGCTAGACGTCCATACCGACACGAACCTCTCAAGCTCCCGGTCAACAATTCTACACTATACTACGAAATATATGTAGCTGTGAAATTCTCAAGACGTCTCGAGTGTCGGCGGCTTCTTTTGCGTCGTCACGACATCGATTTGTCAGTTCGAGTTCGACTTAATGAGTTTTCAAGGCCAAAAGGATGTGCGAGCGAGACGGAGTGATACGGATTTGAAATTGGCAAATAATATGGAAACATATGTAAATGCGTATTTGTGCGTATGGCCAGAGAAAGATAGGCACAGCTCCAGATGGAAGATTTATTTTTGTTTTCGTCGTAAATTTCATAATATTCTCGTATTCTACTCCCGTCTGGATCATCGTGACCAAGCCAAGATCTGTCGACAAGAGGGCCAAGGGGTGTGTACCATCCAAATTTGGTCTCTGGTCGATACGATTCTGCGTTGTATTTATCGGTTTCTGCTTCTGTTTCTATTATGGTTTTTGTTTTTGTGCCTTGGGTTTTTTTTTTCTGCTTTTTTCTTTCGCTTTTGTTATTTTCGGTATTTTTACCAGGAATTCACTTGGGTGTTTTCAAGTTCAAGAGCACCAGAGCACCCATAAAAGATCAAAGAATCGAAAAGAACAACAATACGATAATCATCGCTCGAAGTTTAGCATAAATTTTCGATTTTTTCCTCTCGCTTGAGGACAATTTTACGCATTCTTGTGCGTAGAACTTTCGGGAAGCGCAGAAAAAAAATTGTTTACACCTTATCACGAAATAATAATATATGTACATATATATATGTATATAAAGAAATTAAAAGAAATCTTTAATGTATTCAAAATTTAAGGAATTTTCGGCAAAGTTATAATGAGCTGGGAATAACAATCAAGAAAAGATAAATAAATGATCTTTGAATTTTTTTACTGATAAAATTAAAATATAATACAATGGAGATCATTTCCAAAAATAATATACTGAATCAATTCACTTTTGAAGTAAAAGAGTCTATGATGCGAAATTGAGAGAAGGGTAGAGTAAAAATACAAATAATACAATGATGATATAGAAAGATAAATCAAGCTATAGAGTTTTGAAAAAGAAAGTGTTTTTCTTTGACATTTGATCTAACTTGATTTTGTTTTCGAAAACGTATTATTATATATATAGATGCTTCTATGATTTTCCTTGTTATAAAATATAATAGAAAAAACCCTAAACCCTAAAAATATTATTTTAATTAGGATTTTGATTTTGATTCTTAAATTGATATCAATTAAATTTTCAATAAAATTCACTTCAATGAGTTTTCTGATCCTCCTGCTCCACGTTAGGTTTAACTACCTACCTCATCCTTCCATATAATTAACTGTCAATACAAATTACTAATTTGTTTGCTGTGATTAAGTTTAGGATTCAATTTGAATAGTGTTAATGCTTTGTTGAGTAATCAATTGACTGTTAATTATTTTGCAACTATAAATTTTAGATAGAGTTAATTGTGGATTGGTGACTCAATAAATAAACTAGTTCATATGGAATTTATGGATTCATTAACTTTGCATACGATCTGTGCGATATAAATAATATTGTTTTTATATCGAGCTCGATATGAATTATAAATCGTGCAGCGGGCAGCGGGCAGCACCCCGAGCAAAGTGGGCCCAATTAGATACAAATGTATCTGGCAGTTGGCCACCCGAGTTGCACGCTAATTGCGTGCTATAAAAAGCACAATTTATTTCCATTACATTGCATATCAAATAAATATATATATATATATATATATATATAAATATATGTATAGTATATGTGTATTTGCATATGCACGTATTTGTATTATTAGAATATATTGTTTCACCCATATCATATATCGTATACCAGGCGAGAGACTATTCAGCTTATTTCGGTTTTGGCTCGCACACTCGAAATAAATAATGAAACAATTGTGTGTGTGTGTGTGTTTAAGCATGTTAAGAGCGGCCAAAAGTCATTTTGTTTACCTGCTTTTCCCTCCATTTCCCTCTCCTCCTCCCCCTTCACTGGTCTTCCTTCAGCCCCCTCCCACTTCCCACTTCCCAGTACCACCTGAGCCACCGAAGCGCAGTTTTATTGTGTTGCTTTATTATTTTTAGGAGGATTTCAGTTTCACCAAACGCGATGGCAAATTTGTTATTTATTGTTAATGCTCGCACACACACACTCACACACACACTTAGGTGCACACACACTCACATGAGTGTGGGTATTTATAGTATTTTACAAATGATGCTTTGTTTAGCTGCTCAAGGTCGAGCAGCAAAAAGTGTGCAAAAAATATTCTAAATATTGCATCACGAATGAACCTCAACACAACACAATCACAAACACTATAAGCGCGCGATAAATGATTTCTGATAACGAACTTCAAATACCCTAACAACATTTGTTATTAAAATTTCTATAAATCGATGTATTACAGGCAATACAATTTGATTTGCCTTTAAACTCATTAAAAGATTAGATTAACAATTAATAAGATTAACATTCATTTAGAAACTTATCTAGCATTAATTTCAATATATTCTCTATGGGAAATCCTTATGTTTGAATGTATATATACAGTATATAAACTATGGATACTTGCTGTAATATATTTGTTTTGTTTTCAATTCTTAAATGATAGAATTAGTTTCAAGATAAGGTGTATTTAAATATAAACCCAGGATTAATAATTTTATTTTTATTTATTTAATATATTATTTATTCAGGATACTGAATTTTCTTATTCAAATATATATTCTATATAATACTCGCAACTGTTCATGGTATAAACATCTTTTGCTACCTTACTACTTTCGTTACACGTGTAGCTCTATTATTATTGCCGAAACTAACTCCTAAGTATCTTTAATTAATCTAACTTTCGTAGCTCGTGCTCAAAGTTCTATGCCTGAGTAGTACTTACTTAGTAGTATTCGAAAGTATTTGAATAAACAGAAGATAATCAAGAATGGAATATCTCGCTGAGATATGGAGAGGAGAAGATTGGTGTAGGGGGAGGAGGTAGGGGGCATGGAGACCGTAACATTTGTGCATGATTGCGTTGCCCCCCTCACTGAATTAGATGAAATCACCTCAGTTATAATCTGCATAAGTGCGTTTGTATGAGTGTATGGAGAGTCACGTTCTAACCAGGCATAAGTGTACTACGTTTATGCGGCGTGCTATATATGAATTCATCAATACGTGAAATACAAAGAGTTACTGTTTATTGAATATAAACAATTCCATGCAATTATTTATTTATTTAGTAATTTATTAAACGTCAACTAGGAACAGTCTACTAAAGATATTAAAAGTATATATATATATATATATATATATATATATATATATATATATATATATAGATTTAAAATGTATTTATAATTAAGATTTATAGTGATTTATAGTTCTAAATGTTTATTTTTATTTCAAACAAATACAATGTTTATGCGAGGCCATTTTTATGAAATCCATTCATGAATTGAAAATGTATATTATTAGCTTAAATTAAAACTTTATATTGTACATTAAATAAAATATTTGTATATTGATTTATTTTATTTATTTGAAGTGCACTTAAAACAGTCGACTATGTATGGTTGATACAAAAAAAAAACCTTAAATTAAAGTAAACTTAAAAATTAAAAATAAATATATCAAAATAAAAAACAAAGTCTACTTTGATTGATGAAATGGTGAAGTAGACTCAATTTATTCAGTTAAAATATTTATTTTTATTCGTTTTCTAAATTAAATAGTATCTAATTTTATTTCACGAATTAAAGAATTCATGAAAGATAAGTAACATAACATTAAAAAAAAATAATTTCTTAGTTGCATTTCATATACTGCGACTCAGTTCACCTTCTACTCTCGTGCGTCAGCAAATACATGTATTATGTTTTGCCGCTCTTCATGATATGTACCTCGCACAAACCTTTTGTATGATATAAATATTGTATATATAATTAGATATCGCCAGTATCTTTTATGCGCTGGATATGTTAATGGATAAATTTGTGGAAACGCTTTCGGTATCGCTTTATAATTAATTGTACAGAGGGTTCTGTAGACATTTCATTGTTTTGTCTATAACTGCGTCGACTGCGACGGCGACGGCGACTGCGACTGCGACGGTGACTGCAACAGCGAGATTGCCTTTTCCTTTGGCTAAGATCGAGAAACCAGTTGGCCAGTTAACCTCATCACACGAACCGACGCAACGCTGCCTGCCTGGGACTGAGACTGAGACTAAAACCGAATCTGATGCGGAATCTGTGATGCCGATTCGGAATCTGGGCAAGAAGCAGCTGCCGAGGAGGGTCTGCTCCTTTGTGTGTCTGTGTGTGTGTGTGTGTGTGTGTGTGCCGCAGGCAACGCTGCCCCGGCACCGGCATATTTCAGCCATGACTCATGTCCGGCATCCTTGACGCAGACTGTACAAGTGGCCGCTTATCAGTGCCAGCTACGAGCTACGAGCTCGGATTGGCCACTGGGCAATCGGGCCTAGTGCAGTCATTAGCCTCAGCAGTTCCTGGAAACTCTGTGCGCATTCTCGGGCAACGATTCTCCTCCCGCTGCGCGCTGTCTGGGCCAATGACCGCCTTCAAGGCCGCGCACAGTTTTCCTGTTCTCATTTTGCACGTGTTCCCCGCGTGCGTGTGCGCGATCCTTAAGTGGACACGCACGCAATGCACACTGCCATTGCCCAGCGGTTTGTTGTCCTGTTGGGTCTCTGCCTCGGCCTGTGCCTCTGCCTGTGCCTGGTGCATTGACCCAGGCGGCTGCATTGTCTCATTATTTCCTAGAGGCCGCTGCCGCCTGCGCCGACCCCTGCGTCTGCAACTGGCTGCATCCTAGCTGGGACTGCGGTTCAATGACTTCTCCTCCTCCCCCCTTCGCCTCCTTCAGCTTGACTTGGACCTGTCTTGCTGTTGCTATGCCGCACGAATAGTCGCCTCATGCTGCTCATGATGAGCATCCTCATCGTTATTTAATTTCGATCGCGTTACTCACCTTGTTTACGTTGCTCGCTTCTGCCCTGCCCTGCTCTGCTCTGCCCTGTCCTACCCTGCCCTGGACTGGCCTGCTCTCTACCCTGCTCTGGCCGGGTCTGGTCTGGTCTGGTCTGGCCGGGACTGGCGCGTGTTCTGCATTCAGCCTTGATCTTCCAGCCTCACATTTGGCATTTGACGTTGTTGTTTTGTTGCTGTTGCCTTCTTCTAATTTGAAACTGAAACTGGAGACGTCTCCCCCATTGCCCCCCTCCCTGCAGGGGTATACCCTCGTTATAGGTAGAATCGGTAGAATTCCAGTTAGGACAGGGAACTTCTGACGCCAATTGCCGTTGCAATTCTTTCTCGAACTGATTGACTTGAGATCGGGTAGATGCAAAACAGTTCATTGGCACGAAAACGACTGAGCATACTCTAGTCGAGCGTGCCGTTTGTATATATACCCTGTAGTCACCCGGGCTGCAAGGGGGATATACCATAGGTTCCCCAGTTTCAGAATGTTTAGTAATATTAAAATATATTCAGCTTTTGCAGTTCCTAATATCAAGCGAATCTATCGAGCTCACTTTTGTCTAACATATAGTATATACCCCTTTACGCATTTGCAGGGTATCTATTACGCATATTCACAAAACACTCTGCACGAGTGCGAGCGTACTTCAAGCCAGACAAGATCGAGCAAATTGTTCAGAATCTGTTTAGATTATTTGCATATAAATAAATATCATATTATTCGAAATTGAAATTATTTGGGATATGCGGAGTGTTTGACCTTTTTATAGAGCTGGATAAATTGGGAAGCTATGACTAAAGTAAGGTAATTATAGGTGGGATATTTTAGAAAAGTAATATAAAGTTTGACTAAAGTAAAAAATTGTATATTATGCATATTATGGCGAGGGATAACCTGTTTTATATAATATCACTATGGTATTAAATACGGTATGGAGTTTAGTAACGTGCGTATGATATAGTAGATTGTATTATTTATAATATTTAATTTTCCTAACATATTGTACAATAATTTCTATATTATACGATTCTGCTTATTCTTATATCTTACAGAATTATTCTATTATATTATTATTTTAAGTGTGTATAACTATTATTAAAAAACATAGTTACGTATAATATAATAACAAAAAATAATAAGGCATGATTTGCTATATAGCAGTAATCATAGCAAATTTACTTAATAAAAGAAAAAATTATAAAATAAAATACGAGATTTTTGTAAGTATCTTATGGTAATTATGAGTATTATACACTTAAGAATATTCATATGTAGGTACATATTTTAAAGCTATTCTTAACAATAATACGCATAATAATACATTGAATAGAAAATTGAATATTGAATTTAATATACTTGTACTATGGTATAGTGTAGTTTTATTTTATCAAATAATGTATAAACAAGTAATCAATTAATTATGTTGAAAAATATCATTGTACAAATTATCATTAAAACTAAAACAATTTCTTAATATTTTATTTTAATACTGAAAACAATTATGAAATCGAATATATCCTTTGGAATATTTAAAAAATATCATATGATAGATTAGTAAGCAATAGAATATATTATAATAAAGGCAAATTTTTATATCATTTATTGTTTCATTCAAACCATAATAGATCGTGGCGAAGAAGTATATTTTACGAATGAATAATAATAATGGTATATTAGTAGTATCGGATTAAATGCAGTACAATTTTGTATGCTCTGCATTGTAAATTATAACTATAGCATAATATATCTATATCAAAGTTTCAAGTTCGTATTACATTCATAGTAGTATTAATTATAAATTCAACGCAGTATTACCTGGTATCTATGCACAATATATATTTCGTATTATCTTGGCCATAAGCACTTTTGCTAATATTTCTATAATCAATTGAATAATATATAATATAGTGCAGTTTTATTCCATTAAACATTTTACTCAATTATCATTACTCAATCAGATCATGACGAACAAGTTAATTATACAAATTTATATATATTTATAGTTTATAAGTAATATTGGATTATATCCAGTACAATTTTGTATAATTATATTTTATTTATTTATTTTATATATATTTTTTTTTATTTCATATTTTAACTATATGCTATATAAATATCTATATCAAAGTTTCAAGTCCGTATTATCGTATATGATTCATAGTGGTATTCATTATAAATTCAACGCAGTATTACCTGGTATCTATGCACAATATATGTTTCGTATTATCTTGGCCATAAGCAGGTCTGCTTCTAGTTCCGTCTGCGACAGCAAAGCGACGCCTCGTCGCGACGCAGCAGTGAGGGTCAGACCTTGTCCTTAAGCCCGAAGAACCGGCATGGAACACGGTCTTCGGTCTTCATTCAGTTGGTAAACAAACAAACAAATAAATAAATAAATCGAAAGGCGAAACCGAATCCGAATCGAAACGAAACCGAAAGCCCCAGAAACTTCTGCAGAATTGATTACAAATGCATTTCAATTTGCATTTGAAATAAAAAGAGCATTAATATTGTATCTCACACACTCGGGGAGAGAGAGTATACGCATTTTCTGATACAGTATGCAACACTTTGGAATTTCAACTTTACTAAATAAAAAGAAACTATCATTAGCAACATGGGAATAGGATAGAACTCTCCCATATATATTAGTGTGCTCTATTACTAAAGATCTCTAGATATTTTTGAAATTATTGACAGATCTCATACATATTAATAGCTTGTGGGTAGGGAATCAGCAAGTCGGTGCTATGGATACAGCTGATTTACATAGTTGGAGTAATAGTTTCATAAAACTGATTAACATGTGGAAAACCTTCAACTAACCGACCAGATTTTCCATGGAAGAGATTTGTAATTCAATGGAGATTCCATAGAATATTGATAACACTCGGTTCCAACAACTAATACCAGGTATGGTATATCTGGTAGGGCCTCGCTAGGGTATCAGATCTTCAACCGTTCTTTCTCGGATATATATCGTATATTGTTTCGTTGTTTGTTTTGCTTTCGACTTCTTCTTCTTTTCTTCTTCATCTTCTCCTTCTCTTGTTCATTATGGATTGTTAATAACATTTTTGAACTTGAATGCGCTGCTAATACACGTAGCTGACGTCATTGACGTCGAAATTGTTTCAAAACAATGCCCTGAATTGATGCGCAGTCCGATTCTCAAGGTCTACAGCCCTGCGCCCGGTCGCCCCTTTGGGGGCCCACAGTACCCCTATATCTACCTTCCACCCCGCTGCGCTAAGCAGATCTGGAGCGGAATAACAAACAATACGTATGCGCAATATGAAGTATATATATCGTTATATAGAGTATTATTTTTCCCTCTTTTCTCCTGTTTCGATTGCATCCCCAATTCGATCGATTAATCGATAACTGCATTATTTCCTCTGCTATAAACTTTTATAGTCTTTTTATTATATTTAATTTCGTTTCGTTTTGCTGTTTTTTTTTCTAAGATCTCTTCAGACTGAATCGAGGGCAAATTGACCCAAAATGCAAATTTCGAATTTAAAATCTTTTTCAGTTTCGTTCGTATCTTTGGCTTAGAGCAGCCCCACCTGCACCCCCACTGCGTCCACTGCATCTAGATAGTTGGATACTTCCGCTTGGTATTTGCATATATCATAATGCCATATACGATATACCATATACGATATACGATATACCATATGCTGCCCCAGCAGCGCCATCTGGCTGCAGGTAGCAGCAGAGTTCGCCTATGAGGTCGCATTATCTCTCTCTCTTTCTGTGTGCAGTGCGTAAATCTGCTGACTCTGCGACGCAGGCTGCGCTTATCACTGCGCGTGCCTGATAAGCGCGCAAGTACACCTGCCCGAGTCAGACCCCGAGTCGAGTCGAGTCAGAGAGCAATTGTTGCCGCAGTCGCAGTCGCAGCCTCCGTCGCAGCGATGGCGTCTTCCGTCTGCCCGACAGCGCACCCGACTGCCAGCAGAGCCGAGTGCAGAGTGACGACAGAGAGAGAGAGAGCGCGCGTGACGCACGAGAGAGCGCAGGTAACGCTCTCTTGAGCTCGACTCGGCGCCTGAAAAACATAAACAGAGAGCGCGAGCCGCTTGCGTTGCACTCAAAACAAAGACGAAGCACTGAGCGGCGGTTTGAGCTCAAACATGTTCGATGCGGTCAGCAGAGGATCAAACATGTTTGAGTGAAATGTGATTGTGATCGCGCTGAGGCAGCGCTGCTTGTGGGCCTGTGCTACGAGCGGGGGGAGGAGGGGGCAGAGGCAGCGCCGGCGACTGATACGAGCGCATCAAACTGAAACTGAGACAAGCTGGCAGTGAGTGGGATGGGCAGAGGGAGGGGGAGGGGGAAGAGGGGGAGGGGCAGTGAGACTGATATAAGCGAGTGATCATGAGAGACGTCGACAGCGACGGCAGCGACGACTGCGACGGCAGTGACAGTGGCAGCAGCGGCAGCAGCGCAGCAGCAAAAAGCAACAGTTTGCTCAGCTTTTGACTATCAGATTCTGGCCCAGAGCGCGGGCACGACGAGCCCGAGAGCCGCCGAGTGGCCGAACCAGAGACAGAGCCAGAGCCAGAGCCACAGTCAGAGTCAGAGTCAAAGCTGCGACGCGCGCGCTGCCCGCGCAAAGACGTTGCAGACAGCGTCGCAGACGGCGGCGGCTGCGGCGGCGGCGGCGGCGGCGTCGTATCGGTAGTCGTCGTCGTCGTCATCGTCGTTGCCGTCGTCGTCGTTGTCGTCGTTGTCGTTGTCGTCGCCAGCGTCGTCGTCGTCGTCGTCAGCGTCGCCGTCGTCGTCGTCTCTGGGAGTGTGCGCGCGCTTGAAGCGGCCGAGCCGCGATTGCCGTCGATCACTCGTTCGCGTTCGGCGCTGCTCTGCGAAGCGGCGGCCGAGTTGTTATAAAAGTGGCAAGGACATACGCTCGAGCCATTAGTCGAAAACTATAAACGCTCGACGCGAAATCGTCTCCGGGTCTCTCCGCCAACGTCTTCGGCTCGAGCACGCAACTATTTTTTTTGATTAGACCGCAGCTCGCTCGCACTTGATAAATGTTTTCGACGATATTCAAAAAATTAAAAATTAACTAAAAAAAAACAAAATTCGAAAAATATTGAAAATTTCAATTTTTCGAATTTCACAAACTGCAAAGAAAAGGCTAACAAAAAGAAGCTGAAATCAAAACAAAATCAACTTTATTTTTTTTTCGTAATGCGCGACCGCAACTAAAAGCAAAAGTGACGACAAATGGCTGAGCAGTGCAGCGAATAAGAAGGAGAACACAGACACGCACAGACACGCACAAACACGCACGCACACGCACGCCCAGTTATCCTGAGTGCGACTCAACCAGTTCCCGCACACGGCACAGGGCAATAGAAGAGCGCGCAGCCCCCCCCCCCAACCCAGAGAGAGAGAGAGAGAGAGAGAGAGAGAAGATGCTTACCGACTCGTACCTGATCAAGTTCGCACTGCGACAGCTGCAGATGGAGCAGCAGGATGCACAGCATCTGCTGCTGGTGTTCCTCAGTTTCCTCACCCTGATCAGCCTGCTGCAGTGGCTGCTCCGCAATTACCGTGAGCTGCGCAAGCTGCCACCCGGCCCGTGGGGCTTCCCCGTCATCGGTTACCTGCTCTTCATGGGCAACGAGAAGCACACCCGGTTCATGGAGCTGGCCAAGCGCTACGGCTCCCTCTTCTCCACCCGCCTGGGCAGCCAGCTCACGGTGGTCATGAGCGACTACAAAATGATCCGCGAGTGCTTTCGCCGTGAGGAGTTCACCGGTCGACCGGATACGCCCTTCATGCAGACTCTGAACGGATACGGTAAGTGGAATCTCTAATCCTTCGGGAAGAATCGGGCAAAAAACCGCCAAAAAAACAGTGCAGATTCTCCTTTTTTTAACGCGTTTCTAAGCCAGTTTTGGCTAGTCTTAGCTTGTTTTAGCTGTTTTCGATTCAATTAAAAAATTTCCCAAAAATAAAAAAATATATTTCAAAATCAACGCGACACTTAAAAACAGCTGAGTGTCTTTTCTAGCTGTTTTTCAAAATTTCTTTAGCTTTTTTTTGCTTTTGGTTTTTAGCTTGTTTTGATTAAAATTTTGAGCGGAAATTTACAAGCGAATTTCGCAGCGACAGCAAACAGAAGTAGAACCGTATAAACCCCATATTAAATACCGTTTACCACACACCATATATGGGTTTTTTTTATCGAAAAAATATCGATTATTCGCGTTGTTTATGCGCTCATTTTGCATTTCTTTCTTTCGATAAACGTTCGAGGGTTGGAAGGGTTGCGACGGGTTAGGACGGACTGCAACGTTGCAATTTCGAATGGGAATTTCATTTCTGGTTCTCGTATAGCCGCTATATAAGTAGGGCAATGCGGCATCTGGCCGGAGCCTACCTCAAGCGAAGAGTCGGCAAGCGAAGAGCAGATAAAAGGGAAATAAGAAGGATCGAGAGGCGAAGGGGGAGAAAGAAATAAAAATTCAAATCATTATATATATATACATATAGTCGTACGATCTCTCACGTTGTCTATCTCTCTCTGGCCCGCAGGCATCATCAATAGCACCGGCAAACTGTGGAAGGATCAGCGTCGCTTTCTGCACGAGAAGCTGCGCCAGTTCGGAATGACCTACATGGGCAACGGCAAGCAGCAGATGCAGAAGCGCATCATGGTAAGTAGCATCGCTTAACGTTGCTTTCCAAAGATCCCCCCGAACTAATCCCCCACTCCCTGCTCATCCACTTTCTCGCACAGACCGAGGTGCACGAGTTCATTGGGCATTTGCATGCCAGCGATGGCCAACCCATTGATCTCTCGCCGGTGATCTCGCTGGCCGTGAGCAATGTCATCTGCGGCCTGATGATGTCCACCCGCTTCACCCTGGATGATCCCAAGTTCCGGCGTTTCAATTTCCTGATCGAGGAGGGCATGCGTCTCTTCGGGGAGATCCACACTGTGGACTATATACCGACGCTGCAGTGCTTCCCCAGCATCTCGACGGCCAAGAACAAGATCGCCCAGAATCGCGCTGAGATGCAACGCTTCTACCAGGACGTCATCGATGAGCACAAGCGCAGCTTCGATCCCAGCAATGTGCGCGATCTTGTGGACTTCTATCTCTGCGAAATCGAGAAGGCCAAGGCCGATGGCACCGATGCGGAGCTCTTCGATGGCAAGAATCATGGTGAGTTGGGCACACCAGCGCAGGCTTGAGGATCGGGCAAGAACTAATCACAATCCATCTCTCGTTTCTTCTCTGCAGATGAACAACTGGTGCAGGTGATCATCGATCTGTTCTCGGCCGGCATGGAGACCATCAAGACGACCCTGCAGTGGATCAATGTCTTCATGCTGCGCAATCCCAAGGACATGCGTCGCGTACAGGATGAGCTCGACCAGGTGGTCGGTCGTCATCGCTTGCCCACGATCGAGGATCTGCAGTACCTGCCCATCACGGAGTCAACCATACTCGAGTCCATGCGCCGCTCCAGCATTGTGCCATTGGCTACCACGCACTCGCCCACAAGGTAAGTCGAGCACGATCACACGATCACACGATCGCAAGATCGCAAGATCGATCAGTATGACACGCCTCCTCCTAGTCGTATCGACCCCGCCCATTTGCTTACGCAAATGCGTATGACGCCAACGAGGTCCGATCGTTCGTTCATTCACACCTCGAGATTGCAAACATTCATTGTCGAGCTTGAATAGATCGTTGATCGGATTAGTTAGAACGGGACGGGACGGGACGGGATGGGATGGGGCGGGATCGGACTGCATTGCAAATGACACTGGGCGCTGGGAACTGGCTGCACTGCGCTTCCTTTGCGTCGCAGCTTGGCCCAGTTTCAGTTCTACGCACTACGCGAGATACGCTGATTAGAGGCGTGTCGAGACTGATAACAGTCGAGGAGGAGGAAGATGACAAAGTAATCAACAGCGAAACACTTGACTAACTATTTCCCTCTCTCTCTCTCTCCCTCCCTCTCTCGCCTATACAGAGATGTGGAACTGAATGGTTACACCATACCGGCCGGCTCCCACGTCATTCCACTGATCAACAGCGTCCACATGGACCCCACACTGTGGGACAAGCCCGAGGAGTTTCGCCCGGCACGGTTCATCGATGCGGAGGGCAAGGTCCGCAAGCCGGAATACTTCATACCCTTCGGCGTGGGACGACGCATGTGCCTGGGCGATGTGCTGGCGCGCATGGAGCTCTTCCTGTTCTTTGCCTCCTTCATGCACTGCTTCGACATTGCGCTGCCCGAGGGTCAGCCGCTGCCCAGTCTCAAGGGCAATGTGGGGGCCACCATCACGCCGGAGTCCTTCCGCGTTTGCCTGAAGCGTCGCCCCCTGGCGCCCACGGCCAATGAGCCGCATCAGCAGCGCAACGTTGGCTCCAACTAAGCTGACCACGCCCAGAGCACGGTTTCGTTCCTACCAACACACACACACACACAAGAAGAGTGAGAAGAGCGTTTTTTTTTTTATTTTTTTGATTATTCGTAGCACCTAAGTAATCGTATTTGTATGATATGCGCCTAGGATCTAAGCTAGGATCTAAGCGAAAGATTCTTCTTCCAAATGAGGAGAGTAGTCCAATCTTCACAAGGCTACGCGACAGCAAGCGCAACGGCAGAGACAGCGACAGAGAGAGAGAGAAAGAGAGCTATGCTGAACAGGAATATATATGTATATATCTTGCTGTCCCTCTCTGTCACTCTCTGTCCGATTGCGCAGAACGAATTCTATTCTTTCAACCCCAAGAAGCTGTGTTCAGTTAATTATTAATTGTCTAGCGAGTAAGTCCCTATCGTAAGTACAGTTAGCCAAGTTTTGATTAACATTTATCGATATCGATATCGAGATATCGATGTTAGCTTAGCCCATAAGTTAGTTAGGTCATGTTTTTTGTTTATTTTATACACCCTAATCTAAGGCAAGCAAAACAACAACAACAAAACAAACTGTGGTTTAGTCTTATGCACACACACACACACACACACACACACACACACACACACAAAACACACAATAAAAGTTATTGAAAAAATACATACACATATATATATTGTTTATATAAAAAATGTTGAAAGCTAAAAAAAAATGCAACTTAATAAAAACAACAATACAGAAAATAATTTTTACCTTTTTGGTCGACTTTCTTGACAAAAAAAACACCGCGTGAAACATTTCAGATTTTTCAGAATGATTTACAAAACTTAAGACTAAAGACAGTTATGGGAACAAGAAGCTATATAGTTATATCATTGCCCTGGGAACTGAGTTAAATGATACAAGGCTAAGGGAAAGTGTCACAACTTGTCGAAAGACTTAATGGATCGTCTAGGCCAAAGAGGTTTCGAAATAGAAGTTTCGAAATTGGAAGTAAATTATTTTGAGGGAACAAGAATATATATAGTTTATGTACGTGTAGTTGCCTTGGAACTGAGCTAAATGAAACCAGGCTATAGGGTAGTGTTCCCGATTGTCTTGGGCAAAAAAGTGGAAAAAAGAAGTTTTAAAATTGAAAGTAAATACTTTAGAGGGAACAAGAAGATATATAGCTGGTCTCAGAACAAATTTGAGCGCATATATTATTAGAATTTAAAGTAAAAGTAGTTTTTATGGGAGAACAATAAGATAATTTCCTTTTAGAGCTATGCGTGAAAGTGTTGCCCACATTTTAGATTATTTCGCACAACCTTAAGGGAACAAGAAGATATATAGTTTGCCCTCAAAACAAATTTGAGTAGAAACATTATCAGCATTTAAAGTAAAAAGTCTTTACATGAGGTAACAGTAAGATAATTACCTTTATAACTGTGCACGAAAGTGTTTCCGATATTTTAGATAAATTTGCATAACCTTAAGGGAACAAGGAGATATATAGTTGCCCTCAGAACATATTTGAACGCAAATACTATCAAAATTTAAAGTAAAGGTAGTTTTTATGAGGGAACTGGGCTAAAAAGCTACATCAAGATGTTCCCGAAATTCTAGATTAATTTTCACAACTTTAAGCCACCGATTTTCAAGGGAACAAGAAGATATATAATTGCCTTAAAGAATAAATGTTCCTGACTTACAATTAAAAAAAAAAATCCGCACTTAAGACTAACGAACGAGAAGAAATATAATAAGGAATTCACTCATTCTTCTCCAGCTCCTTCTCGTGCTTCTCCTCTGCTGCTTCCATGTTCCTGTCCAGCTCTTGCTCCTCCTCCCCTTCCCTCTGCAGCTTGGTGAATCGCAGCTTGTAGTGCGCCGGTGCCAACGTGATGCCACACTCGCCTTCCATGCTCACCTGCCCATCGGACGCCTCCTCATCGATCTGCACCTGGAACCGACTGAGGATGCGTCCCGTGAACAGGGTGAGCACCATGCGGGCCAGTTCGTCCCCTGGGCACATGCGTTTGCCCGTCTGGAAGGGAATGAACTGTGCCGGCGCCACATACTCGCCGTCGGCATTGATGAAACGTTCCGGCCGGAACTGCTCCGGCTCGGGCCAGACCTCAGGATTCATGTGGATGGCCCACTGCAGGACCAGCACCATGCTGCCACGCTGCACAAAGTAATCGCCCACGGTCAGATCCCGCTCCACGCCATGAGGTATGCCCAGCGGCACCACCGATCGGATGCGCTGCACCTCGCTGAGGCAGGCGCGCAAATAGACGATGGGCTCCAGTTCGGCCAGTGTGGGCGTGGCACTCAGGCTGCGCAGCTCCTCGTGCAGCCGCTGCTGGACGCGCTGCTCGCGTGCCATGTAGAGAAGGAACCAACGCAACGTGGTCAGGGCGGTGTCGACGCCAGCGCCAAAGAGATCGGCCAGCAGATGACGCAGTTGCTCATCGCAATAGAGCTGCGAGTAGGGTTGACGTTCCTGCAGAAAGTGCTCCAGAATGCTGTGGGCTGGACGAGCTGTTCCTCCCGCCTGCTCCTTCTGCTCCCTCTGCTCCTGCTCCATTTGCTTCTCGCAGCGATGTATGATGCGATCGTAGATGCGATGCGTCTTCTCCTTGCCATCGAGCAGGAAGCGTATGCTGCGCCGGTTCGAGGGCCAGTGCCGCAGCCAGGGCAGGAAGTTGACCACGCCCGAGACGCCGATCAGCTTGAGACCCTCCTCCTGCAGCTGCTGCAGGTACAGCCAGTTGGGATCATCGCGGGCGTAGGTCAGCCCGAAGACGAGATCGTTGACGATGTTGCCCAGCGAGTGCTGCAGCGCAGGCAGCGGATCCAGCAGGCCCGACTCTGACTCTGTCTCCAGCGACTAGGGGAATGAAATGGAATGGAATGGAACAGAACAGCAGCAGGTAGGAGCGGGAGAGTGAGAGGGAGAGGCAGAGAAAGAGTGAGAGTGAGAGGGAGAGTGAGAAGCGAGTGAAAAGTGCCAAAAGCGAAAGGTGGAAGAAAAAATTGCAAAGCCGCAGAGCAGAGGAGAGTGGAAAGAGGAGAGTGGAAAGAGGAGAACGGAGAGCGGAGCACAAAGACAGAGCAACAAAGAGAGGAAGAAGCAGAAGAACGAAACAAAAAAAAAATTAGCAAATTTTAAATTAATGCGTCGCCGGCAACTGAAAGTGAATGTCCAGCAGCAGCGTCGGCTGCGACGATGGCTGCGACGTCGACGTCGACGCCGTTGCCGATGCCGATGCCGATGCCGCTGCCGACGATGACGATGACGCGTAGGACCTTCACTTTCATGATTCTTGGAATTTCTCGCGCGGGCCAGTTAGCCAATTAGTCAGCGATGCCAGACAACGACAGTGGGAGCAGACAGAGAGAGAGAGAGAGAGAGGGAGGAGAGAGAGAGAGGAGAAGGAGGAGGAGCACAACTCACCTGGACGCACTCGTTGACGCCGCAACTAATGCGCTGCTCCAGCTGCGCACGCGTCGCGCAGTGCCTGCGTGTCATGCCCAGCGCCTTCAGCCACTCGATGAGCTGGCGACGTTGGTATTTCCAGATAGCTCCAGCAGCTCCAACGATGCCTGTGCACGGCAAGCGGGAAAGAGGGAGGGAGGAAGAGAGAAAGAAAGGAAGAGAGAGATGAAGAACAGCAGAGAGTTAAAGATATTCTTAGATATCGATAAAAAATCCTAACACAATAGATAACAACGATAAATAAGCTATGCATTGAGTGTTAATTTTACTATCGATATTTTGTAAGTTATCGAATTTTTTTAAAGATTTCTCTGCACTGCTTTAAAGTGTCTCCGAGAAAAAGAAAGGAAGACAGAGATGAAGAGCAGCAGAGAGTTAAAGATATTCTAAGATATCAAAAAAAAACCTAACAAAATCGATAACATCAATAAATAATGAGCGTTGATTTTACTATCGATATTTTTCAGTTATCGATTTATTTTAAAGATTATTTGACACTGCTTAAAAGTGTCTCCGAGAGAAAGAAAGGAAGACAGAGATGTAGAGCAGCGAAGACTTAAAGATATTCTAAGATATCGATAAGAATCCTAACTCAATCGAGAAAATCGAGAAAAAAAGAGCGATGGAAATCAGCAGAGAGTAAAAGATATTCTAAGATATCGATAGAAACCCTAAAACAATCGATAACATTGATAAAGAATGAGTGTTGATTTTACTATCGATATTTTTAGTTATCGATTTCTTTTAAAGATTTTTCGGCACTGCTTAAAAGAGTTTCCGCTGAACACACGTGCAGTTATCGAATATAATCGATAGTCGATAGTCCATATCGATATTAAAAAGGATGAAAATCGAATCTCTGCTTAACTGCACTTCCTCTGCCTACTCACCGTAGCCACCCATGATGCCGTGCGTCACATAGAGCGGCGCCCGTGCCGTCAGCTCCTCGTGGCGCAGGAACTCACGCACCATGGACGCATCGGAGAGCACCACGGTGCGCACATTGCCCATGCTCAGCTGGAAGACTCCGCCATAGCGTTTGGCCAGCTGCTGCAGTGATTTGTGTGGCGCACGCTTGTCCAGGAACGGCAGATACCCAAGGATCGGCAGACCCCAAGGTCCTGGCGGAGCACGACCAAAGAAACGCTCGTTGCGACGCTGACAGATCAGCGAAATGATGATGAAGATGATCGCCAGCAGCACCGCAAACACGATCAGTCCCGCGCTACCCTCGGTCATCCTGCCAGAGTGTCTGTAAGATGCCTTACAGGTAGGGTATGGTATGGTCTGAAGGTTCTTGGATTCTCCTGTCTCCGTTGTGGATTCCGTTCGACTCGGCTCGGTTCGGTTCTCGCGACCACGTCCGTTCCGCAACGAGGCTCTACAATTACTGAAAATTTTAAGGTAGAATTTGAAACGTGCCTGGAACAGGCTGAACACTACCAGGCAGGCACACAGATGCAGATACAGTTACAGATACAGTTACAGTTACGACTACAGCTATAGATACATGTGCAGAGGGTCTTATATAGCGTAGGGTTCGGTGCGGTTCGGTTCGTTTTGGAAAAGTAAAATTTCGAAGTCGCAGCATGGCAAATGTTGCCTCATATATATGCATGTACATATATTTGCACACACACAGTCACACAAACACATACACACACTCACACACAGAGTTAGTGTGTGAGAAGGTACGCATTTTAATGACCGTCCATTCCGTTCCATTCTGCGAATTTGTAGGATCGTCTACGTCTGCGCTTGCATATCATTTCACTCTCCTTTTCTTCTCCTCTTCCTCTCCTTCACCTCTCCTCTTTCGTCTTGATTACATTTTCATCTCATTTCCCAGCCAATTTTCGGTAGCTTCTGCGCACTGTGCATAAATACGTATTCTAATATGCATGTCTGCCATCTTGACTGATCGAGAGGAAGCAGAAGATCGCTGGAAAGTAAAATTTAGAAGGCGCAGCAGGCTGAGACTTAAGACGAATCCGAAATACACTTACTAAAAATCATTATAAGATTTCATTCAGCTCACATGATTTTCGTACCATAAAAAAATATTAATATAAATATATACAATAGTATAAAAAAATATTTAAAAAAAAATATAATATAAATATATATATGTATATACTATATTTATACCTATTATGGCATATATATATAATAATATACTATAAAAAAAACAAATTTATATATATATGTATATATAGTACGAATATATATTTATTCTTATTACTCTGTATATACTATATTTATAATATTTTATAGCAACTTATATATATAATATACTATAAAAAAATGTATATATATATGTATATATAATATTATACCATATTAATACTTATTATTATAACATACTTATATATTATATTTATTATGGCAGATATAGAATATACTATACCATATATGCTATATATATATTTATATATATATTACAAAAATTTGTTTATTTCTTTGTACATGCAGCTTAAGTTTATTATAAATATTTGCTGGCATACATTTAACTTATTATATTAAAATACAATTATGAGTTATCTTTCTTCAAGTTTTCCAGTATTTCCCAGTGCCCAAGTATTACCCACTAATCCATATATTTGACAAATTATTTCATTCATATTATACGCATCTAGAATCTTGAAAAGTTCGCATCGAGTTGGCATAGGAATTTCATTCGTCTGGCCCTACACGTTCAAGTACAGATGCTACCCTCTATACACAGACACACACACACACACACAGACACGTACACAATAGAGCGTATACCTGTCTACCCTGTACACAGCCTAGCAGAAACATGAGGTACTCCATTGCATAGAAATACATAAACCAACAGTAAAAAAAAAAAAAAAAAAAAATAAAAATAAATAAACCAAAAAAAAACAATAATAAAAAATAAAAAACAAGAACTGAAAAGGAAAGAAAATAAGCAAGAAGATCGCCATGAAGTTAGTCAACCAACGGAATAATGCCATCCGATTTCTGCGCAGGAAACTGCAGACCCTATTGCACAGCTTCCAGGAGGATTGCCAGACAAGCTACGAGGAGGCGGCCAGACTGCTCTTCCAGCTGGGCCTGGAGGATCTGCAGATCCACATCAAGTGGCTGGAATACTACAATTCGCATGCTCCGCTGCTGAAGTGGAACTCGATCTATAACTACATTGAGTTGCACTACCCCAGCGGGGGTCGCGTCATGAAGACTTCCATCGCGGAGTACACCAAGTTGACCATCTACCTGCAGCAGGAGAGTCTTGAGCTGCCGCGCAAGAAGGCCTTCTACCTGATCGAGATGCTCTACTGTGCTCGCAGTCTCCATCAGCTGACGCGGGGTGGTAACTGGGCGATCACAGGGCCGCTCGATCCGCTTGTCCACAATCTGATCTTCCTGGACGACACAATCGTCAAGTTTCACTATCTTGTCTATCAGCTGTTGCCCCTCTATCGCGATCACATTCGCCTGCAGTGCGATTGAGAGCGCGTGTTTCTTTCTCTCTTTCTCTCTCTCTCTCTCTCTCTCTCCCTCTCTTTCTTTCTTGCTGTTGCCGTCTCTGTCTGTGTTTGTCCCTGTCATCCCTTGTTTATGTTCTTGAAATAAAAAGTATTTACCGTTGAAAGATCGTTGCGAAATGTTTCTCCGCATTGCCCTCAAGCGAACCTGATCCGATCCGATCCTGCAGCCGATCGCACAAGTTCAGGGCCAATGGCATCCGTTGATCCCGACTTCTGGCTAGATCCGGCCCCAGTCCCAGCCGCAGTCGTGAAACGAGAAGCGAGCTCAGACTTCCACTTTAATGATCCACTGAAAGCCTTTCAATGAACCACAAAAAAAGCAACAAACTTTCAGCCGTAGACAGTGGAGATGTGCAGTTGGCGGGACTAAAAATTTGGCTAGATTCTGCAGAAATTAGTCGGATATTTTTTTATTGATTTTTAATTTAATTTGTTATGTAAAAATAAACTACTAAATACTTTAAATTTAATTTAAAAGTATGAGGAATTCCGCTTACTTGCCAAATTGATCTTATCGGCATACTCTTTCCCCTTTTTAGCGGCTTTAAAGCTAAAAAGAGCTATACGAATTTACATAGATACCAAGAAGCATTTAACTAAAAATAACAAGCACAGTTCATTGATTTACTTAATTTAGCTTATTCGCAAAAAAGCCGAAAGAGGGAATAGGTTTTCTAGCCAAATAGAGCGAGAGGATCATAGCTCACTACGTACATTTTTATATATTTTTCATAATTACTCATAATTAACAAGGGCTTAAGAAGATTTATGCTCTTTTAAATCGATATTTTTGTTTACTATAAATAATTGTCACTTCTTATAAAATATAAATAATAAAATATGTATTAATATAAGATATACATATATAATATAATATAGTATATAAATGTAAATATAATATGGATTATTTACCAACCTAACTTAAAGCTTCGCCAGCCTCACAGAATGTAATTTATAAACTAAACTCTTTTATATTGTAAATAAATAGAGATGCATTTGAGGTTAAGCTCAATATATATAATTTATCCATTACATTTTGGCTAAATTTATTGCTCAGTTTGTTCCAACTTAAGGCTTAAGGTTTTGGTTTAATAAATTTATTAGTTTCAAAAAGGTCTTAAAAAAAAACCATGTTAATTCATTACATTTTATACATAAATCACAATATATTCTTTAAAAAAACTCATCATCATATTATTTCATGATCATGTGGGCCTGGTTTCCTTAAGCTGCTATCCGACATCATTTAGCGGTTTTCTAGCCAACTGACAGCACTGATCGGTCAGCGAACCTTTTTTATTGGGACCGTCGATCGAGGGCTACGCGTTGCGTGTGCAGAGGGATGCTGCTGCTGTTGTTGATGTCGCTGTTGCTGGGCAGGCTGCTGGGTTGGCAACAGGTTCTAGCCAAGTTCATTGGCCGCAAAGGACATGAACTCGAGTCTCGAGCCCCTGCACGATGCAACAGAGGCAACGATGCGACGCATTCGGCCTGCTCTGAAATCGAAAATTGTGCGAGTTATGCGAATTGTGTCTGTCTGGGATTATGTTGCGAGACCCTTTTCACTTTTCAATGGATGCGACGCTGCAGGTAACATGGGGGGGGGGGCCTCCTCAGGCGGATACTGGTCAATAAACTCGACTCTCGACTCGCAGAGAAGCAGACGAGGCATGTGAAGTCGCATCGAGGTAGAGTCGAGGTCGGATTGGATTGGATCGTCGTGTTGAAACAATGCTCTAATGACAAATCAGCGCATTGCGCACAAAATCAATTTGTCAATAATTCGAATTGTCTTTCGATTGTTTTCATTGCGTTGCGCTGTGCTGTGCTGCGTTGTGCTTTAGCCCAAAATTGGGGCAGCTGTGCGCGCGCTGTGAGTTAACTGCGGTGGCTCACGTGGCGTATGCGCGTTTCTTCTTATCATTACATGTGAGTGTGTATGTGTGTGTGAGTGTGCAAGTGTGTGTGTGCGAGTGTGTGTGTTTATATTTCGTAAAGCAATTTTTATTACAATTGCAACAACAACTCGTTCCCGCTAGCTACACACATTTCTCATATGGGGGGATGGCATGCATAGCCGGACCAGGCCCCCTCCCTCTCCCTCTCCCTCCCTCTCCCCCTCCCCCCTGCCATTGGCAGTGTTTGCTCTACGTACATAAATAATTTCGAAAGCCCCCGATGAGCCCCCGATTAAATGTGTCAAGGTAGTTTGCATGCTTTATTTCTTAACCCAATTTAGTTCATTTTCTTCTGTTCTTCTTCTTGCTGATATTTTTATTTATATATTGTGCATGTATTTGATTGCGATTCTATGTACTCAGTGCACACACACACACACACAGATAGTGAGGCACACGCTCACGTGTAATTGAAGTACTTCGGTTTTGCGCTTCCGAAATTCTGCAGCGTCAGTTGATCGCGCATTAATGGATCGCATCTCGAGCTCACGTTCACACAGCTTGCCCCCTCTCCCTCTCTCCTCTCTCTCTCTCTCTCTCTCCTGCCCTTTCACACCCCTTCTCGCATTGTATTGCATTCGCTTTGGCACAAAGTCCAAGGTTGTGCAGGTCAGAAACACACTTCTGTCCCACACTATTCGAACTCGAACTCGCACTCGCATTCGCATTCGCACTCGCACTCAAATTCCGATTCGCATTCACATTCGCACTCGTTTGCGCATTCGTAATCCCGTTGCAATTACATATATATATATATATATATTATATATACATTTTTGTATCTGCCGACTGACCTTTCCGTTTGTCAGAGAGTCGACTCAGCACGGTATCGTGTAACAATTCCTGAACTCGAGAGGGTCTTGTTGGGTCTACCCTACCCTACACATTACTAATAGTACGCTTTACTTTTGGCACATACATATTCTTTGTCTGCATTAGATCATTATCTTTTTCTGTACTTTATAAGTATTAAGTATAACACAATCACGGCTTCATAGTATATTAAGCAATAATATTATTTTCAGACACTTTCACTTATCAGTTGTTTAGTTTTCAATTTCCTTGTAAAGGGGAAATAAACTATATTTAAATGTTGATATATAATATATAATATGGTATAGTATATTTTAAATATACCGTAGATTTTAAATCCCAAATAACCCATTATAATTTGTTCTAAATTTCCGACCTGTTGCCGAGCCCCAGGGAGCAGTTTACCTTTACTAAGAAAGCTTCATGTTTTGATTCTTAGATTTTTAATTAATATTTATTTATAATTTGTATACATTGATTATTTGATATATATTTATAATTTGCATATGATCGGTCTCGTAGTGATTAGTTTATTAAATTCATGCCACACTTTACCTTTTTCAGTTTTCCACTTTCACTTATCAGTCGCCAATTTAAATGTTTCTTTATATTGGAAACATTTAAAATAATCAATATTAACTGTAAAACTATGTCCATAGTTGAAAGTTACCATCATAAATCTTTACAAAGTCTGAGTAAATTTAATAAAATAAAAAGTGTTCCTCTAGCACTACATTTATTTATTTTGAATAAGTCGAAAAGCATACTAAATGGGACATAAAGGAGAAAAATATAGAAGTGCATAAGGATAGATTAATGAACAATATAATATAATATACTAGAAAAAAAGAATTGGATTAAATATTGATGAAAAACCATAAGTCAAGTAAATTTGTATAATAAAACATATTGTATTGAAAAACAAACGATCTGCTTTCTGTTTTAGCAGATTATATATCATCTAAAATAAATTAAATCCTCCAACTCTACAATCTAGTATAAGTGCTTCTACTTGCTTCACATTATTGGCTAGAAATATTCAATAGTATTATCTACAATAGTTATTTCAAACTATTACGTATTGTATATGGTATTCTTTTGATCTGCAGATGATACTCCTTGCTATATTCCAAAATGGCTTTCGCTTTTCTCTCGCATTTCTCCCATTTCTCCCATTTCTTGCAATAGTAAATATCTTTTAAACCTCCAAAAAATTATGATGTATTAAGTACCCCTAAGTCGATCCGTAAATCGTAGTATCTGCTGCTACGCTCTCTCTCTCTGCATTTGTTGTTGTTTTTGTTGCTGTTGTTGTATCTACAAAACGCTTGTGATTAGCGTACAAAATGAAATACAACAACAACATTTAACAGACACCTTGACATCTTTCATAGACAAAACGAGCGTTCGTTTAACTCATCCAACACACAAGAACGTGCCAACAGCAGAGGCAGCAGCAGCAGCAGCAGAGGCAGCAGCAGTGGCTACTCGTATCTATCAGATACTTTTCATGATTAAGAGCGGTAGCAGCGACGTCAGCGTCATCGTCGGCGTCGGCAATAAAATACAAATAAATTAAACGAATTTACATTTGGTCACATTTTTATTTCATTCTCGATTTCGATGGCGCAGCGTAGCGCACTTGGCAGACCCCCCAATCCGCAATCCCCATCCCTCCCGGTTGCCCGTTCTAGCCCCTCCACAGACATCTTGAAGCCGGGCCAAGCATAGTTACGCTCGAGCGTATGCTGACAGCGCGAATTAGCATAAGACACACACACACACACACACACTCGCACACACACGCACACACACTCACGCACACACGCACCCGCTGCAAAGTTCTGCCCGCTGTGTTGGTGCCTGGACCAAGCCGCGTCTGAGTCGCTGCACAGCAGCAACATATCATATTGTTGTTGCCAGCGATGTTGCTGCTGCTGCTGTTGTTGCTGTTGGTTTAGTTGCAGTGGCGCACAGTTCAATGGCTTTTGCGCCATTTTAAGATCAATGCACCCCGCTGCAACAACTCGCTGCGCTGCTTCAACAATTAAGCCTCAACACGGCAGCGGGCAGGGGCGAGCGGGAAGCGGGTAGCGGGTGCAACGGGCGGTCATGCCACCGGCCGGCCCGGCCCGGCTCTCGGCTCTCAGCTTGGACCGGCCCGTTGCCAGTCTAGGCCAGACCCGAGCGGACTGGGCCAACGCCTGCTCGAGCCAGCGGAGCAAACGAATTCGGCAAGTCGCGATCGTCGATCGGCAACGGCAATCGGCGAGATCGGAGTTCGGTGCATGCAAAAAACCTTGCGCATGAACGAATCCATGGACATGGACACACACTCATCCGCAACCAGTAACCTCACTCCACACTCCCCACTCCTCTCTCCACGATCGCTCTTCCGAGCCCCGAGAACTCCCACCACCCCCTCCCCCCTGTCGAAATTAAGAGCTCACGGAAACTCGCTCACTCGATCGCTCGATCGTTGTGTATGTTTTGGGTTTTTTCGGGGGGTTTTACCAAGATTTTCGAGATGCGAATATGCCAAAAATGCATTTTGAATGTAGAAAAAAAACAAAAAGGAGACCGGGACCGGGTCGGGTCGGGCTGGGCCGCGTGTCTAGCCGGTTGCAGTTGCCGTCGCCGTTGCCGTTGCCGGTTGACAAATTGCCGAATCGACTTGTTCTGACATTTTTATAAGAGAGCTTTTGCTTGTTGTAATTGATGTTGTTGTTGTGGGGATTTTTGCTGCTGCTGCCGCCGCTGCTGCTGCTGCTGCTGTTGTTGATGTTGTTGTGGGGATTTTTACTACTGCTGCTGCTGCTGCTGCCGTAGATCGTCTAATGAATGTGGCAACATTCTAATTTAAATTGCGCTCCATACATTGTTTCGACACCTGCCCACGTGAAGCACACGCAGAGCATACTAACTAATCCTCATGACATAAGCCCACCCACTTGAGGTTTTTTATTTTCATTTTTCATGCCTCAAACAAGTCATTAGAAAGAAGATTTCGACAAGTTCTCACAGGCAGCAGGAGTTGCATGAGTCGAAGCAGGACTCAATTTTTATAATTCTATTCCTTAATTTCGGTCTTTGTTATTGGAAAGAAGCTGAAGCTGATGATCTGAAATTTGGTCTAAATATTCCTGTATGCCTTGCGCAGATCGAGCATTTACCAATTTTAATTAATAATAATATTATAATTATTAAATATTATGTTTACCATCCACACAAAACATTAATTTCAGTTATTGATTTGAATTCAAAAGTCATGTTTTTAAAATATCACACTCAGCTTGTAGATATAGGCAGCTAGATATAGTATCTATATATCTTTTAAATTTAAATATGATCGAACTATAAGCTCACGACTTAGCAGAGTCTTTAAAACCCTCTAAACTGTAGGCTGGAACGACTTCTAGCCATACCCTCTACTTCTGTCTGTATGAACGTATATAACTCCGTTATGGTAAAATCTAAGGATACAAAATTTTAAGGAAAGATTCCTGCATACCTTGCGCTGATCAACAATTATTAATTGTCAGGTTTACTACCTCCACAATACGTTATTTAAAGTTTTTAAATGAAATTTAAAGTCATGTTTAAAAAAAAAAAAAAAAAAAAAAAAAACACTGCTTTAAATTTATAAAGCTGTATATAATATGTATTCCCTTTAAATTAATGTCTGATGAAGCACAGTACAGAGCGGAGTCTATAAACTATTCTTAACTGCAAACAATACTATTACTAACGACTTAGGGTATCTCTCTTCTTCTGTTTGTGTGAACGCAGATAACTCTGTTATGATAAGAGTTAGGCGTACCAAATTTGGCAGGTACGTTCCTGTATACTTTGCGCTGATTTTATGTATACCGAATCGTAGATGAAACAATTAAAGCCTTCACAAATAATTATGATATTGTTGAATTTAAAGCGTATTTAATGTATTTGAAATACAACCTGATTAGGGATTTTGAACGGGATATAAAACGCGTCAATACTCTTCATTTAACTCTGATCAAGCCGTAAATACAGAAGCTACTCTAGATATTCTTCTACCAAGCAGAGTCTTTAAAATACTCAAAACTATGTACGACAGACTGATTATAACATCTTCTAGGGTGACTATAGTGAGTACAGGCGCAGCTTCTCAATAATGATCATCAGTTTTTTGATCGATGATTGAAACATCTGTTGATTATAATGACACACTTAGGTAAGAAGGGCTGCTGCATCGCGATGAGTCGACAACTGGAAATGGAAAGCGAAATCAGTGCTGGAAGATAGATTCGCATTGTTCGTCTTTTGACCAGGAGTAACCTCAGTCTGCAATGAAAGACCATGCGGATAGTTCGTACGTGTTACAACACACACATATATATGTAGTATGTGATCACTTCGGGTAGATCGGGAGTGTTGGTATTTGTTGTAATTGTAGTTTAGTGCTTGTCACCATTTCTAGTTGGTCGATTTCGTAATGCCCCCGAGTGGAGTTGAGTCGAGTCGGGTCCGGTGCCCGTTTTGCAATGATTCAGCACATTCGAGACAAAAGATTTGGCAGTCGAATAGTTGAATAGTTGAAGCATTTTTTGAGTACCCGATCGAAGAACAATTTGCAGTTAGTGCAGTGTAGTGTAGTATAGTGTAGTCCGAGTCGGCCAAGCCCCAGCGCAGCCCGTGCCAGAGACTGGACAGAGCCCAAGCCCAGGCCCGTGCCAGAGTCAGAGTCAGAGCCAAAGACAGGGTCCGGGCCAGAGACACTGTCAACGCCCCCGCCTCCGCCCCGCCCCCTCCCAGCAGTGAGGCGGACTAATGTGGAGCAACAACGTTTTATGCAAATTCCAAGGTTCTGCATTGGTTGGGTCAACGAATCGTATCGATGGCGCTGGCGCTGGCTCTGGCTCTGGCGATGCTGATGCCGATTCCAACTGAATTGAATTAAATCGAATCGATCGAATCAAATCGACACGAATCGATAATCGAAGCAACTTAATCGCTAATAAAGCGCCAACTAATCATCGTCATCTATCAATAGCAACAACAAGTTTGGGGACGGGGAGGGTCTCGGAGCGGGTCTCGGGGCGGGTCTCGGGGTGTACAAATGACAAAGGAAAACACACAAAAAGCGATTAGAGTTTTGTTTTTGATTTTTGGTTTTTGATTTTGATTTTGGTTTTCAATTTCGTTTTCGATTTCCTATTGAAAGCGTTCATTGATCTCTGATGTAAGTGATCGGGCTGATCGGGCTGCTGATCGGAGTCAATGTTAAAGTTGAATCGATCGATTCTTGGATGGCAGCAGAGCGACACCAGCCAAGGCTGCAGAGCATCCAAATCCAAATCGAAATCCAAATGTGAACCGGCCAATGTCAATTGGAGAATTTATGATCTTGTTTCTTACTGGGGCAATGGAAAAATCTCCGAAGGTCGATCGCATTGTGCCGGAAAAGTATTACACAGAGGCAGACAAGCCAAGGGCCAAGGGTTGACAGACAGAGGGAGAAGGGAGTAGAAGAAGAAGAAGAACTGGCTAAAAAAAAACCTAAGTACCAACCTGATAGAGATAATGATCCACTCATGGAAAATTACGTTACGATCGGCAATCGTTATGGAAATGATCGCATATCTCGCATTTATCGATAGATTTGATGTGCAAAACAATCATATGTAGATCATATCGAATTTTAAATATGAATCGATCTGATGCAAGCCTTGGACTAGGCATTGGATAATGTCAAACAGGATCGATCGCATTAGCTGACAAGCTCAATGAAACACTCTGATTCGATTGTGCAACGCACCATGGGACTCCGATTGAATATTGAGTTCGCAAACAAGTGTGACTGACTGTGTGACTGATTGTCTGTCGCCATCTGACTGTCACTGTCACTGTCAGTGTGACTGGGACTGGGACTGTGAGAGTGTCCCACTGTCCCACTGCGAGTACAGCACGGGCTGCTAATCTCATCTCAGTCATTTCTATTTACATGAATTGCGCTTGAACAATTACAATGTCAAGCATTGACAATTCAATTACAACGATAAATTTCAATTCTAATTTGACACTTGAATAACAAATGCAGCACAGCAACAACAGCAGCAACAGCAACAACAGCAGCAACAACAGTCGCGGCAGCAGCAACAGGTTGCTTGCAACACTGAAACGAGCAAGCAAAACGACTCTTAGATACCCAACCCTAAAGGGCTGTGCTTGAAAAATGGAATATTATATGATATTATTTGTAATATTTTAGGTAATCTAAAAGCAAGCAAGTCAGGGTGCAACTTATATGCAAGAAAAGTAGAGTTAAAAAAATAAAAAAAAAAAATATAAAATTAAATAAAAAAAATACAAAATTGATTTATTTGTGATCAATATAATATTAGAGATAAATTATTTTATTTCAAAAACTAACTGAATTCAAAAAATTAGATTTTAACTAATATGTTTAACTCTTTAAGGATCTAACTGAAAGACAATTATACTATATATTTTATATATAAATATATTATATATTATAATTTACAATAATTGTATTCTAAAGATACTAGTTTCTTAAAAAATTATATTTATTTACATTCTTAACAAACTGCAGATTTATGTTTGATGATCTACTTCAATACGAAAGGATACACAATTTTGTTTATTTATCATATGGTAGTAAATCGTGATTATCCAAAATATGATTTTACAGTGGTTGATTAACTTAATTTACTTGCTCAAATATAATTTAACGACAGCAAATCTAATTTTAACTCGATATCTAGTAGATACTATCTACCTATTACTTATTTCTATATAAAATTTATAGTGTTTTTTTTTTACTATTTACAATTTAACGTGAATGCTCCTGACATACAGCTTGATCATAAAATATTCTAAAAAAGTCTATGAACTTCATGCATTCATATTATATTGTATTAATAAGAAGAGCATTACATGCACCTTGATAATATCTTTTTCCAAACATTCCTGGAACTTCAAACATTTCCAATGCATTAACTACATTAAACTGTATATTATACTATTAAATGATACTATTTTAATGTGATATAATCGTGGGTTAAACCAAACTCTGTCAATTACTTCGCTATTCAGAGATATTTTATTTTTCGGGAAATTTTCAACTGGTTCTACGCGTAATAAATATTTTTCTCTCGGAATTCCAATGCGTTAACTATGCCAAATATTTATCTGCATCTTTCGGCTAGCTGCAATATCTAGTATGTCTAGTATGACAAAGTTGTCGGGGAAGCCCAACGTCTAACGTGACCAAAGTGTATGCAACTCCGCATGCAATCCCTGAGCGAGGGGGAAGCACTGTGCGGACGCCGGCAGCGATGTTGACTGCGGCTGCGACTGCGACCGCGACTGCAATTCTGATGTTGTGCTGACTGCGTCGCGTGGCGCGTTAACCAAAGCGGCGCATTATATAAACCAACAAACTATCGACGCACAGCGCAACCCACGACGGACGACGACGACGGACGACAGCGACGCCTCGCATGCTAATCCAAATCAGCATGCAATTGCGATTTAACGTCCCAATGCGATGTGCATGTAAATGCACCGACTGTGTGTGTGTGTGTGTGTGTGTGTGTAGGAGTGTGTCTGCGAGTGTGTCTGGGTGTAAGGGATGCACTGCTTTAGGAATTGCGTATAGGTTAAGGCGAGAGTTATGGTGTAGAGTGAAAGAGAGAGAGAGAGAAAAACTACAACCTGCCGCACGTGACCAAAGTGGAGCACGTGACTCGGGAGCGGGCAATTAAAAGGGGGGATCGCATCGGATCAATTACTGCATGTCGTCAAATCGATTGATTGATTACATTATACATCATTCTACATACATCATTCTTGAACTATTCATGGAGCTATCCTTGATGAGCTTATGCTAATTTCTCGATATTTATTTTGATTAGGCTTTGATGAAAGATATCAGGATTTTTTGGTACATATTTACGATCATAATTATGTTATTAATATTATTATTGCTTGTTGAGATAGTATTTATTATAGTTAAACATTTTTATTTTTTATTTTTTTAAATAAAAACTTTCGGAATATATTTTCTGATCTTTATGATATAGAATTCCTTGCAGTCGGTATATTAATTTTGACAAAATTTTTGCTACGCACCCTAGGAGATATCTTTGACCTCAAAGGAATATATATATTATTCTTGATCAGCATCAGATGATGAAACTTGGTGCTTCTTTTTTGTATATAAGTGAAATGCAATCGGATCGATCTATCGTTTAGTTGCCATAGAAGCTATTGGCTATACTATTGTGAATATATTTAAGATATCGTAGCCAACCATAGCTTTATATAGCTATTCAAGAATTGTAAATAGAAAGTCTTCACTGTCGTACTTACTTTCCATTGCAGTCTTAGATTTTTATTGATTATATTTTTTTAAACTATGTTCCTTAAACACTTTTATTATATATGATCAAAATATGATAAAATACATAAAATGATAAAACCCAAATAATACTCCAATACATCAGCTATTACAATTTTAGATAAAGGCCTTTTTTACTACAATAAAAAAAGAGAACCAAATGTGTAAATATGTACTATAGTTAAAAAAAATATAAAATATAAAAATCTAAAATCTAAATTTAAATCTAATCTAATTATACCCTTCGACCATTGAAAATGGTCAAAAAAGGGTATACTAACTTTGTGCAAAATGTATGTAACAGGCATAAGGAGGCGTGGCAGACCCCATAAAGTATATATATTCTTGCTCAGGATCACTAGCCGAGTCGATTGAGACATGTCCGTCTGTCTGTCCGTCTGTCCGTCTGTCCGTCTGTCCGTCTGTATGAGACAACAGATCTCAGCTATTAAAAAAGCTAGAGATACCAAATTTGGCATGAAGGTTCCTGTAAATCATAGGCAGATAAAGTTTATCTCAAATTGTTGATGCCACGCCCACCGCCCCCGCAAATCGGTTATTTGCGATTATTAAGCAAAGTATTAAATCCATAACGTTCTACTTTGGTATGTATAAAGCTGAATGCAATGTGAACATATCCTCCAAATTACAATCCGATCGGACCAATAACACAGAAGTTATTCAAGTCAACGTTTTCAGTACAAATGTTCGGTACGGGCAGCAGCCGACGCGCTGCTTTGAGCAGTTGACGCCGACGTCGACGTTGCGTCGTCTCGCTTTACTCTTTACGCGCGTCGCTGTGTGAGTGCGAGCGAGTAAGCTATATGTACTAGAAGTATTTGTGCAGAATTCTCTGTTTGAAATTATGAGTGTGGTTACACGTTTGTAACGGATTTGGAAAATTGGGAGAAGGGTATCTTACTGTCGGGCGCCCGACTGTAGCCTTACCCACTTGTTTTTTTTTTATAATAATTTTTTAATATTTTTTTTTCGCAGTATGGTAGGATCTGATTAGGTATACATACTTTTCTGTTCTTGAACCTATGTAATGATTTCTTTTATTTGGTATATCACATGTAGTATATGTGATAGGAATTAGTTGCGTGCATCATTTGGTTCTTTCGTTCTGCCGTTATTTTCCCCATATTTTCCTAGTTCCAACAGCCTCAAGCTCACACTGTGCTTAGTTTGGTGACTTCTGCATTCACCCGGACTAAATATTCAAATTGATGTCCGCGATGCGCAGATTCCTGTCGCCGCTGACCTCCGTTGCCGTTGACCCGCGTCGCGTCGCGACTGTGACTGAAGATTGGGACTGGGATTGGCACTGGAGCAGGAGCAGGAGGTAGCTGCATGTTTACCCCATTCACCATACCCCGATCCCCAATTCCAGCTGCAGCTGTTTTCACCTTATGGCCAAATTGACGCTGACACACACACACACACACGCACACCCAGGCAGATATGCATGCACGCACACATGCACAGGCAATCGCAGAGTTTTTTGAGGCCAAATTTAATTGCAACAACGACGACGACGACGGCGACGACGACGACGACGACGACGACGACGTTCGGCATGAAATGTAGAAAATTGGCAACTGTGCACGAGAGCAGCTGCCAAGTGGACAGCGGTGAATGGGGGAGGCGGGGGAGCGGCAAGTTGGAAATGTTGGAATGGATCGGGCAGAAAGTCGCTAACAGCAGCAGCAGCAACAACAACAACAACAGCAGCAGCAGCAGCACCGGGCGGCAGCTTCAATAATTGCCGAATTCTGTGTCTGTGTATCGTGTTGCTTTTCTCATTATTATTTTATTATTATTATTTGTATACCCTTCAAGCATTGAAAACCCTCAAGAAAGGGTATACCTATTCGGTGCAAATGTGTGTAAGAGGCAGAGAGAGTCATTACAGGCTCCACGACTTGTTCTTTTCCATTTTTCGTTCACTTGTCTGCACGAACGCGTTAATCTCAGTCCCCATAAGAGCTACAGGTAACAAATTTAGCATGCAGCTCTCTGTATACCCTACGAAAGATTTCAAATGTTGAAAACCCAGCTCACTATTAGGGTATATTAGTATTTTCATGTTTTAATCCGCTTTCTATATAGTGTACCAACGAAAATCCTTATCAGGCAGAAGTAGAAATATCCGACTCTGTTTAGTGTACCCCATATTGGTTTTATCACTGTCAACCCGAGTTAAATTATTCATGTTTATCTGTCCGTCTGTATGAACATCTAAATCTCAGACGCTATCAGAGCTATGACTACCAAATTATGAAAATATGTCTTACAATTGCACTTATATCAAGCTTATTTTAGAATTCTGTTAATTTCTTTCTCGCCCAAGTAAATTGATTAATTCTACAAAATTTGAGTGACATTATTTCAAACATTAAAATTATAATAATTAAAAATTATATTTAAAAAAAATGATGCAGAGGTGGGGTATATGATAGCTGAGCACACTCGACTGTTGCTTTCTCAACCTTCTCAATTTGATTCTTATTGATAGAAATGTATTAGCACAGAAGGAAGTAGGGTATACGTACTGTCAAGCAGGCTCGCTTGTTGCTTTCTTTAATTGTTTTATTTTCATTCTGTTTCTTCCCCACTGTTGTTGCTGTTGTTGGTGTTGCTGCTGTTGCTGTTGTTGCTGCTGTTGCTGCTGTTGTTGTTGCTGTTGTATCTTTGCTACTTTCGCAAAGTAATTGACATCAATTTACCCAAGCGACGCTGTGTCGAGAATGCATTTCCATGTCGAGAAGTGAAGGCCTAAAAATAAAGCAGTCCTTTCCCTGCTACGCCACTTCTCTCCCTCCCCCTTTCACCCTCCCCTCCCCCTGCACGGGCAGGTGATAAATTACCGAACTGCAATTAGTCGGTTTAGTTCTCTGCTGCAGTGCGTAAGTAATTGCCGCATAACGGTAACCGCAATATTGCAAGCAGCAGCAGCAGCAACATCAGCCCCACAGCAGCAGCATCAGCAACATCCTCCGCCCCAGACGCATTAGCAACATCGCACAGGATATGCCGCTCAAGCTGCTGAAAATAATGTTCAGCTTCAACCTGGCGACATGGTCAAATGACAAGTTGGTTCAGTGGGTCGTTCAACTGGTTAAGTTAAGCTACGGCAACAGTTGCTGCTGCTGCTGCTGCTGTGGCTGCTGCTGCTGTTGATATTTTGTCGGTCGGTCGTTGACCGCTGGCCTACAACTGTAGGCTATGGCACAATGTACCGCAATGCGATCGGATCAATAAGCCTGGCGAGATGCCCTCAGCCGCCCACGCAGAGATCAAGTACAACAGCAACAGCAACAGCTAAAGCTACAGCAGCAACATCGAGAGAAACAATAGAACAGACCCAGAGAGAGAGAGAGAGATATAGAGGGGGCACACTCACAATTAGCAGCTCAACTCTTTTCTCCAGCTAACTCGATTTCTCTCACGCTCTCTCTTTCTAGCTTGAATTCTTATGGCAACAGCAGCAGCAGCAGCAGGGGCAATAGCGGGGACAGGGAAAGAGGCAGCATTGATTTTGAAAATTCAGTCATTAAGTCAATCCGTTTTCCGGTCACTGTGCCAACGACATTGTCTCACACGCGATGCATGCAACTGCAACAACAGCAGCAGCAGCAGCCACAACAACAGCAACATCAGCAGCAGCAGCAGCAGCGAGATCAATGCACTGTCTGACGGGCTGACCAAGTGTTGACAGTAAGGCTATTGCCTAACGCAGCGGCGCATTGCAAAAAGGTTAGAGACAACAACAACAACAGCAGCAGCAGTCGCAACATTAGCAACACATAACCAACAACATCCGCAACAACAGCAACAACGACAACAAACCCGGCCTGGCAAGTGGCTTACCTACATTCCCAAATGCAGCTGTGTTGGTGTGAATTGCACATACAAGACGCGACGCCCCCACGGCGGCAGCAGCAGCAACAACATCGGCAACAACATCGGCAGCAGCAGCAGCAGCAGCGCTGCAAGCGGATCAAGCGTCAACGTCAAGCGGCTGAGTTCATTGACTTTTGCGCAAACGCACAAGCCTCCAACTTCAATTCAATGCACATAACGCGCCACTCACGTAGGCCGTCAACTTGTCCAACAAGTTGGGTAGACGACGCAGCAGCAGCAGCAACAGCAGCAGCGGCAGCAACAACAGCAGCGGCAGCAACACAGCGGCAACAGCAGCAGCAGCCGAGGCAGCCACAGCGGCAGCGGCAGCTAACGATGACGACGTCAAACTGAGCAGTCGCTCTCTCTCTCTCTCTCTCTCTCGCGTGTGCTGCCTCTCTCTTTCTCTCTCTCTCTCTCTCCCACTCTCTGCCTCTTACTATCCCTCTCTCTCTCTCTCTCTATGCTGTGTCTGTCTGTCTAGCTAAGCTTTTGCACAGGATACCCGCAACAATTTCGTTGACAAGAACAACAACATCAACGGCAGCAGCAGCAGCAGCAACAGCAACACAAGCGGCAGCAGCAGCAGCAGCAGCCACCTCAATGGCCATGCCAATGGCAGCGGCGTCAATGCGTCTCAGCTGCAACGGTCAATGACCGACCGACTAAAAAGCACAGCCACACACACACACACACACAGAAACATAAACATGGCGTACATGTTGCTGTTGCTGTTGCTCTGCCAACATTGCTGCTGCTGCTGCGGCTGCTGTTGTTGCCGCTGTCACTTCCGAGGCAACGGCAATCGCTTTTGGCAGCAGCAAAATCCTTGCGGTTAATTAACATTTGCGACGTTGCTGCTGCTGCTGATGTTGTTGCTGCTGTTGCTGCTGTTGCTGCAGTTGCTGCTGCTGCTGCTGCTTCAATGTCAAGGAAGTTGAGCACATGCGACTTCCTTATGCGCTGCACACGATCGGCAGCAACATCGCCAGGCATGACTCAAACTAAGGCGAGGAGCAGTCTCTCTCTCTCCCTCTCTCTCTCTCTCTCTATCGCTCTCTCTCTTTCTCTCTCTTACTTACACGCACGTGCAGAGGCACGCGAATTGCAAGCCGAAAACCAACAAACAATCCCACTGTGCGACTGTGGTACCAGCTGTGTGTGTGTGTGTGTGTGTGTGCGTGTTTGTACCTACCTCCCTCCCTCCCTCTCCCCCCTTGGCCTCGCCCTGTTCGTCTTCCAGCGCGTCCGCATGTGAGAAGCATTTGAAATGCGCGACGTTGCCGTCGACTGCGCCGCACGCGACGACTGCCGGCAACAGCAGCACCAGCAGCAGCAGCAGCAGCGACAGCGACAGCAGCGTTGACTTGTAAACAGAAAAGTTCGTAAACCTTTAAAAGTGAAAGTAAAATCGGACGTAGACCTACATATACAAATGTAAAAGCGCGACGACGCATCGTTTGTGTGTCTCTCTTTCTCTTCCTCTCTCCCTCTTTCTCTCCCTGCTTCTCTCTCTCTCTCGCTCTTTCGATGTGTGCGTGTGTGCCAAGAAGCAGCTGCCAAACCAGAAAACTACACACACGCACACGCACAAATCCAAGAGACGTCGCTGTTGCTGCTCTTTATGTGGCTGGCAACGAACGACGCCGGCAGCAGCAGCAACAGCAGCAGCGCAACACCGGCAGCAACTCGACAGCAACTCGACAGCGGAATTCCCAACTACCGCTCCCAGCTCCAGCTCCAGCTCCAGCTCACTCCAGAGCAGAGCGAGAATTTTATGAGACACTCTTAATGACAGAAATCGACAAATGCGGCTAATTGAAATTAGATAAGGCGAAACTGGAAGCTTACGTAGAACTCTTAAGCATAGTAATATCGTGTATTTAGATAGAAGATTTCGATTTACTACTGTTTATCAGAGTAGATCAAAGAAGATTTCTGTTTTTTTTATGGGAAAATGCCAAGAAAGAGTTAAAAGTGTATTATTCTCATACGTATGTAAATGTTAATCTTAAAATATAAGCTAAATAATTGTAAGCCATGAGTAGTGTTTAGGATGTATTTAGGATTCTTATATAATCTTTTTCAGCTAAAAGAAAAATATACTACGAAAAAATTAAAATATAATTAAAATAAATTAAAAATGCAAGCCCAAAATTATTTAATAAGTTTAGGGTTGCTAAATCGACTTATTTTTAGCCTCCTTATAAATGTTATGATTAAAAAAACAGTAATTTTAAATTTGTTAATAAATTTATGCACATTCTAAACATTACTCAAAATTTGTGGGAAATTTTATTTGAAACTGTGTGACAACTAAACTTCAAATTTAATCTAGAAAATTAAACATCAGTATATAGTAAAATATGTGTACATGCATACGTATTTACTTATGCCTCAAAGATCGATCATCGAAAAGCAGTGATCTTATGATCTCATTCGTCATCTCTTAATATTTTTTTTCTTTAATTTTGATAATCGATTATAAAGACATATGAGAGAACCCAAATGTTGTTGTTAATTTAAAATGCGGCTTACACTAATTTCTGATTTCACACGAGACCCATCCGACAACCCTATGGCAGTCCGATAATTAATGGTAAGGGCAGTTGAGGATTTAATATATTTATATATATATTTAAAAATAGTTTAGGTATAAGTCATTTCTAGTACATTATTATTTCTTTAAACATATTCTTATATTGACTCTGAAATGATATTCGTGTATTGTAATATAACAATACCGTTTCTTAACTAAATTCTTATATCATATTTTACATAGAATATTTTTATATCTTTAATATCTTATATCATCATCAGCTACGAAATATTGCAATATCTTGTCTAAAGAAATTCTTATAACATTACATTTATATTATGATATTTTTCACAAAATTATTTATATTTGGCATTTAGAGAAATCAATCCAGTGTAGGTAAATTCGAACTGTTTGATTTACTTGGATCTATTTAACAAGACATATGAAATATCCATACAGATTAAAATAAATATGCAAAACTTATACTTAATCTATGCATCCCCAGAAATTTGAACAATATTAGGAAAGTAATATCGGTATTTGCGTAAATATTTACAATATTTATTCTGGGAATTTCAAAATATAAACAAAATTCTACCGAATAATTAAGTAAATTATTATTTAACTTGTAAGCACAAAGCACGTGCTCGAAAATGCATTCCAAAAACGGCAACAGCAACAGCAGCAGCAATAACATCAACAACAACAACAGCAGCAACTGCAGCAACAGCAGCAGCAACAACAATGACCCCATATATCTCCGAAAACTGGCGCCTGGCCGGCATTGAATGAACTCTTACCAACTGTTGTCGCTGCAGCAACAGCAGCAACATCAGCAACAGCAGCAACATTATTAAACGACTGACAACAACTTCCTGTCGATACCGTTACGTATGCATCATGAGCAGTCAAAGCGCCGACGCGTCGCTTAATTGTATTGCGCAAACAACAACAACAACAACAGCAGCAACAACAGCAACAGCAACAGCAACAACAGCAGCAACTTCACAAAACCATTACCCACCCCAACAATAATGCGTTGGGATCAAAAGCCAATAAACTTTATATGTATTCAATGAATTTGGCTGTTTGAATAGGGATGTTGTTGCTGTTGTTGTTGTTGTTGCCAATGTTGTTGCTGTTGTTGTTGTTGTTGATATTTAAAGCAACTTTCACGTTCAGCGTGTGGGCGGTCAGACAGTTGGACCAATAACACCGCTGCCTGCACAGGCTGCAGCCAAGACTTGCCCGGGGTCACCCCCCCCAACCCCCTCCTAACCAACACCCCAGCCCCCTTTCACCACCCGCACCCGCTGGGCAAATGCTTCAGTCAATAAACTTGCAAATCACTTAAATTGCGATCGCGCTGCTCATCTGTGTTACATAAGCAGCAGCAGCAGCAACAACAACAGCAACAGCAGCAACAACAGCAACAACCACAGCAACAACCGGCAGCAAAGTCAGGTTAAACAGCTGATCTGAGAGAGGGAGAAAGAGAGAGAGTGAGACAGATACAAGCCAAAGGTTGTCAACCCCGGGCAACAGCAACAGCAGCAACAGCAGCAGCAGCAACAGCAACAACAACACATTACCAACAATGCATACGAATTGTACAAAATACAGAAATCAAAAACAAAAACAAAACTAAAGATGATAAAAAGCAGAAAAAAATAAAACATATACAAAATCAAAAAATATACGTGAGTCTGTGTGTGTGTGTGTGTTGGCATTTCGTTGGCCCCGGCCAGCTCGATTGGAGGTGGGCGGAAAAGGTCATCGACGTCGCACCGGAAGCGTGCCAAAAATACGAAATTTTCTAAAAATAAATCAATGGAAAACGGGCTCACACTGCGCTCGAGTGTGTGTGTGAGAGTGTGTGTGCGAGTGTGTGTGAGTGTGATCATTCGCAAGTTGATTAGCCTAATCATTGAGCACGAGAAGCGCACGAGAGAGACAGAGAGAGAGAGAGGAGAGCAAAGCGGAAGTAAACCCCAACAAGAACTGAAGCTGAATGAAGCAGCTGATCGTCGCCTCGATCGCAATCGATATCGATGGATCGATGGATCGTTGGATCGATCGGTCGTTGGATCGATGGATCGATGGATCGTTTACAACTCACGTTTTCTACATTGTCGTCTGCCGAGAGAGCGTACCCACCCGGGCTAAGCCGATCCGATCCGATCCGATCCGAGTCGAGCTGAGCTGAGCTGAGGCTGTTGACTGTTTTTGTTGTTCCTGGTTGCATATTTGGCATATTGAAAGCGGCCAAGCGGCCAAAGCGAAGCGTAGCGGCCGAAGCCACCGAGCGCAGCAATAAACTTCAAAAACGTCGCCGGTCAACGAACTCGTCGCTGGCTTAAATCCAAGACGCCGCTGTCGACGTTGCTGCTGCTGCCGCCGACGCTGCTGCTGCTGCTGGTGTCGCTGTCGCAGTTGCCGTCGCTGCTGCTGCTGCTGCTGCCGTAGCTAACATACAGTGGTATCAGCAGCAGCAGCAACACTTTTGCCAATCCATAGCAGAGACAACGTTGACGTTGACGTCGCAGTCGCCGTCGCCGTCGACGCCGCCGCTGTGGAGAACATTGACCATTTCATCAAGTTGATCTTGGGCTGCTTCTAATCAGCTGGGAGGAGGTGGGTCAACCCTAATTGAAAAGCCATGCCACGGCAGCACTTCCTCCTACATAGCGCACCTGCCTAGCTACCTCCCCTACCTACCCCATCCAAATTCAAAACTCTCGCTTCTTCGATCGATTCGACAGCTTTCGATGCGTTTCGAAAGCTTCCCTTGAGATCATCTGCTTAGAGATCGTAGAGAGATCTTAGAAAGGTACTCAAGATGTGCTAAAAATTAAATTTAATTCTGATTTCTAAAAGGGTTTCTGTATTATTATATCTTTAGACTTGGAAATTTATTTAATACGAGTTTTATATGAGATCATCTACTTACAGATCGTAGAGAGATCTTAGAGAGGTACTCAAGATGTGCTTAAAGATTCCTAAGAGGTTTCATATTATTATATCTTTAGATTAGGAAATTTATTCAATAAGATTTTGATATCTCAACAAGATCTTTAAGAGTGGAAGTATAGTATTATATCATTAGACTAGGAAAGAAAATCTCAACAAAATTTTAGAGATTGCAAGTATAAAGTGAATTATATTAAATAATGTTGATCTGAAATTAACTATACTATAAATCCTTATTATTATAATAATTATAAGAGTTGTCAGAGCAGAAAATAAATTTGCTAAGAAGGCAAAGAGTAAATTATATTATTTTAAACTATATTATATTATAATAAAACTAATTGTTATTATTTATATATTATATGTATATTTTATTATAATAACTGCATGATTACAAACTTAATATAAAAGTATATTATCAAATATTTTAAAAAGTTAGTATAATATAGTATATAACTGATCTTAAAATTAACTCTACTAGAGATCTTAAGTAATTTATTAAAGTTGTCAGCAACTAAAAGTAGATTAAAATGAGTTATCAAAATAAAATAAATAGTATATGGTATATTTGTAAATATTATTTATATTATTATAATTATAAATGATAGCTTAGAGTTTAAATAAGCATAACATTTAATCAATCCTTATCAAACTGCCTAAATATAAATTTAATTTAAAACTCTTTCGTGTACTTTCAGCTCAAAGTATTTCAACTTTGTCCACGAAGAACCTTTTCGGCCTGTCCAATCTGAAAGTTCCAGATCTCTAGAAAGCCACTTAGTAGCACACACACACACTCTCACACACACTGGCACACACACGCACAGTGGGCATGCAAAAGCAGCAGCTGCCGCATAGAATCAAAATCAGCTGGCCAAAAAAACGAAAGCTATCGTAGTTCGAAAGCCTCCAGTCAACCGCAGCGAGACAAGACGATGCGGCGGCACCAACAGCAGCAGCAACAGCAACAACAGCAACAAGAGCAGCAGCAACAGCAGCAACTACAACAAGTTCCGATCCAAGATTCTTTCGAGCTTAGTAGGTAGCGTGGGGAGGGACTGGGACTGGAGGGGGATCTGGATCTGTTGACTGTGTGTAAATAAACCATTTCACCCGGCGAGAAAGAAAGTTTCGTTTGGGTTTGATGAGAGACTCTGCTCTGCGCAGTCGTCGTGCCACTTGGAGCCACTTGTGGGTAGGGAGCAACCAGCGGGCCGACTGCGTCGCCAACTGCGACTGCGAGTCCTGAGCAACAAGTGAAGGGTCAACAGGAATCGGAATGGGATTGGAAATGGGAATGGGAATGGGAATGGGGGCCGTGTGAGGCGCCTGTTGGTGCGACTGGCTTGGCAAGAATTGCCAAGTCAACTTTATACCCGAAACTACACACAGGTATCTGCATAAGTATCTGCACACACACACGCACGCACTCGCTGCACAACCATGTGATCAACACGGACCTGGTCACCACCGGTTGCCTGTCGCCTTTTGTACCCTGTACCAGTGCAGAGGGATGGGGTAGTTGCCCAAAAGATGTCATATGTAGCTAGAGGGAGACTTCAGCTATATCGTGTTATATTTTACATACAAAGCATGCGATTGTGTCCACTGTGCGATCGAGAAGAACAATGAGGGAAACATTCGAAACAGGATTAATGCAAAGAAAGAACTTCCGAATTATATACCTTATAGATAAGGCTACAGTATATATATATATATATGAAATGCAAATGGCATCTGCTCACAGGGTATCTGCACGTCTAGTGCGCTCGACTAGAGCATTCTTACTTGTTGTTACCTGTTTTTAAAAGACACTTTAGTTTATTGAACTTTTGTGCTGCATACTTTGAGCCTCCGCTCAGCTCAGCTCTCAGCTCGCAGCTCGGATCGGATCGGATCGGCTCACCTCGTCGAGTCTTCACACGCTCGTTGCGTTGGCGTTAACGTTGACGCTGGCGCTGCGCTCGGCTTGGCTTGGCTAGAGCTCCCCCTCCCCCTCCCCCTCCCCGCTCTGCCCCTCCCAGACAACGGGCCGATCCACTATTGCGCATGCCTAGCCTCGTTCGCAGCTCATTTCATAAAAATGGCCTTCAAAACGATAATTCAAGCGCTTAAATTGTATCTACACTCTTTGCAAAGTTTATTCAACTTGCTGCTGCGCTTCGAAGCTGCCCCCCTCCCCCTGGCACCCTGCCTGCATCTTCGCTTGCTGCTCTGCTTCTGCGACCCATCGAGGCTGTGCCCAAAAGGGTCCAACTCAGATTTATGAGCAGGAAAGCCCTTATGACCATGCAGAAGAGGGATCCCTCTCTCTCTCTCTCTCTCGCTTGGGAGCAATTAAATCTCGTCAGGGCAAACGTAATAATCAATCCTGAATAATACGACATTAGCCCGAAGAAAAAAAGAAACATAAACATGCTGTGATTATTGCTCGTAACGCAGGAAATCATAAATCAAAATACCTTGTGACCTATTTGCAAAATAACCATACTATAAACTTAGTATTATATATACGGTGTGAAATCCTCAAAATAGACTTGCAATCTGCTTTCACCTTTATTGGTTTTTTTGGGTCAGTTTCTATGTGGATTACTTAATCCGCATCCTGTTCAAAGTGCCTCAATACGTTGATTTTATATAACGAGAGAAAAGATCGATAGCTGCTGCGAGTTCACAGCTGCAGGCCAATAAATCATATTCCAAAAATTCCCAGAAATTTAGAAAGTCTTCTTTTTTGCATAACAATTGCCGCGTTTAATTTTCACTAGACTTATGCGAAAAGAACTCAAGAAATTCTAGAAAAATGCATGCAAAATATTTTTAATTAATTTGATTTTGAGTTAAGAAGGATTACGAAAGATTATGTGTAGTGATTTGTGGCCAAACAGAAAGTTTGCATTCAGTCGATAAGAAGGAGAAGAGAAATTGGCAAAGAGCAAAATAGTGCTACTGTAGCACTCGTCCCACAATCGATTTTATCGATGACTTAATCATTTTTGATTTATCGATAGTTTTTTGTTGTTACTATTGGTTGTAATTAAAGATCTGCTCGCTCTGTTTATTTGGGATAGTCTACAATCATGTGCAATAATCGATAGTATGAATTGTTTTGTCAAAAAATCGGACAATCAATAACGTTTCGATAACAATTTGTTTTTTTGTTTGACAATTCTAAGAGAATACTCTAGGCAAGAAAAATTATATATGTCTATTAAATCCAATATTAAATATAACTAAAAGGGGTAACTGCCCCAATATCACAGTAATCGATGATTAAATATTTTTTGATACAAAAATCATTATATATTGTTCTTAGAGATTTTTCAGCAATGTTTCAATAAGTTGGACAATGAAAATCCCGAAGAAACCAATAAAAATAATTAAAACATTTTAGAATTATAATTGTTTAGAAATCCTGTAATCGAATGTATTGATATATAAAAAAACATAGGATAATCAGATATATTTCGAGATCGATTTATTTTATTTGCTTAAATACTCAACAAATTCTCTAAGATGTTGTTTATACCAAAATTCCTAGCTATAGGATTAGGCGATAGCAATATTAAGGTTTATGTATCTAAAGATATATATCATAATGTTAAAGAATATTTTATCTTTGACAAATGAATATATTTTATGGTCCTTTTTACAAGTCCAGCTCCCGTCACAGCTCTACAAAGAGATATCAGATAAGAGAGCTCTGCGAATACCGTCTATCTGGCAATTCTTCACTCCGTACATTCGCACATACCCGGCAGCCAATTAATGATAATACTTACGCATACTTACGCATTCGAAAATCGGAGACAAAAAGCGATTATTTAATTTAATTTTAATTGGAGAAAGTGCAAAGCCCCTCGATAAAAAATCACACACACGCGCGTCAACGCACGCATTGAAACAAAAAGAAAAAATCTAAAATATATATAAATGGTATATGGTATATGGTATATGTATGTGTTGGCTCAAAATCAAAAACCCCAAAAAAAAATTCGAAAAGGCAAAACGGCAAAAAATTCAAAAAGCCAAAAAAGAAATAAAAATAAATATGCTTTATCTATCCGAATTACAAACCCATTGGGTGACAAATTATGTATGTTGACATCGCGGGGCCCCCGGGGGAACCGACCCGGGGACGCGGCCAGCAAACAACAGCAAACACTCGCTCGCTCAGAGGGCCGAGACCCAACCAGTTTGGGGCCAACAAATGGAAATAAATAAATTTAATGGCCGCAATGCCAACGAAATGCAAATAAAAATCAATACAAAATCAAAAAAAAAAAAAATCGATACCAAGAGACGCGAGAGGGCAAAATCCAAAATCAAAAATCAAAAACCAAAAAAAAAAAAAAAATACCAATTTCTACTTATGCAAAGCAGAAATATTGCTCAAAGTGGCTCCGCTATAGGCGACCCTAAAAGCATGTCACAATATCTGCCCAAAGTGATCATAAAAAAAAAATGATAATAATAAAAAAAATACACACACACACGTAAAAAAAAAAAAATAAGCAGAAGGCGCAGCCGCATTCGAGCACCAGTTACATTAATTTTTTTTTTTTTTTGGGTTTGATTTTTTTTCTGCTTTTCGATAGGCATTTTTATTATGCAAAACATGGAAAATACTGAATTTTAAATCGCCCAACTATAACTTAATTTTGATTTGCCTAAACACTGTGTGCGGACATTGATGTACGACTACCTCTGTTGCTGGGCACCCCCTGCCCCGGCTACCACCTTGCTCCCCCCTTCCGCCCAACTTCAGCTTTTTTTGGGGGCGTTCGCGTGCGCTTTTCATAATGAATATGGATTTGGTATTCGATTTTCGAGTATCGGATACTTTTTTTTTTTTTGGGTGCGTATTGAACAATATGCGACAATCAAATGGAATTCATGACTTTGTTTCGTACCACACAAAAGGGCTAAACTCTCTTCGTTTTAGTTTCGTTATTGTAAAAAAAAAAAAAAAAACGGTTTTACGTAAGGCCCTTGAACGTGCAGAGCTCGTTAACTTTAAAAGCGGTGAAATTTTTTTTCTACTTGGCTGCTCGTCTCTCTCCCTCTCCCTCTCTCTCTCTCTCTCTCTCTCTCTCTCTGTCGTATCTGTCCTACCCGAGCTAGCCATCTGTTCAAGCTGAGCTCTGGCTTATTTGTCCGTCCGTCTTAGCCCGTCCATCAGTCCGTCGAAGTGTGTGTGCTTTTTATTTACCTCTGTAACGACACCAAGAGCCGAAAAAGCCAAACTGAAAACTTTGTCAGTCAGTCACTTAGTCACATAATCGCTGGGGTCCAAAAAAGCAACCAACCAGCTGATTGCCATCGACTCTCATCATTATCGTCGCCCTCCTCGTCGTCGTCGTCACCGTTCGAACCGCGTAATCACTGTAGACAACGGAACACTGAACCCGAAACCGAACCCACATCCACGTTCGAATCCGAATCCGCACTCGAAACCAATTTCCGAAAAGTACTCTAGAGGGAGACTGCCTAAACATCGATAGTACTACTCTTTATAAGGCGACATAAGCCTGAATAAACCTCAGATGAAATATCACTTACGCAATGCAAGTGAAACACTTAAGATCACCATCGATCATATCGATCACTTAAGAGCATGATATAAGAACATAACCATTCAGATTCGTGAATTTTGAATAGTTGGTGGAGTAATGCGTATCGATCTTATACAACACAAGCGGGCCTATAACGCCTAAACAGACTTATACAAAAAATACTTAGGATGCAATTTTTATCGAACATGTAAATAAGCTGAATAATCTCGATTGGAAGAAATCCATTATCATTTATGTATATTATAATATCAAGAACTTCAAAAAGTTTGGTGGACTTTTTCAAAGTGCTTTAAAAATTATAATACAAAATTCCTGATAAAATACTAAAGTGATAGATATTTTTAAATATTATTTAAATTTAATTTTGCATGTTCATATGGGACTATGTGGATATGTTTGGGATTTTTTGATACATTTAAAATTTGGCTTTCTAGCGTATTCTCTTGGCGACAGGGTATTCCACGGTCGAGCAGCTTCTGCTGTTCCTGTTGTGAGTAAGAAATCAATTGTGAATACATTTAAATGACAATCGAATTACGTATAAGATGCGGATATATAACATATATATTCATAAATGTCTATCTAAGTGGCAAATCATTGTAGAAACTTTCGGGACAGACACTCATACTACTCACACAAGCGTGCTTATGAATAATCTGAATGCGAATGCGAATGCGAATGCAGGCGGGCAAGTGCACACATAACGTAATGAATATGCGATCGTAGTATTTATCTTAATTGAATGAATTCATTGACATGCCGCTGCCTCATTGATATGCACTCACTCTGGCCCGGGGGGCACTACTTTTTTTACTGCAACCCCAAACGAATATCTCAAGAGCCGTCGCCGTGAATGGGATATGAGTGCAATGAGTACCACAACACGATGTCAACAAATGTCCGTTCCAGCCGCCTCTCGCTTATCGCTTGGTCAGCAAAGGCCGCAGAGCGTTCTATTGTAGCGTGTACCGCAACGTGCCTGGTATGGTCCCGCCTCCGGTACCCACTCTGTAAGCCGAGAAGGCACTCACAGACATCGAATGAATGTGAGTGAGTGTGAGTGCGCGTTGCAGTTTTTTTCTCTGTTTTGTTTTTAAATCCTCATTGCAATTTCGCCTGGCTCTGCTTTCCCTCCGCCTCGATCACGTTGGACACCCACAGGTGAGCCCTTTGGGTAGCGGTACCCTGCCTCCTGGCCGGCACTACCTCTCTCTCTCTCTCTCTCTCTCTCACACACTCTCGGGCACTTATCACGCGCACTGAGACTCAAATTACCCGCTCGCCGATGTGCAGTTTAAATATTTGTCGTATCTGCGCAAACACGCCAACTTTTTGACCAACTTTTTGCGCGAGTACCCGCCCGGCACTCGAGGCACTCGTACTCTCGCATCGATGTTGGCTGGCATCGATAAGCATCGCCAGCAAATATGGACGACAACAACAGGCAGGCAAACCAGGCGCCAAAATAAAGTAAATAAAGTGCATAAAATTTCCGAAACGACAAACAGAAAACAAAATGCAAAAAAAAAAAAGATTAAAAATAAATAAAAAACAAAATAAATAAAAAACAAAACAAAATAAGTAATAAGCCCGACAGGCTCTCTTTGGGCCCACAAGTGAAACTATAAACAGTTTTTTATTTATTGCGTGCTTAAGTTTTGATTATTATCGAACGTGTTGCAAATCGCTCGGGCGACTTTCGTTTCGTATTCGCATTCACTGGACAATTCCGATGGGTTTAGTGTTATTTTTGTTGTTTTCTTTCCTTTCCTCGTTCCTCTCATTTTCCTTATCTCGTGCAAACAGGCGCACGATCTGTGGATCTGCTCGCGAGGCTTATCAATCCCCAGTTTCAGGTTGGGTACTTGCATTCAAGCAGGTGACAGCACTTACAGCTCTGGATGGGATGAAGAAACGAAGGAGGGCGGAAAGGGGTGAGTGCAGCGAATTTCGAAAATATCTTTAAGGGATTATGATAAAAAAAAAAAAAAAATATTAAAATGAGTATACCTATATAAGCATAGCTAACTCTATTTTATGCCACTAATTGTGGTACCTGTAGAGCTCATTAGTTAGAAACCGGAACCAGTAATTTGACTTAAATAAAATTACCTATAGATATTCCAATAAAATGCCCTATAGATTTTATTTAGTATAGTACTTTATGGTATTATATTTTCTAGCTTTTGGGCGTGCAATTTTTGTGTATTTAAGGGAACTAACGTAAGGCTGGCAAAATTCTAAAACTCACTTAATTTGCGTTTCATTTCTACCAAATTTGATAGCCATAGCTTTTGTAGTTTCTAAGATATTGATGTTCATACAAACAAACAGACGGACTTGGGTATATCACTTCGAATTTAGACTGATCTAGTGAAGTAAAAATATATAGGAATATTTAATTACCAAAAACAAAAAATAAAGCCCAGTGAGAGCTTTGTTATAATCGGATATATCTATGTGTATCTATGTGTATTTTACAAATAGTTCAGTTCAACAGTGGAAGCACCTGTTCTCCGCACTCTCCTTACTTATGAAATATATTTTATATATATTATTTATATTAAATTATATTTATATTATATTATTGTTAATAAATAATAATATTTTTTTTATTTTTTTTTAACAAATTAAATTTAAAACTAAATTCTAAACTTAATATAAGCTTAATGAGCGCTAGCATTCAAGAATTCGGAGAAATAATAATAATTAATATAAATTATATTCCACTCTTTTCGACTATACATTTTTTTACTTACTTCTTACAACTATTGTATACAATCTTTAAATATCTCCAAGCTGAGAAAGCTTTTCGCTGGAACCAGAGAAATCTTTATATCTCATAATAGAACTCTCGAACACTCGATTATGTGTAGAGTGAGTGCATTGAAAGTTTATATACAGTACAGTTAGCGAAAAGTTACAAATAAAAAAAGAGGTGAAAACCAGATGAGAAAAAACCCTATTCTTAAACATTCTCGTTAGAACCGGATCCGAGGTTACAAGAGGGTACAATATAGTGTCTGTAAACGATGCCCCACTTCGAAAAATGAACTGATAAAACAAACTTATTCATTATGAAGGTAATTAAGAATTTTCCAAAATGTGTTTAATAATTTAGTATGTATTATATAGTGAGTCTCTCTCTGCCAGCTACTCATTTTCACTGATCATGGTGATGGTGCTGGTGCTGGTGCTGTCGATGATGAGTTGGAGCAATTAACACACAACTACGACTATGATGGGCTGATAACGACAGGCAGAGTCGGCAGAGTAGGCAAAGACAAGGGCCAACAAATTGATAAATTGATGACGATTGCGGAGAAAGTCTCGCGGCGAGCGATGCGTGCCCCTCCGCCAGCGACTGCGTCGTCGTCTCTATGGACGACTCCGACTCCGACTCTGACGATGACGGGCCCAGCTGAGACCAGCTGAGAGCGAGACCTGAGAACTGTGAAAAGTTCAATAAACTTGTCAGTTTGCCAAAAAGAAATAAAAAAGTAAATAAAACACAAACAGAAAAAACCAAAAACCAAAAGCAAACTTTACGCGCCGAAGCCGGCAGCAACGCCGCGTCGACAGCGGCAGCAACAGCAGCGGCAGCAACAACACTAAAAGCAACGTGCAACGTTTGTGAAAGCAACCAAAACGCCAAATTATAAGTGCGTTTACGTTTGCATTACGATGACATCGACAACGACAGCAGCAACAACAGCAACAGCAACAACAGCAGCAACAGCAACAACAGCAGCAGCAACAGCGACAGCAACGCGGCGACGCCGTCATCATACATCGATGCCATGCAAACGTGGCCCCAGCAGCAGCAGCCGCGGCAGCAGCAGCAACAGTTGCTGCGGCTGCGGCTGCGGCTGCCAAAACGCGGATTTCGAGCAGCGGGCGGTGGCAGCCCCAACAGAGGCCAACAGAGTGAGACAGCGCATGCTGCGTCGACGTCGACGTCGCTACAGCTGTGGCTGTTGCTGTTGCTGTTGCTGCTGCTGTTTGTGTTGCTGTTGCTGCTGCTGCTGCTGCTGCTCTTGCTGTTGCTGTTGTTGCCGCTGCCATTGCGGGCGCAGTCGGCGTCTGCGCGGCAGCGTTCGTTGACTTAACGCACTACTAACTCAGTGCCACAGTCACCGACTTTTGAAATGTGTGTTGTAAACACACACAGAGAGAGAGAGAGAGAGAGAGAGAGGGAGAGAGAGAGAGACACACTCTCACACACACAGTCGATTGCCGCGGTGCGCTGTGTTTCTGTGTGTATGTTTCATTTTTCACCATTTTTTATGCTAATGATAATATTCACGTTGTTGCTTTTGCTTTTGCTTCGGTTTTGCCTCTTTTTTTTCTCTTGTATTTGTTGTGTTTTGTGTTTTATTGCCACACACAGATACGGCGCCCTAACTTCACACACACACACACAAACACACGGGGAGACAGAGCGACCAAGCTTGAGATGCAGATACAGCTCTAGCAGCAGCTACAATAGATACAGATACATTTTGTATCTCTGATTAGGCTGATCCGACTTGGCTTTGATTACACTGTGCAAAATCATGGCTAGACTTGATTCGATTCTCAACTGCGTTCAACAAGTTGCAACTGCAGCAATTGCAGCATGCAAATTCATGTTGTTCTTGCTGGCGATGCTGCTGCTGCTGCTGATGTTGCTGCTGCTGCTGCTGCATACCGAAGCTCGTTCGTGGCTCACATAAGCAACAGCAGCAGCAACAGCAGCAAGAAGCCGCAGCTGACAAATTGTTGGTATGGAAGTGAAAGCATCTCCGAAAGTTGTAAAATATGAATGTGCTCAACGCCAGCAACAGCAGCAGCAGCAGCAGCAGCAGCAGCATCAGCAACATCAGTGCTCATCGTTGCGCTGCTTGGCAATAGCCGACTGCCTTTGCACTATAATTCACACACACATACACACATATGTAAATATATAGGCTGAAAACTCTAGAATATTTAGATATTTGAAAAACTAAACGATCTACCAATGTTGAGTACTTTGAACATTTGAAGTTTATTTTTCAACTACAACGGAGAACTGCGTGAAATTCTTAAAATCATTATATAAAATATAATACATTTGTAAAAGTAATCCATATTTATAAATTAATGAAATAAAAATAATAAAAAAAAAACATAATTTTATTGCAATTTTTGTAAAAAAAAAAAACATTTTAACACTTTGCATCGAACATATTGATACAATCAAAATCGAATTTTTAAGAAAGAATAATTCTTTCATTTTTTCGAATTTTGTTTCAACCCTTAAAGTTTTAGGGGCAAACTGTTGATAGAGTCCTACAAAATCTTTATAAACAATTCGCAGTAAAATAAAAACAATCGATTTATTGAAAAAATTATTAAACCATCTATACTGTAGAAATTATCATCTATGCTTGGCAAAATTAACTCCGATTTCAATTCAAATTTTTCAAAAAATTTAAGACTTTAATTTTTGTTGTTTTGAAATCAAAAATCTAATAAGCGACATGTTTAAAAATATATGTATATATTTTAATGTTTCTTATTTGATATAATAGTATTCATATAAGTTCATATATTGAGCATGCAAATCATACTATTTTTTTAATGTATTTATTCATTAATCACGTTAATAAAGTGTTCTGTGTGGGAAATAATATCTATTCAGCTGCTTATCAAATCCTACTAATATATTTAAAATCTTAACAACTTTAACAACCATTTGCGTCTTTCACACAAAACCTTGAGGTATTCAATTATTTCATATGATTGACAAGTGCATGTGCCACGCCCACAACCCCCCGCGACACCTGGTATACCCCGGCTCACTTCGGACCATATTCAAATCGGTGTTAAAGAAAGCAATCGTCATAGGCTTTTACACATTACAAATAAGTCAGCTGGAGCCGGAGAAGGCAACGGTAAATTTGGCCAAACAACCGTAATACAACAACAAACAAACAGCCCCAAACAGACAACGGACAACAAACAATGAGCGGACAGACAGACGGACAGACAGACGGACGAAGAGACAAGCGGACACGCGGCTCTACAACTTTTTAATTGCCCTCAAAAGCGACTGAAAAAAAAAAAAAAAAAAAAAAAACTACGAACAGCAGCAGCAGCAGCAACTCATTGCGACGATGGTATCGGCAACATCAGCTCAGCATTTGACTGTGCCCAGAATCGTAGAGGAGCCCTCAACAACAGCAACAACCCCAACAACAACTCAAATAGGCCGTAAAATTTCTTTTTGCGGCTGCAGATTCTGAAGATTCTTCGCGCAGCAGCAACAACAGAGAATCGTTAATACGCGCTTCTGGAGTGAGAGATACTATATGTTATGATATGTAGAAGATATTAAAGTGCAGGAGAAACCAGAGATAAAAGCTACAGGCGATCGTGTTAGACACTCAGATACCCTGCTCCAAATTTTAGTAATCTTTTATATTATTCGCTATGTGGAGGTTGCATTTTTACAGTAATATTCATATTTTCGAATCAGAAAGTTGTACGTTGAAAGCTGCTCAAAAAGCATAATTTAGAGATTTTAAGAGGCAGTGGGCGTGGCATCCAACATTTGAAAAAAATTACAGCAAACTTTATGCCAACTTTGGTGCCTCTATCTGTCATAATAGCAGAGATATGTGTGTTCATACAGACAGACATGGCTTAATCGACTCGGCTAGTAAGCCTGAGTAAGAATATATATAGAATATATATATATTAGAATATATATTGAACTAGGTATAAGCACAAACAACCGATTCGACCGATTGTTGGTACCTAAAACTATTGGTGCTTCGATTCTTATGAAATTGTAAAAGAATATTATATTTATAGAAAAAAGCTAACGCATTAAAAATGTATGAAAGCTACAAATATGATATATCGATTCAATCCGGCTAGTTTTGATTTACTTACAGCGTACAGTGATAAGAATCATCTGTGTCAAGTTTCATATTGATCGTATTAATTCAAATTGAGAGACGGGCAACAGGCAAAAAGAAGAACGGGTCGACGTAGAGACGGACATACTATAGCTATAGCTAAGGTCCAAAATAAACATATGTACGTTGTAGAGTCGACAAATATCTGTGCAAAATAAAAGTAACCTTTGCTAGGGTATAATGATTGAAAAAAAGACTGAAATTTTAAGAAAGGATCCTTTACAGAAATTCTGAGCGATTATCTGAACAAATTCGAAAACTTTCTGTTGAAAATCTAAGTACACTGTGAATATAGATGAATAAACGAAATACGAATGGATGATATATATATATTGATATATTAAAGATACCTGCATATATCTTGAATATTTTCAAAGATTCCTTCGTAAATCAGAATTCAGAAAAGAGTATCAAATTTAAAAACAGTTCGCTAAATTAATTGTCAGTATGAAAATGAATCTATAAGCTTGGAAATTCGCTTTTGAATATCAAAATTATATTTTAAAATATAAAATTTAAAATAAAAATAAAAAAAAGGTCCTGAAAGTAAAAGTCGCTAATAGATTTGATCTAATTGGGGCGTGTGTGCAGCGCTGGCAGTGTCAGCCTCAGCCTCAGCCTCAGATTCAGCCTCAGTCTCAGCCCAGCGGCAGCGGCAGCGGCAGCAGCAGCGGCAGTATTTCGTTTTATTACACTTTTTATTCGAATTTGAATACAAGTAGGTGAAATGTCATTGAACTCGCAACCGCAACCAGCGACGATGACGGCGCTGACGACGGCAGCAACGACGACGACGACGACGGCGACGACGTCGACGGCAACGATGACGATGGAAATGATCGAGAGGCGAGCGGAGGCAAACTACTAGAAGCCCCAGCAGCAGCGATGACGACGACGACGACGTCGCAGCGAGAGCAGCAGCATCAATGAAAACAACAAGCGTAGCTTACAAAAAAAAAAAAATTGCATGCCACCGCGCCTCCAGCGCGCCTCTGCCCCGCTACAACCCCCCCGACAGCAACATCAGAATCAAAATAAAAATGAAAAAAAAAAACTCTTATCAAAATAATTTCGGCAGCAGCAACAGTTGCTGTCGTCGCTGCTGCTGCCGCCGTTGCATGCCTGCACGGAGCGCACGTCTCTCTGACGCGACGGCGCGCTGGCGAATGTCGAGCTGCGCGCTGCGAACGCTAATCAGAAGTGATAAGAGGCGCAGCTGCAACCAATCAGTTCGAACATGTTTGAGACAAAATCGAAGAAAAGCGCTCAAGCAGCGGCAGAGAGCACAGAGAGAGAGAGAGAGAGCGACAGCGTGAGAATGCAAGAGAGACAAAGCGAGCAGTGTAAAGAGAGAAGCGAAGAGAGTGCACGATGCGACACGAACAGCTGATTGCCTGAGTCGCTTGTGGCTTGTGCCTTGTGTCTTGTACCACGCGGCGTATGCGCGTTAACCCGAGTTGCCAACCAAAAGTGGCACAGCGGCATGTGGAACCCTGGCTGGTTAGATAAGCGGCAAGAGGAAGCCGATGCCAAAACTACATCCGCCTCAATGGCAGCGTGCGCAGCGTGTCCCACATTTGCAAAGATTTGGCACAGCAGCAACAGCAACAGCAGCAGCGGCGATGGCAGCAGCAGCAGCAATAAAAAACACAAAAAAGAAAACTTTGCCGTATGCAAAACTAATGGAGAGTGCAACAGCAGCAGCAACAACAGCAGCAGCAAGGCGGATGTTGCAGCGAGGTTGTTGTTGCTGCTGCTGTCGCTACTGCTGCTGCTGCTGTTGTTGTTGTCGTAATTTATGCATGCAAAGTTCATTAACATTTGTCGAAGAGCGTGCTGCTGCTGCTGCTGTTGTAGTTGCTTCAATTGTTGCTGCTGCTGTGCTGCTGCTGTTGCTGCTGCTGCTGTTGTTGATGTTGCCTTCACTTCACATAGAAATTCAAATGTTCTGCTTTCGCTGTGCAACATTTCAACAGATTTAATAACATGTTTCCGATCTACTACGTCTCCTTCTCCATCTCTTTCTCCCTCGTCGCCCCTCTCACTCTTCGCGATCTGCGTGTCGCTCAGAATCATTTTTAAATTGCAGATATTATAATATCCGTAGGAGTAGAAAGTTGGTAATCAATCAAGTGTAAGATAACTTTCGCTCTGCTTGCAAATTGTTGCAAGTTTTCTAGCAAGTTCGTTGCCTAAGTCTTTCGTTTGTGTGCCCCACAGAGACAGTGAAAATTCCGGAAATGCATCAGAATTTGGCACACATGCAATTTCACCAGCATGATATCGATAAGGCGATACTCAGAATTGTGATTGTCATCAAGATCTGGGTTACAAAAATCACTTCAAATATGGTTAAAAAAAAAAAAAAAAACATTTCAAAGAGGGAATTGTGTTTGGGAAAATGTTGCTTCTAGGGTTGTTGCCTTTTTAATGTGGGGATTTATTCAGTTGTTTATAATTTGAGGGACTGCATGACTGATTTTCTTGGAAAATGTCTATATATTTAGAATCTCATTCTTATCTTATAACTGAAATCAGAAAATTTAATAGGATTTTTAGAAATATTTCCACATAATATATAATATAAGACAAAACAACTAGGACTCATAAATAATAACTGCATATGATTTAAGTTTAAGTTTTCTTCGTAGATCAGCCTAAATTTAAAAACATAAATATATTCTTAATTAATTTAAGTTTTTTTACAAAAATTTAATTTTATTATAAAATCAAAATTTTAAACTTTAATTATTTTCTTTTTTTTAATTTGAATTATAACTAATTTTAATTTGAAAATAAAAACTAATTTTAATTTCAAGTCGACTGCCTTAGTTGACGTTAAATAAATAATAAATAAATAATATAAAATATGATATTATAAAGTTAAATTGATAAAGTTTTTTATCACATGGAGATACATTGAACCTGAAATAGATTCTTTATAATGTTTATAAGAAACAAACAATTATAAATGTATATAATATTCATATTATAAGTGCATATGATTTGAGTGATAATCATGGCTGCTTTTCTTCAAAAGTCTTTTTAAATTGTAAATAATATGTATAATACCTTTTATTAAATATCTTTGTTATCATATGGGTTTATTTAATTATATCGCTTTTTTACAGAAACAGAACAATAATTAGAAATACTTCTATAAAAAAAATAAGACTTTATACTATAACGTAAAAATACTATTTAATAATGAACAACAAATTTGTACAATATTAAGTATTTCAGATATTTCCGGTTGCCGTTGATTTTCTATATTATTTTATATTATGTTATTTTAAGAGTGCTTCACATCAGAACTTTGTAATCAACCCTTAACTATATAAATGTTATTTCTCATATTCTTTTCCGCTGAACATCCGATAGGCAACCCCAAGGAAGATTCATATTTTAAGCGAATGCATAGAAAAGTTGAAAAAAAGCAAACACTTCAGATAAAGAAAGCCATGCCTATATATGCTATGATCCATATGGTTGATCCATGAGGTCGGGACGAACCGCTGCTGCAACACACTTTCGCCAAATGCGTGCGATAAAAAGTAAAAAAATAATCAATGAATTTCCCCAATTAAGCTTCCCAATTAAGCTATACTTAAATTGCCGATAGAAATTTCTCGGGAAAACTCTGACAGTTGGGTGATTGCAGGGTGACAGGGGGGAGGAGGAGGTGAGGAAGGGGAAATCAATAAATGGGAAGCAACGCGTTGACAATGCGAATAAAAAAATAAAATGCTTAAAATTGGCAGGAGAGGCAAAAAAAGCAATACACCTGCAGCAACAATAGCAGCAGCAACAGCAGCAGCAACCACAGCAGCAGCAACAACAAAACAAACAACAAACAAATCACAAGGCAGACACAGCAGCAACCAAGCAGCGTCAGTCATGGACGACGACAACAACTGCGCTGCCCGCGTGCTGCTGCTGCTGTTGTTGCTGTTGCTGCTGCTGCTGCTGCATTCACTACTGACACACTGACTCGTCGCAGTGCGGCAACTGAAGCTGCTGCTGCTGCTGCTGCTGCTGCACAGTGTCTTGCTGCAGATTTGTGACCATGAACGTGAAACAAAAACGGCAAAGTGAAAAATAATTGATTCCGGAAGGAAACTGCCTCAACTGGTTTGGCTTATTTGATGCAGTTGCTGCTGCAGTTGTTGCTGTTGCTGCTATTATAGTTGCTGCTGCTGCTGTTGTAGTTGCTGCTGCTGCTACTGCACTTTGCATTTGGTGTCGTAACACAGTGAAAAGCGCAATTGACTTTCCGGTCGAGTGAAATTAGCTGCAACACACATTTCTGTTCAATTATGTGCAGAAAGACAACAACAGTAGCAGCAGTAACAACAACAACCAACAACAACAATATGTGTATTATTTTTATATATTTCTCAGGCTGCTTTGGTTTTTTTTTATTATTATTACGCACAGCCAGACCATTTATGCAGCAGTGGTTGTTGCTGCCACTTAATTTGCCATTGCTGTTGCACGGCAGCAACTGTTGCCGCTGTTATTGCTATTGTTGTTGTTGTTGTTGTTGCTCTTGACATTCGCTGTGAGGCTTCACCGATCACTGATATGTTGATGACAGTTTTGTGTCAGCCAACGATGCGCATTGTTGTCGTTGCTGCTGCTGTTGCTGCAGTTGATGTTGCTGTTGCTTTTGGTATTATTATTGTTTTTTTTTTCAGCAACCATAGCTAAAAGTAAGTGGAGAAATCTAAGCCAATAGATACATTAAACACAAAAAGTTGCACAAGGTTTCAATTAGCAAAACATTTCCGATCTGAACCTGAATACAAATGGCAGACTATATAGAACTACAGATCTTGTGTAGTGTATGTAGAAATGTTTTCTAACTGCTGAAAAAATATTATTAACATTTGCATTATTCTTCATCCCATTTCCGCATTACTCAGGGCGATCGTCGTAATTAATTTAGCCAAATAAGTCTGTCTTAAACATTTCTTTAATCATCGCAAAAAAATCCAGAACATAAATATAACACATACTATGTATATCCTTAACTTACAACATTTCATATGAATAGGAACATTGTAGAATATATAATATAATATAATATGTTGCTGAAAATTATATTGATGTTTACATATGTAATTTAGTATTCGTATGAAAACATAGGGCATAGTATATACATTTAAATTAATTTCATTTAAATTCGTTTTCAAATTTATAAAAACCTTTTGGTAAAAAGAATAAAGTCGCACATTGAATGATATTTTAAACAAGTCTCTGTCTATCATATGTATATAGAATAATACAAAATTACCTAAACTTTGTCAATTTATTGTGAGAAACCATACCATATTTATTTTAATATTGTTAAGTATATTCTCTCATCTTTAATTTATATAATTTATCATATCATTTGCATGAGAAATGAGTTTAAAACAAAAATCCAACATTTTCATAAATTGTTGTACAATGTAGTCGTCCAAGCTGAAGCATGAAAACTATTGTTATTATACGTGTTAGGTCTATATCGTAGTCTAAGCTCAGCTTTGAATAAAATAACATTCTATAGCAAAATTGTGTTTATAAAGATTTGTTAAAATTGTTCTAATTAAAATTTTAAGATAAGGTTCAGAACGTGTAGATTATACGATTATTAAATAGGAAAAAACTCAAATAATATTTTGTTTTTTAATCTTTTTTACTTACTACATCGAGTAATAGTGAAATCGGAAAATCAGAATACAATTTTATGGAGAGAAAGTCATTTTAAATTTAAAGGCATTTAGCATAAACACGTATATAGGAACTAAGCCACAAGGAATTGCTTAAGAATATTTCTACAGCATATTCTTGAATTGTTCTTCTTTTGATTTATGCAATTAAAAAAAAATTGTAATATTGACTTATTTGGGGAGACCCCTTAAAAAAATAAGCTGTTTTTATATTAAAAGAACAATCAGTGGAAATCTAAAATTGGCTGTATGATTAAATGGGTCTACCAATTTAAATTCTTATAAGCTTCTCCCACAACTTAATAACTAGTATAGAAACAAAAGAATTTTTTAAAGTATTTACTAAAAATTGTCACACTTTCTGAAATTTCCCAATAACCTTTAAAAAGCTTAAATTTTCTTATATACTCATTTCGTATCAAATCCTATTGGGGGTGTGTCTACCAAATAAGAATTCAAATTCGCAATGTGAAAACTCTTGCGATAAGGTCGAACAAAGCGAATTGGTAAAAGTTCTGCCTGGTTTGCCTGGGGGAAGTCACTGTCAGGTTCTCGATCAAAGGAAAAGACACGACATGCAGTTAGTGGGTTGCACCGAGGTGTGCCGAGGAGGGGGAGTGAAGGGGCGGGGCGTGGCGTGAGGGGATGAGAGGTGGGCATCAGTTTCAGAGCTTGTCTCAAATTTGCAATCTTTGGCCGCGAAACTTTCTCAATTGAAAATTGCTTTTGAGTGACGATGAAAACACAACAGCAGCAGCAGGCAGCGAGCAGCGATTTCCCTCGAATTTTCCGCAGCTCAGCGAGCCGCTTGACTGGAGCTAAAAAGCTGGAGCTGTGTGCCATGTGCCATGTGCCATGTGCGTCGCTGGTGGCAACGGCGACGGCGGAGGAGGCGGCGGCAGAGGTGATTGCGACTGGAAGTGGTTGCCGTCAGCCGTTGACCGAAAAAAGTGTGTCAAGTTTTCGACAAAGATCAAGTACATCTCAGATAGTAAGTCAAATGTGCTGCTGCTGCTGCTGAAGTTGAATTTGCCTTATGATGATGTTGCCGGCGGGTTGGTGCATCCGCTGTTCGGGAAATTCCAGTTGCCATGACCAAAATGTTCTCGAAATCACCTCGCCATATCGCTTAGATTTCGGTGCAATTTTCCTCGTGCTGGTGCAGGTGCCTCATGTGTTGCTGTTGTTGTTGCTGCAGTGAAAGTGCAGCAAGCAAACCAGAAATCTGTGGCACACTCACTGCACTGCACTCGGAGCAGGAAGGCCTTTCCCTCGATTGAGAATGTGCTGCAGCACATCACCTCCCCCCATCTGCCCCTTCTGACCACAAGGCATAAGATGCATTCTATAATCTCTGGCGTCGGACAGGTCTATGGCTTGTACCCGTAATTAAAGTCGACACTGCACGGGAAATAGCTTTTGCTTGTTTGTGTACACAGATCTGATCTGAATGAATGTGAATACGAGTAGAATGAATAGACCGACGATCGTCATGGTTTCTGCACTTGGAAACGATGCAACATTTCCCAGATATGCAAAACACTTTGGGTAAGTTTCCCTTATCTGTTCACAATGTCCTCGAAGAGAAAGTTCTAATTAACATTAAAGATTAACATTCAAATATTTAGTTATAGTTTGGATCTGAGAAAAAACAGAATGTGGAAGAGGAGCTTAATTTTTTCTATATTATATTTATATTATATCAATGATGATCCTTGCAGATAATTTATAATGCACCAATTCCTTTAGGGATATTAAAAATAATGTACCTGATATCCAATTAAAGTACTACTAAAATCGCTATGACATAATTATAAGAGTTAAAACAATTAAATCACTATGAAACGGTACGGAAAGCACTTCTGAAATAGGTTAAATGTATTTTCCATGTCCTACGAGATATGCATCAAAAACCATTTTAAAATTGATTTTTATACTAAATTTAAATTGCCGAATCGATATTTAGCAAAAATGTAAGTTACACAATTAAATCAAATTTTGAATAGATATTATATATTAGAAAAAATTTAAATTAAAAATATATTTATGAAGAATAAACCTATAATAATAATATGAAGCAAATAACATGTCAACATATCAATATCGCTAAATTTCCGAAAAAATGTATAAAAGTTCTAAAATTGCATAATTAGTTACTCTGCAGACTTATAGAGTAGTACTGATAGCACCTATAAATTCATTCTCAATTTGCATAAGAATACTTTTTGAAATGATTTATACTTCATTTAAGAGAAACAATTTTGAATTATTTAAACATTTTTAAAATCTACGAATTTTTTAAATGATCAAATAAATATAATAAATATACAAATGTGTATACAAATAAATACTCAAGAACTTACAGAAACTATTCATAACATAAATAATAATAATATAAATAATCAAATAAAAAATTGTATTTTAATGTCTAAACTTTAAAAAAAATTAAAAATAAAGAAGTGCAATCGAAACTATACTACACACAAAAAGAAACTGTCCGCAGCTACCCCAAAAAGAAACATCTACCTTTAGATACCAAACATAATTATGGTAATAACAGTTTCAATGCAATCAAAGAACATAGATAAAAGTGAAGAGCCAAAGTTATGGCTTAATACTTTGGCAAAGAGCCGGAAGCAGCAGCAGCCAATGGCAAGAGTTAAGCTTTTTCCACAGCCAGCGAGCAGCGAGCGCGAACTCCAGCTGAAACTTTGCTGCGGGGTCAATGTACCGTTAAGATTGGGGGTCACTGCGCCAACTGGTGGGCGTTCTTATGAATCTGTGTATTTGTGTGTGTGTGTGTGTGTGTGTGTGAACTCCGACTATGGGTTCGGTCATCGGCACGAGGTTAGCTTAGCTGGTATAGTACAACTTGGTCGACCTACATAATCAGGGTTTCGTCTACACTGACCTACTACTTAGAGTGCTGTGCGGGTCTGGGTCAGAGAAAGGGAGAACTCGTTTGTCGATCGTGGTGAGTGTGTTCACTTTTGCTACAGCCGCTCGGATACTTTGGGTACTTGGATGGATGGTCTCTTGCAGTGATTGCTCAATCGACTGAGCATGCCAACCATCCCAGCCGAGAGACAAAGTGACTTCCCCGACGCCTGCAACAATCAGCGAGGCAATCAATCCACATCGAACCGATATTACTACGAACAGGTTCAAAGAACTCTGTCTCTCGATTCTCGTACCGCCCCATTCACTGTCACTGCCCGATCTCGGTTGATTAGACTTTCAAGACGTCACCTGTCGACGTGAGGGATTTTAATCACGCCTCGAAATCGCTCGCTTGATCGAATCTACTAACTGAATTCCAGTTCTTATCGTAGCTTGTCCTGTTTTCCTTGCTAAAGTTTCAGTTTGGTCTACATTAAATATGCAGCTGCATATTTTTTTTAAAAATTGAATAGACATTCAACCTCTCTTTTATTATGACAGATTTGGACATTTGAAAGTCCTTTCTTCAAAATATGAAAAAAAAAATTAAATAATTTACATGAATCAAGTCATAAGTCGATACAAAAATTATTGAAATTTTTTAAGACTTCCCAATTTAAATTTTCGAATTTTCTTCAAAATTCTCTAATACACGCAAGTATTTTTTTTTTTACATTTCCGTAGCATGACGGATGCCGCCGTCTACCGTTTTTGCAGTCAGTGTACACTGCCAGGTGACGGCAACAAACTGTCACGGCGCACTGTGCTGCCTCTCGTCTCGCTGTGCTATTTTCATATGCGCGCACTGTTGCCGCTGATAACCCAATATCCCAGTTAAATATGAAATTAAAAGCCGTAAAAGACAAGGGAATTTAAATACGCAGCGAACGCCGAAAGAGAGAGCACAACGTCAATTACCACTAGAAATAAAAGCAAGTTTCTTCGCAGAGCCAATCTAATACTCTTTCCAAACACACCTCAAGGTTTGCAGATGAAAGACATGTGCAATAATAAAAATTAATTAAAATTTATGCGTAGAAAATTATTGACTAAAAGAGATTTCAATTTCTTAAATTTTATAATTTGTTCATTAATTATTTGCCAAATGTTTTCAATTAATTACAGGATCAAATGAAATCAATCGATATACCATATTAGTATTTATTGCTCGCAATTCGATAGTTTTGTAAGTGAGATAAAATTTGCATGCTAAATTGCATTAAAATACTGACTTATTACAATCGATTACCGCGCGCGATCTATTGCAACCGCCAGTTAAATGAATTAATCGATATACCCGTTCGGCGTTAGAACTCAATAAATCCGTTATGCATAAATGGAGCCGCGTGGGCGACGGAATTGTCGTCGGCGCCGTCGTAGGCACGACCAATTGCGAGTACTCGAATACTTTCAATTGTCTTCTGTCGCCGTCGCCACCTTGGCCTCTGTTTAAGCCACCGCCTCTGCCCGCTGCCTCGACGCGTCCGCTGCGCTGCGTCAGCTGTGGCCAAATATAAAAGCAATGGAACACTATGGCCGGCGTTTCTTTCACCACAATCATGTCGCGACGCACGCTTATCATCACGCAGTCTTTGGCACTGCTCATTGGGCTCAGCCTAAGCCTGGAACTGATCAAGCCTACAGCAGCGGCAATCGGACGCTTTGAGCCAGCGGTGCCACCGCCGCCACGCTGGGGAGCAAACATGCAAATGCTGCGACGCCAGAACAGTTTGTATAGACCGGAAGTGGACATGGAACGATTGCATTGCTCACTGGGTTTTCTTCTTGTGTGTGTACAGGTGCCGCCTTTGATTATTGGACAGAGCACAGCGATACTAACATTTGGGAGCATTGTGGTCTCTTTGAGGGTGACATCATGCTGCATCGCGAACTGCTGCGCAACGGATTGCTCAACGAGCGACTGACCTGGCCCGATGCTGCAGTGCCGTTCTACATCGATCCGCAGGACTTCAGTGAGTAGCCAGACCTTGGCACACATGCACTATCTATTGGCGATAATTCACGATTTTAAGCTAACTAGCACAGCGGCCAACCAGACCATGGTCATTCTCAAGGCGTTCAAGGAGTACCACGAACGCAGCTGCATACGCTTCCGGCCGTATGAGGAGGGCGACAAGCATTGGCTGCTCATCAAGGGCAACTACTCTGGTTGCTGGTCCAGCGTGGGGCGTCGTCAGGGTGGCCAGGTGCTCAATCTGAACACGCCCAAATGTGTCACGCACGGTGTTGTGGTGCACGAGCTGCTGCACGCGCTTGGCTTCTATCACCAGCAGAGCGCCACGGAGCGCGACGAGTACGTGAAGATCAACTGGGAGAACATCTTGGATGGCCACCAGCACAACTTTAACAAATACGCGCGCACACACATCACCAACTTTGGCGTCGAATATGATTACCAGAGCGTCATGCACTACAGCTCCCTTGCGTTTAGCAAGAACGGCAAGGCCACCATAGAGCCACTGGTAAGCGATTTGCAGGGTATATAATCTCTTAGAAATCCAAATCTAAACCTAGAACTTAAGTGACCCGATATTGTTTATGTTAAACCATTTACGGTCTATCAATTGATATTGATATCATACATAGTAAATCTTCAAACTATTCGACTTTCAATCATATAAAGGGTATCATGTAGCTTTCCTTATATCGTACACACACCCAGCTATACTCAGTATTAAATAACTTGAATCACATATACCAACATATATTTTTAAACACAAAATCACAATTAAACATCTAAGAGTTAAATACTTTGGAAAACATCAAGATATTTGCAAGACAATTCGAGTCATTCCAATATTTGAGTATTTATGGTTATACACATGTATAGTTTATAGTATAGTATATTAGTTAAGTTAATATTAAGCTCGATTATTTGAAAAATCTCTTATCTCTCTTCAATCTCTCTCATCTATTAGGATCCCTACGCTTCGCTTGGCCAACGACGTGGCCTGTCTGACAAAGATGTGTCCAAACTGAACGAGATGTACGAGCAGGACTGCAATGGCAGCGATCTATTAGGTTTCGATAGCTTCGGAAACTATCTGAACGATCTGCTCGACTACTTCCAGGGCAATCTGCAAGATCTGTTTGGTTAGACAGCGATTATAAGTTTTTTTTGTCCTACGATTTAAGTACAAACACACAAGTTCAATAAATTCTAAGCGGTTGCCTGGGCAACAAAGAAGCTAAACTGACTGAGCTCATCTAAGGTTTGCGCAGCTTCCAGGCGCAGGGATTGGCACGTTTGCTGATCAGCCAGTGCCTGCAGTGCGTTCTTCAGCTCCCCGTTCCAGATACACTGCACACCACGCAAACTGAAGCGTGCCAGCAACAGAAGCATCTGACAGGCGCGTTGACGCAGCAGCGGGTGGCGACTCTGCAGCAGTGTGCTGAGACGCAATCGCGGATCGAAGACAATCTTTTCCACCAGCTCAGCGTTCTCTGGCAGCTCACGCAGAACGCAGCAAAAGAGTGCCAGCATACAACAGGCTAGACGCACCGCGTTGGTATCCTTGAGATCTGAAAAAAACACATGGATAATGATTATCTTCCACTGCATATTTCAACCTATTGCCGGCTTACCGTGTGTCAGGAAATTGATGAACATGTCGTTGACGGCAAGTATTGCCACAGCATCGCAGAACTGATTGAGAAACTGGTGCTGCTGATGCACCAGATGACAGACCAGTTCGTACAGGCTGCAAGCGGTGCTCATCTCCTCGTCACTGAGCTCGGAGACACTGCGTAGTGTGCGACTCATCGAGACAGTAGTTGTTGCTGGCGGCAGCGAAGCTGCAGAGTCGCTCAGCTGACGGTGCGAAAGCAATAGCTTGCAGGCGTACATGAGATTGGGTACCAGCTTGACATCGATGTAGACACTCTTGATGGAGTCGGCTATCAAATGCTGCTCGGCCAGAACAAAGGGCAGCGACAGCAGCTGTGCAACGCTCTGCAGCACCTTGGGTATGGCCTTTGAGTTGCGCAGCGGGGCGACAATAATGCTGACCAAATTGTGTTGCTTCAGTGAATCAAATTCGCCATCGAGCAGCTCCTGTATGGAACGATTCAAGAACGCCAGCCACTCGTCGTTCTCAATGGGCGGGCTCTGAGATTCGTCACAACTGTCCCAGCCTGGCAGCAGACACGGAGGCGAATTGCTAACGAAAACAGACAGTTATATAAGTTGACTTCGACTAGGACAAACAAACCAAACAAATACTTACTCGCTGCTGAGTTTCTCATCGTTGGTTGAGTGCATCGATTGCTTCAGCTGTTGCGCCTTCTTCTCCTGCTGCAGCTGCTGCGAATGCAATTGCGATTGCTGTGTAAGCATTTCAGTTGTTTTGCGCTGTGTCTCAACGTCGATGCTCTGTCCAAGTCGCAGCGAAAAGTTATCCAAATTCTGGCTGAGTTTGCGTTTTTCCAGATCCTTGCTACGCGATTGTTTCATATTAAGTGCCAACTTAAGTTTAGACTTCATGCACTTGGCTGTGCTCGACGTGGGGACTTCGTTGGGGAAATTGTCGTTGAGATGATTCAATATCATGTTCGAGTTGCCACTGACGAAACAAGTTTGCGAATTGATAACCGGCATCACAATGCCCATGGCAGCTGGATTATTAATACCATTGCCAATAGCAGCTGGCATTAATCCTTCCATGGGTAGATCTCTGTAGGAAACATCTGCGAATGGTACAATAACGCGATGCACATTATCCTCCACATCGGTTTCCAGCTGCTCAATGTCACTGGGTGGGATGGCATTGATGCTGTCACGGGATGTGGTCAAGTTCTCATTGGCATCACTTAGCTTGAGCGCTGCCAGAACATCACCTAAATCAGCTCCAATTTGGCTATAGAAAGAAAAAGATGTTAAGCACGTAATGACTCGAAGTATTTTATCTGCCGCACTAACCTTCTTTGTGGTGGCTTCTTGACGTTCTTGGCCAGCTGAGGATTAATGAAGGGCGAACTTTGGGCTGCCTGTACTTCAGCTATGTAGAGTTTGCCATCGACAAAGGGATGACACAGCAGTTGCGTCCAAGAGGTTCGCATGCCGGGATCCTTTTCAAGCAGACCTTGCAAAAAGGAACGGCACTCGCTACTCAGGGTGCTGGGCCATTTGACGTCCTCGTGCTTGATCAGCTTGACCAAGTGTAGTATGGATGTTGCGCAGAAGGGAGGCTGTCCTGACATGCTCTCGTATCCAATGCATCCCAGTGACCACAAATCCGCCTGGTGGTCGTAGGGCTGCTCAGCAAGCAGCTCTGGAGCCATATATAGAGGCGTTCCCTTAATAGAGGTCAGAACATGCGTTCCCATTGTCATGTTACGCGCCAACCCAAAGTCGCAGAGTTTGGCGTGCATATTCTTGTCTAGCAGAACATTTTGCGGCTTCAGATCCCTATGGAGAATGCGATTCGAGTGCAGGTAATACAAAGCGGATACCAAATGACAAACAACACGCTGCGCATGCTCCTCAGGCATAGCGCCATTGAAAGACAAATATCGATGCAAATCCATGAGCGCAAACTCGGTGACCACAAACAAATCGAACTTGGATTCAAACGACTCGATCATTTCAATGACATGTGGATGCTTAAGTCGCGCCTGAATGTCGCATTCACGACGTAGATTCTTCAAATCACGAGTAGAGCGCCCCCGCTGCAAACAAATAGCTTAATTAGTTTTTGGACTACGCTTCTTTTTGAAGGTAAATAGTTACTGACGCACCTTGGATATGACTTTGATGGCCACCACTTTGTCATCACTACGACGTTGGGCTTTGTACACACAGCCAAATGAACCTTGGCCCACAAGAGAGCTAACCGCGTAGCGGTCCATGGTTAAAGAAAAACAAAAAGAAAACACCTCAAAAAAATGCGCTCAGCTTGTCTTTAAATTTTAGCCAACTGCAGTGTGGCTGCAACTTTAAATAAAAAAATACCGTATATTTTTCATATTGTCGATATTGATCGATATCAACCAAGAGGTAACGATAGTATCGGAATTTTTATAAACTTACAAATATACATGTTTTGGCAATTACGAAGCAATATAAATCGTTTTAAAAGACTTTTATAAATTTATTATATTATTTGGTATTTAAATCGCACACTGTTTCTGCAAATATTTCTATGCAAACTTACGATAAATTCTTCTAATTTAGTAGCAGTCTATGAAAAGATTTCCTCGAATAAATGAATAACATTTTATTGAGAAGTAACGCGTATTTTACAAACTCCCTCCTTGTATTTTTACATTATTATTTTGCAAAACATTAACAAAATATAAACGTGCGATTAAAACTGACCAACAAGTTTTATCGGTATCGATAGCCGGATGGTTAATTTGAAAAATAATCACCTGGGTCATGATTGTAAAACAGCTGTTTCACTCTGATGGCAACGAAGAAAACAGCTGTACCAAATACTTTTGTTTACGGGTTAAAACTGCATTAACATCGGGGGAGGCTTCGCTAATCAAATCAACCATCAGCCAAATAAATAATGAATAAGAAAAACTATTGAAGACATAAACATTGAACCCAAACGCACAAACATGCGCGAGCCCAACTTGTATGTAATTTTATCGCACGCGCTAATTGGTAAGTGGTGTAATAATTATTGCCGGCCGCTTCGAAGATTATGCACACTCACCTACACATACATACATGTAATTAAACATATGCATGCTGGCCATTAGGCTCGGGTTTCTTTTTTCTGTATATGCATCATGTGCGCGTCATCTTTGAGACACGCACCAACATAAGGCATCTCAACCAATTGGAACGCGAGTCCATGCTGCGCCGCGAAGATGCCCTATACTATACATTCTACAAGAAGCTAGCCGATGGCCCCGACTTCTGGCACGGCTACGAGCAGCTCAAGAACGTCACCGACATTGAGTATCCTCACAGTGTCAATGTATTGCAACGCTTCTATGTGCTTCCCGAGCTGGTTGCTGCGTAAGTAATCAATACGAGTTGTACACAATTAAATTATATTAAGTGTGCAGCTCCAACGCCCAGAGCTACTGCATATGTATGTGTGTGCACATACACACACACACACACACATGCACATGCACATGCATATGAATTCAATTGAAGCAACAATGTGTCGTTTAAGTGGTGACTAATGCTTCCTCCCTGATTACAGATACTTCTTTCATATTGTGCGCGCCGGCTTCAATCCCGGTCTGCAGCCGATGCTGTTCTACTTGGAATTCGTCTGGTTAATGGGCGGTCTCACTCTGCTGGTGCTATATTTGTATGGCACACTGCTGAGTGAGAATGTATTTGGAGGCATTTACGGCGTCATATCCTACCTGATGTTCCACAGCTTTGCGGCCAAGATATATGAGCGACCGATGGCTCGAGAGAATTTCGCATTTCCATTTATATTCCTGCAAATGTTTTACTTGTGCATATGCTTTGGCCGTGTACTGCACCGGCAAAAGCACACTTCACGTTTATTTATGGTAGGTGGATTTGTAATGGATTTGCTTATCTCTCATAATCCCTAACAATCTTCCAATTAGATATTTGTGATGTCACTATTTACGGCTTGTGCACTGCTGTCTTGGCAGTTCTCCATCTTCATATTCACAACTCAAATTGTGATTGTAATGACCTCTTGGAACGTTAGCTCCATGCCAATTGGAGTGGCCAATGCGTTTGCCCTGGACTACTCGCTATCGCATTTGCTTGGCAACCTCATGGCGTTTGTCTTGTCGCAGGGCAATTGGCAGCTGCTCACGTTTCAACTGAGTTTCTCTCTCAGTCTCTTCATGATCACAATTGTGCGACAATTTCGCGGCCGACGTCATTCCAATGATCTGCAACAAGGTGACTATTTCTCATTCAAGATAATTATGCTGGCCATGCTGTTTGCCGGCAGCATGCAGGTCAAGTTGGTTGATTTCTTGGACAAGTCAGGCCGAATGCATTGGCAGGACTCGCACTACGGCGACTTGTGGGCACACTGGATGCTGCAGGCTAAGGTGAACTTTGTAACCAATCTATCTGCCTGCAATCCACTATATGCGCGCGTCACCTGGACGGAGTTGTGGCAGCTAATAAAGACGTTGATTGTTAAGCCCTATTGCATGTATGGAGTCGTCATGCTGGCGATGTTCTTCCGCAAATGGCGCAAAAGTAATGTGCCGACAGCGGCCAACCAGGAGCAGCGTGAGCGTGCTCGCAACTATGTGCTCGAAGATTTTCTCGAGGAGCATCATGTGTCCATGAGTGATATGTCCAATAAGCAAACGGAACAGCAGCTACAGCAATGCTTTGCAATGCTGGAAAGCTGCGATCACGACTATGAGCGATACAAACGGGAGAAGGCCAAGATGCAGGCAGAACAACCACCAGAGCATGATGACTTCATGCAGGACATCAAACGCCTAAGAGCACAAATACATCGCAACAGTGACAAGCAGCGCAAGGAACGCGAACAGGCTAGCGAGCCCGGCTTCAAAGCGACGTCTGCCGGCACTGCCGAGGCTGATGACAAGCCAACGACAGAAACAGAAAACAATATGGAAAGCGAAACGCCAAAAGAAGAGGCAACTGAATCTGAAACAAATGAACCATTGCCGTCCAAAGGAACAAACAGCAAAGAGGCCACCAATGGCAAACGACGTCAGGCACGACGTGACTCTGTTGTGCCCACAGCCAATTCCCAGATGCTTAGTCTGCATTATATGTACAGTTTCATGCAGATGATTGTCTTCACCCTCATCGGCCTGTCCGTGCGCAAGCTATTCTTTTTGAGCTTTACTCAGGGCTGTGTGATAGCGCCCACAATATGCTGCAAGGTTTGGTATCATCGGCAGCGTAACATCTTCTGGTCCGTTTCGCTAGCTGTTTTTCTGCTTAGCATGTTCGATCCGGGCCTGGTGGTAAGTGAAACATGTGAATGAGAATCCAATTGGAAGTGAATTAACCTGTCTGTCAATTTGTAGAACGTACGCGAGGAATACTTTCCCACGCGCTATACAAGTCCGAGTGACGACTTGGAGGGCATGCTCGAGTGGATAAAGCTGAATACGGAACGCGATGCAGTTTTCGCCGGCCCCATTGAGATTATTGGCACCGTACATCTGACAACAAAGCGACCCATTGTCAATCATGCACAGCTTGAAATGCCTCAAATGGCGTAAGTGAACGATCTATAATTAGTAACCAATCTTATCTCTACCCACCACTTCACAGCGAACGCACGGAGCAGGTATACTCGATCTACAGTCGTCAGCAGTCATCGGATATTTATAATCAGTGTGCGCAATTGAAAATCCAATATTTGATCATATCTCTGGACGAGTGCAGCAACGAAGTGAGGTAGTTTGCTATCTTATTTAACTGTTTGTTAGTATGTGAATTTACTTATTCCCTATTTCGTGTTTACAGAGACGACTGCGACATCTTGTCCATTTGGGATGATAAGCAGCCGGCATTTCGCAAGTATCCGCAATTCTGTCACGAGCTGCTGCACAAGAATGTGCCCAGTTTCCTGAAAGTCTACGCCAACGATAACTACGGTATCATCAAGATGTTCTCCCAAAGTGTGCAGATCAATTTGAAGCACAACAAAATGCCCGAAATGTCCATGTGAGACAGACAATATGACCCACCGTATAAGTTACAGGGGGGCTAAAGGCAAATGTGACTAGAATAAATTACGAGTGTAATTCAATTGTATTAATGTTTAGCAGTAGTAGGCAGTAGGATGATACACTGATACTGTCAAATATTCTCCCTACTCACCGTCTACCCGTCTACCCCATGCTCCATTAATACCTAAAGGAAACAGATTAGGAGACACTCTCAAACACACACAAACAAACAAACACAAACACACATGCATGCATACGTGTATGCACGATTTACTAAACATTTCAACTGAATTGCATTTACGTATCCCCGTTTAGGTTTCATTTAAAAGCATTCCCCCGTCCCGTTCTTTTAATTACTTTCCTTAAGATAAACATCTGTGAATGTGTGTACGGTATAAATTAAGTATATAGATCTATTCGATACGACTAAATACTTTGCGGGTGTAGCGAGCTTTAGGCAGCTCACTCATTTTGTGTGTTAAGTTTAAATTTAAACTAAGCTTTTTTAAACATTACGACTAAGCCTCACACACACACACACACACACACAATCACACACTAAACACAGACATCCGCTTGGCCCAGCCAATCGATGTCAATATTTATGTATGGTGTAAGTTTTCCACGGGCTGCAGATTGTTTGATTGATTGACCTATTTACCAGCCCGACACCCACAAGTTAAATTATTAAAGAGCTATTGAAATAAAGTTAAAAGTAATGTTAAATGCAAACATGTATATTCATTGTAATTCCACTTTAATCTGCTAATATTAAGGTTGATAAATTGTTGTAAAGAAAGGGAAGACGAGGCAAGATGTATGCATTGATTGGTTTACTTATGTAAACTTAGTTTTATTTGTCTTATCTTTTGTGTAATGTTTTTTGACTCTGTTGCGTGTTGCTGTTAACATCGGAATCTTAGCACATAGTGTATGTATATAACGTCGTTGTGTGGGTATGTACATAATTACATACTATATGCACAGATCTTCGCAGATAAAGAGAAGTAAGTACTTATCTTGTGGCCAGATTTGGTTACGGTACGGGCTTTATTAACAGTAAACTCGAAGCAACAACTACATAGGCGTAGTTTAAGGCTTAAGCGTGCTTTCTTTCTACATTCTTCTTCTTTATTGTTGGGTTCTCTCCAAACATAAGGGGGATACGTGTGTATTCAATTTTCAGTTAGCTGTAAGGCGAGCAATTCGGCTAAAGTATATATATGGTATACTATATATCGTATATAGGTATAAGGGTAAAATAATTGTTAATAACAATGTTAATACAACAATGACAATTGTTTCAAAAGCATACTAGCAATCAGGCCAAGTGTCTCTTAACAATTAGCTACAGTCTTTCTTAATTTACATCATATACATATTTCTGTAGATTTTCATATAAATATCATAATTTCTTTTTTTTTTACAATCCATTAGAATATTTCAGTTTTGTGCTAGTTTCTTTTTTCTCTATCATAGCTACATATATATATATATTTGATTCGTTTTACACGTTTTCCTATAACGAATATCATTTCCATAACAATTTCATTGTTTTGTGGTTGGTTGTGTGGAAGCAGTAATATTGGTATTATTTGGTATAACTACCTGATAAATATGCTATGCGAACTGAGTCTTTAAGCAGCGCACAGCACTTGAGGGCCTAAATAAAAAAAATGCCAGAATCGGCTGGCTATATCATGCAAAAATATAATAAAATTATTTGTAATGTAAAATAAGCATTGCAAAAGATAAAGAATGAAAAGTTTTTCAAAATTAAAAATATTAAAATATTATTACAATAAATATTAAGAAACTATACTTGATGTTTTTTCGAATAAACTGAATATACAATTCTAAAGCCCAATTTGATCTTACGGGATAGACAAAAAATAATATATATATAATATTTGTATAACTGCGTTAGACTCGGTCCTTCAACATTATAACTCTATGTTCCTATGCTTCGCAATCAAAATCAAAAATCATAAATAAATTAGAAAATCAGTAATCATAAATAAAAAAAAAAAAAAACTAATACAAATTTGATTACAAAAAACTAAAATTTGAAATTCGGCAAAGCACAAGGCAAATATAATTTTAAATAATCGAATTAAATAACTTATTTTTTGTATATATAAAAATGAGCGCTATAGGGTATATTTATCTAGTATGTATATATTGTATTTTAGTGCGCGCTAAGTGCAAAATATTTGCTATAAAATTCTTTCACAGTTTAATATTTTGTCTAATTTAAAGCTAGAACTGATGGAAAAAAGTACTATAACTTCCTAGGGGGAATCGGGTCAAAACAAAGACTAAAATGGATATTTTTTTAAAAATTATTTAAAACGAGCTTCAGCAATTCTTCTTTTTGTATTGTATGATTATGTTGTTGTAAGCATGTGTGTGTGTGTGTGTGAGTTTGTGTGTGTGTGCTCTTTAATCTTTACTCTGCCTAACAAAAATGCAAAGGGATTCGTTCTGGGTTTTCGATTTGATGTCGTTATTTACGAGTATTAATTAATCCTTACAACGTCCTTCAATTGAATTTATATCACAGCAATATATTTGTCATTTTATCATGTAAAATTACACATGGCTATATAAGTAATGCGTGTCCCTTTGTCTGTCTGTGTGTGTGTGTGTGGGTGTGTGTCTGCAATGAGCACAAAATGTTTGACATTTCATTCCTAAATAATCGGCGTGAACTTTGACTCTTCGGGCATATGGCATAAAGTATTTCGTAATATCTTATGGAATCTTGTGGCAGCCACAATACATATAAGTATTATATATAATATAGTTAAGAGCTAATTTACAATCTTTCGAGCACACTATTGGTTTCCACAATGTTTCAGTACTTCTTGAAAATCACCATATTATGCAGAAACTCGGAATTGAGTCGGTTTGCGTTTGTCCTCAAAGTTTTTTTTTTTTTTTTTTTTTCTCTTTCCAAGCGAACTTTTAAATAGCGTCTATATCAAATGTGAAGTATCCTATGTTGCGGCAAATGAAACCGAAACAGTGTAACAGCACAAATCATAAGCTCTACATAGTATGGTACAAACATATGCCTGTATAGAATGGTATATATGTATATCATATGTGGTATGTGGTAATGGTATGAGGCCTAAGCCGCAGCACACTGAACAGCCTGATACAGATCTATAGTATGATGGTATGCGTAGCCATAAAATTGCACTTTGTACTTTCAAATACGTTTGATGGTGGGACCTGTAAAGAATACCGATACTTTTCGCTTGAACTTCTCCATGGTCGGCTCCTGCTCCTCCTCGTAGTCATCATCGTCGTCATCGTCATCATCCACATTGTTCGCATTGTAGCGCTGTCCAGTGTGACCAAATATAACGGTGCGCGTGAACGGCGGTACGCTCTTGGCTCCGTCGGATTCACTGAAACCGGGATTAAGTATTATATTCGGTATAAGCTCAATGCTGTCCCAACCATCTTGCAGTTCTGAATGGGGGAGAGCGGGCGAGCGAGCGAGGGAGAGAGAGAGAGTGGGTTGAAGCAGGGCAACAGAGACAGTTTTTAATTGAGCGGCAAGGGGAGAGAAGAGAGAGAAATTGAGATAAATATAGAGAGAAAGAGAGTAGAACGAAAAGAAACAGAATTAGACATATGACATCAATTACGTTACCTGCGCGATTTCTTTTTATAGTTTGTTTCTTGATGCTTTTTATTTCTTTTTTTTTTACAAATAGTTTAAGTGTGCAAAAGTCATTGTGTGTATGTGTGTGTGTGTGTGTGGGGAGGGTAGGGTATACGAATGCGTGACTGTACAACGTTGTGCATTAAATCACATTATTTACAGTCTGCAAGCGATTACTCCAAGTCGACGGTTGGACAACGCTGCGTATACGTTATGCGACTGTATTGGTATAAATGTGTGTATTATGTGGGCAGGTGTGTGTGTGTACATATATCTAGCAATAAGCATATAACTCAAAACAGTTCAAATATTATATATATTCGGCAATATTCGGAAAAATGTATTTTTCTTTCATTATTATCAGGAAAACATTTAAAACATTTAATTTGCGTGCCATAATAGAAGCACATAAAACGGAATTAGAATTCTACTTATAAATATGGTATATATATATGGCATATAAATATACATATATGGTACACATTACATTCAGTTTACAACATCGATAAAGCGTTTATATAAACATTTTGGGCATGTCAACTTCAACTTCAACATCAACAAGAACGACAACAACAAAGCAGAAAGCATAAATCATATATCACCATATCTTATCACAAGCTAATCCCATCATACGGATATACTGTGTACGCTATATACTCTGTGCATATGTGAATATAGATATCTTAATAGTAAACTAACTATAAACTATCTTTTATTTATTCGTTTGCCTTTGGTCGCATTTTAAAGCTTTATATAGTACATTTTCTTTACATTTGACAACTTTGAGATCCCATTAGGTATAAGGTATGGGATATAAGGAGTGTATAGGGAATAAGGTATAAAGTATAAGGTGTTGCGATTAAGATTGTAAGTATGCTAAAGTATCTGATTATCACAGTTATGGATAGTGGACAGAGAGGTCTAACATTGAAAGACATTTGAAAATTGCATAAAAAACTCGTATACTATTGTTTTAATATTGTGCCCTTAGAAAGTTATCGAAGTGTCTTAGAGATTGGAAAAATCGCTAAAGTGTTTTATATTATTATATAATATTAGTCTATGGTATTTATTTATGATAGAAATCAATAAATTGAAGCCTGGCATATAAAAGTTTAAGACTGCAGTTTGAGAGACTAGTTTATATGGATATAAGAGACTTCCTTTAAGTTTGAATTTATATATCTTTGATTAATATACTATTTAAGTGGTGGATCCCTAAAAACGTCTTGACTTTTCTAATATTAATGAGACTAAATAATTTTTTACAAACGATTTGATTAAAATTTTGTAATATTTTAAACCGGAATTCTAAAAATTTGATAAGCTATTTGACTAATGAACTTTTATGGTTATTGGTTATCGGTTACGATAATTGTTAGAATATAAATTTGATCAATCAAGGATATTTCTAGGTACCTATTACTTAATGAAATGTGTGCAAAAAATAAAAATATTTAAAATTATAATTTTTTTGACTGGGATTATTTAGCATTTGCTGTGGCTTTAACGGATATTATACAATCGATATCGATTTTTTTTAGTGTCATTGTGCTTTGCAGCTAAAGATTATAACGATAACTAAGTATTTTGTATGCTTAACGATTATTGCACGAAAAGTTAGGTAGATAGCGACGAGCTCTATAAACTACTAAATATTTCTTAAATTCTGTGAGTTGTCGCTGACGATCAACGATCATAGGAATATAGCATGTTTAACCACATTTACAATAGATTAATGCAAAACAAATACGAAAAAGAAAACTTTTAACTTCACATTCGTATGTATGTTGTACATACGACACGACATCAACGAGAATGACAACAAGAATAGATATAGATCTAATAGATACATAATACATACACATATAATATTTATATTTTATATTCAAATCAACTCAAACACAGCGAGCAAACAAAACGAACATATACATATATAATATATATATTTTTACTATATGCATAAAAGAAAAGTCCCTTTAAAGCATTCGATTTGGTTTTGGTTTTTGTTTATCTTGAAATTTTACAACACTAGTCAATGACAATCGCAACACTAAAGCAGCAAGCTGCATTTGCTTTTTTCTCTGCAGTCGCAGTTGCAGTTGCATTGAGCTTCAAAAGTTTATCGATTTATTTAAGTTGACAGCAATAACAATTCAAATTCAAATCATAATCGATATTTCGATCACAATGTTGTCACTTGTTTTGTTTCGATTTACATTTGTTGGAATCGATTGTGATTTGAATTAACTTTTGGTAGTTGTTACTGCCATTATTGGCGAATTGGCTGTACCCATTTGCGTCGATTGATAGCACTCCTTAGAGAGCACAATACAGAGTCCGATGGCTAATATCACAAGTGTTCCCAGCACTATACTGACGGCGACTATCCAAATGCGTGGATCGAAATTATCTAAGTCGGGTTTTATAAGGCGTATGAGATCTGCACGGTCGTCGGTCGAGGCGTTTTGAGATAGAAAAGAAAAAGAGAGGATGACAACAAAATTACCAGATACAGATACTCGAAACAACTCTTACAAAGAAAAACCAAGAGGAAAACAAAAAAAAAACAAAATAGAAACAATAGAGAAATTACAAAAGAATCGATAACTTATGAGTATCTATGAGTAATACGATAGTAGTAAGTTGGTAATATAATAGATAAGTGCTAATACTCGTACCATATATATGTATATAGAGTAGCTAAAGACACGCAACGCATGGGAACCGGAAAGACCGTGGCAACCCTGCGCTGCGTACAGTTGACACCAAAAAAGAGCAACTACTACACATAGATGTATGTACGATAGTGACGACAGCAAGGAAACTATCGAATGGTTAGTAGTAGTAGTAGTAGCAGTAGTAGTAGTAGTATTAAGTAGTAAATGACAAGTATTACCTAGTAAGTATATAGCTATAACTATGATTTCGTACAAGTACAAGTATTTCGTTTAAAAAACAATTGAAAGTAATCGAAAACTGACCCTACTATAGACTCTGGTTAGGTATACCGATTAGTTTCGTTTGCTGCTTACCCTCCTCCTTGGTCTCCGGCAGTGTAGTCACGTTGGTGGTGACCACCTCGCCGCTGCCCAGCTCGTTGTTGGCCCATATTCGAAACTCATATGTTGTGTTGGGCGCCAGGCGATAGACCTCCATTTGACGCTGCTCGGGCCGGGCCGGATGTGATTATAGAGAGGAAATGATTGTTGTTATGAACATATTGCTATGTCTGGTCAACGTTAAGTCCGGGGCCAGAGATTGCAAGGAGCGGCCAGCTCATACCATGTACTTACCACATTGGGTGCTATGTTAATGGGATCCATGCGAATCCATTCGTGCTCGTAGCTGGCATTTGCCGGCGGCGTACGGTACGAAATGTTGCGATATTCCGCCGTAAAACTGCGCACGGGAAAACCCCCCGATTGCGTCTTGTTGAAGCGCCAAATGAGAAAGCCCAATATGGTTGAGGCCTTGAAATAGAGCTGGGTCACAGGGCCGGGTGTTGTTCGCACTGTTAGCTTAATGCGTTGAAAGGCTTGGTATTTCTCCTCCTCGGCATCCTTCTCTCCCGCCTCATCCTCCACAGGCACCTTCTTGCCCTGCTGCACTTCCTCCACTTTCTTTTGTCCCTCCTCCTGTTTCCTTTGTTGAATTTCTTCCTCTGTCAACGTTGAGGTAGTTGCTGCTGCTGCTCCTGCTGCTGCTGCTGCTGCTGTCCGTGTGGTTGCTGCAGTTGCCGTCGTCCTCGCTGCTGTGGGCACCGGCAGCTTGGCAAAGCACACGTAAATACCGCTATCCGAGGTGCTCACGTTACGTAGCACCAGCACCCGACCCGTCTACAGAGTAAAAAGTAAACGAAAAGTCCTTTTCAATTTCAATCGGATACACGTTTTTACGATTCCTTGGCGATTTTACAGTTGCCTCGTGCCATATGCAACAGACAGAAGAGGAAGGAACCCTTCGGTCTTACTGAATAATATAACTATATGCATTTACCGTTAAAGCTGAACCAAGTAACGCTACAGTTACTAAGTTACATCTGGTCATGCACTTAAGCTATTTCTTCTATTTTATTTAAATTTATGTGGGCGTGGCAAAATTCTAAGACAAACTGCGTGCAATAATTAAACATAAGGTACTTCTAGGAAATTTGCTTCAATTCCATTATATGTTAGAATAGGTTAGTTTAAGATTTATCGAATATAGGATTCTATTCTATTTTATAATATGTTTGTTTATGATTTAACAAATATTTTATAAGATTCCTTTCTTTGTTAGAATACGTTAGTTAAAGAGTTATCAAATGTTTTAGAAGATTTCATTCTATGTTAGAATAGGTTTGCTTCAGATTTATCAAATGTTTTATAAGACTCTATTCTATGTTAGAATAGGTTATTTTTAGATTTATCGAAAATTTAATAAGATTCCTTTCTGTGTTAGAATAAGTTAGTTTAAGATTTATCGAATGTTTTATAAGATTATATTCTATGGTAGAATAGGTTAGTTAAAGATTTATCGAATGTTTTAATAGATTTTATTCTATGTTAGAATAGGTTAGTTAAAGTTTTATCAAATGTTTTTAAAGATTCCATTAAATTTAAGAATAGGTTAGTTTAAGATTTATCAAATGTTTTAGAAGATTTCATTCTATGTTAGATCAGGTTTGCTTCAGATTTATCAAATGTTTTATAAGTCTCGAATCTATGATAGAATAGGTTAGTTTTAGATTTTTCGAATGTTTTCTAAGATTCTATTCTGTTTTCGAAGAGGTAAGCTTAAGATTTATCGAATATTTTATAAGATTCCATGTTTTATAAGATTCCAATAAATTTTAGAATAGGTTATCGATTGATTTAGATTTAACGATTGTTTTTGGTAACACTGATCTACTTGTGTAAACAATCCTTACTAGAGGCAGGACAAATATAATAAAATGATAGTGTAAAAACAATCTTTTTTATAATTTATCACAAAAAGACTTGGTACACTTCTACCCTACGAGTAAACAAATATTAAAATAAATTCAAAATGCAATTAAAATATAAAAGCTTCATATGGTATGAAATACTATCCAAAATAAATTTGAAAATTAATACAAATACGACTCATAACAGCGTCGCATATGATAAGAAATACGATTCGAAAAGGATTAAGCATAAAAGTATTATACGTATATATAATAATATCATACATAATGTGTACTAACCTGTATAATTGTGTTATTGGAACCGTGCTCCTTTACCCACATAATATTGCCCTGTGCTATGCAGGGTATGCTGACATTGCCGCCCTTATCCGTTGCGTATTCGTTGTACTTGATGGTGATACTAAGCACCGTTAGCACTGAAATATATATATAGATATAAATAGGTATCATCAATTGTGTCATCTATCAGAAACAATAAAAACTAGTTAAGTCTAGTCGTATGACGACAAGTAGCAATTTTCTCTAGAAATTCAGTATTGTCTCCCTTTCCATATTCCTTGATAATGATCCCAATTTCAGTTTTATTAATTTCACCATTTTACTAATTAATTATAATGTACTTAAAACTCTAATTGACGTACTGACAACTCACAATTACCCAGAGATTATATCGTTTAAAAGCATTTTTCAATTGAATTTAATCGAATATATGCAATCGTCGGGCACTACGATTAATTGCAACGATTAACACATACCTTTTTTGAAAACCTAACGAAAACCATGTTACAAAAGCAACATTCAAACGAGCCCGATAGTTAGATACCCTTCGCGCAGTTCAGAAAACCGTTTTAATCGTATTTTTAAGTATTTCAAAGTAAGTTGTTATATAAAAACTTTGTTTTATAATCGTAAATTAACAATTTTCCTGGGCGGTTTCCATAGATCCCAAAATTTTAAAATAAACTTCAGGACAATATGTTATATTTAAATGTCAAACTTTTTTGTCTCTTGCTTTTAAAATACGTCAGATTTTTGAGTTCACACAGACCTTTTCTTGACTATTTTCAAGGGTCAAGCGCTAAAATAAGATATTTCTATGCGTTGACTTAAAAATACCCTGTAGTCAAGTCTGATAGTTACAAAAAAACATTTTGTAACGCTTCACAGAAAATAATCCTGCCTTTATCCTTAATCCTCTTAGAGTATTGGAATAAGCTGTAATTGTTTCGGTATATGCTTAAACTATATAGAAATCCATGTATCAAAGGAAAGTTTAGGAACCCAGTACATCAAAGAATGTCGAAAGTTAAATATACCCTTTAGCATTTAGCACTGTGCATAGGGTAAGCTAGTCTAGCTAACGTAACAGTTGGGAGCAGCATGTCGGAGCGAACGGAACTCTTTCTCATAGTCTACTTCAGGGCGCTGGCGCTGAGCTGCAGTGCACCGAAGCGTTCCGTGCAGCGCCTGCTGACCGTATACCTAGCCCTGGTGCTGGGCGACATGGCGTTGCAGCTGTGGCAGTATTGCGGAGCAGGCTGGTTGGGAAACAACATGGAGCTGCAGAACCAGCAGCAGGTACTGTTCTTTGTGCGCAGCATCGATGTCATGCGGGTGGCCTATCTGATGACGCATCTGCTGATTGTGGGCCAGGCACTGCTCTGGCGGAACTGGGAGCGTCGTCTGTTGGCCATGCTGCCAGAGACGCGGCCTGCCGCTGCAGCCGGCAGCAGCCAGATCAATGTGCGTTTCCAGCTGGCACTGGAGGGCATCATCAGCGGCGGCGTGCTGCTCGTGAGCATCACCAGCCTGACGCCGCTGCATCATTGGGTCGCCAATCTGCGGTACTTCTTCAGCACACAAGCGGTGCGAGCGCGTTATCTGCAGATGGCGCTGTTTGTGATGCGCCTGGATGCGCAGCTGCAGACGCTGCAGCTGGATGTGGCTCGGGGCGGTGGCAACCAAATGGAGCTGCGTGCTCGCTATGCACATCTGGTGCGACTCTCGGCTCACACATCCCGCTTCTTTGGCCCATCCATATTGCTGTTGAATCTGCTCTGCATTGGGGACTTTATTGTCGTCTGCTACTCCTACATCATCCTGTGGCAGCTCACCGACTCCGCGCTCAGCTGGATGTTGGTCCGTCAGACGGTGTATGTGCTGATTCCCGCTCTGGTCAAGATCTGGACACTGTGTGCCGCCTGCCACAAGTGCGCCCATCACGTAGGTTCTTCCTTTCTCTCTCTCTTTGTCTGTGTCCTTATGCCTCTCTCTCTCTATCTCTTTCAGTCTCAAGAGCTGCAGCTGCTGCTTAACGCCGCCTGCCAGCAGAAACGATCTAGATGCAGAACAAGATCATCTATCAATATGGCGGCCACACGTAACGGAACCAACGAGTTTGTCCTACAAATAATGCAGAATCCCGTTCATTTCAATGTCTGTGGCATTTACAATCTCAACCTCAACACGCTAGCTGGGGTACGATCCGCCTCTCTCTCTCGCTCTCTCTTTCTCTCTCTCTCTGTCTCTTTCTCTCTCTCTCTCTCTTTCTCTCTCTCTCGCTCTTTACTTTATCTTTCTCTCTTTATCTGTATGCCTTTCTCTTTTAATACACCTTATACTGCCTTACTGTCTTTTTATACCTTTCGACCATTCAAAATGGTCAAAAAAGGGTATACTAACTTTGTGTAAATGTATAACAGGCATAAGAAGGCGTGGCAGACCCCATAAAGTATATATATTCCTGCTTAAGATCACTAGCCAACTCGATTGAGCCATGTTCGTCTGTCTGTCTGTTTGTTTGGGACAACAGATCTTAGCTTTTAAAAGAGCTAGAGACACAGAATTTTTTTTAAACTATTCAATATTATGGAAGTTTAGGTAAGGGTCCCCCCTATGATTTTTCAACAAAATTATTTTTTTTTATACCCTTCGACCATTGAAAATGGTCAAAAAAGGGTATACTAACTTTGTGCAAAATGTATGTAACAGGCATAAGGAGGCGTGGCAGACCCCATAAAGTATATATATTCTTGCTCAGGATCACTAGCCGAGTCGATTGAGACATGTCCGTCTGTCTGTCCGTCTGTCCGTCTGTCCGTCTGTTTGTTTGAGACAACAGATCTTAGCTATTAAAAAAGCTAGAGACACCAAATTTGGTATGAAGGTTCCTATATATTCGGGGCAGGTGAAGTTTATGTCAAATGTTTGATGCCACGCCCACCGCCCCCGCAAATCGGTTATTTACGATTATTAAGCAAAGTATTAAACCTATAAAGTTGTGCTTTGGTATGTATAATGCTGAATGCAATATGAACATATTCTCCAAATTACAATCCGATCGGAACAATAACACAGAAGTTATTAAAGTCAACGTTTTCAGTACAAATGTTCGGCACGAGCAGCAGCTTGCGCGCTGCTTTGAGCAGTCGACGCCGACGTCGACGTTGCGTCGTGTCGCTTTACTCTTTACGCGCGTCGCTGTGTGAGTGCGAGCGAGTAAGCTATATGTAGTAGAAGTATTTGTGCAGAATTCTCTGTTTGAAACTATGAAAGTGGTTACACGTTTGTAACGGATTTAGAAAATTGGGAGAAGGGTATCTTACTGTCGGGCGCCCGACTGTAGCCTTACCCACTTGTTTTAATTTCAAATCGCGAGTTTTTAGTTCAAACAATTTTAGTTTAAACAATTTTTTAAATCGATTTTAAGCGATACTTAATTTTGGCCCAAAAATCATGTCGAATTGGTAAAAAAAAGAAGACATGTAACACACTCAACAGGCCTGGTACTCTCAATTTACACCGAGCGTAACTTTCTTAAAAATCAAATGATTTTTACGCGGAATGACATTTTATTTATAGTTTAACAAACTCAGTGATTCTACATTTACAAAATAGCATAAACAATTTTTTTTTAAATTAAGGTAGGAATCCCTATGATTTTTCAACAAAATATTTTTTTTTTCAGATTTAAATCGCGAGTTTTTAAGGGCGAGTAAGCCATATATAGTAGAATAAGTTGTACAGAATTGTTTATTTTAAGTTATAAGTGTCTTTACACGTTTGTAACGGATTTTGGAATTGGACGAAGGGTATCTTACTGTCGGGCGCGTTCGACTGTAGGCTTACCGACTTGTTTCCCTTCGCTCTTGTTTATCTCTTTATCTTACCCTTTAAAGACTCTCTCTCTCTCTTTCTATCTCTTCTTCTGTATTTAATATTAAGTTATCTATCTATCTCTCATTTTAGCTTATTATCACTCTCTACCAATCTCTCAAACTATTTGCCTATTCATCTGAACTATTCCCTATCTCTTTCAGATGTTTCTCTTCATACTGCAATCGCTGGTCATCTTTCTGCAATTCGTAGAGCTCACCAAGCAGCAAATCAATTGAAATTACCTGACCTAACCAAGCCTATGTATTCCCATACTACGTACGACCCATAACTCAAGAAACTTGCGCCCCTTTTGAGCTCAATTTTTCGTGCTGATTTTATCGCAGGTGAATAATGTCGGTGCGGCACGCGAGGTCCCGATAGAACTTATATAAAAATAAAGAAGGCCGTATATGTAATCTATACATAGGCTAACCTACGCCCGAATTGGAACACACTGATTAATATGAATTTAATTTTGAAGGTTATGTATCATATTTGCATATTTTTGTAGGAATATGAAGTACAAACTTCGTAGAAAATGAATATCTTTACAGCAGTTCCTAGGGGAACATCATGTTATGAATATATTATATAAGTCTCAACAGCTTTAACCAATAACTTTTCTGGGGTACATCCCAAACTGATGACGATTCCATTTTGCATCCTACATTTACGTGAATTTCGTGATGACAATTGGCACTCTCCATGCACTCCGAATTTGGCCAGAATTGGAGCTTATACTACTGTACTACGTTCCCTGTCACGTTTCTAACTTTGACAACATTGAAGGCAACTTCGACAGAAGTTGGCAACCCTGTTGGGTAACTGCGTTGTCTTTTTGGCTCTCCCCCCCTAATGGGTGTATGCTTTTAGTAGCCAACTCCTCCGCCCTTCTTATCATTCATTACGACAACTGTCGACAGACGAAATCATGGAGAGCATGAGCAAGGATACCCCGGATACTACAAGCAGCAGGGTTGGATTTTATTATACTATTTTATTGTATACATATGACAGAAGGTTACCCGAGCTGAGGGTATGAGTTCAGCTCCGTTAGGTTCCTGTTATTGCATTAAAACAGATTTCAACCATTACTTATTGTATTATGCAATAATAAAGTATTAAAATCCAAACTAGTTTAGTAACTTAAGACCGCTGACTAGTTAATCTGCATACCCTACACTAAGTATATAAGAAGATATATCCACAGGGTACACAGCATGCGCAGTCTGCCTGGGAAGTGGCTCAGTTGAAACAATCCGTACGCTTTGAAAGTACAGTCAGTCCGTCCGTCAAAACGTCGGCTACTAGTTCTACTTGGTGTACATATATGTATTAGTAGGTAGCTTCCATTCCGTCAGTTAGTCCCGCCATGCCAACATGTTGATAAAGCTGCGCACAGGGATGCAACAAATGAGTTTGCCCTCAACAGTAATAACAACTCTGGAATGTTTGATATGCTCGGGCAAAAATAAGCAGAGGCAGACAAGAGATAAACACACACATATGCATGAACACACACGCACACACACTAAAAGCCACAGGAACATTTTGGGCAAACTTGGTCAGCATTGGGGTAGCGGGCTTAGCGCCAGATAAGGGCGAATCATGGCACGCTTAACTGGGCAAAAACAAAGAGACTACAACAACAGCTCACACAGTGGGGCAAAGTGCACATATTGCGGGATAAAACACACTTTGCGTAAGTCTCCATAGTACGTTTTTAATTACCCGATTCTCTTAGCATAACATTAGTCTCCATTGCAGCATCTATAACAGTTCGATATATGTTAATGATATGTTATCGATTACTCTTGATATGCGTTTAATTCAAAATACATTTGAGTAAAATGTTAAAGCCATAAAATGTAGTCATTTGTCCCACAGTGCAGCACAATACACTCACACACGCACACACACACGAGTGCGCTTATGCTTACAGTGCAGCCAAAAAGTATGCATCGCGTGCTTGTATACACCACCCCTCCCCCCTCCCCCCCACAACTGTGCCTGTGCTGACGTCACTTAATTGATTTCAACGCGCGCCAATTGCAGCTGCACAGGCAGCTCCAGTTTCGCCCGCAGTTTCCATTTCAATTTCGATTTTGTTGTCGATTTCGGCTCGGACCATTAGTCAACCCGGTCCAATCGGAAAATCGAGTATAGCCGATAGCCAAGTGGGAGCCTCAAATCGCCATCAAAAGTCAGCACGCGTTGCTTTTGATCAAGACTTTATGTAGAGACAGGGAATACAATAATGTTTCCCATTACAAATTTAATAAATAATAAATATAATAATTGACAAAATTATGCAACAATCTGTGTAGTATTTCTTTTTTATTTGCGCCTGTAGAGCATTCTAAATAAAAGTTCTGAGATGGGTAAAATTTGGAATGAAGATATTCCAGCTGTCATTTCAATTTACCAGTTAGTCGACACTTTGACTGACATTGACTGAATCGATAAGCACGAACTGAGTTCTTGTAGGTTGCATATGCATCAGCAACTTTTTCAAATTGTATAAGGCTATAAATATTTGAACAAACTTTTTTTTTTTAAATTTGATGAAGCGTTCACAGCCAACATTCGCTGCACACCTGGCCAAACTGGCTACCATCGTTGCCATAGAAACGATTTATGTGTACGAATATATTCAGTTATAAATAATACTAAAAATCGACAGCTCGCTCTTTATGGTTCTAATCCCGCTTTGCCAGCCTGCACCGGCGGGTTGCACCCATTGAAATGCAACGGGATATTAAAAGCATTTTAATGGAACTTGAAATGAAACAAAAGCAAAACACAGAACAGAAAAATGCAGTTGCCAAGCCTCGAAAGCGGGCTCCGAGTGTAGTACATTTTGGCCAAAGCTTGGACTCGAGTGTGCTCCTCAAGTGCTTCGCTGGCAAAGTACCCTGTATCCTGAGAATGTGCTAGTACCCTGTATGCTGAGAATGCGCTTTATAAATCGGTTGAAGTCATTGTTTGTCTTATATACACAATATTTATTTTCTTATTCCTCCTTTTTCTCATTTACAGCTGTACACAGTGTGCCCCTTTTTACAATTATGTTAATGTTATGTAAATCTCATGATAAGTTCTGTTGGCCTTGCATCATTAACAGTGCGATACATGCTATCGATATACTGATCTCTGCCTATCGGCCTGCTACATATGCATATGCAAATGTGCATTTCTATCGCTTTTCGTTTTAGGCAAATGTTGTTGAGAAATCGGATTAATCTGATTTATTTGGCAATCGCGTGCGGAGTGCAGGGTATTTCTCAGTTCTCCCACTTTTTGTGGTCATCGCGTGGCCAGTGCAGGCTTCCGTGTGCGACAGCCATAAAGTGGAAACACAAACAGTTCTTTTATTTTTCATTTTTGTTTTTTTTTTCAGCTTCTTCGTACAGGTCGGTCGATTCGCATTGCCCAAGCTTGGCTCGCTGGACTGGGGGGGATTGGGAGTGAGTCCAGTTGCATTTGGTGTGACCAAAATGTTGTTAACCAATTGACAAACATTTTTTGTTATTTTGTTTTCTGCATGAGAAATCAATTTTGCTCGGCTCGCAGGAAAAATATTATTTTTTTGTTGCAGTTGCTCTAAAGGAAAAAACCCAAAAAACTCATCGAATACCTAGCGAATATTACGGGCTATATTGACTGTAAAAGGAAGAAGATAAATATAAAGGAAGGGCGATTATATTGTTGGATAGAAAATTCTCATTTTCCCGATGATGTTCATTAAAGTCAACGACTCTAAGTTTTATTATAACCGTAACGATATACTATTTATTGCTTAACTTGGCAATTTCTTGGATTAGCTATAAACAAACGTGACCTCTGGCTACCAAAGATGAACGTGAAATGTTTCTTGGCAACAAATTACCAAAGTTGTTGGCTACAAATGCGTACCCCAATAAATAATCAGCAAAATTCTGAAGGCAGCTTGTGCTACCCGGATCCAGGTGAATGGAATACAGCCTAAAATATATATATATATACTTACATAGGGTCACTCGAGGCACTTCAAGGGGAAAAAGTACCTGACACTGCAAACTGAGCCAACTTAACTGTTACCGCCAAGAGGGTCAGTCAGTCAGTCAACTACACCCATAATACCCGATGGCAGATGGCAGCAGGAATGTTAACAACATTGGCAACAACAACAACAGAAACAACTGTTAAGCACCGACCTATTCTCAACTTGGTCGGAGAAATTCTCAGTCAAGAGCGGCAACCAGCAAACAAAATGGCCAACAAACGAAGCAACAAAATGCCAGAATTAATTAAAATTCATAATTAGTTTCAGTTCCAGTTGCGAGTCCCTGACGGCAACGAGGTCACGACGAGAGCTAATCCTGCTGCTGCTGCTGCTGCTGCTGCTCCTGCTCGGGGCAGTTGAAGATAGAGGTGGCTTGGTGACTTGATAACTTGATGAGTTGATGAATTGCCAACGCTGGACAACGATGTCAATTCTAATTTGACGCTGTGCGGATTGACAAATGATGCTGCACGTGGGTGTCCTGTGGTCCCGGCTCACCGAGCGTATGCGCAATGTTAGGGTGAACCCATTTCATTGGGCAAAGAATGAGCAATTTGTGGCAGAAAGTTTTGGTTACTACTTGACAAACTTGGCAATGGGTATACCCTGTATTTATCGTGTAGTGCATAAATCATGCATTAAAAATAAAAAGATTTTGTCATGATTGAATTAACTTTTAAGAGATTTATATAATCTTAAATACGAAGCTAGAAAATACTTGATTCACTAGCTGATTTACCTACTTAAAATTATCAAAAATCAGTTATTTTGATAAGAATTTAAAATAAAACAAGTGGGTAAGGCTACAGTCGGGCGCCCGACAGTAAGATACCCTTCTCCCAATTTTAAAATCCGTTACTAACGTGTAACCACACTCATAGTTTCAAACAGAGAATTCTGCATAAATACTTCTACTACATATAGCTTACTCGCTCGCACTCACACGTCGACGTCGGCGTCAACTTCTCAAAGCAGCGCAAAAGCTGCTGCCCGTACCGAACATTTGTACTGAAAACGTTGACTTTAATAACTTCTGTGTTATTGGTCCGATCGGATTGTAATTTGGAGAATATGTTCATATTGCATTTAGCTTTATACATACCAAAGCAGAACGTTATGGGTTTAATACTTTGCTTAATAATCGTAAATAACCGATTTGCGGGGGCGGTGGGCGTGGTATCAAACATTTGACATAAACTTCACCTGCCCCGGATATAAAGGAACCTTCATACCAAATTTGGTGTCTCTAGCTTTTTTAATAGCTAAGATCTGTTGTCTCAAACAAACAGACGGACAGACGGACAGACAGACGGACATGTCTCAATCGACTCGGCTAGTGATCCTGAGCAAGAATATATATACTTTATGGGGTCTGCCACGCCTCCTTATGCCTGCTACATACATTTTGCACAAAGTTAGTATACCCTTTTTTGACCATTTTCAATAGTCGAAGGGTATAAAAAAAGTTAAGTAAATTTATATTTAAACTCTTGGTTTCGATTTTGAGTCACACTTCTAGAAAGCAGTATTTTAATGAATCATGTTTTCTTAGCTTTATTTTTTAATCATTAAAATTATCTGCAGAGTATCTGATGCTATAAGCTTTTATTTAATTAATTTTGTATAATCCTATAATTGTTATTAGGTATATGTGGGGTTACACCTTGTTCTCTCGTGCCGTTTAATACTTGTCTCTAGGGTATCTGCGAGTCGTTAGCCAAAGGGTATTGCAAAAATTTCAATGAGATTCAATTGGAATTCCTGGGATTTATTTATATGAGCGTAAACAAGGGCTGGCTATGTACCATAAAAAAAACCCACATATGACTCGAGGCGCGTCGAGTCGACTGTCTTAACCTTGTGTCCACTCAAAGCCAACGCTATGGAAAATCAATGCGAATCAAAGTCACATGCATCCCTTCTCCTTCGGCACATACGGTCTATACATATGCATAAAAATGTCCCATACAGGCAGCACTAGGCAGGGTCTTGATTTATTCGTGTGTGTGTGTGTGCGTGCGTAGGTGTGTGTGCGAAGAACAAACAATGCTTGATATTTGACACTTGACCTTTTGCGTTTGACATTGAATTTTGTGGCTCCAGTGGCTTTTCACATGCTCGTAAATAGCCGGACGAAAAGCGCGGTGCATTTTCCTGGGCTAGGGGCAGGTGCAAGGTAGTGGGGGGGCGGGGGGAGGTGTAACAGCTCTCTAATTGCAATTCGGTCTACAGCTGCCACGCCCTAAAAATAGTCAACATGCAAAAGTTGAGAAGACGACGCCTTGCGGCACACACACACACACACACACACAGAGAAGCAAACAGTCACACAGATACACAACACCCAAGCCAAGTCAAGCCACAAAACCCATTGACAACTAACTAGACAAATGGCAAGAAGGCGCATCCACTGCTTCCCTGCTCCCCTGCCCCTTCCCAGCACCCTTCAGACCATTGCAGACATTTAGCTGCAACCGAAAGTCAGTTAACCAGTCTTAGGGTGCGACAGTTGAGCTCATCTTCAAGCTGTGGCCGCGTCCCCCTTCTCTCTCTCTCTCTCTCTCTCTCTCTCCCTCTTTCCTGACAGCTCTCCTTGTTATTGTTTGCTTGCCGCATTGTTTTGACTTCTCGTTCGTCGTTTCAAGGCATTTTCATTGCATAAATCACACAAAGGAAGCGCATCCCGCGCCAACTGCTGCCTCTAACACGTGGCACGCTGAGGAAAAGCGGAAATTATTTCGAAACGCTCAAGTTTTAATTGGGAACAAATAGCTAGACTTAACGTGTACTTAACAAAACGAGTGTTTCTCTTTGAGTTTGGCTGTTTTTTTTTTCTTGGCTGGGAACCTGAGAATCATTTGCAGAAGAAGTTTCCAAGTGAAAACAAAACAAATCAAAGTTTTTCATTGTATTTGTATTTAAATTAGTTTTATCGATAACGCACTAACGATTATTCGATGCAACTTAAGCAAGTTCCGATAGCATTTGAAGCAAAGATACTTCAATACAAAGATACTTAAATTTGAGTATTTTTGAGTATTTAAGTATCTTATTTTGAATTTGAATAATTAAAACAATCGTTATCGATTATCGTTCATAAATAAAAGCAACGTTGAAAAATTGCGTTTTGTATTTAATATATAACGAATATAAAACCATAAAACAAATCCGGCAGATGCAATTAAGTTAAAGAATATATATAATTTAATACGTTTTAATGCGCTAATTATATATAAGATAATACGCAAATTATATATAAGATTATAAGCAAATTATATATAAAATTGTCCGTTTACATATAACCAAGTCAATATACCCCGCACCGATCTCAGAGTATAAACACTTATTCAAATAACTGTCATACTCTGAACACTTACAGTTGGAAAGCAAAACAAAATACTGAACAAACCAAAGTTTCATCTCATATTTCAAGTTGAAGAACCCCAAAACCGTTGAGATGTCACAAGTCTGTTTTAATTTTCATAGTTTCAGTTTGCAAACAGCCCCAAAAAAGGCCACTCAAGTTTGTATATCTTTGCATACTACATATATAAATCATATACTATACCATCCCTCTTGGTAAACACACGTATGTATAACAAATACAATCACATTTTTGCCGGCAAACTTTTTGTGTTTACACATTGTCCCAACCTAATCAAATTTTCATTTCATTTAGATAAATGCCGTTATCAAAAATGTATGTGCCAAAGTTTTTGGGGGGCAAATCTCGCAAATTGTGCTTTTTTATGCGCACGCTGGGACCTGCAGCAAATTTGAGACAAACGACGGCATCAAAATGGCCCAATACCCTCGACGCGTCGAGAGGAAACTTAGGTATACCAAGGAATCTGACTATTCGATGCATCCGCATCGTGGGCTTAATCAAGTATTTATAGTTATTTATAGCGCAAATTCATTTACCTGCCTGGCTTGACTCTATGGCGTTATGAGGCACATCCGCATGCGAATTGTGAAATTTGCACCTGTGGTGCGAAAACTGTTGTGGTCGTGTTCCACACGATTAGCATAAAACTCATCTAGGCTAAAAATAAAACGCTGCATATATTACGAATTTCAGAAAAAAAAAAAACAAAAATGTAAAACAAAAAACCATGTAATCCCCTGAGTTAAGGCTGGGTGACTGACACGGTGTGTGTGTGCGTGGGCATGGGATGCCATTTTAAAGTGCTCTAAATTATTAAAGAGTATCGACACATAATCGAAGGATTGTAAGGTTTAACCGATCCCATATTGCCCTTAATTCTTTACTTTAAATTTGTTGAGAGTCTGAGCTAGATATAGCAAAAATCTTGAAGAGAATTTTAGGAAACCAAAAAAGGAATACCTTCAATGCTGGAGACACAACAAGCTACTTTAATGCTTCTGGAATATATGTTGGTTTTGTCCCTTCGCTGCTGCAGTATCTGAGGAACGTGGCCTGGTCGAATGCATACTAATTAGTTGGGGCAACGCTTGAGGACAGGCTGATACTATGTGCGGCCTAAATGAGATTTAAGCTTTCCCTGTGTGTGTGTGTGTAGGAGATTTCATTACTTTTGTTGTTGATTTTTCTCGGTTTTTTTTTTCATTCTGTTTTTTTTGGCTTTCCAAAGAAGTTTTTAATTAAAAGCAAACGAAGCGGCGTCCATTCGGATGACCGCGAGCAGATCTTGGCCAAAGGGAGGCGATTGCAGCATAATAGGATGTCAGTTGTTGTGCTGCCACGCCCCGCTGCCCGATTTGTGATTCGTTGTTGCATTGCCAACAACAAAAACAACAGCAATAGAGACAACAACAACAAGAACAACGAAGACGAGCTGAGAAACGACTCAAGGATTTATACGCAATTTGCATGCAAATCGAGTCGGTTCGCTGTATAAGAAGCAGGTGCTCAGCAGGAGCAGAGCAGGGGGGGAGGGGGATGGTGCGGGGGCAACACTTGGGCTCAACTGCGGCTAGTCAGCTGAGATTTATCGGAGCACAACAACAACAACATGGTGCAATGGATGTGGCCAGCTCGTTAAATTGTTGTCAATTCAAGGGAATTTTAAATACCAAAGCAACTGGAAAATGGCCGGAATCAAATATCCTGTCTCTCTCTCTCTTTCTCTAGTATATAAATAAAGTTAAGCCTGACAAAATAAGCATGCAAAAGCAATAAATCATGTTATGGCCTTATTTGCTAGACAGCAAGAATATAATAAATTAAGCATACATAGGCGACTTAAATAAATAAAACTTAATTGCAGAAAGAAAGAAAATCTAGTACAGCTGCAAATTGCATACTTTATTTATTTATTTAATACTCTTAAATACAATTTATCAAATTGTTTTATATTTAATCTTACTAAGCTGCAAGCAAATTAAGTTGTAAAAACTATTTATTTCGCTGGAATTCCTAGCTCAAACTGCCTTTTTTCAAATATTCCCATTGGAAAACTGTCAAAACAAGAATTTTTTGTTTAACATTCATTGCAAAATTCTTTGGGAATTGACAAAACAAAGTTGAGAGACTTAAGGAGCCAAGAACTTTGGGCACAAGAAAACGGTTGGGTTAAACGCGCAAAAGTTTTAAAACTTCATGTTGTTGTGTGTAACCAAACTTTTTTTTGTTTGTGCATAACGATGGTTGGCAACACTTGTGCAAAATGCAGCAAAAGGAGTTGTAATCGATAAAATGCATCTATCGATTAATAAGGCAAATGTATTGCTTGTTTAAAAATTGTATCAAACGCTTTGTTTGCTGATCCAGTAATATTTAATTATTTAAAGCTTGAATTTTAAACAATAATCAAGGCAATTGAAGAAGCGCATGGAATTCTAAAAAAATAATTCTATATTGCATGAAATTCTGGATAGTCTGACCCGGAAGACGAACCTTAACGATCGAAAAAGTTTCTCTACAATTTGCAACTCAATTGCAAGTCAAAGTTGTTATTGTGTAAATATATTATTATTCCAATTAATAATTTTATAATTTCCTTTTTAGCGGACCATCCCCAAGCAGAACAATTTATGCACTTGCAATTTGCAGCAGCCTCATTTGTTATTCTTCTATTGCGCGTTATGATTGTGATCAACTCGTTGCCTTTAAATATCATCAATCGTATATGATGATGTCATGAGAACTGGAGCAGATCTATAAATACAATTCGAATCTATGCGAATGAGATGGCAAGAAGAATAAGATAGGAAAATTATTAGAAACTGCAGTTCCTGCACAAACATATCAAATGATTCTACTACTGGACCAGAACAACTAATGATATCTTCCAAAGAATAAAGATAAACATGGGAAAAATTAACCTGCGTATAAAACATACATATACATAAGTATTACTGAATTCCAGACATGCTTATAACTTAACTGAGACATATTTCTTAGCTCGCCAGATTCCAATCCCACTCCCACAATAAGGTGAAACGCACCAGGTAAGCTGACCAATTAGGTCGGCAATAACTGCAGCAATCCCAAAAGTATTATTATGCAAACTAAAGTCGGACTAAACCTGCTCATCGTGGGTAAACTGTGCCGCACAGTCCAGTTCAGCTGAGTGCAGCGCGTACCTAAGCCACGCGCACCTGAGGGCAAACCTGCCCAAGTGGCGTATGAGCAACAATTGTAAATGATGGGCAGTGTGATGGAGGCAGACGCCGCGTGGAGGCGGGTATATTTGATCGATGCCAAGGATGACACTGCAGATTATATAAAGCGGCAGCGGCGACACGCGGTCGCGGTTGTCGCTGATTCCCGACCTGACCCGACCCGACCAGACCCTTGTATCTTATCATTTATTCAGCTAAGTCTTTGGGCTTACCTTGGGTGAAAAATAATAGATTGAACGATGACAGCGTTAGCACGGAGCTGGATGTGGAAGACATGCTTCCATAGTACACTTTACATAAGCGTCCGGGCACGAGCCGCGCGATGCCGGCTGAAAATCAGCAATAGGTGAAACAAACAAAGGAAAAACAACAACAACAAGTCGAGCAATAACTAAAACAAAAATAAAAACACGAAGCGGGAATGGCAAAAGGAAACCGACTGGGATGGATGTCTGGGTAGGATGATAGTAGGTGGCAGGCGAATAAAAACAAGTACAACAAAGTCGTATAACTGGGGGAAACGACGACGCGCCAAAGGCCGCTCCAGGGCCTGCTGCGTTGCACGTTGTTGCTGTTGTTGTCGCCGTTGCCGTTGCCTACTTTCGCCTGACTGCGGCTCCTTTTGACGTAACTTCAACGTCGCCCAATACTCTCCGCAAGGAGCACAACCAAAAAAAATGGCTTGAATCAATTAAACAGCAACAAAAAAAAAATGGAAACACAAAAGTTTTGTTTTTGTTTGACGTATTTTACACTTGTCTCTCTCTCTCTCTATCTCTCTCTCTGTCTCCCGATTTGTCGCTGTGTTTGCTGCGATTGTTTGCGATATTTGTGTGCGAGTGTGTGTCGTGGTCGTTGTCGTTGTCGTTGGTGCTGCCTCTCGTCGCTCTTGTGGCTGCGCGGCACGGCCGTCCGTTGCGTTCGAGTTACGTAGCTCGACTGAACTGCGGCTCTGCCTTTGCTGCCGCTGTTGCTGCTGCTGCCGCTGCTGCTGCTTTGGCTCTGGCACTGGCTTTGGCTTTGGCTCTGGCCGTGGCTCGTGGCCACGACTTCAGTCAGCTTCACTTCGGCCTAGACCCATCGTCGAATGCGAATGTGAGTATAAATCTGATTGTGAATATGTGTGCCAGTCGAGTCCTCTGGCCCGCACTCCATTTTTTGGCACTCACGCGCATGCCATCACCTACGCAGCGAGTGTTCCTCGGCACCCTTCACTCATCCTCCTCCTGCTCTGCGCCTTAGCTGTATGACGATTCAAATCGCTTGGCCCAAAACAGCTGCTGCTCCTACCGGTCACATTTGCCACTGTCGCGTGCCGAATTCGTATCGAGTTATTGTGCAACTCCTTAACCTTCAGAGCCGACAATGAGTTCTTTACTCCGGCTGAGTTGAGTTCCCACAACTCCCACATATACCAGAACATGCCCATTTCAAAACACAAATAATATTATTCGAAAGAAAACTATATTTTATGTATTGTAAAGTTAAGTTACCTTAGTAACTTTTCCATTTAATTTAAAGTTTATTAATCAATCTTTAACTCTACAAAATATTTAAAAACAAATTATTTTCATTATTGAACAATTTCATTATGCTATTTTGCTTCAAAAGACAAGAGAATCGCATTGTGGATGAACTCTTATTTGGGTTTTGAAATCTACTAAAGACTAACTTGGAAATACTTACAGATCGTATAATTGAAGTATGTTCCTGGAGCTGGAGCTTAAAAACAACTGTAGTTATAATGTGCATTAATGTTCAGTGGGCGACGAAAGGGTTAATACGGTACAAATTTAGGATTCACTTATATTTAATACCTTTTTTTAACCAAGGTAACAGTCCAAAAACTAATTTCCTTTTTAAAATTTGAGCCCTTTATCTATGGCCAACACCCATAAATTTGGATTAAATTCTTCCTATGTATATCTAATCGTTGTTAGAAAACTACTAGAGAAGAATAGATCAATAGCATTTTCTTTTTTCTAGTTACTTTAAAATATTAAAGTGTGTTTATGCCATAAAAATGTATCATTCGTTTGTTAAAACTGACACTTTTGTCGCCCACACAAATTTGTAGATGCTATAGACCATTGTAAAATAAATTGTGTTTTTTTTTGCATTCTTGTACATTTTCAGTTCAATATATTTATAAAAATTTGTTGTGTTCTATTTGCTAGGAGGTCGTATGTAATGTATTCTCTAGATAAACTTGATCTTGCTGCAATTTGCTTTGTTCTGCAGTAACAAAATTTTTTTTAAATATTTGCAAGAAATGAAAACAAATCATTAATTATGTTTCTGTTTTGTAAATGCATACAAAATGAAATGTTTGCCTACTTTGTGTAATAAGAATTTGTGTACAAATAATAATAATAATAATAATTAAAATAATACAAACAAGTAATGGAAATGGAACGTTGAATAATGGTATAATGTGGTAAGGTATGGTATAGATAGTATGGATGGTATGGTGTGGTATGGTTTGGAGTGGTGTAGTGTAGGTTGGCTTTATTGTTGCCTTTCTCCTCTCGTATTGGTTAGAGGGCAAATGGCGAGGCATTAAGTGCATGCAAACATTCCCGCACACTGCACAGCCAACAAAAGAAAGCCTATGGTACAATTAACTATTAAATAGCAGCCAGGTCATATGAGGTGGCACGTGTGTGTTTTTTTGTGCTGGGTGGAGCGCGACTAGTCAGGGGCAGGGGTTCGCTTTGTTGTCCAGTTCCCAATTGTCAATTACCAATTGCCGTTGGCCATTGGTAATTTTCCATTGCATGATTAGCGCCTTTTGTTAACGCGCTCAATGTACTTGGTTTTGTTGAGGGCTCGATTACCGGCATTGGGATCCATCATGCGTTTCCAATCGGTCTGGCCAACCACGAAGCCTATTGCACGCATTTTTTGCTGTGCCCTCTTCTCCTCAATATCCGCCCAGCGAACCTGTAAGCAGTATATATATATATATATTTCTATACTTTGTATTTGTATATATAATCGAACATACGCGCTTCTTGCCGTCCGCTCCTCGCTTTGGCGGTTCCCAGTCGTCGAGCTGCAAATAATCGGCCATGCTGGCAGTTTTGCGCTTCTCCATTAGCCGCTTGGTGCCATCAAGACGTGCTGCAAACAAAAAATGTAGTAAATATTAAGACAGTCAAATAGTTTCTCTCAAGTTTCGCATTACTTACCCAGATTCTCCTCTGTGGTGTCGCTTTCCCACTTGCTTTTTAGAAAGCCGCACTATACAACACAACCCGACACATGTCAAAAGATAATACAATAAAAGAATAGATGGAGAATTAGCGAAGGAACGCATGAACGACAGCACAACGGGCAGGATTGGGTAGGTCGTGAGAAGGCTCACAACATGCTGAGCCCAAAAGAAACCAGCCCCGAATGTCTTTAAACAGTAATCGTTGCCCTATTCTAAAACCGAATGAATTCATATAGCTCACTTACATCATTGGTCGCATCGGCGCTGTTGCTGTCCTCTTCATCGACGGCAACGGGGTCGACCTTGTCGGCAGCAGTCTGCTCGCTATCGGCATTATCATCCTGCAATGAACAAGCCGCAATAAATCAACAAAGGTTTGCTTGACGAGCGAGCGTTTCACATTTGCCTTTACTTATTAAGAATAGATAATTCATAAATCAAGAATTGGGTATTCATTTGCCTAGGTTCTCTAGGTATTCGTTTCGGTATACAGTTTTGTAAGTGCTTAACATATTATAGGGTATTTATATGCATATATTTTGTATATACGGTCTACATATATATAGTACATGTATTGGTATACAGCAACATCATGTATTCGCGTATGCAGATTTATGTACTATACGGTTATATGTGTGTGCACTTGTGCAGGCACGTATACAAGCGAATGTGTATATAAAATCGGCATATTCGTGCACATGTGCATGCAGCATGTGAGTATTTCAGAGAGAAACTTAAATTAAAAGTTGCATTTCAATTGTTCCTTAACATGGCTTTGCCATCTAAATCAAATTCATGCTTATACTAAAGCTGTTCGCAATACAAATATACCAGCTAGGTTAATGGAGATATATATGTATATATAATAAATAAATTTATGTATTCTTGCATCTTCGGGACGTACAGTGCCAGCCAGTACACAGTACACGTAATATACACACACACAACACACACTGTCACTGCTGGCCGACGTCAGATACATATATGCTTGGATGCTAGGCTACGCTGAGACAAGAGGAGTTATAGCCTCGCACACCCTTGGCCGGAGGTTGGCATTAGAGCATAGTTACCGTTGCCATGTTCTCTACATCTTCCATCTCGACAATGTTCTCCAGGAGCGACGACACATCCAGCTTGATGTAGTGCAACGGCGTGGTGCACCAATTGGACAAGACTTCGCGTATGTCGTGCTCGTTGCGCTGATGAATGTTGCGATTGACGCAGGTCTCCACATCGCAGTGTAGATCAATTATGTACGGCTGCATCATGAAAACGAAAGAGACAACAAATAAAAGATAAGCAGTGTGTGTGAGTGTGAAAGAGATAGAGTGAGCGAGTGAGTGACTCAGTTGCTTACCACAAAATTCGAGTCTTTGGCATTACAATAGAACTCATTGAGCGTCCGCAGCGAGTTGTTGTTGCAATCAACAATAACCAAATCGTAAAGATTATCGCTAAGCGTCTTCTTAAACGATTTAATCAGATATTGCATATATGTCTCCTCCATTGTATCATCATATTCATAGAGTATCTCTTTCTTCGGTATCTACAAGCACACAAGGCACATAATTATTTCAAACGTTAAGGTTCTCTCGGTTATTGGGGTCTTCTCTTACTTTTTTCCCTGTCTTGGGACACTTCTCCTCGTAGTCATTCTCAATGATGAAGTAATCATCGATGCTGAGTATGCGAGGATTGGCGCCACCCATTTCCAGCTCTTTATCCTTGATCAGACGAGCCACATATGACTTTCCACTGCCCGGCGGACCGCGCAATATTATGCAGATGCGCTTTGGACGCGACATACGGCCCGGAGGTAATAGTACCTCATCTATAGATATGGTATTACGATTTTCATTTGTAGGCACGCTCATTTCCAGACGATGAGGATCACTTTGTTGGGGTATTTCTTGATTGGCCGCTGCCGTTGAAGGAAACAGAGCGGCCGGCGGATCGCCGAGCATGCGACGCTGTGGATTGGCGGGAAATGCTACGCGCTGCTGCTGCTTGTTGAATTTTGGAGGCGGTGGTGGCGATTCAGAGTGTGAAACCTCCGCCAAATTTCTTTGAAAACAAGATGGAAATAGGTGAGAAATGTGATTACAAATTGAAATTCAAATTTAAACTTACTCCTCGCCATCGGAAATATCCTCGAGATCATCTGGCTTATCAACTTTGCCGGATGTAAGCGCATCATTTGTCTAAGAATAAATTAAATTCAAAAATACTGCGATAGATTTTACGATCCTGCAAGAGCAGAGACTCACCTGGCTGTCTGCCAACAACTGCTGCTGATCTTGCTGCTGCTGCTGGGGTTGTTGCTGCTGTTGTTGTTGCTGACGCTGACGATTCTTATTCTTCTTTTTGTTTTTCTTCTTATTGTTTGCACTGGCAACTACATTCGCATTGCGATTCATTGGATTTCCTCCTGGGCCAGACGATGATAACGTCTGCGGCGGTGTGTTGTGTGAGGCGTGACCATAGTCAAAGGTATTCACAGGTCTAAACTTTGGCAAACCGCCAGCGGCGGGCACTGCTCCAGCACCAGCACCAGCACCAGCAACTGCACCTGCACCTCCTCCCGCCTGCATGTTGCCAGCGGCGGAATCTGCCGATTTGTGACCATAGTCGATGACCTTGGCGGCGGTATTGCGGCTGTTCTGATAGTCAAACACTTTCATGGGACGATAGGCGGGCTCGTTGCTCTTGGGATGGACATTGCCGATGGGTTCCGCGCTGCAACGTTGCGTGACGCAGTGGCGAGGTTCGATTTTCGTATCAATTGTGTATCATTTTTGGTAATTTATTTTTGTTTTATGAATTTTTTTTTAAGGTTTCGTTTGTTTTATAATTACGTGTTTTTGTTGCAAATATTTATATTTTCGTTTCGTTTCGTTTCGTTTGGTTTTGTTGTTCATAATTTGTTGCATTAATCGGTTTATATAGAATACATATAGTAAACCGGAAAGAAACACTTAAACTTGTACATTTATTGCAATTTTTCAGGGGAAAAGCAATTTCAGGCACAAGACAAACGGGACATACGGGGCTCGGGTCGGTGGTCGGTCTGGGGTCTCAAATGAGGGTGCTGGCTTTGTCACTACGGTGGTGACAGTATTATATATATATCTAAAGATAGACTTGTCACTCAACTACAGTATTGAGTTTCACCTATTCACTTAAGACTTAAGCGCGTCATATGCACAGGAAGACGAGCAATTTTAAAAGCACTTAAAAGAAGGCGAATCTTTTAATCTTAACTCACAGACAAAACTGGCATGATGATAATGTAAACTGATTGCGAATTTAAAATCACAAATCTTCAAGGTAATCTTTTTATACAGACCGACTTAATCTTTATTTATTTATTTTTATTTCAAGTTTTTCCAACGCTCAGACGACAAACAGAGGATAAAGTTGTACATAATGTTATTCTATAGAAGCATTATCAGCAGAAATAGCTTAAGTATTCAGATATTCAGATATCATTACGCAATTAGAAACTTATTACGCACAGAGTATAGATTAAATAAAATATTAATTATAATATGATAAGCAACAAGAATTTTATAACTAAATTTATATGTGGGAAAATTTCCAGAGAATATATATAATGACTAGTTAATCATCCCGCGCAACTACATCGTCCATACCTATCTCAAAATTTCAAACAAGATCTTTCAATCAGACCAATAAAAGTAATCAAGCGAGTTGTTTTTTTGAGTACTTTTCAGAGAGCAATTCTATAATGTACATTGGGGCAGGGTATCAAAAATGTATTCAATCAGATCTTAAAGCATTTAGCAAACATTGCATATAATGTGAGAAAGAAGTGCAGTAAATAAAATTAAAATTTCAAATTTACTACACTATTCTAATCATATTTAAACCAACTTTAATTATTATTTTATTTTGTGTGTTTTCAGGGTTCTAAAAGGACTACCAACATTTTTTTTAAACAAGCAAATAAAAGTCGTTGTAAACGTAATAATTTCGGACAATTTCAATGGACAGTTGCTATCGTTCAAATTATAATTTTATATGTTTCTGCTGAGATATCAAATTAATAGATATTATTCAATCGCATTGCATTTGAATTAAAATCGGTTTATTAAATTTCAAATTCAATAGAGTTTTATGTGAATTGTTACATCTAGGTATATGCAGATAGTCTCTAACATATACATACATATTTTAATATTTAACAATCCCAGCATGGGGCACTCAAAGTTGAATAGAACCGCTTTTTTTTTAGGAAACAAGACCCCAAAGACGATATTGTAAATCAAACAAACTGCAACTGAGTTCGCAAAGTCAGCTTTAATTGGGGCTTCTCGCGGGATTCACTTTAAATACCACAAAAGAATTTTGACCAAACACTCAATTTTTTAAATGTTTCCCTTCATGGATGTTATAAAAGTTGAACAATTTCGGATTACTTAAGTACTAAGATCGTTGTGAATTGGTAAATATACAATAAGAAAATCGTAACGCGTATTTAAGAATAATTTTCAATGTGTTCTCATTCATGTATACTACTTATATTTCGAAAAAACTGCGCTCAACGTTAAACAGAAAAAGATAGTTAGTTTATAAAAACTATTTTAAGATGTTTAAGTTATTTTCGATTGTGTGTTTGTGTGTGTGTGAGTAGTGCGTGGAGGTTGTGTTTATTATCCTCTGTTGCCTCTGCGTAATGATTCAGATGTGCTCCTAATGTAATGCAACAAATGCTTTAGATTTACAATATGATAAAATCGAGGAGAACGCAGAAGATATAGATATCATTCTTATTCTGCTGTCATCTTCTCTACCTGGGTCCACGATGGTGTTGCATGCTTCTATTAGCCTTAGTTCGACCACTGTGTCAGGACGGGAGACATCACGGAAGACAACAGGACACCGTTTCGGACAGTTTTTGTTGTTGATTTAAGAAATATGTGTGAGCATGTGAGTGTGTGTGCGTGTGTGTGTGTGTGAGCGGGACATTCATTAAGTAATGCCACCAATTTGGAGAACAAGTCAAAAGTAATCGAACAATTTCAGTTGATTTTTTTTATACAAGGTTTTGATTTTGGTTTACATTTTGATTTTCATGTTGTTTGTTTTATTTTTTTTTTGAGTGCATAGAAGTAGAAGAGAAGAAGAAAAAACGAGTATGGAATCGAAATTCCAGCATTAACGACGAGATCAAAACAATATGCCTGCGCTCATGTAAACTACGAAAAGGACAATTTTCAGATAAATGTTTTTTTTTTTTTTTGGTTTGGCCAATCCAAAATGTTGGAAAAAGACCTTCAAAGGATTCGAAGTGTTCAGTTCAATCAATCAATAAATGATTTAAAATGTATTCTATAAGCGTATGATTGTACAAATATTAAAACTAGTTCTGGAATAATGAAACACCATCACCCTGCAGCATTCGATTTGTAGTTTGAAATTGGAAAAATATATACATAATATCATACACATAGAAGCACCACAATAAGTAGTGGATTCCATAAATATTATCCCAATATTTTATTTAGGGAAGAAAAATATATCAGCTATTTCTATCGTATTCCATGGACATTAAACTTGAACGGACAGTAAATCAACCCTAGCATGTAAAAACTTATTACTCGATGAAGAAACATTTAAATCGCTTTCATAATTGGCATAGGAGACACTGGGACAGTTTCATATCTTGTGACGCGGACTTGGGACTACGAGATATGTGTTTTTTTTTTTTTGTTTTCAAATATTTTAGATATTATATTCTTGGATAACGTTACACACTTCAAATTGCATACATTATATGCACGTACATGCACATGTAATAACACACACATGTATAAAGACTTATGTAGCCCTCCCGGGTAGATAATATGGCCGGAGATAATAAAAGATAGAAGGGGGGGCATACAGCAAGATATATATAATATAATACTCAAGAGTTTGACACATACCCATCAGCCCAAGGCTTCTTGTTGTCGTTGTTGTTGTTGTTGTGTCCCGCGTTGCCAAAACTATTTCGTTGCTGACCACGACCACGATGTCCGAAACCGGGTCCATCCCGATGATCACCATCGAAGTTGGGCACTTGCGATCCGCCATTACGTCGGAAGGGGTTCTCGTTAAATGAATTGTTGTTATTGTTTGGTCCATTGAAATTGGGTCCTCCAGGGCCGAAGTTTCGATCATTTTGATTGTTGGGTCCAGGACCAAAGTTGCGATCAAATGGTCCATTCATTCCGCCGGGTCCGCCAAATGGTCCCGGGCCACCGAAGTTTGGACCTGGCCCGGGTCCATTGGGGCCACCGAAATTCGGTCTAAACGGTGGCCCATTTCCACGGAAATTCGGGCCAAAACCTGGACCGTGATCGTTGAACATTGGACCTGGTCCAGGGAAATTCGGTCCACCTGGTCCGAAATTTCTACCAAACGGACCATTAGGCCCGGGGCCATCGAATGGTCCAGGTCCATTGCCAAAACCGGGCCCGGGCCCTCCGAAATTGGGACCGTTTGGCGGACCATTGGGACCACCAAAGTCTGTAAAGTTCGGTCCCATCATCTGAGCATCACCGGGACCACAAGGTCCAAAAGGTGGACCATTTGGACCGAAGCGAGATCGTTGATCTGGACCGAAACCGCCGGGTCCGAAATTTCCTCGATTGCCAGGGCCATTGCCCATGGGTCCAAAATTGTTTCCGTAATTGTTGTTCGCATTTCCATCGCCGTCTCCATCATGTGAGCCACTTGCCTGGTTGTTCTTCTTGCGTTGCCACTCGGCAAAAGACAAGGGATGACCATCATTGTTGTTGCTCTGCTCAGCCTGATCATTAGATTGCTGCTGCTGCTGCTGCTGCTGTTGTTGTTGTTCACGTTCTCGACCCTGTGCCTGGGCCAAAGCTTGCGATAAGTTGTTCATGAACTCGGGATCCTTCAGCGCATTGTTAACATTATCTGCCAACGAATCGTTATCTGCTTTCTCTGATTTATCCACATCCTTGTCGGACTCGGAGACGGTGCGCGATGGCGGCGAAACGCCAGGTTTGACAATAACAACATCAAACAGTGAGGGTATCTTTTTATTACTATCCGCATTAGAAGGATCTGAGCTTTGCGTTGCAGCTGCCTCAGGTGCTGTTCCATCGGCAACCAAATCCAGACCAGGTATGCCATCACTTTTCTTGAATATATTCTTCATGGGCGTGTCGGCAGTAGGTTCATCTTTGCCATCAGACTGTGGCTGCACAACAACGCCATCATCATCATCATCATCGTCCAATGATATAACCAAAATGTTGTCCTGCTTTGTCTGCTTTGCTGCAGTCGATGATGTATTGACGCCTTCATCGGGTTTACGTTTACCAAGACTGGTGTTAGCTGGTGTCACATTTTTATCCTTTTCATCATTCTGGTGCCGATTCTGCTGATACCTGTTCGGCTTATCAGCGGATGCTGGCGTAGTGGAAGTTGTTGAATTTTGTGGATTTTGTTTTTTCGGTGATTGCTGAGACTGCACAGTTGCCTGTCTAGACGTTTGCAGCTCCTTTTTACCCGGCGGTTGCTTCTGTTCCTGTCCATCCTCCTTGAAATTGAATCTATCAGGCATCTCTCTCGACTTATTCATACCCGGCCTTGGACTAGGTCCACCACTCTGTGGACGTTTGGCGCCAAAACTGTCATCGGTAGCACCGCTGACATTTTCCTGGTCACCAAATCGCGGGCCATTGCTTTCACCCTGCTGCGACTGTTGATGCTGTTGGGGATTCTGCATTTGACGCCTGCGTCGCATTTGCTCACGACGCTCGGCAATGCGGCGTCGTTGTTTCTCGAATTCCTCCTCGTAGCGGCGATACTCGTCGCGATCAGGATGATTGGCATTGGCGCGTTTCCAATCCTCGAATTGCTGTTCCCACTGATCGAACAAACGATCAAAACTCGCCTCATCCAAGTCAGGCGCCCGTTGTTGTTGTTGTTGTTGCTGCTGCTGCTGTTGTTGTTGTTGGTTAAAGTTTTGCTGATTGGCTCCTCGATTATATCCACCATCATTGTAGCTATTGTTATTTGCATTCTGACGATTGTGATCCCAGCGTCCATTATTGTTATTGTTGTTGTTGTTGTTACGGCGATTATTGTCAAAGTTACCAGGACCGAAATTATTCTCTGGACCTGCTCCGGGTCCATTGCCGTAATTTGAATAATTCCCGCTACCTCCACCTGGGCTAGGTCCACCAAAGTTGCCTGAATTGGAAGCCACTGGTCCTCCGCTGCCTCCATCACCACCAAATTTCCCAGCACGAGATTCATTATCAGTACCATGTGAACCAGAGCTGAATGGATTACGTTTCTGTCCGCTGTTATTGTTGTTGTTGTTGCCGGGTGCATTATTTTGCCAGTTCCGACGGTTATCAAACACATTTTGATTGTTGTTACTGTTGTTGTTGTTGGTGTTGTTCCCCTGCTCGGTTGGCTGCCAGCGATTGGTACGCGCTGGTCCTTGCTGTTGATTTTGTCTGTGCTGTTGTCCAGCATCTGGTCCATCCCAACGGCTCTGATTCTCCGCGTCATTACTTTTGCTTCTATCATTGTTGTTGTTTGGTGGTCCCTTCGACCAAGTATTATCCATTTGATTTGTCGGCGCTGAAGGAGGAGGTTGTTGCATAAACGAAGGTGGTGGCTGTTGCAAATTGGGAAACATTGCGGGATCAGTGGGATTCGCAGGCTGGCTGTAGCCAACCGGCGGCATTTGACTAAATCGGTTCGGCGGCGGTTGTTGTTGCCATTGATTTACAGGCGGTTGCTGCTGGTGTTGAACCTGGGGTGGCGGTTGGTGTTGTTGGTATCCTTGTGGCGGTGGTGGTGGCGGCTGGTTGTACATTTGCGGTTGCGCCATTATTTTGCCGGGCAGCTGCGTCTGTGTTGCTGCTTGATGTGGCTGTATTTGCGGCGGTGCCTGAGAATAATATGCATGTGGCTGTGTCTGCTGTACTGGCATCTGCGGATAAACGGGACCAATTGCAGGCACTGGGGCTGCAACTGGCACTGCGACCGGTGCTGCGACTGGGGCAGCTACGACGGGTGTAGCGGCAACCGCTGGGACTGCTGTCACGGCAGCTGCCGCGGCCATTTCCCGCTTGTACTGCACAAGAGAATTTGATATATGAAAATGGTGCAATTATTTGGTAAAAAAAAACAAGAACTAACCTGCTCTCCGTACTGGGCGTGCCACTTTGCATACTCCTGCTGGTAGGTCTGCCACTGTTGCCAATGCTGCTGCAGTGCATATTGCTGTTCTGGTGTCATTGCCGCATATTGAGCGGCGGTATACTGCTCATAAGGATTGGTTGCTGATTGAGTACCACCCACACCAACATAGGCTCCACTAACAGCACCAGGGGCGGCAACACTCACAGCGGCACCCGCCATGGGTGGTGCATTATCTGCTGGCGGTGGTGGCGGAGGCGCGTCTGGCAGTGGAGGCGGCACTGAGGGCTGCGGCGGCGCTGTCATTGGCGCAGCAGATATCGCCGTGACAGGCCATTGATTCCACATAGCTAGTATTTTTATTTATACTCTCTTTGTTGTTCTCTAAATAACACAGACAAATGAGAAAAATGCTGATTGCTGAAATGTTTGACGGTTTCTTTGCTTACATTTCTTGCGGACCCGGTGCAATATTTATATAATTTCTAAGGATTTCCTATGAAAATTGACAACAAACTCAAATACGAACAGAAAGAAAATAGCACGAACTCACTTCGCCATTTTTGGCTTGAAAACTAGAGATGCAATATTAAATTGGTGTTGATGGTGTATCGATAACTCAAAAGTACTTGGTAATCGGAGCAGAGAATTGCGATGACAGTCATACGTTCAAAGTGACCAGAAATAAGAAGGTTACAATAAGCAATGAATATATTTTTAACTCTTAAATTGCCGCAATGTTTATATATGCGTAGTACAAAGAAATGATTGAAACTGTTAATTTTTCTAGAAAAGGTTTTTATGTAATTAAAGTTTAACTCAACTTAGCAAAATTTAATATTTAATATAGAGTGTGAGCTTGTGACGTAGAAAACCGTATATAACCGATAGGCTTACAATCTCTAAGTAACCTTATAAACTCGATAATTCCTGCGGACAACACGTGCGAATATAAGACGTTGTGTTTTGTTTTAATGCGAGCTTAGTAAATATGAGCACAGAAAACGAAAAAATCCAATATCTTGTAGCAGATACAACTGCTTTTATCAACGCAGTTCCCTTAAATGTAAGTAAATATTTTGGTTATCGAGTATTCTCAATGAAACGTGTAATTTTATCTCTAGGAATATGCGGAAAACGTACTAACCGTTCCTGATGTGGTGGCTGAGGTGCGCAACAAACGCCAAATACGCCGCCTTTGTGTGCTGCCCTTCGATCTGCAAGTCCGTGAGCCGCGATCTGAAAGCATCAAGCACTGTGTGGAATTCGCCAAAAAGACTGGCGACTATGCTAGTTTATCGGGCATTGATTTGAAAGTGATAGCGCTCACATATGAATTGGAAGCGGACACATTGGGAACCAAGCATCTCCGCAATGAACCTGTCGTATCGCAGGTGATCGCCTCCAAAGACAAGCCCGAAGAAATGCAGGATGTTAGCAATAAGCGTCTTGTTGGCTGGTACATGCCTGAGGGCGATGAAGAGGAGGAGGAGGATGACAACGACGATGACGATCAAGATGCTAGCGAAGGTGATGAGGAAGCTGAAGAAGATGATGCGTTGGATGAGAGCAACAATGTGGACAAAGTTAAGGAATCCATTGAAGCGCAACTGAAGGGAGAGCCGGCACAAACAACGTCCAGCACATCGGAAGACGCAGGAACGGATGCCGTGCCCGACAAAGATGATGAAGATGAGGATGATGTAACACAAGAAGAGCTGGACAAGCTATTCGAAAAACTGAAATGTGCTGCATCTGTCGAAGAAGAGCGCACAACCTGCGACCTGCTGGTAGCACAGTCCAAAGATGATGACGAATCCAGTGACGAAGAGCAGCAGGGGGACAAGGGAACCATTAACAACCAAGACGAAGAAGTTGGCAATGATGGCTGGATAACACACTCAAACATCAAGAAGGCCAAAAAGGCGCTCGAGGGAAAAGTGGAAACAGACATTGTGCCTCCAGTGGCCTGCATGACAACAGATTATGCCTTGCAGAATGTACTCAAACAGCTCAACTTGCAGCTGGCGGCGCTCAATGGACGCATCATCAAACAGTTGCGTACCTACATACTTCGGTGCTATGCTTGCTACAAAACGACGAGCATCATGACGAAGGTATTCTGTCCCAATTGCGGCAACAAGACGCTGAAGCGCGTTGCCGTCAGTCTGGACGAGAACGGTAAACAGGTGATACACATTAACACACGCCGCCCACTGACGTCAAAGTACAAGAATCAAAGTCTACCTCGCTTCCAAGGCGGCAAACATTCCCGCAATCCCATTCTCTTCGAGGACCAGCCCATGCCGCGACAGATGCCTTCACGTGTGGCTAAAACAAAAACAAACGCACTCGACGACGATTATATTGCCGGATTTTCGCCATTTGTGATGCGCGACGTGGACTCCAAATCTGCCATGCTGCGCTCCAAGGGTAATCTCAAGGAATGGGCTCGCAATAATAACTTCGAGGAAGATCGTCGTCGCAAGAACTACAATCGTTTGTATAAGTAGTTGGACGGGATCAACCGGGCGGGGCATACTAGATGATGTTTCCTCATCTGTTTTTATATTACGATAAATAAAACGTTGACTATATAACGTTATATATTATTATGCATATACATATAATAATATGGTATCTTTTTTTTTCATTTATTTAAAAATAATTAAATTCAATTTACAAAAGCTTTTAATTTGTTTTAAAACTACAAAACGATGTGAATTTTAAGTAGAAATATGGTCGAAATTTTAAAATATTTTAACAATACAGACATCATATGTATCACACCCATTTCGATGGTTTACATTAATGGAAACCTCTCCAGAAAACATAATTTGGGTCGTATCAATTGTAAAAATTCCTTTTCTATTTCGTACATCAGACCTGTTTATTTACAACTCTACACATAGTTCGTTTCCTGGATAACTGGGCAGATTCATCTCATATTTAAGCTGCAAAGCCGGAGGCACAAATCGACCGCCCAAAAAATGATGTTTCCCTTTAAAGTGTTTAGCGCAGAGCTTTGGGGCAGTCAGCGAAATGAGCAGTGTCGGTTCAAGATCGCAATCATTGAGTTTTCCCTGCTCCACATCCCAGCCGCTGGGTATATCCACACTATGGAGAAAACGGAATAGAATAAAGTAAAAGTATAAGCAACAAGAAGCTACCTGCTCACCTGGCTATGGGCAGTTTTGTCTGTTGAAGCAAATCCACTACGGGCACAAAGTCGGGACGCACAGGTGGCTTAAAACTGAAGCCAAAGAGTGCATCTACAATGAGATCATACGTTTCTGCCGCTAACTGCACAGTGGGACAGTCGGTAATGCTGCAAATGTCCATGCGCTGGCACTGATAGGCCAAGTTCTCATACAATGGCTTTGGCGTTGGCTTTGGATAGTAAATAGTGGGCTTGTAACCCATCAAGGACAAATGACGGGCACAAACCAATCCATCGCCGCCGTTGTTACCAGGTCCGCAGCAGACAAGCACACGACAGTGGCTCTCAGCCGGGAAGCATTTGCTTATGGCGTGCGCACAACTGAGACCGGCTAACTCCATTAGCTGATCCACACTGAATTTGTACTCATTGAAGAGTTCCAGGTCCACATTGATGGCCTCAGTTTGATTCAAATATTTCAACATATTGTTCTCGCTGCAATGACAAAATGTCATACGTTGTATTTGTTGTGATTTTGCTTGTGGTTTAGTAACGATATTTGCGAAACTGCAATGTTGCCGGCTTCGGGACGAACCAAATGCCAGGCTGCTGAATTTGGCCAGTTGCTGCCGCAGTTGCAGCTGCATCTGCCAAGCAAGCGTATGCATTATTAAATGTCAATAATTTAAAATAAAATGGTTTATAACTTGTAAAACAAATAAACAAACTTAAATTATACACATAGATTTACGTTTTGGATCAGTTGATTGTTGCCAATGAATCGAATACAATATATCGATATTAAAGCTTTTGGCTATTGCTGGTCACACTATTGAACAACCGCCATCTTTTAAAATGTAACTGGTATGCAGAACCTACTTTGTAGCATGACCTTTATAAAGTTTTCAAATTTGCGACTGTTCGGTCAGTTAAAAAAATTCAACAAAATTTTGAAGTTAATCATTCGGCAGACACATTGGCGCCGTCTTTAGCAGACGCAATGGCCTGGTTCCGCAGGGACACCAGCTCATCTCGGAACGAAAAGACCATAGATCCGGATGAAAGCCCTGGGAACAGTGTTGAATCGACCCCAAGTAATCGACATGCAATGTGCCAATATGTCATTGAAATCAGTTCAATTGTATTGATATAAAAACATGCCCGTTTATCTGCCCACAGGAAAGCAAGAGAGCAAAGATCAGCTAAGCGATCAATTGGGTGCGGAGACAACAACATCACAAGCTCGGGTCTCCAAGGTGCCCGAGGTGATGAGTTCCAGATTCAAGGGTATACTAGCGCCGGTCTTCACTTGCTTCAAAAGTGACGAGTGAGTACAAGTTGCGATTGATTCCACTTTAATACTAACAATTATGTGTATAGCCGTCGTTCCCTGGATGTTCGCCCGATTAATCGCTATGCTGAGTGGCTAAAAGCAGAGACAGTCTCCGGCGTGCTGGTGAACGGAGTCGTCGGCGAGGGTCCAATGATGCGCGTACGTGAGCGCAAGGCCAACTGCGAGTACTGGCAACGCGCCGCCGTGCGACACAATCTGATGATGCTGGTGCAAGTTGGCGGAGCGCCGCTGCCCGATGTGCTATCACTGGCCGCCCATGCCGAGGATATACAAGTCAGTGGCGTCGTCACACTGCCGGAGCTCTTCTATCGGCCACGCAATGTCGATCAGCTGGTGGGCTACTGTCAGCATGTGGCCAGTCGGTGTCGCACTAGACCTTTTTTCTACTACCATGTGCCCTCGATGACGGGCGTCGATCGTGAGTGTCCTCCATATATATCACTTACATTTTTTATTTAATCTTCCTCTGTCCCTCCTCGCAGTGGACATGGTTGAGTTTTGTGCCAAGGCTGAGCGTTTGATACCCAACTTCATGGGTCTGTACTACTCCAGCGCCGACCTGGAGGTGGGTCAGCGCTGCCTGCGCTATGAACGTGTAATTATGCTGGCCTCTACTGCGCTCCTCGCGAGCGGCCTCATGTCCGGCTTCAATTGCAGCAGTCTGGCCATTGTGAATATACGCCCCGATCTGGTGCATCGAATTTGTCACGCCTTCGATGAGAACGAACTACAGTTAGCTCGAGATTACCAGCGGGAGCTGAATCAACTTATCGAGATACACACACAAGTTGGTTCGAATCTGGAGAACTGGGTGGTATCCATGAAGAATTGGTTCAACAAGGAGTTCACATCACGCCAAATGGGATGTTTCACATCTGGCCCAGCGCGAATAATATTCTAAATCATCACGGAATCGATTCATGTCTCACACAATGTTCTCTACACACCTTATAGCCGATATTTTTGCTAAGTGAGGCATAAAATACGATTTGAATTGTTGGAAGAGCCAGAGTATTGCATATCGGGTTTCACAGAGTGGTCTATTAAAGTGTCTGTTTGATCTAGTAAGCTGAAACTGCATATAGGGTGTAATCGGAATCTGGAATCAAAGTCAGCTAGGCCAACGCCCAGACGAAACAGTTTATAAACACAAATTGTTTAAGCGTTTTATCTGGCATTTCCCTGTGATAAGGAAATCGGTTTAGCTTTTCAAGCTTTATACAAAAGTAAAAGGAAACACAACGTAACAGAACATATATAAAGGGAAACCAAGGTTATGCTAGTTAAACAGACGAAAGTATTTCCTAAACTAATATTATTACATAGAAAAGGGTTCTCATTAAAGCTAATATGGATGTGAATGTGTACAGTACATAGTATAAAAAATGAAGGGAATTGGAATATCATATAGATATACATCTTGGCATATTAGAATGTGTCGACGTGCAGACGCTCGTGTAATCTCTCATGCCGGCGCTGCGAGGCGTGCGTGCCAAAGCGCTTCGGGCAATGGCCACACTGGAAGCGACGCTGGCCCTCGTGCACGACGCGCACATGGCGACTGATGGCGCTCTTGTGGCGAAAGAGTTGTGGACACTGGTTGCACTTGAACTTCTCCCAGTCGGGATTGTGTATGCGCAGATGTGTGAGCAGCTCGGTGCGGGTCACCTTTGCGGCGCCGCAGTGCTCACAAATGTGCGGTCGCTCCTGCGCATGTCGTTTCAGATGCTCGCCCAGAGCATTCTTGGTACTGTATCTGCGATTGCATTGCTCACAGATCAGTTCCAGCTCCTCGTTGGAGGCGTTCGCCATGGCAGCTGCATCCGCCGGATGCATATTGCGCATATGCGAGCGCAGCTGCTCGTAGCGCGTGAACGCTTTATCGCAGTTTCGGCATAGAAACGGTTTCGGATGACCCTCGTGCACGCTGCGTATGTGCGCCTCCAGATAAGGTAGTTTGTAGACCTGCTTGCCGCATTGCTCGCATGCGAGCAGCTTGCGTTTGTTGGCCGCCTCAGTGGCAGCGGCATCAGTTGCTGCGCAATTTGTACTGGATTCATCGTCATCGTTCTCCACACTCTGATTGGGACTGCCTGCATTGGGGTCGGGAAGGGTATTTGCATCCACATCGTCATCTGCTTCGGATTTTGTGGCATCATCTAGCTCGGAATCATACGCTGGCTGCGATTGCGACTGTGACTGCGTCTGTGGCTCGTCGTCATCCATGGGCTCCTCTTTCACGAGCGATAACTGTAAAAATGCTGGCTCAGCCCTAAAACAAGCTGACTCAACTGTAATCATTTGTATATACCAACCAAGTGAGTGCCAGCAGCGTCGTTGTCAGCGCAGGCTTCAGAGGCATCGAAGTTGGCTGCCAATGGGCAATCTGGCTGGGTTACTGCCATGCGTGTCAACATCTCGTTGCTCTGCTCGGCCACGGAGCAGAGTTGCTGGAAATATTCCACGGCATTGTAGCACAGTGTGCATATGTTCTGTGGAAAGGTGTCCGGTTGCTTAAACACGTCAATGGCGAAAAACTGATTCAACATGTTGGCCAAATGGGGCAGCGCCTTTGAGTTGTAACTGGCCCTGTGGCGTTGTGTGTGCTGGCTGTCAGTTGTGGTTGCATGTTGCTGATCGTTAAGTTGGCGCAGATGGCGCATGCAAATTCGGCATAGTTCGGAAATGTTTGTTAAAGTCAACATAATAACACGAAAACCTCTTTAATCGCTTTGCGCACGAAACGCACAGCCGTTGGGATTTTATAGAGCGTACAAGTGTGACCGTAGCGCGAATTCCAGCAAATACCTTGACTTTACAATACGCAAGCAATTTGATTTTGTTGCAATCAATAGATATGCTATTAACTTGTCAACGACACAATACCAATAACATTTTAAAACATTTTAAAATACGATGCTCCGTAATTTAAATGTAACGAGTTTTAAATTCTTATCTCGGCTTAATTATCGATATCTGATTAACGTATCAGATTATCGAGTTAGTCAAACGTTTTATTCGCAATGCGACACTTATCGAAATCGTAACAGCAGTTTTATTAGTGGTTCTGGTGTTGGTCACACTAGACGTTGTCTTCTACGTTTTTGTCTTGCAAATTAACAATATTTCACCAATTTATTTTCGATAAGTTCTTTAGTTAGCACTAAAAACTTAAAAACAAATATAGACAAAATGGCGCTCAATCCACAGTACGAGGACATTGGCAAGGGATTCGTTCAACAATATTATAGTCTATTTGACGACCCGGCAAACCGCGCTAGCGTGGTTAACTTCTACAGCGTAAGTAGCGTCCATGGGCTGCTGCTGCCCAGCTCTCTTCGGTGTGTTGTCATCATCCCGCCTGATTTTGGCAGTTTAACCTACATATGCACATAACTTATAAATCGGCGTAAACACAATACACTACTCAGCTGGTGAAATACCTCCGCTTCCGCCGCTTTCACTGCTGGTGGCTGCACAGATGACGCCCTGGACGAAATTTGCCTCGAACATAATTTTTGCGTGAACCTGTAGCGATAGAAAAAGCGCGCAAATTATTTTCTAGTGCTGCGCGCGTTAAACTAAAGTGTCGATTATCAGATATATATATAGATAAAATAACGCGTATGTGCTATAATTTAAAAGTTTTGTTAGTTTTATAGTGCGCTCGCTGTTCTCGAATTTTCCCATACATTGTATGACACACACATCTCACTGTACATATGCATATTTGAATATACATATATGTATTTATATATATATACATATATGTACATGTATGTACACATCTATGTATGTATGCTGCCGTGTTTGTGTATTCGCGCGCACGCAATAATCGAATGCTTCTTCGACTGGTTTTCATTGATTTGCGTTATTTTTTTGTTTTCTGCCCACAGGCAACAGACTCCTTCATGACCTTCGAGGGACATCAAATACAGGGAGCGCCAAAAATTCTTGAAAAAGTGCAGGTAAGTGTGCGATGATGAAATATTATTTTGCCAAATATTTACTTTTCTGTATCATCCACACAGAGTCTGAGTTTCCAAAAGATCACGCGCGTCATCACCACCGTCGACTCGCAGCCCACATTCGATGGCGGCGTTCTGATCAATGTTCTTGGACGTCTGCAGGTGAGAATCCCTTTGGCCAATTGTTGTCGCTGGCTGCAAAGGCAGATAATGATATATCTATAACGGGCTTTGCGTTAAACCTTTTATCTCTATCTATATATTACTGCAAAATATATAAAAAAAAAACGAACAAACAAACAAACACAAACCGTATTTGTGTGTGTATCGATATACATATATGTATCTTGCATATATATTTCGTATATATACACATCGATGCAGACCGACGAGGATCAACCGCATGCGTATATACAGACCTTTGTGCTCAAGCCCGTCGGCGTTAGCTTCTTTGTGCAGCACGATATATTTAGGCTAGCGCTGCACGATGTGTAGCCAAGCATCCCGGCAGCAGAAAGCAACCATCGCAACACTCAGAGAGTGATCCTGGCCAGGCAAAGTAAAAAGCATTTTGTTGCATCTAATCGTAACAACAACCCAAACAAACAACCAACAACAAGAACAGCAAATGCAACAAGAAAATTTAAATCGTCTAACCAAAAATAAAGCAAAAACAGTTTACTAATTTTGTATAATTGTTCTATGGAGCCAAGCTAACAACAACCACAACTACATGCATACAAAATAGAACAACAACTACTACTATTACTACAAGAACCACATACTTACACCCCGTGTATATTATACATATTGTATAATCTTATACAAACTGCACCTTCTGCTCCTTGGCTCCTTCCGGCTATGGCTGCGGCTTACTGTGATCGCCTTCGTCTACTAATTCCACTGCGCATGGCCTGTCATTGCAGTAAGGGAACTGTTAATGCGTTTTTTATCACAAGCTAACACTTCCATATCTTATAGTGCATGCACACACACACACACACACACAATGCAAACTAGAGCTTATATCATTTGGCTGTTTGGTCTAACATGAATTCCAATATGATGCCATTGCAGTCGAGATAAAATAGAAAATTATCGTTAGTCCGAGAGTTAAAGGAAATTGAGCTGCTTGTAATATGTTGCTTTCCTTTATGTTTTCAAGCGAAATTAGTTGCGGAATTTATACGATTAGATTATCACAAATTGAACTTATTACTTTGCTTTCGCTTCGAATTGACAACTTATTTTGAAGGCTCTGCAAAATCAGTCTTTTTTTAGTGTTAAAAGTATTGAAATTAATGCCAATATTATTTTTGACAAGCAACAAAACTGAAGTAGTATGACATTTAGAGAAAGAGATGGCAATAAGTATTTTTTTTTTCATACTTATAAATGTCAGTCTATTTTCATTTTAATTGATTGACTTCTTATGCCGAAAGTAAAATCTTTCCTCCTTCTTCCAATTAGTTTACTCAACTTTTTTATTTTAATAAGTTTCTAATACTATGTATTTTAATAACAAACGATGGTTAATATCTAGAAAACGGGGTTTTTCCGAAGAACCAAGTATTTTAGGATTTATGTGCGAAAGAGAATTGAGAAATTCACTTTTTGCGGCACTTCGACTCGTTTTTAAATGACGTTTTTACGTCTGTGTGTGTGTGTGTGTTTAGCTGACAATTTACAATTTATTTAAAGTTAAGTGTTAAAAATGAAAATCATCAAAATAATACATAAAACAAAGCTTCTTTTGTATTATGGGTCAGGAGGTCAAAATACACCGATTTGCAACAAAGAAAAAAAAAGTAGATTTTTCGGATAAGCCCGTTTTCTAGACAATTACCCAAAGGATTTATAAACATATACACAGGTTTTAGTTTACTCAATTTTAGAAGGAAAAATAATACTTGTGTAAACTCTGAAGTGAAATGAGACACTTATCGACGATGGATTGTATTTTGTTTATGTTCTTGGAGTCACTCGTAGTTTATGTGCAATTGGCGTTATGTTACCTCTGCAATGGTATTCCAAGCTTCGGTAAATCGAAGATGACTCTTCAAATTTCGAACTTTTGTTTGTTTTATTTTCAATATATAACCCCGATCTTATGTTGCAATTACCCAACTCACAGTTGCACTAACTTGTATGGTTACAAATACGTTTAAATAGCAAACATTTATACTGTAAAACTTTTACTAATTATATTCTCCACATTTTGCAGTGCGACGAGGATCCTCCACACGCGTTCTCCCAGGTGTTTGTGCTGAAAGCCAACGCCACCACCTATTATGTTGCTCATGATATTTTCCGCCTTAACATACACAACTCAGCCTAAGCAACGCCAGGGACAGCTAATCACAACAACAACAAGAACAACATCCAAAGATGCAGCCAGTCCTTGACAACCATCACAATGACGACAGCAACTAGAACAACACCAACAAAAGAACAACATCAATGTGAACATCAACAAAAAGACGGCGTTGCGTACATATTTTCTCACGTTTATCAAACATGAAAAATCATATAAAAAAAAACACAATAAAATTTACTGTAACTACTATAACATTATAAAAAAAGCGTACGATTTCCATGTCGGCAGCTAATTGACCTGCGCTTGTGTGTGTGGATGGGCGGGTCGCAGCCTAATTTTGTAATCACTTCTAATGCAGATTGTTTATACATATATATAGTTTTTATTGACACAGAAAAAAAAGACAAAAAAAAAAAATTGTACACACTTTTGCAATAAGTTACATGATATATGAATGTTAATCTATTGTCAGTTGTGTCTCTTGAAATCGTACAAAATGTCATGAAGTATCCTTGTTAAGTATGTAGAGATATTTTATGCGTATGTATGCATATATAGCTTTTAAATGCACAGTGTATATGGCATATATCAGATTATATCTGATATCTCATTTATCCCGAAATGTAAAGATCGCATCGAAGCCAAAGAGCACGCCGTTCACTATGGACAGCGATGCCTTGATCAGCGCCAGATCGCGTGTACGCGTCCGAAAGGAGAATTCCCAGGCCTCGATGATGAAGATGCCGCTGGCCACGAAGAGGGCACAGCCCAGTACACTGAAGAAAATGTCGATGCGTTTGTGAATCGGTGCGCGCATCAAGACGCCTGAATAAAGACAGAAAGAGAGAGAGATGGATATAACTTCCTTCTCATATGGTAGTCGCATCTCACCTGCAAACACTCCAATGACCACAATTATATAGCCAGTGAAGGTGCCTGTCGCCATGAAGGATGTCATAATGTCGCGATCGTTGAAGCTATAAAAATGCAGCACGAGGCAGGCAACGGAGAACGCCTAGATATAAACAAGATACAGGAATGACTATAACTCATGATTATAATCAAGAACTTAAGGACTTGTGGAATTGTATCCATTTCTTTACCAATTCCAAAAATTTGACCACATTTAGGCGGCCTTTGCGATCGCCGTGCGACATTCTCAAAAGTGTTTTATATGATTTATATATATTTTTTAATTCGTTTATCCAAACTATTGTAATCCTCGAGAGCCTCGTTGCTACGTTGTCACGTGTTGCTTCAGTTCTTCCGGCAGCGACGCGTGTACACGGCGAATGTGGAACGATCACTGAGCTGCAATCGCAGCCCTAACGAATGTTATGCAAATTTTTGCACATAATGAATCATTATTTATGTTTTATAGCAACAACAAGAACAACTACAACAATGCATCCAACCCTTCCCATTCTCCCAGAGCACTCGACGCGGCTGAGGGAAACGAGAGTACGAAATTAATTAATTACACTCAAGAATCGGGAGGAAAGAGACATTTCATTCTTGAAGTGCATATGATGCCGCCCGTAGTTTTCTTTTGCAAAATCATCGTACAGGAACCAAACGGAGAGCGGGAATGCGGGATGGGGAACTTGGATGCAGTGACTCTAGTTTAATGCTCAAATTGAATCTGTTTTTAATTGAGTCAAGTTGCCTCATCGTTGCGTCGGTCTGGCTGCAGTGCGTTGATCAGAGTATGCAGCATAATTGCGGGTCTCTTAATGGAGCAACCTCTTTCATTCCAGGGAAAACTCGTTTATGCTCTAGATTTATAGTAGATCTTTCGGATTTTCTGTTGGAGTCGACTTTGAAAATTGCAGAAATTACAAAAAAAATTAATTATATATATTCATGTACAAAAAACAGACCGATGTTTTAAATCAATAAATTAATATAGTAACCAGACAGTCGATATAGTATCATATACATAGTAAGAAGGTAATAAAACTTGTAGTTGCGCCGCTCTATAAATGGCAAGTGTGACTATACCAGTTTCTTAAATAATTCCACATCTTATAATATATAAATTAAATAATTGCACATAATCGGAAATTCCCTTTAAAAATCAATCTGATTTTATTTTGTTGTTGTTGAGATTATTTTTGATTATTATCTTTAATTTCGATTAGGAAAATTGATTACAAACATGCATAGTTGATGAGTTGTATAGCATGTTATATAGAACTTAACAAAAAAGCAACAACTTGATTGAAACCTGATTGACTTTTCAGCTGGTTTCGTTTTCCTAGAAAAGTTTTCTAGTTCTGTCTGACATTCAATGTTTCATTGACCTGATTTCGTTTTCCAAGAAAATCTATCTAGTTTTGTTGGTCATTCAATGTTTTCTATATATATGTTTAGCAAACATTGCAAATGCGAGAAGTTTTTATATTGACAATCTTAGATTCCAGACTAATTTTCAAATTAAACGTGTTTAACCCTTTTTGTTTTCAATTTATGGTAATTACGGTAATTTGTTAGCTTTTGTATTTTCATTTAATAGTCGCGCATAACACGGTAAACTCTAACCCGACTGCATTATACTCTGCCCGGCAGGGGTCAGAGATAATAGGTGCTTATCGCACATAATCAGTTTAACTGGGTACAGATTTGATACACCCTACAGTGTGCATATACCCTTCAAATGCATGTGGAATGTCGCGCTGTAATGCCGTCTAACCAGCTAGGTACTACATATACATATGTATGGAGAACGTTCAGTCCAGGTGCACGTTGAGATTGAGAATCAGTCGTCCGTTGAGTCTGAATGCGAGACAATGTTGAATCCCGAGCTGATCTCTTGGCAGAACGAAGTCTTCCGCTGCTATGTGGGATGGAGTGCGGTGTTGGTTCTCAAAATGTTATCCATGAGTATATTGACGGGTCTCTGGCGATTTATAAGATTGGTGAGTTTGTTTGGGATTCCAGCTGTCAGTGTGACTTGCCGATTTGCGACACACACACAGAGAGAGAGAGAGAGCAGTCTCCCACACATGTATACACGCTATGTATACTCGCTCGCTCTCTGCTAGTTATCAGCGGGAGAAACGTACGGTATTTGCAGTTGCACTCTTCAAGTTATCAGCCAGAGAGAGAGAGAGAGAGAGAGAGAGAGAGGGCACCCAGCGAGCCGGCATATAATGAGAAATCGCGATACGCTCACCTCAGTCGAGTTGCCGCAACGAACCAGTACGGTGTGCCTGCCCCTATAATAAAAAGTGAAACTTTATTTTTTTGTATAACAAAATACCCTCATAAAAAAAATCAATCATGAGCTTGGAACTGTTGAGCCTTAATAACCCCGTGTTCAAGAGCTACACCTTCTGGGCAGGTGTTTTGGTGATTAAAATGCTTGCCATGTCGTTGCTGACCGCTGTCCAGCGCTTCAAGACCAAGGTAAGCGCGACAGGGCCTCATCTCTGGCCCGTTGATTGGGTCAAAGTCCGGTCAAAGTCATGGGTGAAAGCGAGGCGAGATTGCAGAGGCTCGCTTACGTTCCGCGTGTATGTTACTTATGACACAATATATATATGTTTTTTTTGTATCGTTCCAGACATTCGCCAATCCCGAGGATTTGATGTCGCCAAAGCTGAAGGTCAAATTCGATGATCCCAATGTGGAGCGTGTGCGTCGTGCCCATCGCAACGATCTGGAGAACATTGTGCCCTTCTGGGTTATCGGTCTCCTCTACACGCTGACTAATCCCAGCGCCTTTTGGGCTATCAACTTTTTCCGTATCGTCGGCATCTCCCGCATTGCTCACACTCTGGTCTACGCCGTTGTCGTTGTGCCACAGCCGGCGAGAGCCCTCGCCTTCTTTGCGGCGCATCTGACGACCGCCTACATGGCTCTCCAAGTAGTTTTGGCTGCATTTTAAGCATGTGTTAAGTTAGTTCATATATATACATTCTATTTTTGTACGGTGCTGGTGTCTGTTTGCAGCGCACACGGAATTTATGAATATACAAATAATTGGTAATTGTCTAGATTCATAGTTAATACGTCGCGTTCAACTATGAGCCCGTTCACTAGACAATTACCAAAAAATTTTTTTTTTTTTTATTAAGCCCTGGTTTTTTCTTTACACGAAAGGGTTCGGAGGGTTTTTATAGGTTTCTGCAATCATAAGATGTTTCAAATTGTCGTGTGAAGTGGAGAAACTTGATAAGATAAACTTCGCTAGTAAAATATATCGATATTCTGGTATTTTACTACAATACGATTGTTTTTAACTTAGTGGCAGCTCTCGTTCATAACTTTCGCCACTTAAATATATCGATAAGTATTTTGGTATTTTACTTCAGTATGCTTGTTTTTATCTAAGTGGCAACTCTTTTAGCTACTGTGGCGATCCGGCAACTAAAAATTTGGCGCCATTTTTTTAATTTTATTTATTTGTTATTATGTATAACATATTTATATTTAATTCCATAAACTATACACTTATTGATTTTTAAACCCGTAGGCTTTTTGTTTAGTCTCAGACACAATTTTATAGAAAATACTTATACACGTCAACAGTAGCTATAGAGGAGGATATGGGCAATGTGATAAGAGCTCTGTTAGAAAACTTAGGACGTAGGGGTGGTCCCTACCGTGGGCCGTATCCGGGGCCGTACCCGGGCCCATACCCTGGACCGTACCCAGGCTCGTACCCAGGTCCCTACCATGGTGATTACAATAACCCTGCGTGGGGAGCCAAGCCGGCGGAATCAAAGGAAGCATCTGAAGAGGTTAAGGATACGGATCAGGATAAGGATGATTCGACGGCAGCGCCCGCATCTGAACCTGCTTCTGATTCCGATCAAGCGGCCGATTCGAAAGAAGCCTCTGCTCCAGAGCGCGTTGACGAGCCACCTGAACCTCCCGATCCAAGTCCTCCTCCAGATTCAGATTTTCCCGATCAGGGAAATGAGCCGATGACGGCACTAGATCCAAAATCACGTTTTGCTTTCGATTGGTGTTACTATTTCAAGGAAGAATTTGCTACATCATAAGTCCACAAGCAATGGAAAGAACAAAATTGCTTTCTCACAGAGGACATATATCGTTGAGAGTGCAGACAACTGTAATTTTTGGATTAGAATGCAAATAACAAATTAAGTAATGTTTTTACTATATGTAGGTGATTGTCTTCCTTAGATATAATATATAGTATTATTAATATATATGTTATTATTCTTATGATCTATTATAGCAGCCGTGTTTGAAATTTAGCGCTCTAACGAGTTTTCAGATCACAAAGCTAAAAAGAAAAATAAATCTTACAAGCGCATGGGCAGGTAATACAATAATTGTTTTCCATAAGGTAAAAACAAAGTGGATCAAATGCAGTTGAACCGATAGCTTTGGATTCTGAAAAGAAATATGGCTTGCAGAAGCCTGAAGATGCAAATGAAACTGCTTCCGTTGAAATGACTCCCGATTGCGATCTCTGATAATGTGGAAAATGATTCCAGGGAAGTCACCAATCACAAAGAGGAGTTAAGGATTCCATTGTCTCCCTCTATTCCTAATTAGTTGTTTATAGTGTTCTTGGCCAAAATAATTCTATTATTGAGAATTATATCTTGCAAATAATGTAAATATTCAAGGTATATCAATTAATGTTATTCTAGTTCATTTAATTTTATTTGGAAAGAATGGGGTGAGGGAATATTTGACTATCAGAAAAATAGAAGAAGATGATTATTTATTATATTATATTTAATATGTATTCGCCATCATCAACATTAACAAAATATTTAAATTATAATTTATATTATTTTACATTAAAATTAAAATTTATTTTGAATATTATTGGAAAATCTGTTTATTTCTATAGTCACACTTGTACTTACTCTTTTTTTTTAATAATTGAATATGTATTACTAAAGAACAGTTAGAAAGAGTTAAACTACAGCGGAAATAATGCTAATCTGTTATAAAAAGCAAATATGCATATCCAACAGTGTTATCGATATTGATCGATATCGTTTGACTGATCGGAAAATCCCTTTCTCAAGGACCAGTTCTTAAATATTTAATTAATTACAACGAAACAACTGTACACCTTAAACTAATATTCACTTCAAATTATATAAACGAATGAATATGCGATAGATGTTATACAGGGAGCACCTGCCTAATATGTTCGATAATGCAAACACGCCGTTATGTGGCGCCATTTTTGAATAGCTTAAGCTTTCCGGGCAAACTGTCATCCTGAGCTTTCGCAGCAGCGCATTAACAGAGCGCTGTTAACGTTAACAGCGCTAACAACTTGTTGGCTCGCAAGGAGGCGATGGCGAGTCGAGTCGCGTTCGTTGCGAATTCAAATTCATTCGTCAACAGACCCTCGTGCGATTCGGTTCAGTCTCTCAGCCTCAGCCACAGTCTTTGGTAGCAGCTTATCAGCATCAGTCGATGATTTAAACGTCTAGCGGCAAAAACAGCAGCAGCAGCAAAAGTGACTACAACAATAACAACAACAACAACAAAAGCTTGACGCGCGCACGCCTAACGGTTTGAATTTGAAAAAAATAAAATAAAAAATTAAGTGTGTGTGTGAGTTTTTTTGTTTGTTTTTTTGCTGTGTCAAAGTCAAAATAAAAAAAAAACGAAAGTGCCCCAAGAGTTATCGAATATTTTTCGCACAATTGAAAAAGTTTTCGAATTGCGTTCGTTTGCTTTTTTTTCGAAAATCATTTCCGTTCGGAACTGTTTAAATTATAAATAAACCCTAAACGGAAGTTAAGTGTTTTCGCCCTGAACGCGAATATCAAGCAACGAGGGGAAAGAGAAAGAAGTAGAAGAATTACAGCATAAAGAGTGAGTAAAGTATTTTGAATATTTTTGATTTTATTTAAATTGAAATATATATAATAAATTATGCAAGTGAATTTCAGATGAAATAAGACAATATTCAATATAAGATTTGCTTTAAAATCAAATATTAAAATATATATACAATTGATTGATATATTACAATATAGAATATATCGAATATATGTTTGAAAATTCGATATTCGATTTTATTTTATATTTGATGAAGACAAATCTGAAAGTATCTTCGTATCTGATGCGTCTCTATTTTTCAGCGTATTATCTAAAGGCGTCATTAAATTAGCAAAGTGCTCCCCGAATGCCTCAAATTATGGCTTAAAGTACATTTCTGGCTTTCCCCCCCCTCCCACCATCACGTGCCTGGTTTTAACGGTCGCCATCTTTAATATTCATTTGCGAATCGAACCCAAGTTGGCATTATAAATAAATGGCTTGCGGTAGCTTCTGCCGCGTGTGCCTGGAACTGAAAGTGAAAGTAAGAGAGAGAGAAAGGTTTGAGGTTTTTACTTCATTAATTTCCACCGAAATATTAGGAAAAACCATGCAGCAGCGTTTTACCGCTACCTCTGCTGCTGCTCTGCTGCTGCTGCTGATGCGAATGGTAATTTCAACTGTCGCTTTTCCTCAACAATTTTCAAGCAATTTTGCTTAATTGCCTTCGCAGATAATAAATCATTTTCTTTGCCCGTTCGCCCGTATACCCGTTCGCATCCCCCCCCTCCGCGCCCCTCTGTGCATTCACACTGAGTTGGCAAAGCCACCACCTACTTGATGCTGAGCTAAGCAGGCGTAGATAGGTAGAGAAATTCGGCTTGAAGTGGGGGGAGGGGGAGGAGAGCGGAGGTGGATCCTCGATGTGGCCTTAGTGGCTGCTTTGGCTGCTCCTTTCATTTTTTTGTTGCTGCTGTAGTTGTTGTTTTTTCTATATATTTTGTTGCGACGTTATCTGTTTTTGCTAATTAACTTGGCTGCTTGTCGCACTGTGCCCTGTTGCCAATTGGGCTAAAGAGTGCGACAGAGACAGAGCGAGAGCCAGAGGGAAAGAGAGGGACAGTCGCAGGCTGAAGAAATATAAACAGAACAAGCCAAAAAGTTGAACGAGCCACGTTTCAATTTCTTTGGAATTCGAAAATCTCATTAAAATGTTCGGCAAGCCTATCCTTTGTCAAGTATGTGTGTGAGAGAGAGAGAGAGAGAGAGAGGAAGAGTGCGTGCGAGCGAGAAAGAGAAAAAAACCCCTTAACATAAAAGGAAGCAAATCAACAAGCACAACAACAACAACAACAACAGCAACAGGGCCAAGAATCAGTGACAATTGCCTCATAGAGACGGCGGATAATATTGTTTATTATAGTCCGAGGATTTTTCTCTCTCTCCCTCTCTCTCTCTCGCTTTTCGGGCTGCCACTTAGCCAAATAGTAATTTTGTAGAGACAAGGTACAAGTTCATTGGAAATCTAAACAGCAGCAGGGATAGGATGGTTGGGTGGGGCTTTTAAAAGGGGTTTTAGGTTCGTGGAGTTGGGAGGGGGAAGGTTACGCTAACTTCGAGTATGCGGAATTTAAAAAGCATTTTTTGCTTGCAAACACATTTATTTACATTGCGGCTGCCAGTTGCTGTTTGTGTTTCTCTCCCTCTCTCTTACTCTCTTCTTCTCCCTCTTTCTCTCTCTTTTCCTTCCTTATAAGATATGCGCTTCTTTGCATGTATTCTCATTTGAGTTTAAGAAGAACTCGAAATATCCTCCAGAAATTCAAATCCATGCGAAATCTTAATTACACGCACATTCCCACAAATAGCGGGAAATTCTCGTTATTATGGGAAAAGAAATCGAATCAAATACTGAAAGTCAAATGAGCAAAGGTAACGGAAAAAATATTCTAGATATCGATACAAGCTGCAAGCTCGATATATTCCGATAAATCGTTTAATTAGTCGCGCTTTAGTTCGCAGTTTAATTCGCATTTAAGTTCATCCATCACTCAATTGGAACGACTCAATGAATTGAATAAATTCACTGTCAGGATGAAATAAAAGGACTGAATGATATAAGTATTATACTGTCAGAATCATTGCGGGAATGATTGATTTGGTTCCGGTTCCGCTACAAGCTTTAGTATTTTGTTATGATTTCTTGTTTCGTTAAGTTTCAATAGGTAATTTAGTTAGCATTCCATATTTACAATTTTACTAGTTTTTTTTTGGCTTCAAATGAAGCGACTTAATAAATTGATTAACTGTCAGAATCAAAAGGTATAATTAAAATGATTCCGAGCCCACTACTAGTTCTAATATTTCGTTGTATATTTGAAGAGGGACAAATTGAAATGGTTCCGGTTCTGATACTTTTTTTTTGGGAACATTTGAATAAACTCAAAATGTAGTTAGCTTTCAATATTCCCAATTTTAGTAGTTCTTTTTGGCTACAAATAGAACGACTTTAAATTTTGTTTTACTGTCGGAATCATTGCAGAAATTATTAAAATGGTTCCGAGTCCGCTACTGGTTCCAATATTTCGTTGTGATTTCTTTTGCAAGAAAATTTGGAAGTATATATAGTAATTAAAATGGTTCCAGTTTCGCCAGAGGTTCTAGTATTTTGTTGTTATAACTTTTGGGAACATTCGAATAAACTTAAAATGTAGTTAACTTTAAATATTTCCGATTTTTCTAATTAATTTTGGGCATCAGTTCTGGTTCCATTTGCTTGATAGTCATGCTTTATGTTCGAATCCCTCTTTAAGTTTATCGTAAGTGCAGTAATTTAATTTAATTTTTAAGTAATTAAGTGCAATTAACGTTCCGGTTCCGGTTCCAGTTCCGGCTGCAGCAAGTGACTCTCCCTCTGTGACCGTTTCCACCTTTGAAGTCACTGAGAATAATATAAAATGTGCTATGTATTGCTCCTACATCCGGTTGTGCCATAGGAATTTCGATTAGCAGTTCCGGTTCCGGTAAGAGTGAGTATTTTAAAAATGGCAAACACACTCCCTCCCGCTCTCTCTCCCTTTTGACTCACACACACTCCTTTGGTCCATTCCTCTCCCTCTCCCACTCGGCGTGTTTGTCGTGCCTCGCTGTCATTTTGCATCGCAAATTAATTGAAACATGAAATTATAATTGCATTTTTTGTGCACATTACACGTTCAACTCCAGCGCAATGGGGAAAAATGCCCAAACAAGGACTGGCATGTGCGACACGTCCCCCCGTCCCCTGTTCCCTCCGTTCCCTTTTCCCTGTCCCGATTGATGACACAACTTGCCCACAAAATGAAAAGAGAAACAAAAAAAGAAAAAAAAGAGAGAAAAGCCAAAAGCAAAACGAAAAATTATAATTAAATAACAACTAACTTTTTGAGCCAGCCAGGGTGGAGTGTACTCCTACCGGTTAGGGCAGCAGCTTGGCCAGGATGTGGATCATAATTCACTTGGCTTCCACAGTGTGTGGCCGAAATGTGTCAACAACAACGGGAGACCAGGCAGGGCCAGGGCAGAATATGAGTGCGAAAACAAACTAAGGTCGACGAGGACACACACATCTCTCTCTCTTTCTCTCTCTCCTTCTCTCTCTCTCTCTGTGTGTGTCAGATCTTTCATGCTCAAATGTAAATGGGTGAAAAGGGTATATTAAGCTTGCAAAACTTAAAAAGGCTCAAGCGTACGCACTATGGAACACTTCAAAACTTTTCTTGGCCACAACTTATTTTCGAAAACGAAGAGAAACATTGTTTTTTTTTTTTTTGTGTCACAGAGTGCATAATGTTCTATTTTATTTATATGCAATCATTCTACATTCTGTCGAAATAACAGCTTTTAAAATCAACAGACTGTTAAACGTGCGACACTAAAAAAATGTTTAATTTAGTAAAAGTATTAAATATTTGAATCAACAGTTCTTTTAAGCTCTTACAGAGCACTCAACTTTACTGAGAATATATTTTCTATATTATGAAACATTCTTAATTTCACTTCATTAACGATTTAACAGCACTTTATTTAACAGCTGTTAAAATTAACAGTGTGATAAAATACCTTAAAGTTCTTCAACCAAAATTTAAAACAGTTTAGTCAACTTTTATTTATTTTCCATATCTATGTATCTTCTATTTCGCTGAATTCTTTTACAGTTTAACAGCTCATCATGTTCTACGTATTTATAAAAAATCTTAACAAAACTGTAATATTAACAGCTGTTAAAAATAACAGACCGCTAAAAGAGTGACTTTAAAATGCTTAATCTAAAAGTATTAATTAACTTGGTGAACTTTACGGCATGGAAAGGGTTTGTTTTCAGAGTAATACTCTTGAGAATTTTCGTACGCACATTATATATATGACTTATAATAACGGATTTCGGGTTAAACAACATAGTTTTCATAAATTCCGCGAAAATCAAAATTATTTAATAAGTTGGCAAACTTGTTTGTATTAAAAGGTTCTTTCAGTGCATTCAACTTTCTTGAGAATATTTAATTAAAATATTGAATTTCGCTGATTCCTATAATGCTTTAACAACTTATAATGTTTAATGTATAAATAAGAAATCTTTAAAAAGATGAATTCTGTTCTCTTGTCGCTATGAATTCTAAATTTAACTAAAGTCTTCTAGGTTTTAATAGTTGCTTTTAATGTTTTGCAATAGGAATTGTATAATCATGTTAAATACTATACACTATATTCAAAATTTCAACCGTACATTTAACATATATATATATATATATTGATATACTCTGGTTATTGTTTTTAAATTATAAACGAGCTAGAATATCACTTTTTAGACTCTTTAAATTTGACAGCTCGACTCAAGCTTCGCTCCACTGTCTGCAAATGTATTCAGTCAGCTATAACTCTTTATCTATGATATATGTTGAAGATATTTGTAGTATCTGGTCAGTTACGCAGATTGATGACGCTGGGATTGCAAGTTCAGCTGAGGAGTAGCTGGAACAGCAAGTGTTGTGTGCTGCGTGCACTATTTGTTACTCCCTCTCTTCTCTCTCTCTCTCTCTCTCTCTCTCTCTCTCTCTTTGTGTGTAATGGGTATGTGACAGGCGGTTGTCATTTTGTTGTTCTGTAATGCGCGCTGCGTGAGACAAAATACAAAAGTATCATGTCTCGCAACAATAACTTATACGTAAGTAACATAAACAATGTGACACCTGCACATTTGCGAGCTGAATAGAACGCACACACACGCACACATACACTAGCGGACACACCCACACACGCACACACACACACACACAATTACAGAGGGACATGCTGCAAAGAATATTCATAAATTTTTGAAATAATTGTTTACAGACACTTTGCACGATTTGCAAGCGACACACACACACACACACACACACACACACACGCACACACACACTCGTACTGCACTGCATGTGACAGATGAGCCATGTGAATACACTCATTCACTTGTGCACTCACATGGCACGCCTTGAGGGACGTGGCGTGCATTCGCGCTTCAGAGCCCAAAAAAAAAAAAAAAAAAAAAAAAAAATTGCAATTGCACTCAAAGCGAATGCGTTGCGGCTTGGCTGAGTGTGCGAGTGTGTGTGTGTGTAGTACATATATATATATGTATGTATATATATATGTGTGTGTGTGTGTGTGTGTGGTGGCACGCTTATGTCACAAGTTAGTTCATGGGCGATTTATTATTTATTTCTGCCACTTCATTTGCCGCTGCCGCCGCCGCAGTCGCTGCCTTTACTTTTGCCGCTGCGACGCGCAGCGAAGTATGCAACGAAATTTTTTGAGAAAAAGAAAAACGCGGAAAAGCGTTGCAGACAAACACATCGCTTTTCCACACCATTGCGCTGCCTTAATCCCATAAGTATCTGTTTTAAAATTTCACGCTGATAACATGCTCAGTTCGTCGACAATTTTAATCACTTTGCTGAGATGGACAGGGGGAGAGGGAGGGGGAGGAGGAGAGGGAGAGGGAGAGGGAGGGGGGAGGAGCAGCCTTCTTTTGCTGCGTACTTTGCATTTTTTTTTTGTTTTAATGCCCAGCAGCATCAATTAAACACTTTGCCAGCCACTTCAGAGCCAGCAGAACCTGCATGCCACTTGAATGTGCCAGGGCTGGAGCAGCAGCAGCAGGTGCCAGGAGGGAAGGGGTGGGGGGAGGGGGGAGGAGAGACGGGGCGCAGTTATAGCCGGGGAACGGTTGATGGGTTTTCTTGCTCAGCAGACGTAACGCAGCTAAATGGCAAACTTTCTAGTGTACTTGATAAGCTGCAGTTGTGTGTGTGTGTCTCTCTCTCTCTCTCTCTCTCTTTCTCTCTCTCTCTCTCTCTCGCTCTCTCTGTGTGCAGCTAGAACGGCAAAAACACTGGGCAATTGGCCAGAGTGCGCTCCGAGTGCACCTTAACACAAAGTGCTCAGCATTAGACTGGTATCTCGTGTCTCTGCCTCCGCCTCTGCTGCCCCTCCGCTTGCCTACGCCTCTGGCTGGCAATGAAAAGTGGCAGCTGCAGCAGTGCAACTGTGTGTGTGTGTGTGTGTGTGTGCAGCTTGTAACTGTACTTTGTGCCTTGTAAAACATTCGTTGATTCGTTAATGTCACTTATGCAATTCGCTCTGAAATCCTCCTGTCTTCGCTTAACATGTTTGTGCGTGTGTGTGCCTTACTGTGTGTGTGTGTGTGTGTCTTGCTGTGTGTGTGTGCGTGTGTTGCCACCTGATGCTCTCATGTGTAGACAAGAGCGTGTCCAAGCTTTATGTACCATGTTCCCCCTATCAAAGGCAATCAAGTGCAAATTATCGAAAACTAATACCAAATTGGAAGCGAGTTTGCTGACGCATATGGGAGCGAGTTAAGGGATAGGACTTTTTTTGTAAGGAATTCTCTGGTTTGATTATTTACTATCCAGCTTGAACCTGAGCTAATTTAATAGCTTGGGGGAAAAATAATTACATTACTTTTAATTAAATTTCAAAATAGTTTTTTTTTTTTATAAATATAATAACAAGCAGTTAAAAGAGAAATACAGTCTAGTTTTGATTGGATTTTCTATGTAGAATATATAAAACTTCACAATAAATTAAAAAGAATTCGTATTATACACATCAAAAATGAATTTTCTAGCCTTATTTTACTATGCAACATATTTTATAGGTTAATCAAATATTTTATTTTATTTATATTTTATAATCATTTACAAAATCAGTAAAGTAGAAATATTTTCCAGTAAGTTACGAGTTCTTGAGAGTCTACTTACTCAATAAAATATTATTACCCCATGGCTTTAACTTTAAATTCATGTTTAAAATTGAATTTCTTACGATTAACGACAGCAAAAGAGGCTCTAAAATCAACTTTAAGATACTATAAATATGATTTCAAAAGTTGATGGCTCTAACTCGTATAGTCTCTGAGATCTGTGGATAGAAGAATATATTTATGTAAATTTTGGTTGATGTAGAGAAAAAAGGTATTGGTTAGGTAGTAAAGAAATGGTTTATTTAAGTAGAAAAAATGGGAATATAATTATATTTTAATTTAGGTCGCTTCTTTCAAGCTCATTTCATAGAGAAATTAAATTCGATATTATATTTGTATTCAACATGCAATATAACATGAACACTATTTGTAGCTATTTCTTTTCAAAATTTAAATCTCTTTACTCTTCTTAAATGTCATAAAATATCTTAGTAATATTATATCTAAAAATTCTCGCTGTGCATTCTATAAATTCTCTTAAAATTTATATTCTTATGCAAATTCTAGATTAAAAGAGATTCAAGTTTAGTTAAACATATAAAAAATGAAATAACACTTGAGTTTCATATTTTTAGCCCTGACCTTGAGACAGAATACTATGAGAGCAAGGTCGCCAAACAACTGTAAACACGTCATATAAATGTTTTCTACTACATATGTATTTAAATTTAGTGCACTTCTCTGTTGAGTGTAAAGAACATTTAGTTATTATATAACACTTCTGCTTTATACGATATGTGTGTATATGTCGCATATGTTTGCTGAATTCGAGGACAACTGTACGCCACATACAGGGTGCCCTGTGGGCAAAAGCCACGACTACTGCAACATTTCAAATTCGCAAAAAATTAAAATGAAATTACACATATATGTTTTTTTTTTTTTTTTTTTTTTTGTTTTGGAGCCCGCACCTAGATCAAGAGACACGCAGCAGAAATTTGTGTGTTTGTGCCACAAGTTGCCCCCCTCCCCCTGCCCTTTCTCTTGGTTAGAGTATCTGGCAAACATGCGTCCTGGCCGAAAGGGATATTTGCTGGCCGGAGTTGTGTTTGTTGTTTTGGACACGGTTAATTTGACGCAGAATTGCCCTTTTCATTTTCCCTCTCACTCTCCCCCTCTCTCTCTCTCTCTTCCACTCTCCCTCTCTCTCTGTGTTTATGGGTGTGTGCGTGCCTTTTTTTTCTTTTAATTACACTCCGGTTATTGCTGGCAGGCAGCTGGCACGCCCACATTGCGAAAAAGGGCTGCTGGTTTGCCTGGTTTGGCCCGGCTGGTTAAATATTTTACGCTCGACGTGGCTTCAACAGCAGCAACAGCAGCAGCAACAACAGCAGCAGCAGCAACAGCAGCAACAGCAGCAGCAAAAAGAATTCGAAAGTTAAGTGAGCTTGCAAGAACGGGGCCAATGTGTATGTAGAGCACACACACACACACACACACACACATATTACACCTGCACACACTCGCACACACACACACTCGCTATTCCCACTCATTCCATCAGCAAATGTGCGACAATATTTGCAGGCAACAAACTAGTCCCGCCCCCTGCCCTACCCCCCTCCCCTCTCAATGTAGGCTTATCCCACCCACACATCCCCCCTGTTTCCTCTTCTATCTCATCCCATGGGAATCACAGCAGCCGCAGCTCAAAAATATCATTCACTCTACTCAATTGTCAAAGTGTGTGTGTCTGTGTGTGTGTGAGTGTGTGTGTGTGTGTGCTGCGTTTTTACATTGTGATTTTTTAATGATTGCACGTCGCATTGTATTGCTGTTCCCGCCTATTCACGACTGTATCCGCCATATAGAGAGAGGGAGACAAAGAGAAAGAGAGAGCGGGAGCGCGAGCGCGAGAGGTTTGTGTAGTTTTTCGGTGGAAAAAATCACTTAAAAGCTTCGTTGGGCATGACTGAAGAGAGAGACGAGAGAGGTAGAGACACGAGAGGGGGAGGAGCGTGTTAGGCAGGTATAGCATGACATAAAAGAACCTCGACTAGGCTGTTCATCCAATAATTGAAATCAATATTCGGTTGAGTTGAGACAATGCGATGCACGCAGGTCTCCGTGATCTCTCAGATTGTAGTGCGATTTATGGCAAATTTCTATAAGGTTTGTCAGACTTAAAATACGCGGAGATAGACTTATTATAGATTTATTAAATATTTTATTTGTATCTATATTATTTATCTATATTATTTAAACTTACTACAAGTGATTCAGTGTTGAAAAATATTAAAAACAATCGTATCATTTCAATGCTTAAACAGTGTTGAAAAATATTTTAAAATTATCCTTGTATCATTTCAATGCTTAAACAGTGCTAAGAAATCGAAAAAGTGATTTAATTATCGATGTTATCGATTGCAGTTCAATGGCAGCACTAATAAATGCTGTAGAAAAGAAAAGAGTATAACAAAAATGAAATGCAAACAAAAAAATATATATAAAAAATAAATATATATACACATGTATAAAAATAAATTTGAAATATTTTAAAATAATTTCCATGGTATTTTAAAACACAGTTTAGAAATCATGCATAATTTTTAAATTAACTGACAAATGTTAATTATTATGAAAGGAAATCAATCAAGCATAAATAAAAAATAAATGTACGAAGGATAGAAATATTTATTGCTTCTATTTCTTCATTACACCAAAACGATCGAGAGGCTACAACGTTTTCCATTCTGCACCCTTCCTAATTCTATTCAACTGTAAAATGCATAAAAAAAAAAAAAGAATTCGAAATGGAAAATAAAGCTGGAAAACAAAACAAAAAAAAAAACACGAGTACCAGATAAATATTTCAATATGCTGGCAAAGTTATTTAGAATTCCATCGATGTGAATTCCCAGCGTATTGGGGGGTTCCTTTTTTTTTTTTTTTTTTTTTTGTGCAATTGTTTTGGGGCATTGGAGCCCAATTGCAGCTTTCAATTGGCCAATTGAGCGATTGTCCATTATCTGGCAGCTCAGTCTGGTTCAGGCTCCGGCTCTGGCTCCGCCTTCGCATCGGCCTCGTTCTCGTTCTCCTGCTCTGGTTGCCGTTAGGTTGTGGCACGTGTGGCAGAGCCACTGTGCACTGTGGTGCGTACCACAAAATGAAAATCAAAATGAAAATGAAAATGAAAATCAAGGTTCAACAAATATCAACTTGGCCCCGGCTTGTTTGCGAAAACTTTCGCTTGCCCCAGTGCGAAGTTCTGCCTCGCTTTGCCTTTGGCGAACTGGGCGTGGCAGTTGGATGTGGGCGTGGGAGTGCGAGTGGATGTGGATGTGGGTGTGACCATCTATTGCTATGAAATGCAGCAGCCACACGCAGCACTGATTGGGATCGGCCCTGGCCCCAGGGAAAGTGGGCGCAGCGGGGGGCGGGAAGTTGTCGTGCGCCTACGCTGCGTATACTCAACGCGTGCAACGTTGCCGCTGTCGACGCAGACAATTGCCGCAAAGTGCGTTTCATATTGCAACTGCAACTGCTGCGCCAGTGCGCCCTTTGTCCCCAATCCCCCCGAGAGACGAGTCCAACAATTCGCATTGCCATTTATTAGCTGGCCATGTTGATATAGTTTCATTGCTTTCGCTCTCGCTCTCCCTTTCTCCCATACCCTTTGCCAATTGTTTTCCCTCTCCCTTGCCCCCTGCATGTGACTCTGACCCGACTCCCAGGTGGATCGCATCGTTGTTCGACAACATCATTACGGAAGGTAGCCGGTGCGGACTAAAGAACTGATTTATAGAGTGCTTTTTCTCCATTCCTTCCTCCCTAAATGCTGTGCCAGCTGTGCTCTCCGAAACCAATAATCGCACTCAGCGCAGACTTAGCCAGCAGAGAGAGAGAGAGAGAGAGAGGGAGAGAGAGAAGTACCATACTAGTGGGGGAAGTACCGATCCAAGTTTCGACAGCATTACAATTTTTCCCAGTTGAAGATTGAAAATCTGCATGAATTTTGTATGCAGCTGGCGAAAGTTTCATCAGCCCAAACGGAAAAGTTCGTGAATTATGCAAATTTAAAGTAAACACACAACTTGAGTTTTCATTGTTCAACACACACACACACGCACACAGACACATGCATATACACGTGTATGTGTGTATGCACACATGTGAGAGGAAACATGTTTTCATTCTCATGCAATTAGAAAAATCAAATTGAAGGGCCTGATGAGCTTTTCCCTTAATTAACTGTCGACAGAGTTTGACTCGTAGCTGTCGTACTTTAATTGAAAACTTTGTATTCTCATCATATTCATGTGAGATGGTATAATAATAATGGAAATGAATATAGTAACAGGTGGCGCGAAAACACAAAGAAGAATGAGGATATGCAGTAATTTAAATCTTTACAGGATTGGATTAATTTATTAATATGCAGAGAAACTTTAATTTAAAAAATAAAAAATAAAAAATGCTCTTTCAAAAAAGGTACCCTTAAATACAAGTCAAAGTTTTTAAAATTAAAAGAAATAATAGCTTAAAGTGACATGACTAAGGCTGACTGAATGTGAGAGAAATGATTTGCTTCTGGTAACTTAGAACTTATTTGAAATAATATTACGAATGAAATGCTTACTGAAGATGATATATGACCGAGATTGCATATCGGGATTTTTCTTTAAGTTCATGGAAAAATATCATTAAAAGAAAAAATCCATCACAACAACCTATAAATACCTTAGTGTAGGAAGTTTAAAAGGTAGGCGTAAGTTGAAGAAATTTAGTATATAATATATAATAGGAAGTAATTGCAACTAAGAAAATATTTTAAAATTTTGTGTATCTTAAATAATGCATGAATAATGCATGTGATAAAGATATTTAGTATGACAATAGAGCAGACCAAATAAGGAAAAGATTTAAAAATAAAAACTTATTTTAACTTTTCAAGTCGACTGTCTTAGTTGATGTTAAATAAATAAATAAAAAAATTAAACTGAACTCAAAAGAAACTCTTTAAAATCTTCTTAAATTATGACAAGGAGTATCTGAGACTCTACTATACTCTACAGCAATACTGTCCTTGAAGCTAATCGCTTTTCCAATTAAGAAACTTGTTAGTAGGCATAAGTATGTGTATATATATTTATGTATGTGTGTGTGTGTGAGTTCCATGCACTTTAACTCAAAATACATAACCAAACTTAGTGTGGACAGTTTGTTGTACTCTCACATAGTTTCTGCTTGCAAGGGGTATGTCAGTTTAATATCTAAAAATATGTCAATTAGCATTTTAAGTAGCTCAACTTAATGAAATTCCCTTTAGATATTTTATCGTATATTTTATCCATTTAATAAGGACTGGACAGTTTCCATTTTGTATTCCACACAAATTTCCCTTAATACAGTTCATTCACTATCTGAAAGAGTATAAAAGATTCGATGCGATGCCAGAGATAACGCGATGTTGCTTCCATCTTGTTTTAGTTAATTTTGCTGCTCGCCCAGAGCTATAGATAAAGTTAAATACAGATCCATCTGCAGAGAATTTCAATTGAAACAAGTCTGAGTGTGAGTGAGTGCGGTGTGAGTGTGAGTGCGGGTGCCTGTGTGTGAGTGGTGGTGTCAATGAGCTGGTGGGGACACAGTCGAAGGGCAGCTGGAAAGGGCACCCAAGTGAGCACTCGGCGCGAGGACAGGACTGAATAACGGTACGGATGGGTACAAAGCCATAAAGCGCTTATGCCCAGGGGCCAAGTGTACAAACTGGCCAGCAAACGGAATCACTATCTAAAGCGCAGTAGGAGAAGGAGAAGGAGGAGCAAGAGACGAGGGAAGCGAGGCAGGAGAAGCAAGGCTCAGAACGTTTAGCTCAGTCCAGTTTAGCTAGAGTGTGCTACTAGTATATGCACGATATCCTTCACCCTGTACTCAGTTCAACTGGCCAGAGAAGGGAATATACAATATATCTAAAAAAAAAGGGTATCAACTAAAGTTTCTATATCTTAAAAAGAATTGATTCCCTAAGTCAAGTATCATAATAATAAATATTATTATATCATATAATAATATGAGAGTTTCCTGCATTTTTTCTGCATTCAGCCTTTTCATTTGCTGCCATCGTATTTTAGAATACTGAGTAGAATTAATTTCCTCAATGATAATCATAATATTTAAGAGAAAAATATATCAATCCTTAAATAAAATGCAAGTTTTCTGAATATTTTCTTAGTCTCTTTGTTTTTAAATCTAATCTCTACTAAAATAAAATAAAAAAAAGGAAAAAAAAGAGCTACGTTACATAATTGAAACTTGGCTAAAAAACCCACTAGGATCCCCTTTGCTCTAAGCTGTGCCCGTCGTGCAGTTGACAGCCCGTCTGACAGCTGTCTACAGGGTATATCAAAGTCGATTACGCTTCGCTGATGCCGGCTCCGCTTGATGGCGCCGGCTTGCATAAGTGTCTTTTTCCTTCGATTCACGTTCACGCATGCATATTCGAATTGCGAATGGAATACTTCTGTACCTGTTACGCTCACGCTATTGTGAGTGTGAGTGTGAGTGTGAATGTGACTGTGACTCTAAGTGTGAGTGCTGGTACGAGTACCCTAGGGTGTTGCTTGCAGTAAGCACCGATGTATCTCTGTGTGCGCACTTGGACTATGCGCCACAGGTGTCGAAATGAGCGCAACACAAAAACGCTTGGCAGGCACTTAGCAGCACTTGCTTCCAGGGATGCGGACGCGGATGAGGATGTGGATGTGAATGCGGAGACAACAGACGGTGCAAATTGAACAAACTGTTGGACTCAAATTGAATTCTCGTTTGCAGTACCCTCGCCTTTGACCAGGACTGAACCTGTTGATGGTAAAAGAGCGAAAGATGACGTTGATTCGATTCTAACGATTCTACATTTTCTTAATGTTCTAAGCAGGAAAATCAATGGAAAGCTGTAACAAATTCGCATCATTTTCAGTGGATTGTAGACATTGATGGGGCCGGTTTAAGTCTGAGAAGTAGAAAATATAAAAATGTCCTCTAGCTTGTAGGGTACGTTTTTAATTAGTTCTCTTGGTATTTCTTGCTCTTCTGAAATTGCGAGACATGGAACTGAATATATATGATATTTGTATGCGTTAGAGATAATAAAACCCTGCTAACCCATGAATTGACAAAAACTGCCCTGATAAGTATGCAACACTTTTTAAATTGTTGATTAACGCTATATAGACTCGAAATTTAACGCTTATCTAAAATATATCAATATATATACGATATACTTTATGGGCGAGATACCAACTTCTTTATGTTATATAGATTTTTGGTTAAAAGACGCAAAACTCTTCTATGAAAAATATGCCCTCATAAGTATGCAACATTTTTTTTTTTTTTAAATAAGTGCAACCTTGCAAATTGTGATTTTAAACAGTTATGAGCTGAAAACTGTTATATGTATAACTTAAATAAAAAAAAAAGATATTTTAAAAATATTGTATATGCAGAATTTGTACCTAATTTATTCTCTGTCATGGTAAAGAGATAAAACATAGACCTCTTAGTCAATCGAAATTAACTTAACAGAATATACATACATACACAGTACACATATACACTTTTCACACACATACATACGCATATAGTACCTGCTTTGCATATTATTCCAACAAAATTGTAAGCAGTTTCTTATCGTAAAACATATTCAATCGCGAGTAAAAATAGATGACTGGGAAGCACTTTGAGTACCTAAAGAAGTGTCAAAAAATACATACATAAACATACACGCACAGTATGTAAACAGGCACACACACACACACACACACACACACACACACACACACTGACAAAGCAGGGCGCCCTGTTGAACAATTGGGAAAGAAAAAATGGCTGCTTGTCGGGGCTGTCAGCGAGTGAAAAGTGCGAAGCATGTCAAGGGGAGAGGGAGAGGGAGCGAGAGCGAGAGCGGAAATGCGATCTGCTGTGCATTTTATTGTGATGGGGTCGATGCGCAATATGTTACTCAAGAGGCAAGGAGGAAGGAGTAGGGAGAGGGGCTAATCTCACCCATAACAATGTATAACACTTTCGGAACATCCGTTGCAGCTTTAAGCGTATGCTGAAAGTTCGATGAGGAGGAAAATGGGGAAATTCAAGCGAAACACGATTCACAAATTACGCAAAACTTTGGCTTATTGTGGAAAAATGAGTGTACAAGTTTTGTTTTATTTTCAGTTTTTTTTTTCTGTTTTGTTTAGTTCCTTTGCCGAGGCGGAAACTTTTTGAAGTGCTTTTTGAACAGTTATTTGAAATATGTTTCCATCGATTTGAGGGGGGACGGAAAATGTTGTAGGGAAAAACTTTGATATGCTTCCAGTGTAGCAGGAAATGGTACAGTGTCAAATGAACCAGAAAACTATTATATTATGTGATCGTATGACATACTATTACTACCACCATGCATCCCGACTACTTTGAAATAAAAAACCTTTCTCTGGGGGAATTAAAGGGTTCAATTGTGGCCTGTTTCACATTTCATTTTAATATTCATAAACGCAATTCTCGGATTCGCCTTTAATCAGTTTGGCTGCCGCCTGCACAATTTGCAATTTGTAAATTAAATTGACCACAATTACTGCTATTGTTATTGTTTTTGAAGTTGACAACAATTAAGCGAAATCACAAAAGGACATGAATAATATAATAAACAATCTGCCATATTCATTCAATTGAAATGCCCCAAAAACAATGGATAAACTCAGCTCGAGTTTGCGATATGTAAATTAGATTCAAATCAAATCCGAAATCCAGTCAAGGCGGGACTAGGACTCACACACACATGGAGACATCTGCCAAATGTCAATCAAGTTCAGATTTGCTCGATTTATTCAAACGCAATGAAAACTAGAAGACTTGTTATTGGCCGAATGGATTCATTGTCAATTGGAAATTGGGGCGTGTATTGTGGATTTGGAAATACTGTATGAATAATTGAGACAGTTTATTGTTGTTTCTCAGAGATTAAAGGATGAAAACGGATTGAAGGTATTAGAATGTCACCTTCAGATACTCTGTAAAATGTATTTAAGGCCTGAAAAGTGCACTTGTTGTGTTCGTATGCAAAATTTGAAAAGCCTGGCTGTATAAATACTGTAATAAAATATATTTCTGTTTAAAAATATATGTAAAATTAAGAAACCTTTAGGTTATTAGTGCTCGTGTCTAATTTCATTCTTCTAGCAAATAAAACAACTGAGATCTAAGGGAATTACTGGAACAAGCGCACTAATTAGAGTGAGACTGTACTACGACAGCAACCGAGCGTGTTGTCAGCTCACAGTTAGCTGCTCGATTTTCCTTTGACGACAGAAGCTCTCGTTTGGCTCTTTTTTCCGACTAAAAGTCTTCTTTCTCTCTAAATATAGTTGTAATTAAGTAACCTGAACGAGACTTACAATAGTAAGTGTGTTTCAGCTTTGGTTGTATCAGTTCAACTGTTGCTGCTGATAAACCTGCACACACACACAGACACACACAGACACACACATAGATATACCATACATTTATATATAAATAAACTTCTATTGATTTTTCATTATTTATTTTTAATCAAGAATATTTACGAGACACACTACGTGTGGCTTCGAACTTTGGATTAAAGTCAACCTCATCCACGATTGAGCACCGTGAACCGTGCACCGTGGGTACTATGGCAAATTCACTTAGGGCGAATTTATGGAAAATGCTTTTAAAAAAAATGTTTTTAAAATTGCCGATATTTTTTGTCATAATTGAATTCGTTTACTTTGCTTGTTGTTGACTTGTAAAAAGCGGGTTACACAATTTCGCTCGATACACACATTTCCGGCTAGCTAAATGTCAGCCATTTTGTTTTAGTTATGCTGTGTGCTGGCTAGCAGGATATATGGCATATGTATGTATGTATATCAGGCAACTCCTACTCCCGGCTCGACTCATCCCCAGTCTGCTGCCCCTCTCTCCCTTTTTCCCTCTCTCTCCCTCTGCTGGCAGCCCAAACGCTTCGCAAAAAATATTGAAAATTTATTTATAGTCAAATACGGTACACTGCACCTGTTTGCTGCGGGTAGCTGCCCTCATCCCTCATCCCTTCTTCCGCATCTCCTTCTCCTCCTGCTCTTGTTGTACTTTGTCAACACTCTTTTATGCGAGTGTGCGTGTGTGTGTGTGTGTGTGTGTACACACACACACAAATGCTTGCTATTGTTGTAGTAGCTGGGGTGTAAAAATGATTGAGTGTTTGAACTCAACTTTTGTGCTGCCGCCTCGCCTCGTCTCGTCTCGCCCGTGTCATCATCGCCAATGCGTTTGGGCGGGTGAGTCGAGTCGACCTGCCAATACCCTACACTCTTTGTAGGCAAATCCTACTAGTTAATTGATAGACAGACGAACAGACTGTCCAGCTGGCAGGGTATTATTCTGTCGAACACTTGCTGAAATTATTTTTACACATTTTTTGTTGCTCTTGCCATTTTTGTGCAGTTTATTATTCATTATACTGTGCAGTCAATATGTGTTTGTGTGTGCATTTCGTTATGCGGGTCATTTTCCTCGATTTTTATTGCAATTTCCAATTTTGCACATCGTGTCGTTCCATTGGGTGGCCGGCATGTTGATACGGAAATTTTAATGGAATGCAGTTTCGTTAATTGTTAAACTGAGAATATGCAGCGGTATATAAGATATAAATGTATAATTTTTAATTATTTTTTTTTATGAAGTTTTTACCTTCGCTGGAATGGAATTTAACCAAAGACTTTATGGGAATAAAGAAAATATAAAGCTAAAGAATTAATTGGCAGATACCCTATGCATAATAATTTAATTGGTAATGGATATTGCATACTGTATTTATATTGTGTCTTTATTTTAAAGGATATTCTTTATTGTAACCGTTATTTGCAACTTAATCAACACTTGTGAAAACTTGATCAATTCTTTGCCAAAAGTGGTGGTGGGCCGATATGTATCAATCGATTTATTTGTAATTTATGGTCTCACTTTGTTTACAACTGATAACTGCAATTTATTTAACACTCAAAATGAAAGTTGATCAATGCATTGCCAAAAGTGGTGGTGGGCCGATATTTATTAATCGATTTATTTGTAATTTATGGTCTCACTTTGTTTACAACTGATAACTGCAACTTATTCAACACTCATTGTGAAAGTTGATAAATGCATGGTAGAAAGTGGCGGTGTGCCGATATTAATCATCGATAATTTATGACAAGTGGCGGTTGACCGATATTAACTATAGCAATCGCGCCAAGGTGTTACATTAGGTAAATCGAAATAAAATTAGTAAAATATAAATGTGAAATGTAATTAAATGAATTCTTTAGAATTAAAACGTTTACAGGTCATCGACAAGTCGAGGCACTCGAGTCGACAGGCTGAAAGCGAAGCCCCACTTGGTCGCACATTGTCTGCTCCATCTTCATCTCTCTCCCTCTTGGTTTCTTTTCCCCTCTCACTGTCTATGTGTAGAGCATATCGAATTCGAAAATTGCGATTTGTGGATCCAGAGAGTTAAAGCTAATGTTACACTCTGCCCGAGGAGCAAAGGCTGCGGTGCTTTGGCAGCGCTTTAAAGTGTGTTTAAGCCAGATGCTTTCCGGCAGCGGCAACGGCAGCAGCAGCAGCAGCTTGGGCCATTGTTGCTGTTTTAACAGCGACACACACAGGAAAATTACCAGATGACAGCCAGAGCAGCGCTCTGTCAGCCAAAGGGCGTCAGCTGCGGCGGCCACTGTCAGCGGTATGCGGACTGGCTCTGGCTCCGGCTCCGGCTCTGCCTGGGAGCCAGTTTGTTTGTATGCACTTCAATAAAAATTTAGCATACGCTTCAATTCACTTCACTTGCCACACGCATTTCACTACCGCACACACACACACACACACAGGCACACACACAGACATTGATACATACAGAGGAGCGCGAGGCAAACAACTCACCTGTAACGCTGGAACGCCCTCTGGCGGCCGTCGCATGAAAACATTGCTTTGTATTATTCCGTCTGGCATTTTTCGATTATATGTTGCCTTTGCTTTCGGCTCGTTTTCCAATCTAAATGTCAGCACATCTAAGCACGTGCGTGTGCCAAAATGGCTGCCACTATGTGCGCGTGTGCTTGCCTCTGTGTGTCTGTGTGTGTGTGTGTGAGAGAGAGTCTGCGTGCGATTGTGTGTGGGCGCGCGTGTTGAAGCAAATTACTCGAGTGAAGTGCGCACTTGAAGATGAAATAGCCAAGCAACTGACACGCAAACAACTCGCTTCACATCCCTCATCGGCATCAATAAAACTCTCTCATAGTCTGCGAGTGTGTGTGTGTTTGTGTATGTGTGTGTGCGTGGGTGTATTTGTGCGCGTACCTGTTTCCTTTTCTAATTTGCGTGGCGCAACTGCTGCAAGACAACTGCTGCCTGCCCCCCTCCGATCCTGCTCCAGCTTCAGTTCCTGCTGCTGCTCCTGTTCCGCTCCTGCAATGCGGAAGCACAAGTCGAAAATGAACTCGAGCAACAATTCATGTGCGTGAGCGCGTCATAATCAGCCCATTTCAAAGAGATACAAATCTGTTTTCCTCCTCTCCCCCCTCCCCTTCCAGCAGTTTTCAGATGGTATTCCAAGATTTTTAAATTTACATCTGGCGCTAAATTTGACAATATGTACTTGGGAGTACCAGCTTGCTGTACAGGTACCAGCTACACGCACACTCGGAGAAATATTAAAAAATTAAATATTGAAATAATAAAAATGTTATAAATTAAAATAAAAACCTAAGATTTTAGAGATTGATATTCCAGAATTATTTAAGAACAAAAAATAAACAAATAATAATAAGTAATAATTGTAATACTGCTGACCACTTAAATCTTATTAATCGCATTAATTATTAATTAATTAATAGCTTTGCACATGCGCATAACACAAGCACAAATTTAGTAAACCTCAGAATTTTTAAATAGATGATTTTTGATAAGTTTTAGACACCAAAACTTAAAAGAACGAATATGTACTACGTTCGAGTAATAATAATAATATAATATATTTAATTTGAAACCTTTTGATCTTACAGATTGATATTCCTGATCATTGTTATAATTTCTTTTATTTTAATTTATATTTATTTTTTTATATATTTTATATTCTATGTATGCATAATAAATTGTATTTTATTTTATACTGTTATTATATTATATAATAAATTAATAAATTAATTAGTTGATCAAAATATTGATTAATCAATTAACTTAGTTATATAAATATATACATAAATAATCTCGCTGCCCTTAAAACTGGGATCTACAATTTTTCATGTTGTTTGTTTCAGTTTAGTTTCAAAATAAGCCCGCAAATACGATGAGGAATAAATCTTTTTGAAACATGCGCGCTGCTCTGCCTTTTTTCTTTTTTCTCTTTTATCTTTTGCTTATCCTATTCTAGAAATGTGTTCATACTTTTGCTATGGCAATAAAAAAGCAAGCAAATTTAAAGGGGTCGATTAGCTATGAATGTGAAAAGTATTTGGCATGGAGACGAAAAGAGAGAGACAGAGAAAAGAAACGAGAAATAAAAAGAAGAAGAGAGAAAGGCAGAGAATGGTAGATTGACAGAGAGAAATAAAAGGAGAGTAATAGTTTCTTTTCTTACAGGGTACTAGCAAGTTGAGCAGGCTCGATCGGCCGCGTGAACGACAGTGATTACAAGTGTCACTAATACACGCGCATTAGCAGCTTTACTACACATGTGTGTGTGTGTGTGTGTATGTATGCTCAGCTCGCGTGTGTATACGTGGCGTATACACAATGTTGCGTATACGTAATAAACATAACTTATTAACAGCGAGTCGTGCACAGTAGGAGGATTCGTAGTGTTACACCTACACAGATACACTCACACATGCACACTCACACACATACACTCACACACACACACACACATAGATACTCGCTGACATTTGATGGATGATGTTGACAACGCATTTGCCGTAACTCGCCACTTTAAACGTTTGATTGATAAATATTACAAAATGTCATTAAATAAATTGCCCCGTCCGTGCTGTGGCAGGTGTGTGTGTGTGTGCGGGCATGTGTGTGTGTGTGTGTGTGTGCATTAAAACTGAGCCTGGTGTTTTTAATTAAATTTACAGGCAAATGCGCGTCGCCATTTGCATTTGATTAAAACGTCCGCCTAATTAAATCAACATATGAAATGCGGCTCCAAACTGACCGAGGATAACTTTGAAGCTGACGCTGACAGCGCGAAAGATGACGACGACGCTGGCTATGGGGGATGGGGATGGGAATGAGGCGATGATAATGATGCAACAACATAATGATGTAACGATGATTAGAACGCTCATAATGTCGGCTCCAGATGGGGCTCGCAACTTGAGCGTTCCTTTTGATTGCCTGCCCTGGGGCTGTTGACTTCGAGTCGCTGCCGGAGCCAGAGCCAGAGCTGGAGTCGGAGCGAGCGTCGGATGCGAAGTCGTAGTCGAAGTTAGCCAAGTTGGTGAGAGGAAAAAGCCAAAACACGAAGAGGCCAACCACAAAGGTGAAAACGCAGTAAAATAAACAAGCGAGAAACGGAAGAGGAAGAGAGAATGAGAATGAGAATGAGAAAAGGGAAGTGATGAGGCAACTCCCCAGTTAGTTACTGAGAAAAAATTGTTTAAAGGACAATGTTTTCTACGAATTTCCGCTCAATAATAGGTAAATACAATTATGAATACTTTATTAAAAAAGTTTCCTGGAAGAGTCTATAAAATGTGTATAGAAATTTTAAGATATTTGCGCAGAATTTAAAGGAAATATAAAATCAAGTTCGGGATGAAAATTAAATGGCTATAAGGACATACGAAAAACAGGCATCTATCAATCAATCAATAATAAAATAGATGCTTAACTCTTTCCCAACTTTATTAAAAGTTACTTTAGCTAATAGAGACATTTATAAAACCATTTTCGCACCCTCTCTCTCGCTCTCTCTCTCTCTGGAATTTCTCACTTTCATTCTCTGGCCTCGTTTACCTTTCAAGTTTGGTTACACTTTCCTAAGCTTTGTCATCGGGTACAGCAGAGGAAGAAAAAAAAAAAGAAAAAAAAACTGACTAATCGAAACAGAAAGGTATGTTAGGCATGGTAGCATACGAAACGAGACCATACCATACCATAAAAACCATAGCATACCAAAGTGGAGAACTGAAGAAGTGGAAAACAAAGCAAAGCCACAGGGAGGGAATTCAAGTCACGACAGTTGACGATGCCGTAGGGCGAAGCGCGTTTAAAATTCAACAACCTCACCGGGCAAAGGGCACAAAGTTACCGCTCGACACGGCCTGGACACGGCTGTAAAAATATAACACACATAAATATATACATACTATATTGTATACAGACATACACACATACATACGCATGTTGATGTCGCATATGTATTTGTCTAAGTACATACATATTTATGTGGGCAGGCAGCAAGGTAGTTACCTTTGGGGGGGGAGGGGGAGACACTTCTGTAGCGAGTTGACCTGCCCCTCGAGTGCCGGCTGAAAATAAAATTGTTATACAGATTTCTATTCTGTAACTGGAAATGTCGTAACATTTTATTGTGGGGTGCCCAGTTCCAGAAATGCTACATAAACTATCGCTTTGTAATGCTACCTATAAAATATTACAAGCCCAACTAACATGATATAATACAGTCATATTCATCTCTGTGTCTGTATGAAAATCTATAAGACTGAAACTATTGTATAACAGCTAGAGCTTCCAAATTTGCTAAAAATATTCTTCCAATCTTGAAGAAAATACAAGGTTTATTTTTATATTGTTTTACACCCCTAATAAATTAATGTAATAAATTAAATTAATAAATTAATATTTGATATGAAAAATTCATTATTATTATTTTTTTATTTATATTATATATTGTTATTATTTCTTATAATTATTTTAATTCCATTTATCGGGATTGAATATTTTTATATTGCAGTTAAATAGGCACAACTCAACAATTTGCATTATTATAGATCGCAAATAATTATAATAATCACAAATGATCAATTTGTAAAAGCAGTGGGCGTGGCTTCCAAAATTTGAAATATTATTTTTCCTGCATATGGCTTAAAGGAACCTTCATTTTAAATTTGACATTTCTAGCTCTCATAATAGCTGAGATCCATGTGTTCAAACAGACAGATAGACATAGAGACATGGTTAAATCGACTCGATTGTTCCTCTTTAATAATGCAAAAACTTTCTGCTTGTTACCTACAGCAAAGGGTTATAACAAGTAATAACGCTGAGTTTCTTATGCATTTATAGGAAAATAGTTAAGCCTATCGATGTCGACATTAATCGATAGCAATTATTGCTTGAATACCCTTCGTTTTGAGTTCACACAAATTATCTGCGATATAGGACTTTTCTAAATCTGCTCTATCGTATTGGATAAATTAAATTTGATATTTGTGTTCTATGTAAATATCTATATACTTTTTTTTATTTCTTTCTAGTAATAGCCAACAATTTATACTTATTTGATTAAATTTTTCATAAGAGTAATCTCATTTAAGATGAATTTGTTAATTAAAAAAAAAATTACATGTCTCTTGGAAGTTTTAAAAAAGGGAGTTGGGTGTTATGAACTGATAGATATACCTATATATATATTAGGTTAATTGAATTCGCAGACGCTGTTGAAAGTAGCAGTAAATGTATGTCGGGTATGTCGCAGTCGGGTTGCATTATCTGTGCTCTTCTCGCATGTCGCTTGTCGTTTTGTCGCTTTTGTTGCTGCTTCACTTGTTTTCGTCGACATTGTTGTTGCTCTTTAATGGGAGAGGAGAGAGGGAAGAGAAGGGGGAGGAGGAAGAAGGAGCGGGATGTGGACGACGTTTATGTAAATGACAGGTGACCCCGTTTATTTGAACTTTTTGAAAGCGCAAAGAAAATATTGCCTTCCCCAGCGTCGTCGGCCAGTTCAGATGAAGAGAGACAGAGAGAGAGAGAGAGAGAGCGAGACAGACAGATGGTGTGTGTGTGTGTGTACGCGTGTGTGTGTGTGTGTGTGTGGGAAAACAACAGCGCGTCGTTAGCGTCCTTCATAATTTCATTTCTCAGCAGTTGTTGCTGCCTCCGCTGCTTCGCATTATTTCCTGTTTCCGATGCTGTCGGCTTTTATTAAAAAATTCATTATACCCTGCACTGTAATAACAGCAACAAAAACAACAGCAACTGGGAAAGATCTGAATTCCCCAACCGTAGAGAATATTTTGGGTCCCCACAAGCCCGTCGTATTCTATGGTAACTAAAAAGCTAATGAGGGTGTGCCATGTGAATTATATGAATTATTCCCGCAATTGTAGACTGAGATTTTTGTGGCTCCACTTCAGCTTAATCTTATGGCTTAAATAAATAATATAAATTATTAAATAAGTTACATTTTTTTTTCTATTAAAATTATATTTATATAATTTTGATTATTATTTATAAAGTCAACTATGGTTAGTCGACTAATTGGCTTATAAATGAATGTTAAGATAAATAAAAAACGAAAAGTAAAGCAAAAATTGAAAATAAAAAAAAAATATATGTATAAAATTTATAATTTAATTTTAATTTTTATAAAATTGTATACTATAAATATAATAAATTAAAAAATTATTAACATTAACATTAACATTATCACGATGATATGATTATACTAACTATAGCTGAATTAATTAGTGTTTTAGCATATGTAGAGAATATGCTAAGACAATAAAATTAATTCAGCAATAGTTACTATAATCATATCATCGTGATAATGTTAATGTAGATACCATTGATATATAAATATGAATTAAATTTTAATAATGAGCTCTATTTAAAATCTGTTATTAAAAAAATAAAGGATTCCTAAGATAATTTTTTTAGACATAAGGAAAACATTAGCGGAAATCTCACACAAACTCTTCCCAAACTGTTCTCTACTTTCCTGCCAACATTTTTGTTCCGCTCTGGTCTACAACATAGTTTGGCTTTATGCCACAGATATGTGACGTTACTATTAGATCTTAGCCCCACAGTCCAAACCCGAGACAACTCTGTAATAATTTCATTTGTGTGTGGGAGGGACATTAAGGAGAAATGCTCATAACATTTGTAGTTTTAACTGCAGCAGCATGAGGAGTGGAGAGGGAGGGGGGATACGGGGTAAATTACTCATTTGGTTGCCAACTATTCGGCAGATGTTGCCACTTTAATCGTTGCCCAACACTGCAATAAGCTGACAGTAATTTCAGTCATAATCCCCGCCTTGGCTTGGGTTACCAACTCGAGCAACTTTCGTTTGCAATTTCATTTTCATTTTCATTTTCATTACACTTTATGCAATTTTCCTCCCTCTCTCTCTTTCTCTATCTTTCTTTTACGCACTGCGTTTGTCGCAGTGTAAAGCGAATAAAAGAATCTATTTTGCGACAATCCGCTCAGCTCAGCTCAGCAGGGTGGGGAGGGAGGGAGTTAGGTAGTAAGGGGGAAAGGGGCCTGGGGGAGTTTTAATTTTAGCTTAGCTCAGTTCGTAAATCACACAAAACAAAAAGTAAAAAAGAAAATTGCGAAAGTTTTCAATAACTATCCCGTTGCCCAGACACACACACACACACACACACACACACACAGAGAGAGAGATGGGGCACATGTGGCACATTTCCGTTGCCAACTGTTGAGTTATTTTATGTATTGTGCCGCCTGATTCTGCGTCTGGATTCGGACCAAACCGGACACTGTGCGCCCATTGATAAGCTGCAAATAGCAACTGGCAGTGCCGCCCCTGCTGGAAGGGTATAAGGATGGGATTGGGATTGGGTGACGGTAGATGGGCTGGCCAGGCCATTCATTGAGGCTGAGCTGGGAGGTGTGCGCTGGGATATTATTATTGTGTTTGTTGCCGTTGCCTTGTTGCCTCGTTGCCTTGTTCCCTTTCTTCCCCCCTCTGGCTCCCTTCCTCCCCTCTGCTGCTGGCTTGTGCCCTTGTTTCTGTTGTTGTTGGGGATAAAGCGCCCCAGGCGCTGACTGCTTACTATAAAAGTTAAATTGCAATTTCAAAAAGTACTAATGTGACAGCCATGTGCCGAGACCAAAAACGAGCCAGCCGAAGGGGCTGGGCGAGACGGGGCGAGGCGGGGCGAGACGGGGCGAAACGACGAGCGACGCCGCTCAAAATAGACAAAGAGCGAGTCAGAGACAGAGACAGAGAGAGAGAGGGAGAGTGGGAAGTGCGCGTGTGAAAGGGAGCGACGCTGCAACAAAAGTTGGCTAACAAAGCAGCAAGAAAGACAAGCAGCAAGATGGCAGTCGCGCAGCAGTGACAGCATGGCCGACTAGGCAATACACTGTTACCAACAAACATTTGCTGGCCGACACTTAGAAAAAGGTGGATACACAAAAATGCCCAAATAAATCATTTATGTATAGATAGACGTTACTGTTACTCTGGCAAGTTCAATAAAAATACATTTATGCCAAGCATTGCCGTACTCTTACTCAAAATGGCACATTTTTTGTGTTATCGATGCAGTCGATAAATTGAGGCTGCGGTGCAACATTAAAATCAAGTGCGGTCACACTTTGCAGATTTTTAAATGCTGAAATTTAATTTGCTGCTAGAGCTGTTTTAATTTACAAGTAATGCTTATAAATAATAATATAATAATAAAAAAAATAGTGAATTTTGTCATATTTGTGTGTATAGTTAATGTAGAAAAAGTGAAAATACACTATAATATTATCCCTTGCACGTGCGTACTTTATTAACATAGTTTTCTTGAGCATTTACTGAACTATAAACAGAAGCTTTTACCAGAGTGGATCCTCGAGCAGCAAAGAGAAACCTATCTATATAACGATCAACGCCCTTTTTTTTTCTATTCGCAAAAGTGGCAGAAACTTATCTGGCAGACATATTTAAAGCATAAACCCCATTGCCCGCCTAATACCAGAGTATTCAGATTGAATAGCGAACTGCAACGGCGCTGGCAGATAACGAGCTACGCCTCCCCGCCTCCCCGCATCCCCACCTACCCCTCATCACTTTGGGTTGCGTAACAGCTGCAGATGCCACCAACACCATCAGCAGCACCAGCCCCAGCACCTTTCAGTTCAAACTGACTAAGCGATTCATTATCGGGTCCCTTTAAGCGGACTTAGGGGATCCGCTTTAGCCTCAATTGCCAACTGGCCACTATCAACAAGCGTCAGCAAGCCAGGCCGCAACTGTGTGCAACTATGTGGCTGCTATTCATGGCCAGCACTCATTTCCATTCAAACCCCAAACTGTATTCGGCCAACTCGTGCTGGGCTTCGCATTTAATCGCATATGCAGACGCAGACACAGACACAGACGATCGGCTACATATGAGCAGCTTATTAGCAAAGTGCTTCATTTTATTGTGCAATTTACGCTAATTTTGTGGGCAATGAAATGCCGGAGGGGAGTTAGTGGGGAGTCAGTGGAGCGGGGACAGGGGCAAGGGCGAGGACGTGGGGCAAGGGTTTTGGCCACGTAATAGAGCTGCAACCTTGCTGCCGGCCATTGCAAATCTACACTCACGTACACTCACGCACACCCACACACACCCACACACACACGTACGTTTGCTAACTAGTTGACCATGGCCTTGGCAGCAGCAGCAGCAGCAGCAGCAGCGACGGCAGCAGCAGCCCTCACGGCGTATACGCAATCAGTATGTGAATGTATTCATGCTTGTGGCTTGTGGCATTGAAAGCGAACAAAACAAAGCGCAATCATCTCCAAGTTCTTCTCGCATGCAAAAACTGCAAAAACCCACCTGAAGTGGACGAGAACTAAACTCTCTCTCTCTCTCTCTCTCTGAAAGTGATTAATTAAATAAATACGGAAATGGAACGAACTCGCATTTCAGTTATTATTCCAGCTGACGGTTTTTAAGAAATATGCCTTATAAAGTTAGCCGGCTTATAAACAATTTTAATAACGATTGCATAATTAACACAGAAAAGTTCTAGACGTAAACCTGGCTCTGGGTATCTCAATACAAACAAACGATCTATTAATCTTACGCAAACTCGCAACTTTCCCTCAAAGTTTGCTCGTTAATTTGTGTGTGTGTGTGTGTGTGCTATGACTTGGACCTTAATGCAGACTCTCAATTTTCCCCAGAAATTTCAATAAAAAAAACCCTTAAAGAAAATTTCAAGTATTATTTCCTCGACTACAATGGATTTCTTGTGAAATTATGAAAAGTTTGCCAATACGCTCACATGTGCCACAGATTTACGTAGTGTGTGTGTGTGTGGGTGTGTGTGGTTTATACGACTTGATATAAGTATACGCTCGTATGTGTATAAATTTAAATTGGGTTCAATAAAAGTTGCAAGCCCCATCCAAAGTTCGATTCGAACGAATTGACAGCGCGGCAAAAGGAGTTGGCGGGGCACTCAGCCACGCCCCGTTTTTTAGGCTCCCTACGAACACACACACATACACTCATGCACAGGTTTTACGACAGCAATCTCTAAATTCCAATAAAAAAAAAAGAAAACGGGAAAGAATAATTTATTTTTTTGTTGCTGCACACCGAAATACTGCATACACTGCGAGGTAGAACTCGATTAGATTCGACATTTTTTTTCATCGATTTCTTTTTGTATTTTTCTCAAATATCGATTACTTATATAAAAAATAAAAGTTTAACATAAAACCACTAATATAAGATTACACCTTAAATTATTAGACTTAATAGATACTAATAATAATATAAAAATGCAACTCAAATTTTATGTAAAATTTATTTTTAGCTATTTTACGACGTTAAAGTGACCATTTTATTATATCTATGAACAGGAAATCGATTTTGCTTTAGATAAAAATAATCAGTTAATCGAATCATATACCAGTTATACCATGAGATACATTTCACTCGAAGAGTGCAATGAGCAACCGTAATCGATAAGTCCTGTTTCTGGTATATTATTTTGTTTGGTATATTTCATTTTGTGGTAGGCAGGATCAGTATATCGATAACTATTGCAGCATTTCATTAACAATGCTGTAAGGCCAATTTGAGTTAACATAGCATTAACATGAGATAAACATAGCATTAACAGTATTTAATAGAGCTGGAAAAACATCGATGTTTACCTACATCGATGATTCGATGTTTTTCAGAAAAGAACATCGATGTATCGATACATCGAACTTTTTAGGGTGTATTTTTTTAAAATTATGATTGGTGGTGGCGGATGTGGAGGAGGAGGGTGTTGTTTTCCCTATGTACCGAGAGTATCCCACAGCCCCTGATGTGCAGCACTGTAAACCGATAATCCGGACCGTTGTCTGCGGGTCTGTTTCTCCGCTGTTTCATACGTGTCATATTCTAGTGCGAAAGGCTGGTAGTTTTTCTTTACGATGGTAAAGCCTAAACATCGAACATCGATGTTTGAAAATCTCGATGTCTCCGATGTTTTGAAAACATCGATGTATCGATACATCGCCGATGTTCTTTCCAGCTCTAGTATTTAACTAGTGTAAGCAAATAGAGAGACACTTCTTTCACCTTATTTACTCTGCAAGCAAAGTGAATAGCGAATGTGCTTCGACCTTGACTTGGGCAGGGTATACGAGACGGCAGCAGCTACAGCCGAAGCATAGCTCGGCAAGGCAAGGGCAAAGTCAACGTGGCACGTTTTGATTTCAAAAGAGTTTAAAATGCGAGGCGGGCCAATGGATTAAATATTGCTTACCGCAGCTAGGCGGAGCGAGGACAACTCTTTATGCGCTGTGCGAGACACGCATACACATATGTACAGTTGGTGTGTGTGTAGCAAGGTTTTCCCGCCTGCCTCTATCCCCTTCCCACTCGCCTCTTTATCTGCTGAAAAATATTTTGACAGCAACGGAAACGAAACTGCGACTGCGACTGCGGCACCGGAAGCTGCGTCGAAGACCTTCAGCGTTGCTGGTCAATGTCAAGCCGGAACTAGGCGTACGCAGGAAGAAGAACAATCGATGAGCTTGCAACGAGCAATACAGGAGGGAAAAAGGGGGAGAATGAGGAAGCTGCCTAGTATACCCTACTGGAGTAGCGCAGTTTGTGTTGATTTTTGCTGGCGTTCTTTGATGAGAATTGAAAAGTTGTCAACACATCGAGGGCCAAAGTTGATTTTAGTAGGCAGGGTTGATCTATTTTTTTTTTGCTTTAGGGGGCGTGGCATGGCGTTTGGCGAGAATGCAACTAAAATGCTAAATAATCAGGACGCATGTGATTTGCATAATTTGTAATGTGAAATTTCCGCTTACATGGCGCTCATTTCCTGTACACACACGCGGCTCTGCCTCCCTCTCTGTCTTGCCCTCCCTCTCCCTTTCTCCTTTGTGCTCTTTTACCTGCGTACTTCCTGTAATTCACTTGTTTTTGCAGCAGATAGAGACAGAGCGGAGCAGGGGAGCAGGGCAGGAGGGGAGGGTACGCGCCTGAATAACTGTTTAATATGCACAAACTTGGCGAGCGATGAGCGCAGCCAGCAACCTCTCAGATTTTGGTCGTGTATCCTTCCGTTCCGTTCTCTTCTGTACTCTTCTGTTCTGTCCCGGTTGGCCCCAGGCAGCACTCGGTGTTGTAACCGAGCTCGACTAGAGCGCGTCGAGGGCGACTGAGATTGTAACAGAGACAATACCTGGAACTGGGACTGCTACTGGAACTGGGACTGGGACAGGGACTGGGACTGGGAAGATTCAGCTACAGCTTCAGCTTGGGCTCAAGCCGTAGTCGACTTGTGTTTTTGGCCTAATTGGCTGCCACTGAGCAGCAGCAGCAGCAGCCAAGCAGTTTGGCGACTGCTCCCTCTGTGTGTGTCCTCCCTGCCTGCCCTCCTGCCTGCCCTCCAGCCTGCCCCGCTGTCCTCCTTCTATACTATTTCAATTTAACATTTTTGTGTAAGCAGCATATCAATTTTGCTTTTACCTTTTTCGTTTGCTTGCTGCATGTTTTATTACACACAAATACGCTGGGAGCTCGGAGCTGGGAACTGGGAGCTGGAAACTGTGGATAGGCCAAGCCGTAGTGGGATAAGCAAATCATAAGCAATTTCTATGACCGGACTAATTTCATGGCCATCGCTCAAGGGCTTTGCGGATGCAAAGTTCAAAACGAAAGTGAAGAAAATTTTAAAAGTTAATAGCAACAATATCCGGCGAAAATATGCTTGAAAATCTAAGATATTCTCATACTTTAGTTGAGTGTGCTGTATCTCTGTTATGTGCAGTGATAGGCTCATCAAATTTAGTAGAAATACAGCTATTTATATATGTTATCGATGTGCGAAATCTTTTAAATATGCGATTTATAAGCGCTGAGATATCAAGATATGTATACTTTATAAAGATATTAAGTAAAGTGCAAAGAACATACGTGTATACACAGTTATTTCTCCATTAGAATATAAATTGTTGAATATATGCTTGAACTACTGGGATATTTTAATAATTTTTAAAATATATACTCTAGTTTAATGTGCTGTAACTCGGAGGTCTGCAGAGATAGGCTCATCAAATTTGGTAGAAATATAGCTACTGATAAATTATATCGATGTGCGAAATCTTTTAAATATGCGATTCATATGCGCTGAGATATAAAGATATTTATACCTTATAAAGATATAGTGCAAATAACATATATGCAGTTATTTCTTTGTTATAATAATAATTGTTTAATAGAGGCTTAAAAAACTGAGATATTTGAATACTTTACAAACGAGATACTCTAGTTGGATGTGCTGTAACTCAGGGGTCTGCTGAGATAGGCTCATCAAATTTGGTAGAAATAAAGCTGCTGATATATGACATTGATGTGCTAAATCTTTTAAATATGCCATTCATATGCGCTGAGATATCAAGTAAACAAGTGTAAAGAACATATATACACAGTTATTTCTCTATTAGAATATTTAATGTTTAGCTACTGCGTCGTTCTGCTTTTCTTTTCATGCTTGTTTTGCTTCATTTTTGTATTTCCATTTCCACATCCATTTTCCATTTCCATTCCAACGGAATACGTAAGTATGCGAGGAATATTTAAAGCTTGAGCAATTGTAAAAGTAAATGCTAAATGATAAATAAATAAATTCCGAAAATTGTGATGAAGTAGGAGCAGCAGGAGCAGGAGAGCAGGAGAAGACGGACACGAATTGGTGCAGCTATTGATCCCCGGAAGTTGCCATATGTATGTGGTACTATATGGTATAGGATGCGTATTATATATACTATATAATAATATATATATTATATCATGTGGAATGCGTTGAAGTTCTGAGAAAATGAGTTTCAAGTTTGAGCTAGAAAATTGAGCCTGAATAAATCGCTTTATCGCAGAGGAAGGCGGAAAGAGAGGCTGTACAATCTAACAGTCTATCTCTCTCTCTCTCTTACTCGTTCTTCCTCTCTCTCTCTCTCTCTCTGAGCCAGGGAACTGGCAGACGCCACTTAAAGCCACTCGAAAACAGCGGCCTCTTTAACAGCCTTGTTGGCTTTGAGAAAACCAAACAAGCAAACAGACAAACAGTCAGCAAAGGAGAGAGATAGAGAGGGAGAGAGAGGCAGAGAGACAGAGAGGGAGATGTAACGCTGGCACAGTCGCTTTTTATGGCCCTGAAACAAAGTACAACGCGAGTGTTTTATATTCAAAACGTTTGGACTGTCATTTTATTTCATCTGATTTTTACACATGAATTAATAAAAAACACTCATTAAACCCAACCACAGACAAGCCAACACACACACACACACAGAGAGAGAGAGAGAGAGAGAGAGAGAGAGAGAGAGAGAGAGAGAGACATATCAAAAGTTTTTTGGGGCCCGTAGTTTTTGCCACGCCTCGCCCTTGCCTTGCCTGGCTGCCATGGCGTATGAGTAATGTGTGAGTAAATGTAACCCGGCTGGAATTTGCATAGGAAGCGCCACGCACAGCGGGCTAATTTGCATGGGACGGACGTTGGAGTCGTTGATGAAGTGCTGCCAGGGGGAGTAGGGGGGAGAGAGAGAGGGAGAGAGAGAGAGGGAGAGAGATCTGTAGGGTGCTTAGCGTGGCAGAAGAGGCAGCCGAAAACCCAACAGATTTTATATACCCTTCCACTCGCTTTGTTCACTTTCGCTTTGTGTGATTATGCGTGTGTGTGTGTGCGTGAGGGTGTGTGTGTGTGTGCGTATCCTGTGTGTGTTTTGTGAGCTTTGTGGCTGAGTTTTACGGCGGCTGCAAAAATTTTTATATGTTATTTGTGCTTTGCATACTTTTTGGGGCGTTATTTAACTTGCATTTTGAATACGTTTTAAATGCCCATTTGTTAGTAAGTGACTGTGTGTGTGTGTGTGTGCGAGTGTGTGTGTGCGAGTGTGTGTGTGTGTGTGTGTCTGGCTCTGGCGGTTGCTCAGCTTTTTCGACTGATGCCATAAAAAGAGTTTCGGAGGAGCCTCTTGCGGTTTTCACGTTTGGCTTGCCATAAGCCCTGAGCCGGACCCGAAACAGAGTGGGAGAGAGAGAGAGAGAGAGATAGCAGAGGAAGAGAGAGCGGGAGCAAGGGCAGGGCAGCATGCCATGCGTGCAATTAAGAGCTGCTGGCCGAAGGGTCCGTCCTGGCTGCCTGGCGTGGCTGCTGGCCTCAGGCATTTGTGGCATCTGCTGCGCAGTTTGCCGCCGGCGCGCTGGGAACGCGCTCATTTCATTTGCATACTTTGAGGCGGATGTTGGCTTCAAATTGATTTTAACTGCCACAGCACACACACACACAGAGAGATACACACACACACACACGTGCACAGAGCCTGCTCCAAAAACTGGCTAAAAATAATGCGGTGGCACTTAACTTGAAGCCACTTGCCACTCGCTCTGCCGCCTGGTCCCACTGCCGCCTGGCCCCACTGTCGCTTTGTCCCACTGTCGCTGACCCACATGGCGTGTCCCCTTGGCGCTGCTGATGCTCCTGGCCAGCGACTTAATTAATGCATGTCAAATTCATTTGTAGCCGGCAAACAAATGTCATTTGGACAAACTTGTTTTGTCATAGCGCGCTCTTTCTCATTCTCCCTCTCTCGCTCTCTCTCTTGCTCATCCGTGTCGGAATGTGGCAAGAAGAAGAAGTACAGTAAAGCAAGTAACCTTCTTTATCACTTAAATTGGCACACACAGAGAGAAGGCCGAATAAAGTTTGTTCGTTTTTATTGCTGTAAAACAGTCTGAAAAAAAAACAACTCAAACTTATCTTATTACAGGCCTGCCTGGCGCCAGTCGCTCTCTCTCTCTCTCTCTCTCTCTTTACCCCTCCCTCTCTTTTGTCGCAACTTGAAGACTGAAGATTCCACATGAGACGCGTCATCGTTGCGACTTAATAATAAAAACTGCCAGCGTATCAATTTTCCCACAATTTTCACAAATCTCACTAGTCGGCAGAAAACAAGTGCATATATTATTCATACGCACTGTGCGCCACACACACACACACACACACACACACAGAGGGGCGTGGCTATTAAAACATTAGAGAGCACAGGGGCCACTTTTATTAAATATAATTTCACAAATGTTTTGCATTAATTCAACGTTGTAATTGCTCTGCGACGACAGCAGGTTTAGTCTTCTAAGTCCAACTGCGCCCACTTCCCCCTTTTCCTACCTGTTCCGGGCTCAGCTTCAACTTCGATGCCTCCGCCTCTGCCTCCTCCGCTTCCGACTCCTACTCCGACGCTGACTGTCTCCGGTTGGCTGCCTGTTGACGCAGTTGTCAAGGCAATCAACTTTATTACCCGCAGCGCACATGTGTGTTTTCTTCCGCAACCCCACCCCGCTGGCAGCTCACCCCTTCCTCCCTTCCCCCCCTCTTTGTCACAGTGCACTGTGTGTGTGTGTGTGTGCGCGGTGTATCTGGGCTCATGTTTATTATTGTATGGTTGAGGCCCTCCCCAAATACAAAAGGTATTTCTCGCCATAGTTCGCGATTTCAACAGACTCTTTCTCTGGAGAGAGAGAAAGAAAGAGAGCGACTTCATAGAACATCTGTCATCTGTCTGTACTTAAGGAATTAATGCTGCATTTCGAGTACTACTACTTTGTAAGGGGTATGCAGAAGGCGGGGTATTTAATTCATTTAATATTTTATAATTTAACTGGAAGCTTATAAATTATGTGGAAATCAGAACAAGTTTTCAATGTTTTATTATGTATTATTTTTATTATTATTTATTTTATTTTTTCATTGCTTTTTATTTGTTTTTTTTTTTTTTAATAATAATACAATAAATCTAATTGATCTGTTTATTATAAGTTATTCTTATTTCTTTGTTTTTAAAATATATTTTATTTTGTTTTATTTACTTTAACTTTATTTTATTTATATTCCTGCTTTTATTGAATTTGTGTATTTTCTTAGTTTGATATTTAGTTTTTGCTTTTTATATTTGTATTTTAATTTTATTTGTTAATTTATTTCAATTCATTTTATTTTATTTTATTATTTTTTTTTAATTTCATTGATTTTAATTTTTATTTTTATTATATTATTTATTATGTTTTACTTGAGTTTTCGTTTTTTATTTTAAACTGTGTATTTTTTTTATTTTATATAATTACATTTTTATTTTTCTTTATTTTAATTTTTTTTATTTGATGTTTTTTTGTATGTTCCAGGGTATCAGCTCGCTGGTCACTCTGCACTCTGTCGTGCCTGCGCACTTGTTACGCTTCTGCCTTGTTGTAATCGTAATAAGTTTGCGAGTCTGTTTATTCTTCCTTGTCATTTCACAGCTTCAAGGCGTCCCCTGCCTGCCCCCGGCCTGCCTTGGCCCTTTCGCGCACAGGAGCAGAAATTGCAACGACATTAAAATGCACATAAAAATCATTAACTCAAATCGAGCCGTATACGAGGACGGTTACCTCCCTCGCCAGGCGCTTAAGTAGGCACAGCACTTGCTGCACAGTGGGCCACATACTGTTAACAAGTGAACAAAATGTGTGTGGCTAATTGAAACGAATGTCCTTTGCCTGTTTTATTATAATAATTATTTTATAAAATAATAATTAATAATAATTAAAATTGAGTTTCTTCATAAGATTTCCAGACTCCAAAAAGTTGACTTATATTTTTTTAATGCCATTAAAATTAATATACCATATGAACATTATCTTATTTCAGTAAATTATTAATTAAATTCTGATACTTTAAACATTATAATATATTATATATGAATACTGTGCAGTTAGAGTCTTAGACTACTTAGTATATTACGATTAAGTACAGAATATATAAAAATAATTTAAATTTTTTTACAATTTAGTACAGAATATATTTAAATAATCTTAATTATATTATTTTACCATCGAATTCGACTCTTTTTCTCCGCAAATCCTTTGCTAATTTGTGCCACTGTGCAGTGGGTTAATGCTTAACTTGCTCTTAGCCCCATCCTCCATCTCCTCTCCTCCTCTCTCTACGTCTCTCTGGACTGTTTTCCCTTTGCTGTGATGTGCTCTGTGCTCTGTGTTTATTCTGGCAATACAGTAAACTCAATAATTCTGCTTACTTATTGCTCAGTTGGGTTGCTTCATTAGCAGGTATATATATCTGGCAAAGTCTGGCAAGCTCAAACATGTGCGTACAAGCACATGCATGTGTGTGCCCCTGTGTGTCCTTGTAGTCCTGCTGCCGAAATAAAATTACACTTATTTGCGCTTGTGTTGCCCCTAACTCGAGTTCTCTTTCTCTCTCCCAGCTCCGTCTCCAGTTCCAGTTCCAGTTCCAGCTTCTGCTTCAGCTGTTGCTCTGCGAGAGAGAGAGAAAGAGAGAGAGGGAGAGAGAGAGAGAGTGTAGAGAAGCGCAGCAAATCAGAAAAAGGTTAATTTGCAATTATGTTTTATGGGAGAAGTGCGTGTAAGTGAGCATAAGTACTTGTGAGTGCCGTTGAGTGCTGCTGGTGAGTGCCAGTGAGTGCCAGTGAGTGTCTGCGTTTTACTTTGAACTCTGGCCAAGGTAATGGCCAAGGGAGTCAGCCATTTCCATCTGAGTTCTCCTCTCCACACTCCACGCTCTCTCTTAAGTTTCTCTCGAATATAAAATACAGTCGAAGTTTCTTAAGGCGAATTAACTGGGGACACGAATAATAATATATTCAGAAATCTCATTTTGAAGAAGTAAGTTAAAAGTGCGCATATACCATATGCCAACTTAAACTTGCAGTTACATCTTATTAAATTATTATTATTTTTTATTAAAGAAATGTACGTAATATCTGAAAACCTTCAGTTGGGAATTCCATAGAATTCCATAGAATTCCATAGAATTCCATCCTATAATCGTTACAATCAAATCTTGAAGGATAGAAAATTCTTTTGGCGAATATTTGATTGTGAGCAATTCATTTGTTATTCGAACATATTTGTGTGCTGGTTCAATGCGAATGGAATGAGTGTTTTTTTCCATGGAATATTGCAAGATATTTTCAACTTATTTTTTTTGCGCTCATTTCAAAATGTTTCAAACGTTGCCAAATCAGGTTGAAAACTTCGGTCTGGTCACCTGCCTTATACAAGCTGAAATTGAACTGTCAACCGCACAAACTTATTGCCCCACGGTATACCGTGTAGCGGCGTTTCTTTCTTTCTCTCCCTCTCTCTCACTCCCTCTCTCCCTTTCGGGCTTTCGGCTTTCGTGGCAGCAACTCAAAAGAAAACAAAGAGAAAACATACCCCGAAAGAATGTATATGGTAGTACTTACTTAAATAAGGCAAGTTTTTCGTTTTCATATCTTTGTGCCCTCAGGCAGAGAGAGAAAGAGAGAGAGAGAATAAACAGAGAAATACTCTGCGCTTTCGTTTAGGCCCTGAGTCTGTTACCAATTGGCAGAAGGGCTGCAGTTTGCTAACCTAAGCAATATTTCCTACCATACTCACTATATCTTCAAAGTAAAAACTATTTTGGAGCGCACTTTTCGCATTTACACTCCGATAATGAGCACACCTGACGTCTGCAAACATTAACTTGTTGTTTGCCCCATTTTCCCCAAATTTTCCTCAATTTTCCAACTAATGAGCTAAGTTTTCGTGAAATCCGTGAAGTAATTTTCAACTCTAATTCTGCTTAGATCGTGGCAAATGAGTTTGAAGCTAATCTCATTAGGCATTCAAAAGTTTTGTTTAACAGCTTTTCGCTAGTTTGTGTTACTTACTGCGAGTGGAATTTTCCACTTTCCACTTTCCACTTTCCACTTTTCCAGCTTGAACTACTGCGGAGAATGCAACCGCTGCCGCTCCAACAACTTGACTTGACTTGCAAGTTAAGGGATAAGGAATTTAATAAACTGAAGGTTTTTATAAGGAAGGAAATACACACACAAGACGGGGAGATCTAAAAGTTGTGATTGAATGTCGAATGTGTAAATGATAAGGTGTAACATTGTAGAGGGAAGATGGAGAGGATGAGGAGAGAAGCGATTGTAAACTGGAAAATAGTAAAGTGAAATAAGGTGAAGTATGTTAGGGTTAAGAAGGATTGGCGATGTTGTGGGGTTGGATTGGGTAGTGTTAGGTTAGATTGGGTTAGGTTAGCGAAGGTTAAGTAAGGTTTGATTAGCTTAGGTTAAGTGAGGTTATACTAGGGTAAGGTTACACATAAGGTACGGTATCCTTAGGTCAGATCAGTATAGAATGTATAAATGATAAGGTAGAAGACAAGGAAACTTGAGAAGTGAGTTAAAAAGAAATAGGAATAGGGAATAGTTGTATGGAAAATGATGAAGTACACTAGGGTTAATGAGGATACACAATGTTGTTGGGTGGGAAGATGAAGATTAGGAGTGAAGATGTGAGGTTAGATTGGGTGAGGTTAGATATGGTTACGTGAGGTTAGATTATGTAAGGTCAGGAGAGATTGCGTTGGGTAAGGTTACATAATAGTTAAGGCAACAATAGGTTAGATTAGGTCAGGTTGGGCAAGGGAGAGAAACAGGAGGTTTGAGTAAGGTGATGTGAGGTAGGCTGAAGCAAATTGAGGTAGGGTTATGTAAGGTGACATAACTCAAGGTCAGTTACGGTTTGATAAGTTAAGATACTGTTACATAAAGAGGCAAAAATATAGAGAATAAAAACGGAATGCAGAAAAGTGAAGTAGACCGAGAGGGAGAGGAAGAGAGAGAGATTAAGAACTGTAATGTAAAATAAAAAGAGGAAATTAAGAGGAAAAGTAGAGAGATCACTTGGAAAAAGTTCTAAGCAGAGAAAGTGCAGGATGTAGGGTAGTAATTGTGATTGACAGCGGCGTGTGGAATAGTTGGGTGAGCTGGAGTATAAGTAGGAATGGTTTAGCTAACAGTTCGCATAAGACTAACTGACAGCCAAGGTGCGTCCCGCTCATATTTCGCCCTTAGCCAACCCTTAGCTGACCGTTAGTTTTATTGCTTTCTCAAGCGATTTTTTTTTTTTTGGGAACCCCATGAACACCTGCACGGGCAGCGGCGTTTTGATTTGCATTTAAATGTTATTGTTCTTGTCTCAGTTGTGGCGTCTTATTGTTTTTTTTTTGTATTCCCCTTGTTGTCTTAGGCAAACTTTGGCCCACTGTTCCGACGTATTATTTGCATATGAAAATTGGCAAATTGTCGGTTCGGTTTTCGGTTTTCGGTTTCCGTTCAAGGGTTATTGGGTTAACGGCTTGCAAAACTTTGCTTGCCAGCCGCCAAAAAAAAAAAAAAAAATAATTTTTTTTTTTGCAAACTTTGGACGCTTGTTCAAAAGTTTCCACCGAAAAGAAAATTAACTAAGGAAAATTATGATATTTATTTATTTATTTTTTTCGAATATTCAGTGAGGCGTTACCCAAAAGAAAAACGCATTTCCCAAACGGGTTTCGATGGAAATCGAAAGGTAATTTCTAATTTATGTTGTACGCAAAGTTAATGAGAAATCGAAAGTGAAAGTAATTATGTTCGAAGTGGAGGGAGGGTCGTGATTATTAAATTGAACTTCCATTAGGGCGAACTGATGAATAACTAAAAGGGGGCACTTTCTCATTATTTTTACAAGTATTATCTAATCCAATTCTAGAGTTACCCATTAATTGTTCACTTATTGCAACGTTCGTATCGTTTCGCTCTCTGTAATAGATACACATAATCCCTTCGGGGTCTGCAGCAACACGTATTCTGTTTATTTATATAACATTTGGAATATCGACATTTCGACTTTCAAGAAACCAAATTTGGTCTTGTAACCGGTGACAACTTGTTAGTTCTGGGAAATCCTTAAAAGTGCCATCCAAAAATACACCACATCCCTTTGTCCGTCGCTCTCTCTCTCTCTTCCTTTCTTCGCTTCTCCCTCGGCTTTAAGGCAAATGAACAAAATTTGACGCCTCAATGCGCACCCATATGCACACTCACACTCACATACATACTCACACACATACACACACTCACACACATACTCACACACACACTCAGAGAGGACCCAAGCTTGTCACGCACATGTCAACCGGGTAGGTAAACACAAATAGGCGAAAATTTCGTGTTATCATCTCTCGCTTCCTCCCTGTCTCTCCCCTCTCTCTGCCTCTCTCTCTTTCCCTTGAGCTTACAATATTTATTAAGCTTTTATCCAAGTCATCTAGTACTCGTATCGGGGATACAGGGATAACGATGTGGCTTCACTGCGTCACGCTCACTGCCAGCCAGCCTTGAGTTGGTTCCAAAAAGATCTCTGCATGTCCTTCGAGGCTTATTATGCATGTGTGTGTGTGTGTGTGTGTGGTGTGTGCTTGGGAGAGTTATGTTGTGGCTGAGGCATTCTATAGAAGCAAACCCTGAAGTTAACAAGTATCTTGAACTCTTATTTATTGCTGGCATTAGCGATAGACGAGTTTACCAATTTTATAAGATAATTTCCTTAAAAGATCGTTAGGAAATTTGCTGATATTATTGGAGCTTATACCTATATAGATCTTATTTAAATTTATGCTTACACAAAATGGCAACATTTTCACGTTGTAGAGAGTAAACACGATTATAAGAAATGCAGGTTAAACAACACTGATTAATGCTGTCAAAGCAGCTTTGAGACTATCGATAACATTGACTAAATGCAGTTAATTGGCGGGAATCGATTGTTTTGTTGCTGTACATACATTTTATAATTAAAACTTTCGAATAGATTTTTATTATGAGAATAAGAAACATTTAAATAATTTAAATCGATATATTTGAAAGTTTTCTTTGAACCATTGTTATGGCATTAATCGATAAGAAATTCACGTTAGGCAACACTGATTAATGCAGTCAAAGCATATGTGGGACTATCGATAACATCGATTGTGGGCAATTAGTTAGCGGGAATCAATTGGTTTCTTACTGTACACTTCTCTTTAATGAGGTAAAGCGTATATATTAAAACTGTATAGTAGATTTATTCAATGGGATCTTTTATATTTAAATAAGTAACACTTCAAAATAATTAAAATCGATATATTCGATATTTTTCTTTGAATTGTTTTGGCATTAATCGATGTTTTAACCAAGGTAAATGGAAGAAGCGCAAAATACTCTTCAATATTCGAACACAACTCTTGAGTTTTCCCCATCATTCAATCTCATTCCAATTTGGCAGTTATTTATCTCTATACAGACCTCAAGTAGATCTGTTCTTCTTTCCCTTTGTTGTTGTTGTTGTTCTTTAGCGCCTTTTCAATTATGTAAGCGAATATGAAATGCAATTTAATCAAATTTGCCTGCTGCTGCTGTTGGCAAACTAATAGAAATCATAGAGCGCACACAAATTGCATGAGAATAGAAGAAACGAGATTAGTTCGAGAGGAGACACAGAGAAAGAGAGAGAGAGAGAGGGAGAAGAGTCGAGGCGAGAAAGATGCTTCAACCGAAAATCCATTAAAATGCACTTCGAGTGGCACATCGGGCTGTCTCCGGAAGACCGGAAGGGGGCAGAGGGTGGGAGGGCAGGAGGGGAGAGACAGTTCCCGAAAAAGTGCTTGCCTCAAGTCGAATGCAAGCTGACAGTCAACTCTGAGGGGCGAGTGACGAAGGCAGCAGAGGGGCTGGAGCTGTGGGTTGAGAGGCTGCTGTTGAGAGGATTGCCTGGGCTGGCGGGAAGGGGCCGGGGCCGGGTCGGACTGGGCTGGGCCGACAAGAAGAGGCCGCACAAGGAGCACGAGCACAGGAAATCACTGAATTCAATTTGAACAATTTCCACTTTTTGAAAGGTGGCCGTTTTTTTGTGCCTGCCTCCCCCCCTGTGCCCTGAGCTGTCCTGCAAATTAAATGTGCTAAGCAAACCGAAAATGGCATTAAAATGAACGCAGCTCAAATTCAGTTAGGCACACAACGAAGAACAAAACACGCATTAAAAAAACGGGGCAAAAAGAGAGAGAGAGAGAGAGAAGAGAGAAGCAAAAAAAAAACGCTGCCCTTGGTCACAGTTGGAGGAGGTGCAGAAGGAGAAGCAGGAGCAGGAGGAGAAACAGGAGCAGCAGCAGGAGGAGGAACAAGAACAGGAGCAGGAGCTGAAGCTGGGCAGGCTGCATATAGTATGCAGAGTGTGCCTCTTCTCCCTGCCCTGAGGGCGATTAGGGGTTGCGGGGTGCAGGGGTGCAGGGGGGGCTGGAGCGCGACACTTTAATGCTTTTTGCATTTACAAAGCGCAATTTTCAATTGAGTTTTCAATACAAATTGAAATTAATATTCACTTTGAGGATATCAATATATTGTTACACAATTTGCTCGCGCTGGCGATGGCGACGGCGACGGCCACGCATGTTCTGGCTGGGATTAGGCTGGCACGACGAGCACAATGCCACAACGCCCGACTGGCTGACTGACTGACGGACTGACTGACTGACTGACGATGATGATGATAACGATGCTGATGGTGATGATGATGAGCAGAGCAACATCATCATCAAACTGCTCACTGACGTTCCAATTCTGAGGCTGCCCGAGGCGGTAACTCACAAGGAAAAAAATCAATAAGGAAGCAGCCGCAATAATGGCTTAGAAGGCAACATTAAAACGTTTAGAAATACACACACACACACACATACACACACACATAAACACACATATATAGTAGTAAGTACATACGAATTTACATGAGTAGAGTAGTGTCAGCCAGGCAGATACCCTGCAACTACATTGAAATAAATGCATAATTAATGAGAAATTTGAAGAAAAGTAAAATAAAATAAGGAATATATATCGAATACTCTGAGTATATCTTGGAGCTGCTTGAAGTTCCCTTTGGAAACTAAAAATAACTTAACAAACTCAAACACCTTTTTTCAGCTATGTATTCGGTGTTTCGCACTCTCTCTCTAGAGATATATGCCAGCACCCTAAAAAGGAATTAACTTTATGATCCAATCATGGCTGGCTTATGCATATTTATATGTAATCATAAATAATTGATATGCAGAAACACTTGAGAATACTGTGAGAAAATCATTCACTCGCTCTCTCTCTCTCTCTCTCTCTTTCTGCAACCTGTGAGCCCTAAAAAGTATGCAACATTTTATGACAGTGAAAACTTTTCATAATTTAAGCGAAATCAGTCAATGGCCGCCAAGGAAGAGGCAGATAGAGAGGGAGATAGAGAGAGCGAGAGAGAGAGAAAGAGTGAGATAAAGAGTGAGATAGCGAGTCAGTTTATCGATTAGTCCGCAGCTGGTCGTGTGAATTGTGAGTGAAATTGAAGGCGGAATTTACTGTCACGATATTTTATGACTTGTGGAGGACCTCGAAAACTGTTTTTTTTTTTTTCTAACCGGCTTAACACGAGCATAACACTCAAAGCCAGATTGTTGATGGGGCAGGGGAGACGGGGGTCTTGAGCTACAGATTGAGGTTAACGCCGGTTGGGGGAGACAGAGAGAGAGAGAGAGAGGAGAGCGAGAGGGGTAGCAAAGGGGCTAAGGGGCGGCTAACAGGCGGCGACATTTGCACAGCATAAAAAGCTCTGCGCTCCAAATGACAGTCGGATTATTTTGGCATTAGGTCAATTAAGACAAGCAAATAGGATTTATATGGGGCCCCCCTCAGAAGCAGCAAGGCTACGGCAGGAGCCGGAGCCAGAGACGGAGCTGGAGCTGGAGCCGAAGCCAACAGGCAACAGAATTAGCGACATTTACGACATCATTTGATTTACTCAAATGGAACTCGTGCCTCGTCGCTTCAAAGGCAAAACAATGTCAAAGTCAGCGACGAGGACGACGGCTACGACGACTACGACGAAAGCAGGATTGTAAACTGACAACAGACCCATAAAATGCGAACCAAAGCGGGGCAAATAAAAAGAAATGGGTTACCCAAAAATAGAACTGGGCATACCATGAGAGATACACACAAACAGAGAGAGAGAAAGAGAGAGGGTCGCATAAAAACAATCATCATAATAATATTGCCATAATACGTTTAGGGCAAATCAGGTTCGTTTCGATTGGCCTTGGCTGAAGGACCTTCTGTGTGGTGGTGGGGGGGAACTACAAACAGCGCGAAAGTGAGTTATGTGCATCGAAATATCTTAGGAATATCATCATGAGAGAGAGAGAGAGAGCAGACTGAGCCGGGGATTATTGAGAGAGGCGAACACATTATCTGTTATGGCATTACAATTACCAGAAACGGCGACGAGAATTTCACGGCTAATCAAGGCGACTAATGATCTATGAGGCAATTCCATTTACAATGACAATGAGGGGAGGCAGGGAGCGGGTTCCTTAATTATGCCCAGGCCGAGGTGTTGACTCAGGCTGCACAGCTTGTTGTGGGGATTGTGTAATCACTCAATTTGATTCTCAACAATAGTTTCCGCATAGATTTTCGTTAATAAACCGACTGTCAGTTCGAACACAAAGCTGAAGCTTCAGTCCCCAGCTCCATCTTCATCTGCAGCTGTAGCTGTCCCTGTTGCTGTCTCTGTCTCTGTCTCTGCCGCTGTTGTTGTCTCTCTCATCACCGTCAACATAATTAAACGTAACAATGGTAACAATAACAATGGCTACAACAACAGCCGAGGAGCTGCAGTCGACACAGCAAGATAAACGAAAAACTTTCGACTCTCTCGCAGCTCTCGGAGTTGGTTCAACTTGCATCCAAAGTTGTCATCCACCGTCAGGCCATAAAAGCCGTCCGTCTCCTGGTTTCCTCTCACTCTTCCAGGCCATCAGTCAGTCACTCCGAGTCGACTCTCAACTCATTACAAGCGCCTCGACAGCAGGAGAAAAGTTTGACTAATCTGAGGGGTTTATATTGAGCGCGTGGCAGGCAAGCGGGCAGCACCAGGAACCGAAGCCGAACCCATTAGATAGGCATCTTTGCCGGCCAAATCCCGGCTCGTAGCACTCGCCTAACGTCCGGTACCCTCGCTCGTTCTCCTCTCTCACTTTCCTCTCCATCTTTCGTCCTGCTTAGCCTGGAACTCGACCCTTTGGTTACAGCGAGGCTTGCGCCGACTCTCGACTTTTTGTTACTTCCGGGCAGGGTTCGACTTTTGGAGGGCAAGAGGGCACCGAGGAGCGTACTCCTTCCTGTTGCCTTTGCTGCTTTGTTAAGTCTCAAATTGCTGTCCTCACAATTTATTTATTTGCCACTCTATTTGGGTTCAGGTTTTTGGCAACCGTCTGACATTCGTATAACTTGGGAAATGCAGATATCACGCTAGTTCTTTTAGCTTTTAGAGCTCACATTTTTGACTACTGTATTATCTTGTTTATAGCTCTGTGCCTCTTCTTGTTTTCTGTTTTTCACTCCTACTTTCTTTTTATTCAAGGACATATGTCTCTTTTTTTATCACAGGTCTCTCTTTTGACCTCTTTCCTTGTTTATCCCCTCTCATTATATTTAACATATTTCCTTAATTATTTTTGACTCACTTTTCCTTGCTCTTTCTTTTCGCTTTACTATTTTTCCTGCTGTCTAATTATATCACTGCAAATTCCTCTCTCTCTTCCGTTCTCTCCCACTTTAGTTCGTTTTAATTCCTCGTAATCCTTCTAAGTATCTGATAATTGATCACTTTCCCTTTCTCTCCCTCTCTCTCTCCCTCTGCGCTCTACAAATGCCTGCAATTTAAATCAATAAATTTTTGTCCATCATTCGCACTCACATTTGCACCCATTCTGACCCGCATTTGCACTCACTCGCTGGCAATTCCGTTTGAGTTTTCAGTCCCTTCTTTTTTCCAGCTTTTCCTCAACTGTTTTTCCTCTAGTCGTTTTGGGTTTGGGTTGTTGAGGGGTGTCGTGACAAAATGTGATAAAAATGTTGCCTTCACTTGTTGAGTGATTTTTTTTTTTTTTTTTTTTTTTCGGCCCACTTTTTGCCAGATATATTTTGTGTGAGTTCTCTTTCATATCTGGAGGCATTTGTAGCGCAATCACGTGCCAGTAATCACGCAGATTCATTGCGCCATCACTTATTTACAAATACACACACACACAAACACGCACACCTAGTCACACACACGCACACACAGACACGCACACATCCACTCAGGCTGGCAGGCAGAGGCGGTAATTGTTGCACCCAGGAAACAAGACGTGACAAATTTTCGCCTATTTAATGCGAGATCAGCGTCTTTTTACTATGTACGCTATGAGGCATGAGGCATGAGGTATGTGGCATGTGGCGTGTGGCATGCGGCATGTGGCAGGGTGTCTAGTGTTGAGCTTGAACGATGCTTGATCATAACTTAAGCGCAGCCAGCGAAATGAATGCGAGAACCTTGTGCTGTTGCCTTCCCAAGGTTGTTGCTCTCCCTCTCTCTCTCTGTCTCTCTCTCTCTCTCTCTCTCGCTTTTGGCACACGTCCTTGGGGTAATTTTGCATTGGGCTGTGCCAGGGGTTTTGGACTGTCATTCAATTTGGATTTATAGTCAAATTCATGGACTTGTTTATGTCTTGTGATTACAAACATTTTTCTTGTTGCTGTCGCCGTCTACTCGACTCATTTCAGACATCAATTTATAAGCAGGCAGAGCGAGAGAGAGAGAGAGAGAGAGAGAGAAGCGAGAGAGACATGTGCTTTGTCCTTGGGCGTCGCGTCTGTTGCTGTCGCCTTTTTCTGTTGCCTACTTTTCGGCGCGTCCCTTATTTATTTGAGGCGAAATTTGTCATTTATCTCAATAATGTTTGAATGGCAATGCCCACTGCCTTGGCTGCTGCTGCTGCCATTCATTCATTCATTCATTTCTCAATATTATTTACCGCTTCTTATTTCGCATTGCTTCTCGCCTTCGCCGTTCATTTATCACACGCTCAATATCATCCACACACACACACACACACACGGTTCTTAAATAATCGCCGCATATATTGATAGAGACTGTCATGCGATAAATAATTATAATGAATCCCAAGAGAGCGAGTAGGTGGGGGGTGGATAATGCAAACACAAATTGCGAGTGTAATTGAATAATAGCTAAAAACGATATTACTATAATTATATCGAGCTTATTCAGGGCACACAATTGAAGCTGCATATATGGTAAATATATCATATATACGTATGGTATCTGCTGCATATAAAGCTCGTTTTAATTAATGTCAACAAGTGCAGCAACGGTTGGAAATGCGCCTCACAAATACCCTATCTATTTTTATTTTTTATTTCTAATTACATATGCTTGCAGGGTATGTACAAGTCGTGCCAGTCTAGTCCAGTCTGGCACGCAGTGGTAATTGCTTTGCTCTGCACAAGTTTAATAGTTTTGGTAATTATCTTATATTTCATTTCTCGGAATTCCAACAATCTCAAGGGTATTCACAAACACATCTAAAGTGTATGTAAAACAGCATTTATATAGCTACAGTGAGAGAAATTAATGGGATTTCACTAGAATTGCAATTCAATTTAAGTTAGGTTATTGAATTTTAATAGGGGTAAATCTGAGATCAAAATTAGGACTAGGTTGAGGCATAATATTATTTAAAAAATATAATATTCGTCTCTGTGCCTGCCTTATTTTTTTGGTTAATCAGCTTACACTTTTTAATTATATTATAATACTCTTGCTGAGAGTATATTTATTTAGGTCACATATTTGCAACGTCTAAGACTTCTTCTCATAAAGTATATCCTTAGTTTGAATATTCTCTTAGTTTTAGAGCAATCTTGATTTAACTTGTCATCCAAATTTCTTATAGCTGAACATCATAAATAAGTCGGAGCCTGTTGCATTGTATTGATATATTGTAATATATTGTATAATCCATATTGAAATTATAATTTTTTATTCAAATTAAATTATCGAATTAATCGAACAAACAAAGTTGAGACACTTTGTACTATGTAAAGATAAATCTACCACCCTATTTAGGTTTATTTATGTACATTATATTTAGAAATAAGACTTACACTATAGTATAAGTTATTAAATATAGTAACAGTAAGCTATAAATAAAATTTAAAATTTAAAAAAAATAAAAAAATGTAAAAATAAAATACATAAGCTAACAAATTATAAAGTCTTTCCCTTTTCCTTGAATAGAAATTACTCTGCTTATTTGCTCAGTGTAGTTGCTATTGATGTGCTGCTTAAATTGTTCAGTTGGTTAAATCGTTTTCACAAACACTTAAGCCAGATACCACTTTAATCATAAACATATAAATAATTAAAACTGTATTTATTTATTTTGCCTTTCAACTGGAAATCCGCTTATTACATATGCTTCCATTTCACAGCAAAATGTTAATTGTAAAGATAGTTGGAATCGTATAGTATAGTGTAGATTAATAGAGATACGTGTGGGTATGCTCTCTCTCTTTCTCTCTCTGCATATACTATAGATATAACTCTGTGCTTTTTTACCCAACAAGGTGGCCTGATGAGGGGAGCATCTTGGGCTCTCGGGCCTCGATTTGACATGGTGTTTGGGTTTATTTTGGGGTTTTCTATGGGGTCGTTGCCTAATTAAACCATTTACAAGCTGATTGCGTACACAATTTGGTGCCAGTTGTTGCTGTTGTTGTTGTTGTCGTTGTTGTTGTTGCTGTTGTTGTTGTTGGGATTGTTGCTTGCGTTTTCAGATAAATCAAATTTAAATGTTTGAGTGGAATTCAAATGGCGTCGTTGCCACCGAGCAAACATGCGACACAATGAGAGAGCGGGGAGGAGAGAGAGAGAGAGAGAGGGCAAGTGGTAAGGAGGGGGCTGAAGGGCAGGAGTAGGGCACAGGGGGCGTGGATGTTTGCACCAACCGCAAACGGTAAACGGAATGGAACAAAATGAAATCGGAATCATTATGAAAGCCCATTTTGGGGTGAATTCTTGGCCGCTTCGAGCGTTTTTGGGGATGACTTTGTGTACGAGTGTGTGTGTGTGCGAGAGTGTGTGTGTATTTTAATGTCAATTTAAAACATAATAAATCCGCTTTTTGTAAATTTAATGGCAGCATCCAATCAACAATAAAGGAATTAGAACGCTAAGCGTACAGTTGATTTTTATAACGATTACGCATTGTAGAATGTCCACATAGAGACGCTCTTAAAAAAAAAATCCATAAAATAAAAGAAAAATTATGAAGCTAGACAGACGAATAAAAATAAAATGTTGATGGTTTAATTTATTGGAAAAAAGCCAAAGGAAAAACGTTTAAGAAAGCAACAGTTGAGACTGCGCCAACAGTTGAGGCTGCTCGAGTGTAATATACCCGCTATTCAAACTTTTATTGGCTTAAAAACTCAGATTAATTCTTTAATATTTTCTGTGCATTTTATGCAATTTTAATAAATATTTTTTTTTACATTTAGATGGAAAAATATTGTATAAATACAAAATAAAAGCTAAATATATTACTTTTGTAGTTCATTTTTTTTTATTTAGGGGAGCTAAAGAAGACGTATTGAAATTCTTAAATTAATATCATTTAATAAAATTCTCTATTGTCACTAAATTTGATAGCTCTAGCTCTTATAGTGTCTGAGTTTTAGATGTTCATACAGACAGACTGTGATAGTGATCAGCTGTAATGCCCTAAGATTCAGCAAATTTAAGATATAACTAAGATTTTATTCAAACCGTTAGTTTTATCCATATCAAGCCAAGTTAAGCTACGCATCGATAGAAATATCTTTGCTTGAGATCGGCGGCAAATGGAAATGGAACAAATACCTTGACGCAGCACTGTCAACCTTAACATGCAGTGTTTATTGACACTCGCACACACATACAGTCACGCATACTCACACACTCACACACACACACATACACACACACACACACACATGTGGCAAAATTCAATTTGGTGTAGTCCAAAAGGAAATTTAAATGAAATTTACGTGAGTTGCACGTTTCAGCTTCCATTTCTTCCCATTTCTTCCCATTTCGCTTTCATCGATTTCGTTGCTTTGTTGTTTCGCTTTCGCTTTTCGCTACGGCTTTGCTCTGCGAGAGTGTGTGTGTGCGTGTCTCACTCTGTGTGTGTGTGTCTCACTTTGTGTGTGTGTGTGTGTGTTAGCAGGTTTATGGCGTATGTGCTTCATGTGCTTCGCATTCGCTGGCTAATTACATTGCTTTAATGCTGATTAAGTGACGCGTTCCCTCACTTTACCTTCCTCTTTCTCTTCTTCTTCTTCTCTTCACCCACTCTTACCTGACCCCCCCTGCGGCACTTCATCGCACGTTCTCTGGCTGTGCGGGAATCGAATGAATCGCGGCAAATCGTTAGCCTGGTCTTATTAATAGTGCTCATTATTGGCATTTCGGCAATGGCCAAGTCAGCACTAAACTGGCCCACCTGCCAGCACAGCTCTCTCTCTCTCTATCTCTCTGTGTGTGTGTGTCAAGGTGTGTGTGTATGTGTGCGTGTGTGTGAGTGTCAAACGTCAATTGAATTGACGGCCTGTTGGCGCCAGCAGTGAGAAAAACAAGAGCAGAGCCCGGCAGACGCATTAAGCTGGCGTCGTCATCGGCAAACATTCGTTCACACACACACACAGGCACACACACACATACACTCTCACACGCATGTCTGTGTTCACATTTTATGGCATCACACACATACACACACGCACAGGCACACACACACATACGTGCGAATCTTTTAAGTACTCTGTCGCATAACTCTGGCTGTGTCTGCGCTCTCATTCACTCTCACTTGCTTTCCTTCTCTCTCTCTCTCTCTCTCTCTTTCTCTTTTTTTTCTCTTTCTTGTAGCCTTCAGCTGTTTACGAAAAAGAAGAAAAAACGTTCGCCAAATCCCAGCTCTGGCCACATCCTTCTAGATCTTAGTCATTACACTGAAACAAAAACAGCCGCAAATCAAGTGTGTTTGGGCCCATTACAAACAGTTAACATATATTTGGCTTTGCTTTTGTTTTTGCTTGGCTACGCTTTAATGTTCTGCTTAACTGAAGATGGGATTTATATGGCATATATGTACGATATATTATGCTTTTTTTTTGATCTGGCTGAACAATCTTTAGATTAGCTAATGGATAATTACATAGATCATGCTGGTTGCATTTGAATTTTAATTACTCCAGTAATATTCTATATAATTAATTAATTACTGTCTTCTGGGATATCTCACAGTCTAGAGCATCTTTCTTTCATATTCATATTTTTTTTGTTGTGCTTAAGAATTTCATTTACATTTTCGTCGCATTTAACTTTGTCATGTGTGCGTAATACACGGCGTATGTGTAATGCAAACTCACCTTATCTCCCTTTCTCTCTCTCTCTCTTTCTTTCTTTATTGCCAGGCAAGTACGTCTGTCTGTCTGTCTGTCCTGTGGGTTGACAACTTGTTCTCTTAATTATTTTACCCGTAGATTTGATGACACATCATTTTAACAGACTTAGAATTTTTCTTTCGAGAAAATGCCTACTCTTAACTGGCAATGAATTTTTCTTGAGTATCTACATAAATTATATTATTTTATTTTATTTTATATATCAAAATTAATCAAGCTTTTTTATTTTCTCGTTTTTTAAAAAATGTTTACCTTTTTTTTTGCTTTATAATAGTTATATGAATAATAATAAGGCCAGCAAGAACTGCTGTAAAATTAGATTTTAAAAGAGTTTCCACTTCAATATAAAATTAAGATTAGTAAGCTCAAATGTTTGATGACAATTCCCTTGAGCAGAGTATCTAAAAGTCTTGCGTATTATTTTTTATTTGCAACAAACAAGCATGTTTAGTAATTATGGCGAAGATGTGTCATATTTATGGTACTTTACAATCAATTTTTGTGCAGAAGAGGAATACATATTTTGTTTAAAAAAAATATATAAAAATATGATATATAAATAAAAAATAATATAAAAGTCATATAATGTTAATTTTAGGGAATAGGGGTATAGATAAAGATAAGATAGAGATATAGATAAAACATAAAGCTGACCCAAGGTCTTTAAATAGAAAGACATTTATGCTATGAACAATATCAATACATTACCCTGCAGAATATACCATATATCTAAGCCAAATCGCCATTTTTAAAATATTGAGAGTATGATTCATTTCCGGCTTGGTCCGAAATTAATGAGACACAGCTTGATGTATGTGATGACTGCACACACACACACACTATGACAATCCATCTATCCAATACAATCTACGCCATCTTAGAATTCCCCGACTCACACATAACTCGCATAGAATATTGTTATATCGAACGTGGTCAGTGAATATTAATAAAAAGTATTCTAGGAAAGTTTGGCAAACACACACACACACACAAACACACACAGACATACACACACACACACACGCATAGTCACACACACAATTGATGGGCCAGCCAGAAGAAAGTGAAGCTCAGCTGTAACGAACTTTGGGCAGGCTCATTTTAATTTAAGCAAAACTTTCTCCAGAACTGGCCGTGATTATTGATTTATCTTGCGACTTCCTCCCATTGCAGAACCACAGACGGAGTCGTCGTACACTCTACAACTCTACAACAGCCCGGGGATCCACAGTGAGAGAGCGAGAGAGAGTGAGAGAGAGAGAGCAGTAAGATGCGTCGCTCGTCGTTTACGCCCGTGTTCAATTTGAGCACCCAGGAGCCATTGATTGTGGTCGAGGAGTCGCATGCCGCCGAGGATGGGGATGAGCTGGAGGGGGCAACCGGTGGATGTGATCCCAGTGTGACCAAGCGGACGAACAGCGATGATTCGGAGCCCGATTCACCGGTTAATCCGTATCTGTTGTGCCCCTTCCCAGATATGCAGCAGCGGCGCAAGCATTCGCTGCCATCGCTGCAGATAACCGAGGGCATTACGGCCAGCCAGGTGCGACGGCTGTCCGAGGTGGGCGGCGAGGCAGGGCTCAGTCCCAAGGAGGTTGAGTTTTTGGCCACCCTCTCGCAAAAGGCCAATCCAACCGCAGGCGGACGCCGCCACTCGGTGGTCACCATATCGGCCGTGCCCACCACGCTCTTTGGCCGCAATCGGCGTGAGTCCGTTTCCACCGTTTCGTTCAGGTAAATGACATTTTTATTTGCCTCGCCCCACGGTGGCACGGTGGGACTATGGCAGCTATGGTAGCCTGCCTGGTAGGGAGCCACTTTGCTCTGTAATTGGAAGTTTTGTGCGCCATTAGCGACGGAAGTGCACAGCAGCAGGGCAGGCCAACGGGGCAGGCAGCGGGCAAAGGCCAAGTGGCACATGCCAGGACATAACATTGTCGGCTGCTGTGTTGGCTTTCTTACCCTCCCTCTCCCTCTCTCCCTCTCTCTTTCTCTCCCTCTCTGTCTGTCTGTCTCGCTTTTCTTCGCTCTTGCCTAATTGAATTGCGCCAGCGGCTTTTGTGCTGTGCCAGCAACAATTCGCCAATACCCTGTGCCGATTCTGAGCAAGCTCCCCGAACTCTAATGAGATTGTCGTGAGGCTGGTCGCCAAGTCGATATCTGTGTGTGTCTGTGTGTGTGTGTGTGTGTCTGTGATCATTTCGTAAAACGTTTTATTGCGATTTCCATTCAATTACTGTCATTATCTAATTGAATATCTGCTGCAATCCGAATGCACAGGCTAAGCTTGGCTTTCTGATTGTCCAATTCCATATGTAAATTGAGTGACTTCTATTTGGAGAGCGAGAAAGAGAGAGAGAGAGAGAGAGGGAGAGCTTACTTGCAGCTTTGCAATTTCAAAGGCAGCCTGCAAGTAGGCAACAGTTTTTGTGCGCATGTAGTTGCTTCGCGTTCAGCTGCATTAGAATGTCAGCCTAGAAGTAGGCAATATTTTATTTGTAAGATAACTATTTTTAGGCCATGGATTTAAAACAAATTCATGGTCTATTAGGTTTGTTTTTTTTTGTTCAGCTTTCCCTTAATTTAAAAAAAATAACTAGCACACTAGAGCGAAAGAGAGATAGAGAGAGATCCAGAAAAAATAAGTTGCAGCTTTGCAATTTCAATGCCAGCCTGCAAGTAGGCAACAGTTTTTCGCGAAGTTAGTTTATTCAATATAACAGACTATTAAGAGAGGGAAAGAGTGAGAGAGAGAGAAAGATTATTTACAGTCTGACAATTTCAAAGGCAGCCTGCAAGTAGGCAACAGTTTTTTTTTCTCGCGAAGTGCGTATTTCTCTTGACTTTTAAAAGAGCCAGGCTAGTTGAATTTGCACGACAGCCTGGAAGTAGGCAACACTTAATATGCGAAAATGGTATTCCCAATATGGTCCTTCAACTGGCAGACTATTTAGAGCAAAAGAGACAGCCAGAGAGAGAGAGATTAGTTGCAGCTTCAGAATTTCAAGGGCTGCCTAGAAGTAGGCAACATTTTTTATGCGAAAAACGCTCAAAGTGCTGGCAACGCGCATGCTTTGCATGCAAATCAGTTGAAAATTGAAATCCCGTCGAAGACGATTGCTACTCTCAAATGTAAAGTAAATTGCACTCGCTTTGCGTTCAATTCTCAAGTGCTTGGTAAGGCTAAGCAACAGCAAGTGGCAGAGGCTTGTAATCCGGCTACTTTGCAACACCTTGAGGGCGGAGACAGAGAGAGAGAGGGGGAGAGGGGGAGTGTCTGCTTGTGCTGCCCTTCCGGCTGCACTTTTACCGTTGCCGGTGCGATGGGTTAACGAAGGAAGCTAATGCTAATTACGCGCTTATCTCTTGCAGTGGCAGTCGTCGTGGCAGCGCCATCGCTGGGCCCCCGTTGACAGATCATCGCGGCAGTATACACAACTTGCAGCTGGACATTATGGATGGCATTGTGCAGCAGCGCAAGACACGCAGCGGCAGCGGCGTCTGGCCAGCACCGGTGCTCACGGAGTCGGACAGCAATGTGCCCGTGCAGACATAAGCGGCGAATGCGATGCAACAAAGACGCAGAGCGCAGCGAAACAGCGAGGCATAAAAACACGCAAGCACAAGCTCACACACACACACACACACACACACACACACACACACACACACACACACAAAAGAAACACAACTAGATTCGGATGGAATTGACGAGCAACTGGACGAGCTAAGCTAGTTTATAAACATTTTCATTTCGATAGACAATGTCGTCGCTCTCTCTTTCGCCCACACTATTTCTATCACACCTCCCCCCCCTCTCCCCACCCCTTTTGCACAGAAAAAAAAGGAAAACAAAAACAAGGTAAAAAAAATGAGAAAACAAACAGGAATACAAAACCGCAATTGCGAAAACACGAAAACGCAAATGAAAATGAAATAAAACGAAAGTAACAAACGCATCACGAAAATGTGGAAAATGGCCACACAGTAGATAACGAGAGGGAAACAGACCATGAACGAAGGGGAGGCGCGGCAGCAGGAAGGGCGGGTGGTAAAGGAAATTGAAATGAACACACAGACACACACACACACACACATGCAGACAGAGCGAACAGAATAACAGTTAAAAAAGGAAACAAAAACACAAACGCCCAATGTGATTGACAGGAAAATGCAGCAATTTGCACACCTGCGACAAGAACACCAGAAAACCAGCATTACGTGCAGCAATACGAGTGGCAGAACACACTCAACTACGACTGCGACTACGACTCCGAATCCGACTCTGAATCCGACTACGACCGAGACCACATCAATTCCGTTTAACCACTCCCTTTGTGTGTTTACACTACGATATCGTATCGTATCGTATTGTCCGTTCGACAGATGTGGTTAAATACCCCAAGTTGAGAGTACATTGCGATTAAGCTGGTAATTTGCCTGATTACGATAGGTGAGGTGAGGTCGCTTTCCATGCAGATGCTCTCTGTAGATGAAGAAAATAATGTAAGAATTTCTTAGGTTCTTGAAACATTTTCTCCCAAGCATTACTTATTTCAAAGACAATCAATTCATCTTATAAGTATGCAGAGAGTGTGGTATTTATTTTATTCATTTATTTATTCATATAAATAATTTAAAATAAGGTTTTAAAATGAGCAAGTAACATAGATTAATATATGATTCTTTTTTTTCAATTACTTAGCAAGCTTTACATATATCATAAATACTGATGAATTGGAAGAAAACAGTTTGTTCTATTTATTTAAAGCAAATTGGTCCCTAATGTCATCTATAACTGTTGATATTTATTATGTATATATTTGCTTTTTTTTTGTTATTTATTTTATATTTATTTCTTGACTATTTATTTTCCACTGTTATTTTCCTATTTATTTAACATTTTATTATTTATTTTATATTTATTTCTTGACTATTTATTTTCCACTGTTATTCTATTTACTGTTTATTTATTTAACATTTTATTTTATTTTATTTTTTTACTTATTTATTTTTTCTCATTTACTTAATCAATCTCTTAGTCTTGCCACACAATGCAGCATTCTATAATATATAATTAATTTAAATGCATATACAATTTTTTTATTTTTACAGCATTTAGTTACAGTTTACACATTTAGTTGGATTAATTTGAGAGCAGTTCTCCCTTTGATAACTTTAATTTTTTTTTCCATTTCTTTCCTTTTCTATTTGATCTCTGGTAATTGGATTCGTTTAGTTAGCGACCGCAATGCTGTCCAGAGTTGGAATAAAATACCTTTATAATGATCAAATCGTTGCGGTGTTGCGTTTTTAATGTGACATTGCAGTGTGACATTAAATACATACTATATATATGTATGTATTTACACATAATGAATGCGCACACCCACCTGGTGCAGCGTGGGTCAAGGATACCCGAATACACACGCACACACGCACACACGCACACACACAGTGACACACGCACACGTCAAGTAAGAAACCCTCAAGGATGTTGTGCATAAAATGGTTTGCAGCACGTGGCCCACGCGGCGCATGAGTAATATGGAACGCAGCCTCAATGCCAATGCCAATGCCAATGCCAACACGAATGTCACAAATGATGGCCATCGTTATTTTCACTGATAAAATGCGCCTCTTTTCCTGCCTCTCATTCCATCCCTCCCCCCCTCCTCTTACAGCCCGCACTGCCTGCCTGCCTGCAGCTTCCCATGGCATATTTGCAGCTCAATCAGGCTAATTTCGTATGGGCGAACAATGTTAATTGAAATCCCTTTCTCATTGTGAGTGTGTGGGTGTATGGGTGTATGGGTATGTGGGTGTATGGGTGTGTGAGTATATGGGTGTATGAGTGTGTGTGCATGTGGGTGTGTGTGTGCGTTACTTTGCATTGCTGAACTGCCTAATTACGACAATCAAAATGCAATTCAAAGTGCAGCGTGTGTGTGTATGTGTGTGTGAATGCAAGTATGTGTGTGTATGCGTGTGTGTGTGTGTGTGTGTGTGTCTGACAGCGCGCAACATAAAAGATTGTTTTTCCTTTGTGGTTCATTTAGCGCGTTGTGCCGAAAAAGGAAATTAAACTTCAGAATAAATGAGGGTTCCCTTTATCTCTTGACTTTCTTTGTCTCTTTGCCCCCCTCCCCACGCCTTATTTAGTTTCTCATTACAATTTCTAATTGAATTTGCACTTTGAAAGCAGAAATTTCTTTTAGGCTTGTTTCTTTAGATATATGTGCTGTATGTGTGTATAATAAATGCTTGCGCAGCATGAGTTCCCTTTTGACATTGTGTCTTAGTCAGTCTCGTGTTTGAAAACAGGAATATTAAAGTAAATCGGAGAGAAATCAGATTGATAAAAAAAATAATTGTGAGTATTATATAGGTGTCTGTTTGTGTATGCTTGCTTGAATTTGTATATAATTTATTTTATTCAAAATTAATTTACATAGCTTAGCACTGATTTCAGCTGAGTAAGAGAAGAATGTTTTAAGCTGATCGTATTTTAATTATTTTCTAACTCTCTTTAAACGTGCATTCAAGTATTACAGCTCAAAAAAAAGCTAAAATGTTTAGCTTATTTTCATTTATTTTGTTTGCTGATTTTTAAACTAATTAAATTATTTTTTTTTATTTTAAATTAATTACATTGTTTAAATTAAGTAACTTTGAGTAGAGTTTGATAGACCGCAGCTGGAATTGGATTGTTGTCTTCGGGTGCCAAATACAGCACTTGGGATTGACTGACTTGGAAACGAATAAATTAAATAAAATTATATTGGCTTGTCTAGCAAACCATCTAGATAATTCAGTTCCACTTCCCATTGGCATTGGTCTTGATGTTGGTGTTCGGAGCGTAGGGAACCCTGAAAAAAAAAGGAAATCGAAAAGATAAACCACCGCTTTAGTACCACCAGTCACTAGTCAAACTACAATACAATTTGTACCTCTTGAACGTTTAAAGTAACGAACATAACCTCAATAATAACCCACAATAATAATAGCTCAGAACTTGCACTCCATGTGGATGAGGGGGAACAAACCCGATTCGAAAGCAGAGGACAAACCAAAACTCCTCGTGTGCCCTCCGGTATTTGTTTCCATTCGAAAGGTAATCAAAATATTAAATAATTATGAATTTTGTGTGACACGTGTAACGAAGTGCAAACTAATTAGCGAACCTCGTTGACATAACACACAGAGAGAATACTATGATAACAGAAAACATAAACTGTTTTAGTACTATTTAACGTATATGAATTGAAATCAATGTTGCTTGATGCCAAAAAAAAACTAAAGAAAAAAAAGATATTGGAGATTAAAGGTAAATATATATTCGAAACGTTTGTTATTGTTTAATTTAATATATAGAACACTAGCTATAAACGAGAGTTAAAATGTACCATGCGAATGTACCTAAACCTACAACTACAACTAATCCACCTATGGTAAACGTACACATATTTATGACATAACTATATAGAGTACACACATAGAACATTAAATGTTAGGCTAATAAGTACCTAAAACAATCAAATCGATTTGAAGAGAAACAAACCAAACAATCAATCAATCAATCAATCAATCAGCCAGCCAGCCAGCCAGCCACCCAGTCAGTTAGCCAATCAATCAGTAAGTCAGTCAGTCAGTCAGTCAGCCAATGAATTAGTCACAATTTATGTGTAGTAGGAAAATTGAACTCGGCTTGCTGCATGCCCAGCCCAGCAGGGCAGCAAGCATTAGTTCGAGCCCAACCGATCCACTGCACCCTCCCCCTCCCTTTCCCAACTGTCTCTCTCTAACTCCCCTTCTACCCTCCCAACTGCACTCTCTTCTCTCTTCTGGTTACATTGAAATTGATTTTATTAATTAGTGCGTCTCGATGTTGTTGTTGAAACTTATTACTAGGATAATTCGAGTATTAAAATATATACATATAAACATAATACAAATATACTGTACTATCATAGGTATGTAAACCCCATATTTATCTCGACTACTGTATGCATCATAAGCTTAGCTTGTACATAGTCCCGTGTGGAGCAGCTCGTTTGTTTCCGACTCTTTTCTTTTACCCCCAAAATCGTTGAAAAGTTTATACAAACTTTGTGACTTTTCTACGAACTGAGCAGAAGAAATCGAGAACGGAAATCATACGAAAAGTATCTGATTTAGTTTATACGTAGTGAAACTCAATCTCAACCTATGTGTACTTAATTTACAAAACACTCCACACATTTCTGTGTAAATTCTATGAAAGTACCTCAGTACCTCCTACATTAAACATAAAACACCTATTTTTGACTTGATAAAAATGTCGCTGGACGACGAAACACAATTGATCATATTATTATTATACAAAGACACACACACACACACACCTATATACATATACACACAGACCCCTGTACAAGTGGTACAGCAAGAAGGGCCTAATCAAGGATAATCACAAGATTTGAGCGCTTGAAATGGAACATATATATATTGATATTGATAATCTAGTATTGGTAGAGAACAAATACATATATGGTGTATACAGATGTACTCACATATATACAGAAAATAAAACTATATGTAATCTATATATATACTTTATATATATATATATATATAAATATATATACCAATTGTCACAACGCAAGAGCAATCAATGTTTAAATTTATGAAATGTTACAATGTTTTAATACTAACTATACAGAACTTAACAGATGAATATGAATATGTATATGCCTGTATAGCATGCAGAGATGCGTGAGTATGGGTGTATCTATGTTTATAGTCTATAATTCGCGACTATTATCGAGAGGTACTCCTAGCCATGTATTCTAGTCGTCAAATCGGTAGCCAAAGAGCAAAGTATAAAACTTATGTATGTATTAATAAATATAAAAAAAAAAAATAATTGAATAAAAGAAATTAGAAAAAAAATAATTGATTTTTTGCGGAAAATAAGCGTAATATTTCGATTTAGTACGAGTTTTATTGTGTTGTTTTTTTTTTTTTGTCAACAAAGTCAGTTATTAAATAAAGAAATAAAATGTGTGTGTTTTTGTCTCTAGCCTAAGGTTGAAAGAATAACGTATTGTATTGTATTGTATATCTATTACGCTTGAGGAAACTCGTATTTTAATTAAACTACCTACTAATACAAGCAGACGGAATAACCATTTAATTATTAATTATAACGATTACTTGACATTAGCATTAAGCGAGTGCCCCGCAAGGCGTCTACATCCACAAATTAATAAAGAAAGCGATTTCCTTATATTAACAACTCTGTGTTCTGTTCATTTCCTGTTGCGTATACGCAGAGTTAACAGCGTGAGCTTTCAAAGCTTTTAAGTTGCTGTTAACTCGCATACTCTAGACATGACTCGAAGCTTTAAGCTTGCGTTAAGCTTTGTAAGAAGGTAAGTTTCTTATCTGTCAGCTTTTCTTTCGACAACTTTCAAGCTCGCTTTAAAAGCTTTCGCCGAGTGTCGCACACAGATGGCGCTGGCACAAAAAAGCTCTGAAGGGCGCACAGATTCACTTATTGCTTCCTATATACATATACTACATATATCTGCATACATATACATATACATATATGTATATGTATGCACTCGTATTTAAACATATGCCGGCGACAATTACATGTCGTGCTGGACAATTTACAACTGGAAATTAGCCAGCCAAGAGAGTAAACATTATGACATTTCCGATAAATCCGAACTGGCGGACAATGGCCGAAACGGCACTTGTTAACAGCTGAGATAGGCCACACGACACGGCCGGGAAACTTAATTAGCATTGCGTGAATGCAACAGGTGCATTTTTATGACCTTGGAAAAACAGCGGCACATTCAATGTAACGGAAAATATAACATGTATTTGCACATCGCGAACAAATCAAATTTTTGATTTTTCCAAATATTTCGATATTTGATTAACAACTGCAAAATCGAATCCAAAACAAGTTTATTTTAGTTGTATTTAAATAAGGTTTCAGAGGAAATGTTCAACAAAATGGTATGAGTATATTATGATAATAAAAACTGAGATCTAAATGCAAAAATTCAAAAACCAAAAATTAATTCTAGATTTAGTTGTTAAAAAACATAAAAATCCCTTTTTAGATGAGCATCCTCTACTAGATAATTTCCAAAGTGTAAATTTATAAAAGGTTCCAAATCATTTCTGCAAATTTTTAACACCACTCAAAAGTAGGCAACATAAAATACTCAGAAATGAAGTTATTTATGGTAGTGAACAGATGTGTAGCAGGTATATAACAGTCGAGCACACTTGCCTGTTGCTTTTTTACTTGTTTTGTTTATACTCTGAAGTCTCCCAACAACAAATTCAGAGCTCGGAGTTATGGAAAGCTATGTGTTAAATTACTTTTTTATTTATAGTCTGATCGTATTGCAATTCAGGTTCCTTTTATATGATATATGTATAAACGAATGTATGTATGGGCAGAACTGTATATTTTAGTATTGGCCAAATAATTAATAACAAATATTTTATTACCGGTTTGTGGGAGAGCTGGGCGCAATACTTAATATTTGAAATAAATTTAATCTGTGAATTGTATACACAAATCTTCTACCTTGCTTTCTATAGATTTCATAGTAACTGAGATCTCAGATTTTAAGCAGACAGAATAATATATACAAAAGTACATATTTTCTTAATGCATTATTCACTTGCTCATTACGAATTACACCAATACATATAAATACTAAAGATACTTCGGAATGTCATTACATATTAAGAATAATATTAAAGTAAGTTTCGAATAAGGTTAGATTTGTTATATTCCAAAGATAAACTTGGTTTAAAAAATTATTAACATAGTCTTTCTGAATGCGAAGCATTATAACAGTTGTGCAATGTTTATTAATAGATTGAATGAATGATTTAGTCTATGGATTTAAATAGATATCGATCAAAATAAGAAAAACATTTAGTTATATATTTTCTACTCATAGGATATACATATAGTTTTGCACTTAAACAAATTCCCGATGAGCAGATATATATACCAATTGATTGAGAATATACATACTATACATAGTACACACATTCTTTTTGGGGTTAAGCATACTTCTCTTTCATTGCGTTACAGTACTTTTCCATTTGCATAAGCCTATTATAATCTTTAGACCCGCGAGCAGAGCAATAGCTTCTAAAGAGAAAAAACCTGTGTGTTTTCAGTATGATTACATTTTTATATATGTATGTATATACTACACATATGTCTATAGTGAACACATACCATATATGTTTATATATATATTTAATTTTAATCAAAATCGAATCTCTTTCGGGCAGTGAAATTGCAGTGAAACAAAGCTGCCACTTATGATACAAAGTTGCATGTGATTTTCACTGCATTTTCACATATAATCTATATAATATAATATCCATATATGATATATATAACCCACCTGTCTCATATGTAGCATTTATTGTAATCAATCTGCATCTGTATCTGTTTATGACTAGTTCTGTATATGATTTTGGAAACGGGTCACGCATTCGCTGACCTTCGGTCTTGGGCTGAATTTTAGATTTCTACGCGTTTTGTTGATACTTGAAACACGAAAAATGCCACTTGCCCTCCCCCTTCCCCTTCCCCTCCCCGACCAAGCAAGCTCAGCGCAATTGTGGAAAAGTCTGATTTTGATACACCTTCTGTTTCAATGGCTCGGTAAATATTTTAATGGAAAAGTGCCGGTCTTACCTGATTCAATAGTAAAATGCGCGAAATTGTTTGTTTTATTTCTGAATAACTCGTAACTGTCGGTGATGTCACTGAGCTGCAAGCACTGCAACTGGATTTGCCGGGGATATACTCTACCCCGATATCGGTCATGTGCATGTCTGGGTAGCTCAGTAATTAAATGAGCTAGCTCCCTTGGGTAATTGTTGGGTAATAGCTGCAACTAGAGGTGAATATATTATCGATTGATATTCTTGAGAATATTCTAGGAAAAAGCAAACTATAGAAAGATTACATAGACATGACTATAATTTATTACCTTTTCAGCTGATCTGGCATTAGTAGAGTAGTAACTACTCTATAGTGCATCCAAAGTTCGTTGTTTCCGCTGCGGAATAGTTTGCAAAGAGCCTGTGGGCAAACAAAAGGTGCGCGACTGCAGCGGCCCAGCGAAGTTAGAAAGAAATCAGCGAAACAGCTGCGATATTCAGTGGAAAAAGGCGACGTCAAGTACATTTGCTATCCGCCCCTGCCCCTCGCACCCGCCCCTGCCCCTGCCTCCATCACGAAGTTATTATCTGGCAACCTGTTGCAGTCGTGTCATAGTTCAAGACAACAAGATTGTAGTTGCAACGGGATCCAACGTGTTGCAAGTTGCCAGCCAACTTCCATGGGACGCGACAATTGTTTTGGATTTTCATTTCAGACTTTGGAACATGCAACCGAATATGCCAGCTAAGGGTTTTCTATACATTCTTCAGAAGTTTATAGATCATAAATTTGTATATTTATTTGTAACTGAATAAGTACGAATCCATTCAAAAGATTCGCAAAATTGAAAAATATTTAATATACCATATTGATAGATGATTGAGAAAACTAAGTAACCCCTGCCTTGTAAAAGTATAGATGCGCTATACGATACAACTTTTCCGCACTCAGGACATTCAACTTAAAATGGAAATTGCTGTGGCCTGAAAATATTGTAGTCCAGTTTAAAGGCGGACAAAGAGGCGGCAGCAATATCACGATATATATGTATATATATCCACATATAGACAGACATTAGATGCAAAGAGAATTGGAGAGTTTTATCTGGCATCTTGTCAAGGCAAGAATCAAATCTGATTACCGAGTGCGTCCCCCCTAGGCGTAGGTTACTTAAGCTGTTCTAAATAATAAATTCAATTGTAATCAGCCTGAAAAGCGTCTCTGTAAGCGCAGAGTCGTCAGCAACAGCAACAGCAACAACGACAGCAACAGCAACAACTACATCAGCAACAGCAACAGCACCGGCACCAGCATCGACTATATTCTTTAGTCTCTGGATATTGTCGGGGCCTGAGCTCCAGACAATCACAGTAAATAAGTATTACATTAAAATAACAATAAGCTCAACAAGTTGATCTCAAATGTGTCAATTAGAGGCGCACTGCAATAGTACCGCGCCAGCAGCAACAAATACAGCAACAGCAACAACTACAGCAACAGCAGCAGCAGCAGCAGCAGCATCCACCAACAATTGTCAAAAATAATAACACAACATGTTGCATGCCACATGTGGCTCGAACAAAAGTCGCAAGGGCGCCGTCTGAAGTGGAAATATCTTAAGAGGGAGCTCCATGTGATATTGTAAAAGCGGCTTTGAATTGGGATTAATGGATGTGGTTGCAAATTCATATTCGGCTTGTATTCCTCAAGCAGACAGAAAATCAAATTAATAAAATATTATATTACGAAAGGGATAAGGGATAAATAAATTAAAATAAATAAATAAATTTGAAGTCATAAAATATAATATTAGCATGGGAATAATAGAGATGGTCCTACATATATTTATATTAATTTGAATCGTGTTCTTACTGTGCAATATTATATAAAAATACTACAAATTAAATTTGAGTTTCAATGACCTACATTTACAAAATTTCACGTTTCAAAATTTAAAATGAAAGACCTCATTAAATTTTTAGCCAACTCAATACTGAAAAAGATAAAAAATTATTATAAAACGCTTTAAAAAAAAGTAATTGCCATATACAAATTAATTCAAATTTCAATGTAAAATAAAGTATATACTTAATTAATAATAATTACAATAATTATTTTTGTATTAATAAATATATTGAGGAGATCTTAAATATCTTGTTACACTACACTTGATATTAGTTTTAAGTTATTATCTTGTATACGTGTATGATACATTTTACTAATAATACAATTTTATTTCATTATTAATGATAGCAATGAATAATAAAATTAATAATAATGAAAAATTCTGCATATAAATTAGATAAACCTAAAAGCAACAAATAAATATCTGTATATTTAAATGCCCTTGGATCGCTTGCCAAATGGGTTATTATTTAATGTTAAATATCACATTTATTATACTCTAAAATAATATAGGAATCTGAATAAATCTCTATATATCTATATATGTGTATCTGTATTTATATCTGAATATTTGTTTCAAGTGAGCCCAAGCCACACTATTTTCCAATTTAATTGCAATTTATTTTGAATACGAATAAATCTCAGCTCACGCTTGCATATTGTACCCCCTCTGGCTAAGTTGTCGCCGACAATGACGGCGCCTCTGTGCGACCGCAACCGCTGACATCGAGCGAGCGTCGAACGTGTCGAGCCGCTGCTGCTGCCTGCTGCCATTGCTGCTGCTGTTGTTGTTGTCGTGCCAACGTGTTGCGAGTCCGACGCTGCTGTGCGGAGGTTCCACATGGCTGGCGTCGTGGCCAGCGCATTAGTCGCTCTCGGAGCGTTGTCGTGTACGGTTAGCCAGCGCGGCAGAGCAAAGCAAACAGCGTGTGCTGTCTGTCTGTGACCATCGTCGCCATCGCCATCGCCATCGCCGTTTCCAGTGTTGTGGAGGCACCCAAAATTCAAATTAAAAAAAAAAAAACTCTAAAACCAAAGCAAAACTGAAACAAACACAAAACCACATCTAATCAGCAGCGGAACAAGCGGTTAAAAGTAAATTCACAATTTTGTACAATTTTTCAAATGCTCAATGCGAATGCGAATGCGAATGCAGCCGGCGAATAATCTGAATCTCAGTTTTGTTTTCATTTTTTTTTGAATGTGAGTGTGCGCCTCTAACTATTTTTTTTTTATGCCCAACTGCAATGTTAATGTGTTAAATATGGTCAAAGTTATTTGAGAGAAAATCGGAAAAAGTTCGCAGAATTAAAATGCCAAAAAAAAATAAATACGAAAATCGAAGCACAGCTAAACTAAAATCAAAGCCAAAGCAGCGCAGCGATGCATTTGAGTGGCAAAGCCAGAACCGAAAAACAAAAAAAAAAAAAAAAAAAAAAAAAAAAACCGAAAACCGAAAACCAAAAACCAAAAATTAACCCAAAACCGAAGCCGAACATAGAAAGAAAGCGTCACAGAATTTGCTAGCCAACTGAGTAGTTGTTGTTGTTGTAGTCGGTGTTGCTGCTGTTGTTGTTGCTGTTGTTGTTGTTGTTGCTGCTGCTGTTGTGGCTGTTACTGCTGCCAGCGGCTTTCGCCACTTTACGAGCAACTTCCTTTTTAGCCACGGGGCCCGTCGTCGTCGTCGTCGTCGTCGTCGTTGCCGTCGAAAAACCAGTCTTTTTAAAGCGCTACTGGCTCCGCCATAGAGCCGCAGCCAGTGTGTGTGAGTGAGAGAGAGGGAGAGGGTGAGGGAGTGAGGGAGAGAGAGGCAAGAGCAAGAGCACGACCAAGACCCAGACCCAGGCCCAAGCCAGGTCCCAGTCCCGCTGGCCGGGATACAGAGACGTTGTAACGTGAAAAAAAGCGACCGTTTTCATTTGGCCAAAACCGTCACCAAAACGTAAACAAAACACGCGCGTGTCGAGACTCGAGTCTGGAGTGCACTGCGTCGCTCCGTCTGTCTGTCTGTCTGTCTCCCCGTCTGTCCGTCTGTCTGCCCGTCTGTTCGTCCGTTCTTGCCACGAACAGGATAAACGGCAGGCGGAAGCGAATGATTTGCAAGTCTGCAGCCATTTGCAGCCAAGGTGAAAGCTTGCAAACAAACAAACAGAGAGAAAGAGAGAGAGAGAGAGAGAAAGAGAGGGTGAGCTGGAGGGACAAACGGATAAACAAACCGAGAAATCCCAAGACCAATCGCTGGCGCTGAGAATGCGGCTTAAAATGCCTTTTGGCTTATGATAAATGAGGCTGGAGTAGGCCAACAGCAGCAGCAGAGGCAGCAGCGTGCCGTAAATCAAGCTGCCCAGTGACAATTTCACAATGAATTATTTTAGATATAGTACGAAACGAGGCACCCCTTATGCTGCAACAGCCTGCCGCTCTCTTAACGCGAGAGAGAGAGAGAGGGGGGAGACTGTCTTCTCTCGGGAGAATCGCAGAACAGAACCGCCGCCGGTTTAGCTGTCACTTTGTCATAGCGTGTCTGTATGTAGATTTGCTCTGTCTCTCTCTATCTCTCTCACTCTCTCTCTCTCTCTCTCTCTCTCTCTCACTCTCTCTGTGTGTGTGTATGCAGATGTGGACTCGACTCAACCCGATCCAACTCGACTCGCTTAGAAAGCCAATGAACAAGTTTTGTAGACTCTGCAACTAATTTTCTAATTTGACGTCGTCGCAATTGCCGATCGTGGCAGCGAAAATGTGGTCCCAGCTGGGGGAAAACTGACTGAAGGAATCGTAGGAAGCGCAGAGATTAGCTTTATGTGTGTGTGTGTGTGTGTGTGTGTGTGTGGGTGGGGCAACGTGTTTCTCTCTCTCTCGAGGCTCAAAGAAATTCCAGAGATCAGTTGCGATCAGCGAAGCAGCTTGATTAATTGATCGATCGATTGAAGTTCATTCTGGCTAGAAAAAGGCTAAATAGGAGAGAGATGAGAAAAAAAGAAGCGCAGGGAAGCAGAGCGAGGGGGTTAGTTTAGAAACAGGGGCAGGGGTGGGGGGCAGAGCTGCGATCTACATAATAATGATGATAGTGCCCATTATTATAAAGATAATGATTTTGTCTATGTGCGCGTGTGTGTGTGTGCTAGAATCAAATATACGAAAGAGCGTGCAAAGCGATAACCTCAAGAGAACAGGGGGGAGAGAAAAAGAGACAGACGCAGGCAGGCGGAAAGACAGGCAGGCAGGCAGGCAGGCCAAAAGAAAGGTGAAAAGAGGCAAAGAGACGACAGGTTGCTGTACACATAGATGATTATTGTGATGACGACGACGACGACGACGGCCAAGACGGTCGCTGTTGCTGGCTCGCTCGCACACTATGTGCCTATCTCTGTCTGGCATAGGTATGCGAGTGTGTGTGTGTGTGGACAAACAGGTATCACACACACACACACACACACACAGGCAGAGGCGAGCGAGTAGAATAACTAAGCAGCGACTGCGACGCTGTCGACCCGATTTTGAGCAACAACAACAACAACAACGCCAGCAGCAACAACAACAGCAACAACTACAAAGAGTCGCGTCTCATAAAATGTGGCTTAAGAAAAAAGAGGGAGAGAGAGAGAGAGAAGCAAGAACAAGATTGAGAAGCAGAAGCAGAAAACAAGAACCAAAAACCAAAGATGAGCAACGCATACAATTTATTTTTTTAATTTTTTGATATTTTTCTTGCTTTTTTTTCTTTTTGGAAATTAAAAGCAAAACGAAAAAGAATTTTACCAGATGTAGAAAGCAGCAGCGGCGAAAGAACACAGCAACAAAAACAACACGAAGAGAAGTAAGAAATAAGCAAAGCAGCAGCAGAAGAAGAAGCAGAAGCAGAATAAATACGAATCGCGATGGTTTTTTGCGCAGCAATCGAAACTGGTTATTTCTGATTTTTTTCCATTTTAAATTTGTTTTTTTTTTTTGTTTCTGTATCGAAACCACAATAAAAATCTGAAGTAATTCTGGAACAAGCAATTAAATAAACCACACACACACACAGGCAGACACACACACACACTCGCTCACACACACCCAGAGAGAGACACACACACGCGCAGTAATTCTCTCAGATTTAGCATATTTTCATTAGTCTTAGCCGGCTAAGGCAGCCACACCTGCAATTCGAGTGATTTTCAACACTGGCTGCGAGTGTGCGAGAGAGAGAGAGAGCGAAAAAACAAAAGACTTCAATCGCAGGCAACATACTTTACTTACTTTACTTACGTGTCGCTTGCGCCGCCAACTGCGACGCCGCAGTCGCTGCCGCTGCCAGCAGAGAGTTGTCCGTGCAATCAGAGTTGCCAAGTCGACTCAATGCGTCGCGACGTCGCGTCGCCGCTTCAGTTGCTTTTCATAGGCGCGCCGTCGCAGTCGCAGTCGCAGCCCGCTCTCAACAACAACAACAACAACTGCGAGCGTGTTCTCAATCGCGCGCCGCGCTCTCTCGCTCTCCCGTGCTGCCGCCGCTCTCTCTCTCTCGCTCTCTTCTGAAACGCGCGCGAAAGTTTCAATTCTCGTCTTACATGTTTGTGTTCTTTTTTCTTTTTTTTTTTTTTTTGATTTTTATTTTTTATTTTTCTTTGTGTTTTTGTTGCCTTGTGCCTTGTGTATTCTCCTCAATCTCTTTGGTTTTTGGTTTTATCGGCTTGTAGCCTGTGCTTGAGTGTGTGCGTGGGAGAGTGTGCCTGTGTGCGTGTGTGTGTGTGTGTGTGTGTGTGCGCTACCTGTTGCCACTGCCTGCCACAGTCACTGCCACAGCCACTGCCACTGCCTCAGCTCCTGCTGCCAACACTGACCTGTCCTGACCCTCGACCCGTTGCGGCAGGCCGCGTATTTGCATGCCCAGGATACTTGCTCACTCGCTCGCTCTCGCTCTCGCTCTCTCTCTTTAACACACTCGCGCGCTCTCGCTCCTCGACTTGCTGCTCCAGCTGCACACGGATTATAAGCACCTTCAGGTGAAGCCTCTCGCCGCTGCAAGGATTTTGACAGGTAAGCGAAAAGCAAACAAGACTCCCCCTGCTCCCTCCCTGCTCCCTGCTAGCTCCTCCTCCTCCTCCTCCTCCTGCTCAGCCCTTTGCCTTTCAGATTTGCGTTTTTCTAATTTCCGTCTTTAAATTGAAACCGTGTTGGCCACAAAAGACTTGAAGGCTTCCAGTAACCTCCCCCCCCACAGTCTCAGCCCCCTTCACAGTTGCCTTTCCTGCCTCCGCCTCTGCTGCTCTTGAAAATCCTTTCAAGTTGTCCAATTGCCGTAAAACGACAAAATATTGCAAGGATTTGCTCGCTCCTCACAGCCCGTAACGCGTTTTGGGGCCACTTTGTCAACAGTATCCGTCATCGTCTGCCTGCGTTTTCACCTGTCTCCCTCTCTCTCTCTCTTTCTCTTTCCCACCTGGCTGTTTTCTAGCTTCCTACTCGATTCCGCCTCGCCTGATATACCCTGTGTGCCATGTCCCATAGGCATCGCTAGCAATAATAATAAGCAATCACTGCGCAAGGAACCCATCAGCCAAGTCGGCTCTATATAGTACATATATATATATATATACACATCCGTAGATTGGGGACAATTTGAAAAATCAAAAATATAAATTTGATGGCAATTTATTTTCATCAGAGTTTCTTAATTCCTAAGTACGTTCAGGGACTCGCTCCCTCACTCTCCCACTCCCCGTCGTGTGATTACACATTAGTATGTGGCATAGAGGGTCTTTTCTAGGGCAACACTCTCCCGGCACTCTCCCGACACTCTCCTGCACAGAGCACAGCAACAGGAACAAAACAAATGGGCAAAGAAAACAACGAACTTACGAAAAAAGAAATAAATGAAAAAAGGGAAACAGAACAAAATGTTCTTTGAAACTGCGGATTAAATCACTTTGGGAATAAACTGTATAACAAAGGTTCATATGGTACCAGAGAACAGCTAACAGTATTTTTACAGAACTCAGAATATTATAGTATATTAATATAATATATTAAAATATCGATTTAACTATGTTCTACTAATTATATTAATTTATTTATCAAAAACAAAGTAAATTAAAATTCATTTTTATATTTTATTATTAAAACAAGAAAATACCGCTAGAAATACAGAAATCATACTTGAAATATCACATTTTAACTTGCTGCAAATCTGAAAATGTCCCAAAATAAGCTTAAAATATTATAAGGCTTTATTCGATCCCTTTCAGCCATATCAAGTTCCTTTTTCAAATTTCAAAAGGGATTTCAATTTTTTAAAATTACCTATTGATATATTTCATAATATGATTTTGCTTATTTGTATCATTTTTATTTTTTACCCCACTGTACCCAAAGGAAAACTGATATTTAAGTTCACAGATAAATATTAAATTTTCTGTCTCATTGGTTAAGGGTTTTTTTGTTTTTGGGGAGCTTCACTGAAAACCGATATCGAAATTATTTTCACCAATTTGTCATTATTAATGCAACATTTTCGTATACGAAAAAAAAAAAAATGGAATCTCCGCTCTCGATTCTCAGTTTTCGGATAAAAAGTGCATTGTTTCGGGAAACCCAATTTGAGCTTGTTAAAGTAGCTTGAAAATGTTTTTTGCCGATTTGCCAATCCCACCAAATGAAAACGAGTAAGGGAAGATGAAGAAGAGGAGGAGAAGGGAAACAATGCGGCACAACGAAGTTGAAATACTCTTGCAAAGTGGTTTCATATGATATCTATTTATTTTAGGAAACTATATGTAAAAAAGAAAATAAAAACGGCTAGATGTAGCTATAAAACAGTTATTATACAGTTCAAAGTGCCTTATTATGTATTTTATTAAACTTAATTTCGTTCTATGCTGAACTTATTTCATTCTCTTACTTATCTAGCCAGTTTAAAAACCGAATACAGATCCTAATTTATGACTTGAGTTAATTATGCAAAATAGCAAAGGTTTTTTGCAAAAACGTACGGTATCTGAGAGTCGCACAAAGAAAAAAAAGTGCGAAACGTGGAGGCGAGCACACTGGGCTGCTTTTCTTTTCTTTTCATTTTTTTTTTCTTCTCTTTTTGCCTCTTTGTTCTTGTCTTGGTAACAAGTTTCCCCAATGCCAATCACACTGGCCCCAGAGCTCTGTGGCTGCGACTGTTTCTGTGGCTGAGGCTGTGGCTTCGGCTTCGGCTCTGGCTACGGCTACGGCTTCAACTCCAACATCGACTCCGACTCCGACTACGACGACAGACTCCACTATCGACTCCAGCTTCAGCTTCAGCTCCGACTTCGACTGCGACTTCGACTCCATCTCCCTTCACGCTCATCAGCAACTTGTTGTTCGTGTTGTTGTTGTTGCTGTTGTTGCTGCTGCTGTTGTTGTTGTTGTTGCTGCTGCTGCTGTTGTTGCTGTTGTAACTGCTGGCGCAGTTTGTGCTTTTTTCAGTTTTCCACTTTAGCCGTCTAAACGATTTTCCTACCCAGCGTCTTCGTCACTCGCCTCGCACTTCCAGCCCCAGTCCCAGCCCCTGCCCCTGCCCCGCCCTGCCTCTATTTTGGTTTGGTTTACTTGGGTTTTGGTTGGTTCCTCCCCCCATTCCCTCTCTTCCTGCCCAGCTTCGCTTTCCCGTTCTGTTCTCTCTTCTGTTCCGTTCTGTCTCATTGCCGCTGCCTGTTGGCATGGCGAGGAATTTGAAAGATCTAACAAGATTTTTCTTTGAGCAATGTTAAGAGGCAGCATCAGCAGCAAAGTCCCCTCTTCCTCCTTCCCCCCTCTAACACCCTGTCCGTCCGTCCCTACGTTTCCCTCTGTCCGCTGTGTTTACTGTTTTTGTTGTGAGTCGCTGATTAAATTGTTTGGGAACTTTCGTTTATAATTTGATGTGGTATCTCTCTCTCGCTCCCAGTCTCCCTCCCTCTCTCACTCTGTCTCCCTGTGGTGTCATTCGTCCGCCATTTCTCTCTCTTTGTCTCCCTCTCTGTGCCTCGTGCGTATTTAGTTTCATTCTGTGTGCAATTAAGCGGCATTTATCTTGTTCAAATTTGCTCGCTCTCCTCTTATCGCCCAGCAAAGCCAACAAAAGCCGCACAAAGCGCAGCCAATGGCTCAAACACGCATCAGCATAGTGTGCCACACCCACACACACACACACACAAATAGACACACACACAAACACACACACATAAACACACTATACACACAGCTGTAATCACTTGCGAACTGTCGATTTGGGGGCTGTGGCAACTGACCCTGAGTGAATTGAACACGTTCCAACGTGCCTGACTTATCGTTTTCCCTCATTGTTATCGGTTATCGGCAATGCGGAAGCGCGATAACAATTCGCTGCACGCAAATGGGCCAAAAAGCTGCGCTTGCAATGCACGAAACGAGACAAAATCACAAAAATCGCTAAACCGAATGTGGAACAACAGCAACAGCAACACAGCAGCAACACAGCAGCAACAACAGCAACAACAACAACAGTTACAAATATTGTCATGCAACATACCTGATGCTGCCAATGGCATTTGCATATGGCTTCGAGAATGTTAGCGGAAAGTTAGAGCTCTGCAAGGGGGTGGGGGGCGTGATGAGGGAAGGGGAGGGGAGGGTGTTGCCGCTGTGCCTGAGGGTTGCCTTGGGCTCATCGCAATTTGTCAACATGACAAATATCGTGGAGCTGGCAAAAAAAAAAAACCGAGGCGCTGCTCAACGTGCTGCACACTACGTCAGTCGTGACTAGCAGCAACATGCAACATGGCACGGCAACAGCAGCAGCAACAGCAACAGCAACATGCCTTGGCAACAGCAACATGCATGGCCAGCAAGATCAACACACACACACACACACCTCGAGCATACCCCTTGTTGTTGGCAGCGCAATTAAGGGGTATATCGAGACGACATCCAGTCAGGCAGCTGACTGAAGTGGCGCGTCCTTTGATTGCCACAGCGCAGCGTCGCGCTAAATGTATGCATGAAAAATGCATTAGAAGCAGAAGCAGAGGGGGAGTGGGAGGGGGAAGAGAAGGGGTACTGCAGGATAGAGGTGAGAGGGTGCCACGTTGGCATAGACAAAGTTTATAGTGCGCTTGTTTTCTGACAACATCCTAATGATGACACGCCACATAGCACAACACCAGCAGCAGCAGCAGCAGCAGCAGCAACAGCAGCAACAACAACAGCAGCAGCAACATCTCAACTAACAACAGCAACAAGAATATTTCAATTGAATTTTCAATTGAAGCATTGCATATGAGCAAGGTAGGGGGAAGGGGGGAGGCAGATCAGTGTGCAGGGGGGAGAAGGAGGAAGGGGGAGGCAAGGGGTGTCTCGAGCATGCAAATGCATTGAACACTAAGCTGGCGGGCAAAGAGATTGTGCTAAGTACCCGACTAAGCCTAATGCAATGAAACGATGCTATCGGCTTTAATGCACCCTCAACTCTCGCTCTCTCTTTCTCTGCTCTCTCTCTCTTTCTCTCTCAGTGGCAGTCTCAATTAGCCAACTGTGGCCAGCATTATTCATACGCCGTGTGCAACGGCAAATTGCAACAGAGACAGAAAGAGAAAGAGAGAGAGAGAGAGAGAGAGAGAGAGAGAGAGGGAGACACTTTCAATAGCTCTCATGTGGCATAGAACGTTGCAATTGTGATTTAAACTATGATTTCTTGATATTGTATATGATAATACGATAGAGTATTATGATATTTGGTATGTCTTAAGTTTCGTGTGCGTAAAAAAAATTGAAGCACAACAGATTTTTATTAAAAAAAGAAGAAACGAGAAAAAGAAAGATCAAACAATTTTAATTAAATATTCATTATTGAAACATTTAATATATTATTATTATTATAATTATAATTTTACAATTTTTGTGTTTTAAAATTTATAAAAATTATTGAAAAAATGAAAACTAGAAAATGGAACACTAAACATTTTTAATAAGAGTTTCATTATTGAAACATTAAATATATAATTATATTATATATTTTGTTTTATACTATGTTTTATTACAATTTTTATTATTTTATAAATATTTATAAAAATTATTGAAATAAAAGGAAACGAGAAAATGGAAGATCAACCAATTTGAAAAAAATATCCATTGTTGAATCAGTAAATATAATATATATAATATAATATAAAGTGTTGTTTAATATTTTGAAACATTTATAAGAACATGAAGTTGAAATCAAATAAAAAATATGAAACAAAAATAATATATAACATATTATTATAATTATATTAAATATTTTGTTTAATAAATTAAGTAGAGTTTTAATGTTTTAAAAAATATTTTGAAATGTTTTACAACACTTTCTATTATACGCTCTTTCAAAGTCCATAAATAAAGTAATATAATTAAATTTGTTCTATGGTTACTTAAATTATGTTTTATTCGCTTTATTCAGTTTCAATCATAAGATAATAATTAAATGAGCTTATACAGTCTAGACGTCTTTTTGATGTTCGATTAACCAAGTATTGAAATCAATTATCAATGTGTGCGTTACACGTAGCTTAAGATAATTAATTAATTAATATCGAAATTAAATTTAAAATGTTTAAAAATTCTTTGCAAATATTAATATTATTAGTGATTAATCTTTCTTATTCTTAAATTTTATTTGATCCCAAAATACTGAGAATAAAAAGGAATATTCCCAGTTAGTGCAAGTGCCAATTGATTCCGATATGCGATAGAAACATCGATATATTTCGTACAAAAATCATTGATATTTTTGCCAGGTCATGTGAAGCCTTGAACCAACTCGACCAAAATTAGCATAGCCAGCTTGCGCGAGCAGACAGGCCTGGCCAATTTGCTGGCCAAAATCTCTATGGGATGGCCAAGTGGTCGGGCTGCTTTTTTTTTGGCGAAGACAGAAGGTGTGGAGAGTACTCGCAAAGAAGAAGAAGAAGAACAGCAAAAGCAAAGCTGATGCTGTTCTCAGTTGTAAAGAACAACAAACAAGGCAGAGGGAGAGGGAGAGGGAGAAGGAGAAGAAAGAGAAGAGGGAGAGATATATCGAGAATGTTCACAAGATTTCTAATTCTTATTTGCGTCAACGTTTTCTACTTCATTCTATGTTAGTTATTTTTGTTTTCGTTGTTTCTCCTGTTGCTGTCGGAGTTGTTGTTGCTGTCGTTGTTGTTGTTGCTGTTGTTGTTGTTGTTGTTTCTAATTAAGTATCTTTTTTAGTGCCCAACGCGAAAACACGTAGTAGATGAGTCGAGACCTGTTTTTTGTGTATTTGTGTGTTATTTTACTTATTTCTTTATTTTTTTGTCGATTTGTTTTTGTTTTTTTCCTCTCCCTCTCTCTCGCTCTCTCTCTCTCTCTGGCTGACAGACCCCAAGATCGATCAGCGGACTGTGTCTGGAGTCTGGGATCTTGGGGTTTTCCGTATTGTTTACTGCCCATATACCATATACCAGTTCAGGTAACGTGTATATGAATAATATTATTATTATTATTTACGCTCACTGGGGAGAATTGTGATTTCAAGCAATTAACAAATAACTGATTTTTCTTTGTTTGATTTTGCTGCTGTTTTTGTTGTTGTTCTCCATTCCATTCCTGGAACTCTGACGAGCGGTGCAAGGCATCGACTGGTACAGTTACTTTGTAGTTGTGCTTAGTAATGTCATAATGAAATTGCAATATGGTTTCTCGAAAAGGTTCTCCCTCTCTCACTCCTGCTCTCTCTCTCTCGCTCTCCCTCTCTGGGTCACGTGTGCTTGTAGTTTAAATGAATGAAGAATTTCCCATGCAAGTCTTTCATTATGGATACGTTTTTCCCACATACTCTTTAGATTCCAAGGGAAACTATTTATTATTATTTTTCAGAAATTGTAGAAAAAAGGATTCAATATATGTAGAGGAATTTGAGGCAAAAACAACTACAGTAACTGAGTTTAAAGTAAGATCAGTTAATATTATCATATAAATTCGTATTTATCTCTTTATAGAATATTTTTAATTCAAGTATTCAAGAATTAAAGAATAAACATAAACGTAGAATTTTATAGATAAAAAGTTGAGACACAAATAACTCATGTAACTATGAATAAAGTAGGAACTGCTAATATCCTTTCATAAACTGGGAGTATTCATACTTAACGTATTCACGAATTGAAGAACTCATGAAACACCTAACATAAACGTAGTTTAGGTCTTCTCTATCGCACAAATTTGTAAGCCCCAAAATCGTATTTGCAGCCGCATTCGCATCGGCAATCAAATGCGAAAACGAATACGAATGCGAATGTGAATGCGAATGCGAATGCGAATACAAAACCAAAGCCAAAGGGGGAGGGGGGGCGCAGAGTCGAACGCGAATGCGAATCGAATGAATGCACTGGCGACGGCTGCAATTTGTAATTGAATATTCACATGGCCGCCAAGAGTTATTCACATGGCTCAAACGTGAACTGTGCTGGCCTGCCATTTCCAACATTTCCAACATTTCGAAGAGGCCTTTGCGCAAGTTTTTAATGAATGAGCTGACATTTTGTTGGCCAGTCTATGTCTATGTTAGTTGGCAAAGTTCAATATTGCTTTCCATCGGTTTACACACAAATTAAAAGTGCCCCCCCCCCCCCTCGATAAGGGGGGCAGATCAAAAGTACGACTAACCTGAAACTGAAAGTTAGTTAGCAAAAAGTTTTTGGCCAAGTTGCAACTAGACATAATCACAGCGGGCAGTTAAGTATAGACCAAAAAAAATAAAAAGGGAAACTTGTTGTGCAGTGTATAGCAGAGGGATATGTATTCAAATACAAGATACATGTATAGGATGAATAGATACGTATGTTATGCAGAGATATATACGTTAGATAGACAGGGCTAACTTTGCCCAACTTGTTTCTCTCTCTCTCTCTCTCTCTCTCTCTCTCTCTCTCTCGCTCTCTCTCTCTTTGGAAGTACGTAAGTTGCACGCAGTTTAGAAACTGTTGGCAATTTCGACTACCGCTTCGCCGGCGGCCTTTGCCCTGCTCGCCTGCCTGGTCGCCAAATAAAAGTTGATCATAAATATTTGGCTAACAACAAAGCGCAGAAAGCTTAAATTAGTAGCCGAAAAAAATAAGCCAATGGCAAGGTACAGTGGGTAAAGGGTGGAGATCTTAATAAGCAAAATATTAAACTACCTCCAGAATAAGTTCCTGAATTAATTAATTCATAATATTCCAATTAGTACATAAATAAAAAGTGTAGAATTTATGTAAACAAAATTTTTAAATTTAAAAATTATAATAACATATTAATAATACAAGAAAAAGAGCTAAAAACACTCCCTAAGCACTTCCAGCTCACATTTATAAATAATTTTCTATTCAGCAAACATTTTTTGCAATTTGTACCACTGTGCAAGTGCCAAAGTCAGGGACAAAAGGTGAAGGTCTCAATATACAAGCTATGAGTCTATCTCAAACGACTTTTCTAACTCATATCATTAATCATATTAAGACTAGAATAAAGACATACTAGTTAAATTTAGAATAATAAATTTGAGAAATCTCTATATACTAAACAATTTATTTAACAGTTTAATTGAGATATATATATTTTGCAAGCCCTTTCGAAGGGTCCCTAAGCACTCACTTAAAAAAGTTGTTGTTTTTGGCAAATTTCTTTGCAATTCGTTCCACTGTGCGAGTGCCAAAGTCGGAGCCATAAAATGCAAATAACGAGAAAACAGCATCAGTATCAGCATCAGCCAGGCAAGACCATCCTGCTCTGTCTTCGAGATGATGAGAACGGGCAGCAGCAAGGCAATGTTGGGGAGAGAGAGAGATAGAGAGAGAGAGAGAGCGAGAGAGAGAGAACTTAACAGAGGAGAGGCAGCTCAGCTGCAAAGCACCGGGCTCAAAGCTCTGAGCTGCAGGCTCTGTACGTCTCACTCTCTCTATGTGTGTGTGTGTGTGTGTGTGTGTGAAAGAGTGTGCATGTGTCTGTCTGTGTGTGTGTAAAAAGTTTAATGAAGATATTTGTTACAGTCAGTGCACCTTGAAATTGTTCTGTGGCAAGCAACGGTCACACTGGTGGCGTAACAGCAGCGCCGTAAGGAAGGCGGCACTTGCAAGTGGGCGAGGCAGGGAGGGGAATGGAGGGGAGTGGGCTTCGCTCAGTGTGTCTGCTGCTGTCGGGTCAGGTCAGCCAGACAATAGGGATGCCCTGAGAGCAACACACAGCAAACAGCTTTTGTCTGCCAGTGTCTGCCAGTGTGAACAAATGCGATGCAGCCGCCGCCAACGGTTTCCATTGACAATTCTCGATGAGCGTGTACAAGTTGCATAATTGGCAGAGCACAAAAGATCGAGAAAGTAGCTTATGGAATGCATAGAAATTCCCTTAGAAATCTACTAGTTTTTTGAAAAATATTAGAAAAATACAGCGACTGTTTTTCATATTTCACAATAAATATATATTAAATATTGTATCTGGGATCGAGTTGAAGGCCTCTATAGCTAGCGCTCATTAGGCATATATTAAGTTAAGAATTAAGTTTTAAATGTAATTTGTTAAAATAAAAATAAAAAAATATATATCTGGGATCAGTCATAAAAATAAAAAATTTGAAATTAAAATAAATGCAGAAAATTAAGTTTAGAGAACAAAATTAAATAGAGGTTTCAAAAAGATATTAAAAAATATTTCAAAAGGGAAAACAAATATAAATAATTATTTATTTAATATAATTAAATCTTTAGTATTTAAAATGTATTTATTTAATTGAATTTCATTTTTAATATAATACTATATTTAATACCATAACTTCCCGGATATATGCTAGTGCAGGGTATACCCAATTCGTGCTTGTTTGCCACATTTGCTTGACAATTGCATTTCTTTCCTGTTTTCTTCTTTTGTTAACTCCTCCAGATATCTTTTATAGTCATATCCTGCTTCTGCTGCCGCCAGCTGTGGCCTGCCTCAGCCCCGCCCCCCTTGCTACGCCCCCTGCTTACTGGGCCAAGTGCCAGAGACAGATTATCATCAGTGGGCCCAAACTTTATTAGTGTCATTAGATGCAGTCAAAGCGCAGAGCGAGCCGAACAAAACATTCGCAATTCGTCTAGCTCTGTCCAGGCTGCTCTCTCTATCTCTTTCGCTCTCTCTCTCTCTCTCTCTCTCTCTCTCTGCCAGTGTCTTTGCTATTTTTTGAATGACTAACTGCAAATTAGTAGCTACTTCTGGCAATTTATCGTGCATTGTACGTTCGCCTGCCCGGCTCATTATGAAGACTCGCTCAGGCAGCGCGCGGACTGAGTACCCGCTCGGAGGTGGAGGCTTCATTCATTGCAAAACTACGAGTATGTGCAGCCAGTCTACTATGTGTGTGTCTGTGTGTGTGTGTCTGTGTGTGCGGGTATTTCATAAATTTTGTATGCTCGTTATTTTTGGCTATGAAATGGCAAAGGTACCGAAGCGCCATTATTACATGTACCTGGTGGATGCTGCTGCTGCTGCTGCCTCGCTTGATGGAATGCAGCTCTGCTGCTGCTGCTGCCAGTCCGCAATGTGACTCCAAATTTGCCATACTAAGCAGCTGTGCTCCGCGTTGCCGCTGCCTCTGCCTCCGCCCCTGCCTCCGCCTCTGCCTCCGCCTCTGCCTCTGTCTCTGTGTTTTTCTCCATCATCAGCGGCAATATGCCGGCATCTCGCTGTCTCTCTCGCTGTGTGTGTGTGTGTGTGTGTGTGTGTATCTGTGTGTGTAGGTAGCTAAATTATAGCAACAATAAGCGCTGCTCAAGCTCATCAACATCAGCAACAGCGACAGCAGCAGCAGCAGCAGCAGCAGCCGCAACAACAACGAGTTGAACCGCCAACTAGTTTGAATGCCATCGCGCTGCTTCCAGCATTTTCCTACACTAGCCCCTCTACCCCCTCTCCCCCACTCCCCCTGTCCGCCCAGCCTGCTGGGCTCCAGCGCTTTCTAGCTGCCTTGCAAAACGCTCTCAAAACAATTGTTTCATATTTATAGCCCGAGGCGCAATTTTACATTTAACTCTCTTCAGCGTTTCACGTGGGTTGGACTGGGTTAGTTTTTTTTTTGTTTGTCTCTCATTCAATATGTGTGTGTGTGTGTATGTGTGTGTGTGTGTGAGGGTGTGTGTGTGAGCTTGTGGATATCTCGCATTGTTTTCGCAGTACACATTCGACTCGGGCTTATTAGCTGTAAAAGCGCCACATGCAACGGTCAAAAGGTTACACACACACACTCACACACACACACACACTCAGACTCAATGTGTGTGTGTGTGTGCGCTTCCCACGGTCAAAGCTTTTGGCAGCTTGAAAAGCAGCCAATTCTTCCTCTCTGTGAACTGAATTCTTCGTCATTTCTGCATGCTGCGGCATACAAATTGGGTTTATTAATAGATCGTCTCTCTCTAATGGTTGTTCCAAAAATCTTTTGGTTGTCTTTAAAACTGGAACAGAAAGAAATTGACAAATGAGCAGAGCAGAGAAGTCTTTGAGCGGAGTGTTGCTAACCGGTTAAATATAAGAATCATTATCAAACCAACAGATATGCAAATTTTGAAAAGAAATAGTTCAGCATACGAAAAAGTTGATTTTCTAAGAAACTAGAAAATATTTTTTCATTAAATTTGGTAGAAATGTTGCTTAGGATAGTATGCAGTATTTGTGTAAGTTTAAGCTGCAGCAGAGTGATATATCTTATAATAATGACTCATGTGTATCATATGGCAAGCTATCTATGCCAAACTTATTTTATCTGCTCTTTTTATAATGATGCAAAAAAGCTGTTTATATATCTTTTAAGTAGGATAACTATAAGCTAGCTAAGTTGAGTTTTCTAGGGTATATCATGTGTTATAAGCGAGTGCAAACTTGCTTTCTCTGTGCCAGAGTATTTCATTATTTTTGCTACGCATATTTAACAGTTTTCACATTTTTCCAGCAATAATCCGATAACAATTACGAGAAAAGTGTAAAAATATTTCTCGACTTGCAAATTATTTTGTCTCTAGCGATGCTAAGGGAATCCGTAGAGCATTTCTAAGCCGCCATTGTGTGTGGCAGTGGGGGAGAGAGAGAGGGAGAGAGGGGGAGGATGTGGGTGGGTCTACATTTCTCTTACATATTTTAATACCGACTGAGTATTTTATTGTTGTTGCTGCTGTGCCCCCATATGAAACGTAAACTTTTGTGTTTGCAGTTATTGTTATTGTTATTTTTGTTGTTGTTGCTGCTGTTGCTGTTGTTGCTGGCAATGTTGCCGCTGGCTCTGCACATTAATAGCCAGTTTAGTATTCACAGTAAACGCTCGCGGTGCCCAAAATGAAATTAACGCCAAACAAAATGCTTAACGTCGAACTTTTATGATGTACAAAATAGTTTTAACGCCCTGTGAGCTTGGCAACAATTGTTGTGGGGTATATTGTTTGATATTCCCAATCTCAACCAACTTCTCAAATATGCGAAACTATTCGCAATTACAACACTTTTTCGCCTCCCTCACATTTACAGGGTATTTCATGCTTCGTTCCGCCTGCTCAGCTTAGTCGCATTTTGAGTGCTTTTCGCTGCTTGATCAAGTCAGTTCCGTTGCTCAAAATCAAATGTAACAATTAATTAATGAGAACGCTGGAACAGCAAAAATCACCGAGAAATAAAACGAAATAAAACAACAACAATAAAAGCAGAAAACAAATCTCAGCAGCGCCAGCGTATCTACTCAGGTTTCCCGGAGTGTGCGATTGCCTCCACTTGAGATTTGATTAGGTTTTCAAGCCGAAAAATTCTATAGAAAAGAGGCTGGAATTTTTGTACAGTCTGTAGCGACTTTATATACTATATATAGCTATATAATAATGATCAATTCAATGATCTTGTGTTCTACGCGGTAAACTGAGGCAAGTAGAGGCATATGCCTTGCTTAGCGTGTATATATCTTATATAGCTTGTCATTTAAGCACAACTCATTCCCTGTTTCTTTCCCTCTCTCCCTCTCTCCCCCTCTCACTCTCAGCTGCCTGAGACACTGGCGAGTGAAAATGATTTCCGTTTCCTGTTCATTAAACTGTCCAAAAAGAAAGCGCAAGGGATGTACGTACTTATGCGTATGCCACTGTGTGTGTGTGTCAGTATGTGTGTGTGTGTGTCGCTGTGTGTGTGTGCGAGTAGTGTAGACTCATTGCCGACCACATTATGTGGCCAGAGCGAGAGCCAAATGAGACGCCGCCTTAGTGCGATTTTTGCTTACTCTGCTGTCGTTACACAACTTCCTCTCTTGCCCTCTCGCTCTCGCTCTCTCTCTGTCTCTTTCCCTCTGTCGCATATGCTGGCACACAGAGACAGACAGTCAGAGTCTGCCAAACTTTGCTCGCTAATGTATTCAAAAGATATCGCACAGCGAGCGCTGATACAGCTCAAGATACTTATTCGCCAGTTACAGTTGTCGCTTGGAGTTGCCTGTTGCCTGTTGCGTTTGCTACCTCTCCCTTTGCCCACCCCCCTACCCCCAGCCCCTGCTACATTTTGGCTGTTGGCAGTTTTGGCCTGTTGCTTGCCCCCATCACCCCCCAGCCCCCTCTATACTACCCTGACTTGGGCTCTTTCATCAATTTCATTTCCATTTCCATTTGACGACGACTCTTTTGTTTGCATATCATATGCATAAGTCTCTCTCTGTGCGTGTGTGTGTGTGTGTGTATATAGCATATGTATGCGATAAACACTCTCAAATGTCCAGAGCTCTCTAGGCGTAAAATGTAGAACCAGCAACTTAAGTATCATTAGAACCAGCGCGTCCGCTTCCGCGTCCGCGCCCGCATTTGTTTTCATTTTCTTTGGCTTCGAATTTCCTTGGTCCCCCCTCTACTACCTCTATCCCCCTCCCCTCTGAGCCTAAAGCAGACTAGGCCAGCGAAATGTTGCAAAAGGGCTTAGGGCCCCAAATGGGTCATTATGGCGAAAGTACACACACACATTGCAATTGCACAATCTTCAGAAGAGGGAAGAAACACTTTATGATATTCAATATGTGTAGAAGAAATTTGAAGACCAACTCAACACTCGAAAAATTAAAAAAATTCAAAATTCAGCAGGTGACAATTTTAAACACTTTCTGTGGGGTCTTTCAAGTTTCAAAGATTCAAAGTTTGGCTATGCTTTTCGATGAATTTATTCTTGCCCTCTTTTAGTAAACAGTTTTGTATTTAGTCTATAGTCTATAATATATCTTAATATATCTATAATATATAGAATTCGAAATCGAATTTTTCAAAATTCATATTCGTCTCATATTCGAGTATTATATAAAAATCTGATAAGATATTTCTTTTATCCCATTTATTGCAGTATTTTTCGCTTCATTTTATAAATTAGTTGTATTTTTGAAACATATACTGAATTAATTTCTAAATTAATCAATTGTTATTCTAAAAATTTGAAATACTTTTTAAAATTTGTTAGGGTAATAAAAAACACTTTTTGATATATAATTTTTCAAACTCGTTGATAATGTGAGCCGTGACAAATGTGTATATCCGTAGCTAATATCGGATGCATATCGAAACTCTTTCTGATTGAAAAATGGCAGCGATTCTTCAACTCTTCAAGCGAAGCCATGGCTCAGTTTACTGGGCAGTCCCAACGATTCGATAGAGTGTAGAGTATCTTGCGGATGACGCATACCCGTGAAACCTGCCCCGATACCGTAACCGAAACCAGAAATATATATATAATATATATGTATATTGACAGTCGAATCATCAAAGTGCCGGGTACCAATCTGCAGTGATTATTGTTTCTTCCTCCTCCCTCTCTCCCCCCCTGTACAGACAGACGACATAAGGCCAAAGCAAATAAACGAACGTGACTGGAAATTATAAAATTAACACGAATTTTGCGCATGTTTACTTGGGTTCGTGGACTTTTGCAATAAATTAGTCAAGCGATTCTTCATTTATAAATTATTTCAAGTGTGGTAAATGAGCGAAAAATAAAAAAAAAAATATAGAATTCACTTAAATTCTGTACATACCCAATACAGGCGTATTTTTAGAATATCTAAAACCAGAAAAAAGGTGCAAGATCTATTGGGGGTTTTGCATGTGAAACATCGACAGTGGAACAAAATAATCGTTTCGTTTCGGTTAATCTTAAAAACTAATTGCTTTGAGAACAGCAAATTTGATGTGAACATTCCTATACTTTTTACACGTATAACGCTTTAATAGAATTTAAAATAATATATAAGAAAGTCTAGAGTTCTCAGAGTCTGGTTATTAAATTTACTCTAAAAACTCTTAGTATATTTTATTTTTACGCAAATGTTTTTTTCGTTCAATTTAGCATTCGTATAAAATAGTTCTAATAATGATAGTTGAATATTATGAAGTGTATTTTTTTAGCAAAATGGAACACCAAAAAGTATACGCAAATTTAAGCAAATAAATATAAATTTAATAATAATACAGATGAGCTTTAAAAAAGAAGAAAAAACGATCATGTGATGATATACTATAGAATTGTTTTTTTTTATTATTACCTTCATTCGCGTGACTCGCACCGTTCGATGATGCCATTTGAGTTTGCTACAGGGAGTAAATCCCACATATGAGACTCGTGCACAGTTGGATTTGTACATTAGCAGAGACAAGGGGAATTTCCCATTAATTAGAAAGAGTTTGCTAACTTGGCGAAATTATTAAATCAGAGTGACAGCAGCCGGAGGTTCTAAGACAACAAAAAGTATGTCAGAACATTCGATATAAAGGTGTGAAAAATTTCATATTCTTATGCGACAGTTCTTTGACTCTTTCCGAAAGATATATCAGGGAGATATGCAAACTGTATAGAATATTATACAGATTATTTTCTCATACACGAAATTGCCTGCCAAAAGTTGTAGAAACACTTGGACTTGCTGTAATAAAAGTTTTGCTTTACTTAGGTTTATAATACTCGAATTTTAGCCCAATTCAAATGTTGCTGTCTCTGTTTCTGTTTTTCTTTCTCTCTCTCTCCCTCTCGCTCGCTCAAAGGCTTAAGAAACCGCACTCAGAGCATCTGAGTTTCAGCTTAGCTTTGCGAGCGGAGGGTCCAACTTCCAGTTTGAATCTCGTTATACACACATAGCCGCAAGGTACACGCACACACACAGAGAGAGTGAGAGAGATAGAGAGAGAGGGGTATATACCTTATATACAGGCTAGTCTAGCTAGAATTCTATTGAAAGCGATTATAGCGAGGACAGATTTGTGTTTTGTTTGTGTATTTTCAATTTTTTTGTCTTTTGTTTTCTCTCTTTTTTTGGATTTGATTTAAACGGAATGTCGTGATTAATTGAATGTGGCGCCGCATGACGCCATCGTGCGTGGGCGTGGGCGTGTGGGCGTGGAAGCTCCCCCCTCTCTCTCTCTCTCTCGCACTCTCTGTGTATCGCTTGGAAGACCAGATCAAATCGCATTAAACAGCTGCAGGAGCAGCCACTGTAACTAATTGCATTTCGTACGCGTTTTTCAAATCGCATCACAAACAGAGTTGCATTTTGAAAATGTTGATTGCATTTGGCATTGGTGAAATTAGCGCAGGCATCTGCATACGCAACAAAATGTATTTCCCCAGCTGCACACACACACACTCACACACACACACATCTGTACTATATATCATACATATCTCCCATACGCCATGCAGATTATTGATGCTCACGGAAAAGTAAAATTTTCCTGTGTGTGTTTGGTTATTGTTCAGGTGGTTCCAAAAGTTTACAATGCATGTGCAAATCATTAATCTTTTCTGCAAAAATCGTGTCAATAAAATGATTCTTTTCCTGCCAGCCAAGATGGGGTGGGAGTAGGGGGAGAGCGAGAGCTGGAGATGGCCAAGACTGCATACTGCAATACACATCTCTGCACATGCATCTGGCTAAACATTTTGGGATTTGGCAATAGTCAAGCCAGCAAACGTGTTTGGTGTGCAAATACAAGCCACACACACACACACACACACACACACACACATATATATATATATATAAATATGTATCTGTATTCACATAGAAGTCGATGCAGTTATTTTTGCAATAGAAAAAAATAAAAAAAAAACAAAATAATACACAATAAAATTGCACATTTCGTGTTAAATAGAAGCGGAACGTGAAAGAACACACACACACACACGCACACACACTGCATGGAAATTCTTCATTGATATTGGAAAAACTAGGCTAGAGTAGAGCGTGCCCAGCAACTAGATACCCTTAACACAATTTTAAAAATCTAAATATTAAAAAAAAAAAACTTATGATTCAATCTGGAATTTATCTATGTGTATGCCAAAGCAGAACGTTATCAATTCAATACCTTCCCCAATAATAGCAAATTACCGATTTGCAATGGCAGTGGGCGTGGCATCTGAACTTTAAAAAAAGCTTCAGCTGCCTATGATATACAGAAACCTTCATGCTTAATTTAATAAATCTAGCTTTTATAATAGCAGAGATCTGCGTGTTCATACAGACAGATAATCTAATATACCCTTTTTTGTGCATTTTCCCAATGTTCGTAGAGTATAATAATAATAAGCACATCAAAATGCAATTTGACATTCAAATTTAATTGAAAATACCATTTTGTTTAGCAAAGTTCTCGATAACAAAACAATAACAAAAGATCAGAAAATATTGAAAAAGAAAAAAAAAAAAATAAATAGAAAAAAGACGCAATTATTATTTTAGAATTTAAATGTTTTACTTTACTTTAAATAATAATGATAAAGAGGCTGCTTTTGTAAAATAAATAAAATAATATATCGATAGACAAATAAGTTATTACTGTCGGCAATCGATTGTTGTTTTATCGTTTTCTGAAAGTGCACAAAGCAAAGTACAAAAAAAAAAAAAAAATTAATAGAATAATAGAATTCGACATTTTGCGGAAGAACAATAGAAAATCTTCGAAATTTCTGCCTTATGGAGATGATATTTATTCTTTAATTTATGGAATATTTCATTTCATTTCCCAAACACATTTTGCGTGCTTTGAGCTCATCGAAACGACACGATGCGATGCCAAGTTTCATTCAGGTTTCAGTCAGGTTTTGAAGCGCACCCGCTGTGGGTGTGGGAAAAGGTCAGTTCGCGCTGGGAGTGCTCCGAAGCAGCGACGGTTCCACTTGGAGGCATCTTCTCTGGGACTGGCAAATTTTCCGGCTTTGCGAGTCGGCGATTCCTTGAGGGTGTGTTGGCTGTCGCAGCTCAAAAGGCGCTGGCATTAGCACCAAGCAGCAGCAGCAGCAACAGCAACAGCAGCAACAGCAGCAGCAACAATGAACAACAGCAGCAACATCGTTTCATTTAAGCTGCTGTCAGTCTGTCAGTTCATCATTTGCCTGGCTTGACTTTCACTTTGACGCGTTTTTCCTCAGTGCGCTCACTAATTTTCCGGATGCAGCTCGTTCTGCTTTTGGTTTATTTTTCTTTCTTTTATTTTTTTTTTCCAGTTCGGTTTTTCAGTTCAGCCCGCATCATTGCAACTTCCTTGTTAGGCCAACTCTCTGCCCCCTGTCCCTTCCCCTGCCTGTCTACTCTCCCCGCCCCTGCACGACAATGACCTTTGTCTAGGGCAGCGTGGAAAATCCCATGACTCATTTGTGGCATTTTGCAAGAAATTGTAGGAAGTCACCACGAGGTTTATTAAGCGCCACTTAAGCTATTATTATTATAGAGATTATTCCTGGTATTATTATATTTATTATAATATTATTATTATTATCGGCATTTCATTATTGACATTTCCCCCTCCCCCCCACTCCCTGCGACTAATCTGCTAGCTGTTCCGCACTGATTTGATTGTGATTAATGGTCTCTGACCCACTGCCTCCGGTGCTCTTGGTTCACTTCTCCCCTCTCTGTCCCTCTCTGCCGTTTTTTGCCCACTGATTCGGCATTTGAATCTATTATTTCGATTTCCTGCAGCATATCAAATGCTTTTTACTCCCTCCCCCTCTGGTATTCCCCCCTCCCCGTCTCCATCTGGCAACGTCCAGTTCCGTCCCGTATGCCGCAGTGCATTCCCTTGGCTGGAGATTTTAATTTATAGCCCGCCGTCACATATCACATGACATATGCCATGCCAAGAGGCGTGTGTGGGTCCCTGTGAATATGTGAGTGTGTATTCGAAACATTTACAGTGTATAAATATATGTAGGGAAAGAAAAAGAGCAGAGAGCGGGAGGAGGAGGAGCAGGGTGCTGGACCGGCTCCAGTTACCTTTAGTTATCGTGTGAAAACAAAGCAATCGTCGGAGCTGCTCAAAGGCATTTGATGCCAAATAGCAAAGCTGAGTTCCAGCAGTTCAAAGGGTTTCCCTGTCCAGGCCAGCGTTGCCTCAGTGCGTCAATCGGTCACTCCCCCCACTCCCCCCCCCACTCCATCAGTCAGCCAGGTGTGTGGGTAAAGTTCAAAGCGAGCCTCACGCTCGCGCACCTGATGAACTTACCCCAGTCACATAGCAAATTGAGTGCACAAAAAAGGGATAATCGTGCCGAAGAGTCCCAAAAGGTTTTGCATATACAGCAACAACAACAACAGCAACAACAAAGCAACAACAACACGACAACAACAGCAACATGACAACAACAACAGCAACAACAACAACGCAAACATTGACGAACAAATCGAAGATTTCGTAGCGAACAAATTCGGAAATACTCCAAAGGCAGGTTAAATACTCGTACACACGATATACGATACGGGCACACTCACACACACACACACACCTATACACACACAAAGCTAGCCAAAGACTTAAGGCTAAATCACAAAGAAGTCGACCTTAATATACCTGTCTTCAAAATAAAACTAAGAAAACAATTTTAACTTTGGATATACTAAAAAGAAAGCAAGAAATATTAAAAAATATGAATATAAATATAATAAATTTGATTTCAATATTACATACTTGTAGAAGATTTTATCAATGTTTCCTATATTTTCTTACGTCAATCAAAATTTTCTTGGATTTATAGAATCATCTTTTAAAAAAATCTTGGAATATAATTTATTTATTCATGCGTTTTTCGAAAATTTTCAAGGAGTAGCTTATATCAAACATATATTTTTGTTTTTCATTTCTTCTATGCTTCTTGTATGTTCTATAATAACTTGGTTAATTGATTTACAATTGCACTGAATATTTTTTCTAATATATTTCATGATTTGCTTCATCAATTAAAGTTTTCTTGGATAAATAAAAAGATATTGCATAAAATTCTTAAAATACATAGGCGTATACAAATTTATATAATTCTTTGAAAATATTTTGTTGCATATTGAAATCTAAAATTCTTAGTTTTTTTAAATATTAATTTTCTTAATTTCTTGAAATATACATTATAATAAAAATTCCAAATTAATTTAATTTCACACTGAAGCTATTATGCGTTTTTCAAATATTTTTAAATTTATTTTATAACATTTAAATTAAAAAAAAATAAATGAAAAATTTGTTAAGAAACTTTTTTTATATCTTCAGTAAACTTTCAAAGTTACCCCATGAAAACATTTTCAAAGTCTTAAGCAAAGCTTTTGTCTTCAGTCTAAGGAACTTCGACGAAACGTTCGTCAAGTCGCATAGTTACCAAAACCTTCGGGTAGTGTATAGAAACGACCGTGTCAAAGGGGACAAAAAGGGATTTCTGCGCTGTTGCTCTGGCGCTGGGCCCAAAAATTGAAATCGAAGCCGTAAAGCGGCGTACAAACACCTGCAACAAATATAAGTATACGGCAGAGGCAACAACACAAACAACAACAGAAACAACAAAATCAAATGGAACAGCAGCAAAAAAAGGCAGAGAAAAAAGAAGAGAAAGAGACGTTGAAACACAATAAAAATGTTTGCCATTGTCGTCGCACAGTTGAGCGAACTGAGCAGTCCGATTCGGGATTCAGCAGGATTCAGGCCTCGGGACCCGGGATAAGGGATATGGGAAAGGGGATTGGGATGAGGTATACGGAGCGCCGTTTCCGCCGTATCAGTATCAGTATCCGTATCCGAAATATCCGTGCTACCCATATCAGTATGCAATTGGCCTTGGCAATGAGGTCGAGTCGGGGCGAGTAGAGAAATGCGGGTAGGATAGGGCAGGGGGATTGGGGCGGGGCTAAGAGGCTGGGTTAAAGGTGATGTGTGCCTGTTGTACCTGTAATGTGATTTGCTGCTTTAGCAAATGTAATAAATAAATAAATGAAAATGTTGCCCAATTGATTTATGATGCTTCGCTCTGTTGTGCTTCACTTTATCCTCCTCTCCCTTTTTCACCCAACTGCTTTACGAGTTCTTCATGATGTAAATATCTCTATATGTTATGCATGTGCTCTATAGGGTTAAGCTTGGGCCATATGTAGTGCAGCTCTGTGCCTGTCATTGAGGTCGCTCGCACTTCTCTTCCTCTCTCTCCCTCTCTCTCTCTGTCTGTCTGTTTTTCCCTCTACTTCCCGCTGCGTTGGCTAAAAAACCAAAGAAATGAGGGAGAAAAAACGGAGGCAGAACAAAAACAAATGTGCTGCATAAAGCGCAAATCGTATAAACTTCACCTATTAACACAATTTTTGGCCCTTTTTACCCGACGCCGATGATGCGCGTATTTAACCCAAATAGCAGACACACACATGTCTCTCTGTGTGTGTGAGTGAGACACACACACAATTAAAAGCTCACATGACCGCAGCAAAAGTGGGCGAGAAAGAGAAGCGGCAAGAAAAGCCGCAAAGCGAAAGAGCCAGAAAAAAGCCAGAAAGAAGCGCGACTACAGCGCCACAAAGCGACAGCGACAGCGCCAGCAATTGCAGTCGACCTCCGACATGTAGAATAGAGTTAAAGACGACTCTTCTTGCTCTCTCTCTCTCTCTCCCTTTTTGTCTAGCTGCTTCGTGTGTTTCTTTTTCGCACACTCATTGAATTTTTAACACAATTTGTCGCACGCAAATGGCGCAGCTCGCGCAATGAGCGCACGCCAAAGATGGCTTAGTAAAACAAGTAGAAGGGGAAGCAGAAGAAGAGAAGAGAAGAGAAGAAGACAAGGAAATTCTGCTGACTTGTCTCTTAGCGGCAGCAGCAGCAGCAGCTTTGCTGGCCAAGACGAGGGCCAAAGCCAGCCTCGAGTTGGGCTAATAAAGAGCTAAACGCGAGCTCAGCAGTTCACCAGGCAAAATCAAGTAGAGTAGTAGTACCACAAATACACACACTAATACACACACACACACACACACACACACACACACACACACACACCCACCTATATACATAGTTAGCCAAGTGTTTACACTCGGTATGTAGGTGCAGAGAACTTGCAGAGAAATTGTTAAGAGAAAAAGAAAGATAGAAAAAAGAGTTGTCCTTTCTCTCCCTACTCTGCTTTCATTCTATCTGCCTTTTCCTTCACCTTCTGTTTTACTTCTTCTTGCCACACCACCTCCCTCTCTCTCTTTCTGCTGCTTCCTCTTTCTATCATTTCTTTGCTGTCTCCTCTTGCAATCTCATTTTTAATTGCAATTTCCTTTTCTGCGACAAGTTCCAATTGCTCTCTCTCACTCTCTCTCTCTCTCTCTCTTTCGCTTGTTTATCCATTACTTGATTACTTCATTCTCTTTTCCTAATTTTTCTCTGTTTATCTGCACATTCTGCTCATTAATTCTGCCGCTTTCTCAACTTTGTCACAATTCTTCGCTTGCTTTCTTGTTCTTCTGCATTTCTCTCATTTTAGTTCGTTCTCAATATCTGCTTTAATTTACTCTCCATTTCTTTCTCTTTTTTTCTTCTTTTTTTTGCTTTTACTTTCATTTAATACTTCTCTAATTTGTCTCTCTGTTCGCATCTCTTGTCAGTCTTTTCTCCTTATTAATTTATTTGCGATTCTCTGTCTCCTCTTTCCAGTGTCTTTTTCTAGAGAAACTCGTCTATATTTTGTCCTTCCCCAACTGTCTTTCTACTTTCAACTGCCTTCTACGAAGAGCGTAAATTTATCGAAATTATATGAAATGGCAAAGGTTCCCCTTCCTCCCACTCTGAGCATGTCTTCCAATTTCCGAAGAAACACCGCAAATTTCCTATAAATACACTTTTTTTTCCACTTTTTTCCACGCTGCGGCAAATTCAAATTCAAATTTCATACTTTTGTGTATATTTATGAATCTTTTCTGCGTTTTTATATCATTATTCTCATTCTGACATAATACGCACCTGATGCCGTCAACCAGCGGCGCCACAGCAAATTGCCCGACACTTTGGGGCCCTGTTTAGGCATCTTCCCGGGCAGGCAGGCGGGCAGGCAGGCAGGCAGGGAGTACTCGATGGCAGTACCAGCTCCTGCCCAGCTCTCCTGCTCTCCTGCTCTTCCCTGGTGGTGTTAGTCCTGGCTGACGCCCGACTCCGCCTGCTTTTCAGCGCGCACATTAGGGCGGCTTTGAGAGAGGCGCGCAATAAATCCAGCTCAAAATGATTTTCAGGGGATAAATCGAGGGGGGAGAGTGGCCCCCAAAGCCGGTATGGAGATTGGTTTGTGATTGGCTTCCACCTCCCCGCCCCGCCCCGCCCCCCCGGCTACTGCTTTCCTGCCTTCTCCACTGGCTGCACATTTCAATTTCAAGTTATGATGACGACCAAAATGGCGCTTCCAATTTCCATGGCGGTTGCCCCGCGCTAATGAAAACGGACAGGTGCGTCTAGCCCCACCCAGTCCCCTCTCTCGCTCTAGCTCTCTCCCTCTCTCCCTCTCTCTCTTTCATTTTCTTATATCTGCCGTTTGAAAACCTGTTAAGGCATTAGGCCGTTTTGCTTGGCGGTTTATTGGCGGTCTCTGCCTTACGGCGGCTTTGCCAATGATTTGGCCCGGGACAAGGATTTCTGACCCGTCCCCAGTCCTTAGTTCCCCCTGCCTAGCTATGTATATGCTATGTTTTTCCTTCTCAAATTGAAGTCTTAATCTTCTCGAGATTTGCACAATATCCTCAAAGTCATTTGGCCCAGACTTCCGTAAAGTCCGCACACATTTGCGTATATCGTAGAGTCTTAAGTCTTACAACTTTTGACAGGTTCAAAACTCGACGCTGTCCATTATAAAGCCGTGAAATCGAGGCTGCACAAGATATTTTATAATTACACGAATTTCAAGCCGAGCGGAAGAAAGTTAAATACAGCGGTTTTTTCTTCTCTTCTCTTCTCTTCACTTTTTCCGCCGTTAGCGGGATTTCCTAAATCGACAGCTGAGAAATCAAGGCGCTCTCAGCCAAATGATGATGAGAGAGATATAGGGTTAGTCATACGAATCTGTTGAGATGTTTTTTTTTAATTAACAAAAAAGAAAAACGTTTTTGTATTTCCTTGGAAATATCTAAAAATTCAAGCTAATTTTTAGGTAAGAAATACTATTTAAATTAATTAAAAGTATTACTTTGAGAATTTTTAAAAATCTAAGTTTATTTTTTGTTTAGAAAATATTCAGGATATCAAAAAGATGATGAATCTTTTTATGTTTACAACTATATATTCAGGTTGGACAGTTTTGAAGATTAGCAAACAATTTGTTTAATATAACTTGGAAATTATTATAAATCGGGTTAGAAATATTTTTAAAATTCTATAGTTTAATGTATATAAAGTAGTACTAGAAAAAATCATATCGCAATTGATAATATCGTAAGTTTAATAAATTCTGCCATACGATGATTATTTTTTTTTACTCTCGATTATATTTAAAGATTTTACAACACTGTTTAAAAGTGTTGATAACTGAAACAGTTATGAAAAGCAACAATTAGTAAAACAAATCAATCAGCTTAGAGAGTAAATTCTATACAATCGAAAGTAACGATGGTTTAGCACTTTCCTAGGGTATTCCAAGCGTCGCTACAGCTCATGTTATTTACGAATATTTTTTTTTTGTTGCCACTTCCGTCGCTGTGTGATTTCATTAGTCGGGATCGGAAACCTTTGCTGAAATGTCTGGCTATTATAACTATTATTAATAATAATAAAGAGCGTGGATAAAATACATATATATATTGTATAAAGAGCTAATGATCCAAGACAATTAACTAAATTGCGGGCACACACAATGGGAGCGTACGAAGTGCGCAGGTATGTAAACGATGTGTGTGCTCCAACTTGGACTCTGCCACTTGATAGATATGATAGATCTGCCTGTGTGTGTCTTTGCCTATGTGTATGTGTGTGTGAGTGAGAGAGAGAAAGAGAGCGAGTCTGCTTTGTTGCTCGCTTGTTTTCCATTTTTTGCGCACTTTTCCGCTTGCTGCGTCTCAGCCAGCGCCAGCGCCAGCGACTGCGTGCGTGATGAGCTTTTTTGTGTGAAAAACTGGTTTTACTGATTTTCAATTTCAATTGTCTTTTAAGTTCAGTTCAGTTCAGGGCGGCAGAGAGAGAGAGAGCGAGAGAGAGAGAGAGAGCGAGGGGGAGACGTGAGTGGGGCGCAAGAGATAAGCACGAATAAAACAGACAGACAGAGAGAGAGAGAGGGATATAAATGTAGATGCGTGCATGAGTGTGCCGCACTCTGTGTCTCCCTCTCTCTCTCTCTCTCCCTCTGTGTGTGTGTGCCTGCGTGTGTGTGTGTGTGTCTATTTGTGCCATTTTTATTTGCGCACATTAGCAATTTCTTTTGTTGACTGGCTGCCGTCGACGACATCGTCGCAGGTCGCTCGCTCGTTTGTCCCGCCCGACGACAGACATCCGTGCGCCCCCAACAGCAGCGCATTGTTGTTGCTGCTTCCCTTTCTCCCTCTCTCTCTCTCTCCCGCTCTCCCTCTCTCGCTCAGCTCCACTCTGCACGGTCCACTGTGCCGAGTCGCGAGTCGAGAGTCGACTCTGTAGACTCTCCGACTGTTGTTTTGTGGCTTCTTTGTGGGCTGATTTTCCACTTGGTTGTGCTGTGAAGCCGCCCGACCAGACGCTACCCCCCTACCCCTTCCCAAACCACCCACCTGCTGCCTTTGTATGCAGCTCCCTCCACCCCCCGCTTGCATCGTCATGTGCTGCCACTTATTATGATCTTTCGCTGCCATTGTATTTTATTGTGGCTCATTTTTTTAATACATTATTATTTTATTTTTTTTATTTCTATTTTTTTTTTTGCTTTTCACTTTCGCTGTCGCCGGCGCCGCTAGCGTCGCCGTTGACGTCGCCGTCGACGTCAGCGTGCATTTCATTTGTGCTTTAATTTAATGTAATCTGCTCAATGTTCTATTTTCTCCTTCGTCTCCTTTCGTCTCGTCTTCCCATCTTGTTCCAACTTCGTTGCGGTAATTCCTCGTCGAGCCGCTTTTGTTAAATAAATACGTCATTTATTATTGCCCATTGTGTAATGCCTAATGCTGAAATAATGGTCTCTCTCTCTCTCTCTCTCTCTTTCTTTCTCTCACTCTCTCGCATTAATGGAAAAATCGAAAAGCGACTGACAAATACTCTAACTACTCTATTAATTGCTAGGAATATTTTTTTTTTATTTAACTGTCAAGAATTCTTGAATTTGAAAAGGTTTTTATTTCCATCGTCTAATGTCAATGCTCGAAATAGGATATACCCTTTTTATATTTTCCAATATATATACTTGTATATAAAGTATTCTGGTTCAGCCTCAAGTGTCTTATTTTCTGTCTTTTTGTTTGTTTGAACACATAGATCTCTGGTATTAGAAGAGTCAGAGTTACCAAAATTGTCATGCAGTTTTCTAATTATTAACTTTATATCAAAAGTAGTTTAATTTTTTTTTTAATATTTTCTACCACTCCGAAAAACGCCTATTTATTGTTTTCCCTTGGATTTTTGGGCAATGTAATAAAGTTACAAGTTTATGCTTTAATATATAAATAGCTGCATTTATTTTAAATGTATTTCCTGAATTTCAATAAAATTGAAACATAAATACAGCAGTTATCAAAGGCAAGGATTGCTCTCTCGCAAACCGTTAAGGCTTCTTTTTCTCCTGCCTGCAAATCTTCAAGAAAACAAAAGATTGAAGATTCTTTAGAATTTTCACTTAAGAATTTTAGTAAGAAATCAAATTTGAAAGAGGAGTACCCTATGAGCACGCTCAATGCATTAAAAAAACCTTATCAATAAAAACATGTTTTCCAATATGTGTTGCAAAAGTTGTAAAGTCTTCTCCCATGTTTGTTAAACCCTTAAAACTGAACATTAATTGAAAACTATAAAATTATATTAATCATATGCGTATTTTCTCGTTTTGTCTCGTTGCAGAAACTGTGAACAAACTTAAATTGTGAACCAACAACAACAACAACAACGACAGCAGAAGCAGCACGGGGAAGAAAAGTGCACAATAAATTCGTGCTGCCTTGTCGCACACACACACACTTACACACACACACATACGTAGGAATATGTCTGCCCACACAGACATAGGAACCTGCATGTATGTATGTATGTGTGTGTGTGAGTCTGTATCCAAAGTGCAATATTAATTTTAATTTTTGAGTGCTGATAAAAAGTTGACGACGTCGCCGCCCGCCGCAAAGGCGACGGCAAAAGTTCACATAAAGCGGCAAAAAGTTTTTCAATTATTGTAAAAAGTGTTAAAAACGGCGACCAAGTCGGGCGAGAGAAAAGCGAGTGGAGTGAGAGAGACAGAGAGAGAGAGAGAGAGAGGGAGTAGAGGGTCAGGGGTCGAAAGAATTCATAAATATTTATGCCCTCACAGAGACTCAGACTGAGCAGATTAAATCGTGGTATTAATGCAATTTCGGATCAAAATCAATCAACACATTCAGAAATACCAACAAGGGGGATCTCGAAGGGGGGCTTCGGTTTTGTTTTTGTTTTTGTTTAATTGGTTTCTGGTTTATGCGGCGAAATTAAAGTTAAACAATTTCCCTCTCTTAATTTCGATAGAAGAAAAGGGAGAGGCAAAGCGGAGCCTCGAAGTGCCTGAAACTTCGCTGAAAAACTGAAAACTGAAAAGCAACAGCGAATAGAAAGCAAAGAACTACACAGTGTAAGAGAGTAAGAGACAGAAAGAAAGAAAGAAAGAAAAGCATAAAACGCATAAGAAAAGCAACAACTGACAAGTGGCCAAAGTCGACGCCAAAATGAATCCGAGGCCCGTGGGCATTGGATTCGGATGCGGCCGCAAACCACCCAACAGCGCCAAGATGCGTTCCCGGTGGCCTCCACCGTCAGAGGCAGCAGCAGCAGCAGCAGCATCGGCAGCAACATCAGCAGCAGCAGCAGCCCCAGCAGCAACCTCAACTGCAACCACAACGTGTGAAATACTTACTTCGGCACCCTCAACGAGAACGACAACGACAACTGCTGCCAGCAGAGCGACAGCAACAGCAAGAACAACAACAAGAACAACAACAGCAGCAGCAGCAGCAGCAGACAGAGAATATATACAGGAGCAACATAATCACAACTATTGGAGCAACCCTCGCTCGCAATGGAGCACTATCGCCGTCCTTCTACTGGCCATTGTGGCCCTAAACAACCTCGATACATTCCTGGCACCAGCAGCAGCATCGCTGACAGGCGATACGCGTCTACGACAGAGTCAAACAGGTGAGTCCCCCCCACCGACATAATACTTTTTTTAGGTTAAGAATTTTTAATCTTTTATGAGGATCTCTTGAGTTGAAAGAATAATATAAGAGATACTATACGTTTTTTAAAGAACAGTTTGATGATTGTGAAAACATCATTTGCTTTATTTCTCCTATTGGGGAACATTAATATTATAATTTCATATACATATATATATATATATATTATCATTGAAGTGCTATAAATGATTATATAAATTATGATCATATACATATATTATTATTGAAATGCTACAAATGATTATATAAATAGAAATGACTTCCCCTAACTTTTCTGTTTAACATATGTTCAGGAAAGCTTGAAAAAAATATATGTATATTTGATTTCACATACCTGTGGATCCTATAATACATTAGAACATATTTAGTATTATATATGTATGGTATATTAATGGATGTGATATATATAATACTAAAACCTAATGGACTCTTTAAAAATGACTAGAAGTATTCAAAATAAGATCCTACTGCCCTCATTGATTCAGTTAAAGTACATATACCATATGTATTAAAATACAACTTAAAACGAAACTTGAATAATTTAAATAATTATTATAATTATTTCTCTCAAATCTCTTTTTATCCTATTCAAGTATATATATTGTAGTTAATCTATAAATAACCTCAGTCACTATTCAATGTGTAGTATCTTTATCTTTGTCGTTTATACTCCCCAAGCACACTGTTCTTCCCATTTCCCTGTTTATCCTACTCAAGAATATACATAGTAGACTTAGTGCTTTCTACGACCTCTGTCTATATCCCTCTCTAAGCAAAAGTAAACTTATCGTAAGAGAAAGAAAGAGCGAGAGTACATTACTGTCCCAATTCCCCTTGGTACTATGCTCTCCGAGCTTTAATAGATGTGCTGCCTGCAACATCGCGCACTCCTCTCGCCTAGGCCAGTCTCTATCTATAGCGAAACCTCTCAACGATTCTCTAGCGGACAATTCAGTTAAGCACTTGGCACCAGAAATTAATGCATAAATCAGCTGTCCCTTTGTCCGCCATCTTAATGCGTGTGCGTGTCTCTCTGTCTGTATGCGATGGGTGTGTGTGGCGTGTGTGTGTACGGGTGTGTGCGTGTGTGTGTGTGCGTGTGTATAGCGGTATTCGGTGTCTGTTTGTGTCACTTGAAATCTGTGCGACTTTGTTGCCGTCATAATTTGCCCGCAGCATGACCAACATCTCACACACACACACACACACACACACACACATACACACACACTCACACACTCACACACACGCATAGTTGACGAAATGGAGACACTGTGAGAGGGAGACGGGAAGTGGAACACGGCGAGATACCAACAGATACTGCCTTGAGGCCTTTTGGATCGACCATGTTCCAAAAAAGTTTCCTGTTACGCGCCTAAAATTATGATGAATAGTAAAAGAGAAAAAGATGGACACGAAAAACCGCAGAGAGAGAGAGAGAAAAAAGTAAACAAGCAGTGCGATTAAAGAGCACGACTGCAGCATACCCTGCATACTGTAGCAACTACATAGTATTTCGATAGGTTCTTCAGTAGATGAGATAATTTTAGTTATGCAAATAAATCTAATACTTCGATAGGTTTCCCAGTAAGGAAGATAATCTTAGTACTTCGATAGGTTCCCCCGTTCGATAATATGCACAACCGACGTGCCTGATGTGGATAGGGAATCCACAGGGTACTGGGAACCTTCCTCAAGCTGCTTGTACTGAAATTCCTATTAATGTTGCTCTCCAGCTAATGAAATACTAAGCCTATTGTAGAAATACTTAATGCCCGAGTGAAACTTAAATTGCAAGGCACATCCATGTAGTTTCCTAGGGAAGGGAAGAAAGGTAGAAGGGGAAGCAGGGGAATCAAGGAACAAGGTCCCTCGAGCGATTTCAATAGAGAAAACCATTAGGTGCCGTTTGAGATGAGATTAAAAACTTGCAAATTAACTTTACCTAATGCAAATTGATTAGACGAGTTCCTATTAAAAGCAAAGAGCTTAAGCCGAGCGGGAGACTCGCTCTCTCTCTCTCCTTCTCTGTATATTTCCCTCTCTCTCTCCCTCTCTCTCTCCCTCTCTCTCGGTCACTGAGATGCGCTGGCAAAGTGCTGGCCAAACAGTTTGATTCCTCGCAGGGGCGAAATGGCGGGACAATTGACTGAAGGGCGGAACTGAGGGGAAGTGAGTGCCACACACACACACACACACACACGCATAGTGGCACTCGGTCTCGGACACACACACACACACACACACGCGCACACACTCACCCGCACACGTGGCGGGTCGAGGGTCGAGGGTTGAGGGGGCGCTCGTCTTCGTCGTTGTGGTTGTTGCTTTTGTAATCACTTTTGCTTTGCTCTCGTTGTCTTTTAATTTTCCTTTTGTGGTTGCTTCGTTGTTGTTGTTGTTGCTGTGCTGCTGCTTGTGTTGCTGTTGTTGCTGCTTGTGTTGCTGTTGCTGCTGCTGTTGTTGTCGTTGCCAGAAATTATGAATCAGGAAGTCTTAATAAGAGCAATTTCAGGTCGTTAGTCGCGCTGTAGTTGTAGTTGTAGTTGTAGTTGTAGTTGTAGTTGTAGTTGTAGTTGTAGTTGTAGTTGTAGTTGTAGTTGTAGTTGTAGTTGTAGTTGTAGTTGTAGTTGTAGTTGTAGTTGTAGTTGTAGTTGTAGTTGTAGTTGTAGTTGTAGTTGTAGTTGTAGTTGTAGTTGTAGTTGTAGTTGTAGTTGTAGTTGTAGTTGTAGTTGTAGTTGTAGTTGTAGTTGTAGTTGTAGTTGTAGTTGTAGTTGTAGTTGTAGTTGTAGTTGTAGTTGTAGTTGTAGTTGTAGTTGTAGTTGTAGTTGTAGTTGTAGTTGTAGTTGTAGTTGTAGTTGTAGTTGTAGTTGTAGTTGTAGTTGTAGTTGTAGTTGTAGTTGTAGTTGTAGTTGTAGTTGTAGTTGTAGTTGTAGTTGTAGTTGTAGTTGTAGTTGTAGTTGTAGTTGTAGTTGTAGTTGTAGTTGTAGTTGTAGTTGTAGTTGTAGTTGTAGTTGTAGTTGTAGTTGTAGTTGTAGTTGTAGTTGTAGTTGTAGTTGTAGTTGTAGTTGTAGTTGTAGTTGTAGTTGTAGTTGTAGTTGTAGTTGTAGTTGTAGTTGTAGTTGTAGTTGTAGTTGTAGTTGTAGTTGTAGTTGTAGTTGTAGTTGTAGTTGTAGTTGTAGTTGTAGTTGTAGTTGTAGTTGTAGTTGTAGTTGTAGTTGTAGTTGTAGTTGTAGTTGTAGTTGTAGTTGTAGTTGTAGTTGTAGTTGTAGTTGTAGTTGTAGTTGTAGTTGTAGTTGTAGTTGTAGTTGTAGTTGTAGTTGTAGTTGTAGTTGTAGTTGTAGTTGTAGTTGTAGTTGTAGTTGTAGTTGTAGTTGTAGTTGTAGTTGTAGTTGTAGTTGTAGTTGTAGTTGAAGTTCAAGTTGTAGTTGTAGTCAGTCAAAGTGCAGTTGCCCTAGCATCTCCCTTACTCGAATTGTTTCTCCCACTGCTGCTGCTGTTGCTGTCGTAGCTGTTGCTGCCGTCGTAGCTGTTGCTGCTGCAGTTGTTGCTGCTGCTGCTGCTGCCACTCCAGCAACAATCAAATCGCAACACAAAGTCATTTAATGCAATTTGCTGATTGCGCTCTCTGCTGTTATTATTATTGCGCTCCTCTCGCTCGCTCTCTCTCTTGCTTTCTCTTTCACTCTCTCTGTCTCTGTCTGTACCTTTTGACATTTGAGCCCAGTGTTGAGCAGTGCTGACATAGTGCAGCTGTCTCGCTCACACATGGCACTGCATGGGTGGCTGGCGCCGAAGAGAGGCAAAAGGAAACAAAGCAAAAGGCAAAAAGCAGAAGAAATGACTTTAATGACATTTAATAAACACAGCACACAAGAAAATTTGCCAAAGCAACAAGAGGCGACCACCATGGATGGCACAGACAAAGGGACAGAGAGGGAGAGAGAAGAGAGAGAGAGAGAGAGAGAGGGGAGAGGGAAGAGAGAGAGAGGGGAGAGAAGGCACAGAATGCAGGCAACCGGATTTAAATTCCAGTTTCCTAAGAACACTGAGAACGATGATGCTGCCTGCCTGCTGCATGTGATCACCTCACTGTTTCCCTCTCTCTCTTACTCACACACAGTGCTCCTATCTCCCTCTCTCTCTGTCTCTGCGGGCAGGTCGCATCAATACAATTGTGCTAGTTACAGAGTGACACCCATTCGATCCGACAAGCGACGACCTCAGACAAAGCTGCGACTTGTTTTACAATCCCCCTGCCAAGGGGGGAGAGGGGACACCATGGGGGACTATGCCAGGGTATTTTTGATGATGTCATCATGTTGGCAACACACCTTAACCTGTCTACGTGCTGTGTGTGTGTGTGTGTGTGTGTGTGTGTGAGCAATGAAAACGTTGCATGCGGCGGCTTAATCGAATCACAACTTACGTTAATAATGAAATTTATGAGAGAACCCCCAATTACCAATCCCCAATCCCATTAACAACTTTTAAATGCATATGTAAGCCATATATGATATTTAAAGTTATCAAACTCGTTGTGGGATTTCCTTGGGATCCTCTTAACGATATAACATATGTATGATCAGTTTATCTGGGTTGAACTTGAGGCAAACAAAGTGTTTCTAAAAAAAAACAAGATTAAAGTACTGTAAATACAAATTTCTTGGGCTGCTCTTAATCGCATTAGATCATAGATTATATAATAACTAACGCACTTAAAACTGAAACAAATAAAAATGTATTTAACAAATTCGAGATTATATAGGGAAAGCGAAGACTGGGACAGGCATTATTTCTCGAGATAAATATCTAAGCTTATCAGGTATTAGATCATCACATATTATAAACAAATTTCTTGGGAATCTATTTGAGTTTCCCACTATATTAACTACAATTAAAACTGGAATAACTCTACCAGTAAAACCGGAAAAAACTTATCCAAAAATCACAGATCATTTACAGTCTGTGGAGTAGTTAGAACAGCAGAGAATTTGTATATTTACATACCTTATAACGTATATCGTATATCGCATTATATTATTTAAATTTCGTGCTGTTAATTGAACGTTTACGAATGCGGTGCGAGGCATAAGAGTGAAATGGCAAGAGGGAAAGAGAGAGAGAGACAGAGAGAGCGCGCGAAAGCTTTCAACGATGTAAACGAACGTGTACGTCCTATTTAATTGTTGCCGGCAATTATCTCTATATATATAATACTATATTTAATTGTAGGATTTGGTTGAACTTGAGGAAAGATCGACACGCTTTGATGGAGTGCGCGAAAGAGACAGAAAAACAGAGAGGGGTAGGGAAAAAAGCAAAAGAGAACAATTTGTTTGCTTTGTGAGGGAAATAGATAGCGAAATAGATTGATAGATAAATATCAAGAATTGATATTGATATTGAAATGGATTGAAAAATAGATTGATAGATAAATATAAAGATTGGATATTTATATTGAAATGGAACACTTTATTTCGACAAAAATGTTAATATTAAACAAGTGTACAGGCCGCTTTTAACCTCTTCTACTTAGAAATATTTTTTATACACAAAATAAATAGGGATTTATCATTGATTATAATGAGGGGAAAAAAATATTGCATTTAACTACTAAAATACCTCCATAAATATAAAGAAACGATAAAAAATAAATAACAAATGACAGAAGAAAATATATACATATATTTGTATATAGTTATGATAGTGATGTATTTATTACAGATTATATATGATTTTCAAGCAGAACTAGATACCCTGCCCGCCTGAAGAAGGCGAAAACATTTTTAAGCAGTGTGGAGAAACTTTAAACAAATATCGATAATGAGCAAAAAAATTATTTTATTATAATCGATTATAATCGATATTTGAAACAAATACAGAGAACATTAATATTACTGATTGTGATATCAATTTTTTGTAGCACTTAGTTACTATATAATATATGCTTAGTATACATCACTCTCCTTCTTTGACCGTCTCTCTCTTTTTCTCTATTTCTCTCTCATTTGCTTGTGAGTCAAATAACCCGCGCGCCTTTGCCCCCTCCCTTTCCTGTTAAATGTCTTTGCCTGTCGTCGCCGTCGTTTGCTCTTTAATCGTCCACGTCGACAGCAGCAGCAGCAGCAGCAGCAATGGCAATGGCAGCAATTGCAACTACAACAGCAACAGCAACAGCAACGGCAACGGCAACTGCAACCGCAGCAGCATCAGCAGCAAAGCCACCGCCATTGCTGCTACTTATGCAGCTTCTTCTTCTTCTTCTTCTTCTTCTGCTTCTCCTTCTTCCTTCCCTTCTCCACCTTCTTCGTCTTCGTCTTCAACGAGCCAGTGTGGCCAGTGGGGCCAGTGGCAGTGGGTGGTGGCGGTTGGTCGCTTGCTTCGCATTGCTGCTGACCGCAAAGTTAATTGCGTGTGTGTGTGTGTGTGTGTGTGTGTGTGTGTGTGTGTGTGCGTGTGTGTGTGTGCGAGTGTGTGTGTGTGCCTTTGTAGTTGTTGCTGCTACTGCCGCTGCTGCTGCTGTTGCGGTTGTTCGCCCGTTGCGGGCAAATAACTTTGCTAATACTTTGACCGAGGCAGCAACTTTTATGAGAGCTTTGAGCCAACTTTCGCTGCGTGAAATGGCAACTAATACGCACACACAAAGAGAGAGAGAGAGAGAGAGAGAGAGAGAGAGAGGGAGAGAGAGACAGACATTTTCAATATGTGAACATGACAATTTCTAGTTTTATGTTTTATGTTTGAAATCTCAAGACTGAAACAAACGAAAACAAACCGAGTCTATCGCTGCAGTCGCCGCCTGGCACCGACTGCGACAGTGGGAACAGCAGCAGCAGCAACGGCAACGGCAACAACAGCAACGGCAACAACAACGACAGCAGCAACAATTGCAACTGGGAGCTGGAGCCGCAGCCGGAGCCGGCTTTGCCTATTAGATTACCTGTGTCAACAGCGTCGCAAATTGCAGTGCGACGAGGCGGCCGAAACCAGTTTCAACTGCATTTCCAACAGTTACTTGCAGCAAGTTACACACACACACACACACACACACACGCACACACACGTACACAAACACACGCACGCAGACTGAGGCACAGGCACAACGGGTTGCTGTACACATGCCGCCCACTTTGGGCTGTCGCAGTCACAGTCGCAGTTTGGAGTCGCAGTTGCAATCACAGTCACTGTTCCTAATCGCAAAGTCTTCAAGTCACAATCGTTACACACAATCGCGGCTGCAGTCACAATAAGCTCTCTATATTTCCTCACATTTGATATCACATTCATTATCACACTCAATATTACTTCAGTCACAGTTTCAGTCACACTTACTGTTAGCATTCGCAGTCACAGTTTTGAGTCACACTCACTGTTTGCATTCTCAGTCGCAGTTGCAATCACTGTCACTGTTTGCAATCGTATTCAAAATCACAGTCACTTTTCACAATTTTCTGTCTACTTTTCGCCACGTTCAAAATAACTGTCACTGCAGTCACTGTTATTGTTCACTGTCACATTCGTTTCAGTCACATTTACTTTTTGCAGTAATTGCATTGATTTGCACTAACAGTTACTTTTTGCGCTCACAGTTACTGTTAAAAATCACAATCAAATTACAGTCACAGTTTCAGTAACAGTCACTGTTCGCAGTCGCAGGTTTTGACAGTTCTCACAATCACAATAACAATTGCAGCAACTGCATACAATTTCAGTTGCTGTTTGAAGTCGCAGTTACTGTTCACAGTTCACAGTTTTATTAGCAGCCTCGGACAGTTCGCAGACTGTGACAGTTATCACATTCTTAATCACAATATCAGTCACAGTTGCAGTCGCAGTTACTGTCACAGTTACTTTCACAGTTACTTTCACAGTTGCATTCACAGTTAAAGTTACAGTTAAAGTCACAGTTACAGCCACAGCTACAGTCGCAGTTACAGTCAAATCTACAGTCACAGTTTCAGTCACAGTTACCGCGACAGTTAAAGTCACAGCCACAATCACAGTCACAGTCGCAGTCACAGTTACAGGCACAGCTGCAGTCACAGTTGCAGTCACAGTTGCACTCACAATTACAGTCACAGTTACAGCTCCAAATTACAATTCGCATTTGCTGTTCACAGTCACAGTTACTACTCGCATTCACACTCATTGTTCGCAGTCACAGTCAGTGTAATCAGTTTAGCCACAGTCACTGCAACAACACTGTAAATCACAGTCACAGTGACTATTCCCAGTCACAATCACCATAATACAGCGCTGCACTGCGCTTTGCGCTTCGTTGACTCCTTGTCGCCTGCCTGCCTGCTTGCCGGTTGTTGTTGTTGTTGCTGCTGCTGTTGTTGTTGTTGTTGTTGCTGTTTATTTGTTTGCCTCGTCTACATTGCTCGTACAGCTCGCTCGCTCGCTCTCCCGCTCTCTCGCACGCTTGTGTTGCTGCTGTAACAACGATGCGGTTCGTTGATGATCTGTTTGTCGTGGCAGCGCGACAGCAACAGGAGGCAGGGGGAGGGGGCAGAGGTGGAGGAGCAGCGGTAGTTGGCTGCCCCAAAGGCGTGTGTGGTGATGCCGGTAATAACATCGTAGGTCGGCCCGGTCGAGGCTTGGCTCGACTCGGCTCGGCTCGGCTTAGCTCGGTCACATGTCTCACAGTCGCGCGTTCTCTCCCGCTCTCAGTCGCTTTCTCCCCCCCTCCCCCACCCCTACTCCACAGTTACTTGATCGGCAAGGTATGTGTGTGAGTGTGTGTGTATTGTTGTGTGTGTGTGCGAGTACGTGTGTCTCTACTTGCTTGCTTCATTTTAGCATTGTTGCTGCTGTTGTTGCTGCTGCTCGCTCGCTTGCTATAAACAATGTTTTCACGTTGTTGCTGTTGCTGTTGTTGTTGTTGCTGTTGCTGTTGTCGGCGTTTCTTTATTGCCTCTTTGTGTGCGCGTAGTTGTTGTTGTTGCCGCTGCTGCTGCTGCTGTTGTTGTTGTTGTTGCTTGTGCTTCGGTGCCTGGCACCGGCGATCACCGTTTCAAGCTGCGACAGCAACAACAGCAGCCAAAACAACAATAATCACAGTGCATGTGCACCAGCAACACACACACACACAGACACACACAGACACACACACACACAGACACACACACACATGCGCTGATCAAGTGTGCATGGAGATAAAGACGGAGATAGAGGGCAAGCAAATAGTGTAACCAGATATATATATGCAAAGATATATACAAAGATATATATGCATATTAATCGCGCAGAATCAAAATAATAATGTGCTGTGCACGAGTGTTTGTGTGTGCGAGTGTGTGTGCGAGTGTGTGGGTGTCTACAGTACGAGTTTACCGTTGCTCAACTGAGGCAGAAATACATTGATATATATAGTATATATGAGCTAAGTAGTTCCCTCTATAATATGCGATATATGATGGTAGACAGACAAGTCAGAGAAATTCCACTGCAAACTGCAATTTGAATAGATTCACATAGTTGGAGATATTAGAGACAAGAAGAAGATAGGAACTTCTTGAGAAATGTGTATATGGTATAGACTGGGTTCTATTTAGAAGAGAATTTGCTCAACTGTTCTAAATGATTTATTAAAAAGAAGAAGATTGTTCTTGAAAAGCAGCTAAAAATGTTTTGTATTTTAAACTGTTTACGGAAAATTATCAAGCCAAAAAAAGATTATTTTACTTTTTATAAACTGTATACAAATTTGATCAAAATTTATCTTAGCTGATTTATTTTATTTAATTCTAATTTATTTATTTTTTATTAACTAGTTATTTTTTTCGTACTTAAACTTGAATTTTCTTCTGGATATATTATCGTATCATTTATAATATATTAAGCAGAATGTAATTCTTTATACAGTAGACTGTAGAACACTTCGATTGTAATTATCTAATTTATTTATTATTTATTAGAGGTTTCTTTTCTTGGTTCTTTAACCTTTTTAAAAGAAAAAGGCAGCTAGTATTATTCTGAGAATATTATTATATCATGTATTATATATTATATCATATGCAGCAGTTAAAGTTGATCTCAACTCGCATACCCCACAGTATATTAATATCTATTGGTTCTTCTTCGTACTTGAACCGCAGTTAAATGTACACATGCACCTCGAACTCGTCTAGGAATATTATCATATCATCTATCTATCATATATTATCATGCACATCGGTTTTTTCCAAGCGATTTGCATTTTACAATTGATTTTTGCCGTGTCTCGGCGAGTATATTAAATTCAACAATCATTGTTATTGCACTTTGATTGCCATGTGAGCTTCGACTTTGTTGCTGCTGTTGCAGTTGTTGTTGCTGCTGTTGCTGCTGCTGTTGTTTTTTTTTGCATACGATTTCATTGATAGATTTGCACAAAGTTGTAAATAAATCAATGCACAAGGCAAGGCAGCTGCGTAAGTGCACTTTGCATTCCCGATATCGATATCGATAGAAAATTGAAATTTGCAACGATATAATAATATTATCACAGCAAATCAAAGCCAGGGTATCATGTCAGTCAGTGTGATCAAATCTCAGAGAAACGAGCCCGCCGCACTTAGTTAATTAAAACAAATGCGAATTGCTGCAGATAATAAATTTTGCAATTAAGCAGGTCCAGTTAAAAGAAACATTCGTTTCGTGTGCAGGCACAAAAGCATCATAAACTCATCATAAATAAACCAATTGTACTTGAAGCATTACGTGTTTGTCTCTCTGTCTCTCTCTCTGTCTGCCTGTCTCTCTCTGTCTGTGTTGAATCAAAGATTTATTTCTCTGTGCGACAATTAATAAGCATATTTCAACAGACTGCGGGTTATCAGACTCTATTATAATCATTTCCCCCCTCTCACACACTGGCTGGGATTACACGGCGTATGCGTAATCCTCCGTTTTTGTCTGCCATCAAAGATGCAACTAATTTGGAATTCTGTTTTTCGATGCGAGGGCAAAAAGCAGCGTCAAATGACGAGGCTAATTTGAGATGACGAAGAAACGAGAATTGATGTGTGTCACATCAAATAAATGTGAAACATACAGTTACACATGGTATATATACTATATATACTATATATATATCTATCTATATGCTTTGCAGGTTTGTATGATTTCCTGTTTGCTCGCTCAACGCAAAAACGCACGACAGCAACAGCAACAGCAGCAACAGCAACAGCAACAGCAACAATCATGCATTATAAATGGCTAAGTAGCAAACCCCTGCCCCTGCCCCTGCCCCTCCCCCTAGTGCCCTCTGCCTTTGTCGACAAAGCCATAACAAGCATGTCATGTGCTTAATGCAAAATCACATTTCGTAGGCCACAACCGAAGCGAGGGAAATGGAATAGTTTGGTTTTCTTTCCGTCTTTCTCTGTCTCTGTTTCTGTCTATCCGCTGTCTCCCTCCCCTTCTCGTAATTACCCTGACCGCAGTTGATGAAAACGTCATGTGATAAACATCGCCCCCCTCTCGCTCTCTCCCCTCCCTCTCCCGCTCCTCTAAATAGTTGCAAAGTGATAGATTCATTCGATTTCTTCGATGCCAATTCTGGCCACGTTCAACGTTGCGTATACGCAATGTGCGTTCTCATTGAATATTTGATGCATTCTAACTGTGCCTTCGCATGTCTATCTCTGTTCCTGAGCTACAGTTAATTGTTTGTTAAATAATTAATTACACATACAGACACACACACACACCCGCACACACACACCTACACACACACACACACATGCGCATTAAACGCGTAGCATAACGAGGCATCATCATCGGCAACATCGTCAACGACAATAACGAGTTTTTGATTAGGGTTCCGGCATTCACTTGAACATCACAATAGAATATTGAAACAATTGCAGATCTATCCCTCTCTCCCTCTCTCTCTCTCCCTATCTCTTTCTCTAGCCGATGAATCGACAGAAAGCAACAAAAAACATCACATCAATGTCGCATTCAGTTTCGTGTTGTATGTGCAAAAAACCTTTCGCAATTCGCGCGTTTTTTTCCATCGATTTACGTTCTATAAGCCCGATATGTATTTCTAATGACGCTGCTGTCTCCCTCCTTCCCCCGTTTCCACACTTTCCCCTCCATTTGCCCTGATACACGCAAATCGACTGAAAGGGTATGGCATAATCAAGCACAGGCAGTTGGAGGAGGGGGGATAAAAAAAGGAGAACTGCAGATGATGAGCTACTTCTAGCTATAATAACTGTCAATGCGGGATATTATATAACATATTTGTTAATATGCCGAAGACAGTCAAAATGATCTATAAATTGAACTATGTAAAAATGTTGTCTTGTTTCTATTTATTTATTTAAAGTCAACTAAGAGCAGTCGCCTCAAAGATATTAAAAAAGAAAAAGTAAATTACAAATATAAATTAAATTAAATATATAAGTATAATTTAAGTTAGTAGAAGAATATTAAAATTAATTTTTTTAAATTTATAATTATTCAAATTATTAGATTTTATATTTATAAAATTTTTTAAATTATTTTTTTATTTAATCATTATCATCCTTCCCCAAATCAGTTTTTTATTCCATTAAGCTCAATAGTTTCGTTTGCTGCAACGTTTAAACTGCTGGATATATATTTTTTGCCAGTCTTTGATCAAATGCTGAATTCGGTTTTGGGTTTGTTTTTTTCCTCTTTCATTTTTTGGGCGATTATTTGCCTGGCTGGCCTGAGGGGGGACAGCAGGGGGGGCAGGAAGCGAGCGGGCTGACTTTGTTTTGTGCGCTACTCTTGTTGTGTGTTGCCTGCAGTCAATGTGCAACATATTTCACACAAAAGGGGTTGCCACACGCACACACACACACACACACTCACACACACAGGCACACCCGGACCCGACTCGACACTCCGCTTATAAGCTGGTCGCCACATTCGGCGCCTGCTCAACAGTATTAAGGCTTAAAATATTCCCTTTTTGGCAGGGCAAATATTTTTGCAAAACGGAATTAAATCGATTTTGTTCCACGGCCCCCATTGGCAGCAAGTTAATTTTTGTTGTTGCTCTTGTTTTTTGTTTTTATCTCTCTTTTTTTTGTTGTACCTTTTTGTTATTTCACAACCTCGTTTCGCCTTGTTGTTATTATTATTCTTTAATCAATTATTAAAGTGCTGCGAAAGCGGCGATGCTACGAAAATTTCAGTTTATTTCGCATGAAAGCTGATTCACCCATATATATTTATATATATATGTGTGTTATATATAACTCTATATATATTGTGCAACAAAAAAGTTAACCTAATAAGCGAATCTGTTTTATGGAACATCACTTTGTAGCACTGCGACGCGCCCGGCTATCAATTACAGCCCAATTGCATTATGAAAATGCCGTACACCTGTGGCTCAGGCCGTGCTTCCTCTCAGATCCCACCCCCTTCCGACCACCCCTTGTGCTCGGAAGGGGTGCAGTAATTTTTTCCGGATTTTCTTCATTGCATATGCACATGTTTTTTTATCCATTCGTATTTTCATCGGACTCTCTCATAATGCATTTATTTATTGGACACAAAAGCAACAACAAGCAAATTAATTGAATGGCACAATTTTCCCTCTGTGGAAATGTGGAAATTCCTCGCGAGCATCAGTCGCGCGTTTTTCCCAACTTTACGGCCTATTTTGTTGGCAAAAAAGACGAGTAAGAAAATCGCAGCTGATGTTGGCATATACGATTGGGAAATATCCTGGATATAGGGATGCTTCTCTTAATCTTATATAAGGGATATAATCAATTGAAGTTGAAAAAATTAAGGAGTTCATTGTTTCAGTTTAAGTATCTGCTTAGTTGCATATATGCTTCAGGAATATATATCCATATATGAAAGTTTTATTTATTAATTCCATGGATATTCAAATATAGAGCACATAAGTTTGAGCAATTTTATAAAGGAAATTATCAATTAAAGTCGAAGAAATAAAGGTATTCCCTGTTTCAACTTAAATATATTTGTATTGAATATATTCTTTAGTAATATAAATGTATATATTTATGTAATATTAATTATTTTTTCGGATTTGTATATTAACTCCCATTATTCTCAGGGGAACATCGCTTAAGCCTCCCCTACCCCATTCGCTCTACTGGTCCCGCTGGGTACCGAAATTACAAAATGGTACAACAAAATGGCGTCGCTCTCCATTTGGCGAGTGATTTTTTCCGATTACTTTTATATGTACTGCCCTAGCCAGATGGGCTTGTGTGTGTGTGTAAACGAATTTGCTTGAACCATCGCTCGAATGTGCAACAGCAAAAGTAGATTTACAAATTTTATATGTATGTGCATGCATATGGGAGAATATATTTTGGAGGCACTGTACGGCACAACGCTGCACGGCAAAGGAAGAGAATTAAATGCTCATAATTAAGTTGGCCAACAACTCGCGAGAGAGAGAGAGGGCTCGTGGTAAGAGCATATTGGGTACACAACATTGGCATCAGCAACAGCAACAGGAAGAGCAACAGCATCGGCTTCAGCTTCGATTTTGTTTTAATAAGCTCTACCCTTACTGAGAGTATATTCAATTTGGCTATCATTTTAATCCCAGAATGCTTACATATTTATTCGATTGTTAGTTAAGCTTCTTAATGTAAAAGGTTTCTTTATACTTTACTTTATACATACTACTTATTTCTGGACGCTATAAATTAGTTGGTCGGACAGATATATTGTAGAAACTATAATATTAACTCTTCTTTATTATTAATTATAACAATTATAGAATTGGATTATATGCTTATTAACCAATTATATAATTGGATTATATGCTTATTAAAGTTTGAAATTTTTTATAAATCAAACCGCTTTAAAATATTTTAAACTGGCATAGGAATAATTGTTATACTTGTGTATGATTATATTTTTACTTTTTAGAAAAAAATAAAAATCAATTACTATGGTACTATAAATATTTAAATTTTTTTAAATCACATAGCTATATCCCATAGAATTATAAAATCGTTAAATAACAATTCAGATACGATAAAGATTTAAAATATTATATTTATTATATTTCCACCAATTTGAGCTTGTATTGAGTTACACGCCTTACAAGATTCATCAAAATCAGTTGGATATAAATATATGAAATTCACTTTATAAATATAATAATAATAGTTAGAGTATCACAACTTTCCCAAACTGTATGCAGTAAATTTTCCTTCTTGTTATTTATGCATTCACAAAAGTGCTTTCAGTGTTGCGAAGTGCAAAAAAAAAACGGGGCTTAACTGTAATATTGAATTAGTGCCGAAAAGTCGACTGAACGCTTCCTGTTCTTTGGTAGTGCGCTGATAAAAGCGGGCAGAGGAAGGGAGGGGGAAGCGGAGATGCAGGAGAATGTGGAGAGGTTCCGGCTACTGTTGGCTCTGTCAACCTGGCGAAATGAGGTCGATGGCCTGAAGAGTCAACAGTGACGCGCAAATGGACGCATCACATGCAAGTTGCAGGCCAACTAGAAAGCAACTTTCTAGGGCCAGAGTCGAGTCGGGTTAGTCGAGTCGAGTAAGAAGTTCTTGGTAAATAAAAAGTGCTAAGGGTATTTCCAGAGTCACTTGTTCCACCTTCGCTTAGCTTACTTAACTTAGATCAGAAATGCATAAGTAGAGTTTACTTAGGCGAGAAGCTCAACTCGGCTGAGATCTTTCTAGAGTCTAGACCTATTCCACAGACTGTAGACCGAACGTGAGTCAATCAGAGAATGCGCAGAGAGAAACTGAAACGTGACTTTAGCAATTTATGGAATGAGTACGATTTCTTGCAGTTTATCACGTTATTGAGTGTGCTCATATGATATACATGATGATATGCAGTAAGTGTGATAATGCTGAGGTATTTCAAGGTCTTAAAAACCTTTTAAGCACCCTGTAACCTGTATCTCTGCTGTACTCAAACTGCAGTTTAGTCATAAGACACGATGAGTGTTTGGCCAGGCACAGTGTCTCTGCCTCTGTCCTTCCTCTCCGCCATTCAAAATTCTAACTGTGCAAACTAACACACACTCGCACACACACATACACACACACAGAGAGAGATGTGCTGCATTTGCATATGTCCATGATGTCTATGTGATCATTACGCCTCTGTTGCTGTGTTCCAGTTTTACCAACTGCTTTGCCTGCTTTGCGTCTCCATCTTTCGCCTTCGCCTTCGCACCCGCTGGCATCTTGAGGTGAATGCAGGAAGCCAGCTTGGATGCAGCTCAGCTGGCCAATAGCCCAATTATGGATTTGAGTGCAAAATGGCCAATTGAGAATGCAAAGCAGGTGCAGCCAGAGGGCAAGAGCAGGGAGCAGGGTGTAAGCCAAGTGGAATTGGAATAGTTTGGCTTGGCTATGAAATGCCAAGAAAACGCATTAATTGCACAAATTGTGAGCACATTTGGCCAAAACAATTTTGACTACGCTACGGCTTAAAGTGCCTGTGCCCGTCCCTGTTCCCGTCCCCTTCCCTGGCTCTGCTTTCCCTTTGCCTCGCTGCAACATCGCTCATACGCCGCGTTGACTGGCAGCCAGTTTCGTCCTCGTCGTGCATCTCCCTCCCTCTCTCTCTCTCGCCATAGCTTTGTTTTTATTCGCGTTGACACAAGCTTATAATTGCTGACAGAAACGGGTCTCTGTCACTTCCCATCTCTGGCAGGACATCAGCTCCAGGATCCAGCTCCAGCAACTTCAGCTTAAGCTCGGGTTTCTCAACTCCACACTCGCCTCATTCCATCTCCTCCCATTTTATCCCATCTCATCCCGCCCTGCCTGAACTTTTATTGGCGACACCTATCAGTTTCGTGCGAAAAAGGGTTTTCCGTAAAAGTTTTTAATTGCTTGCAGTCACTGTAAACTCTACACAAAGGTGAAGTATTTCTCTGTAGCTGCCCTGAGGGGCCGTCAGAGTGAGAGAGAATATAGTGAAATCAGTGAAATAACTAAAGCTGCATTCGATTTATCTCTCTCTTCACAGCATCACGATTAACCTACACATTTCAATATACCCAAAGTAAAGTTAACTCGACTCTCTCTCACTCAGTCTCTCTCTCTCTCTTTCTCTCACTCTTTGTTACATGTTTTGTTACAGCATTGGGGGAGTTGAAACATTCCCTTATGGCCCCAGTTACTTTACCCAACTACCAAGTTTTGTGCTGCAAAATACTTATAAATTAACTTTTTCTACAAGCACAAGCTACCCTGTGAATATTAGTGAAGGCGAGTATATTAGTTGGGAATTAAAAGGAAAAATACAGTAACTAAAAATTACTCAAAAGACTTTTATATAGTTACAGAATTAGCGCGTTTAGAGGTATTTTAAAATATTAAATAAAAAAGGCAAAATAAATTAAAAAAAAAGTAAAACTTTTTTATATTTTATATTTATTATAATTTATTAGGTTAGGTTGTATTAAATCACACAATTTTATAAAAAATAGAATAGTAGTAAATTTATAAGCAGGGTATTCTGCAGTCGCATTGCATTTGCTGTTTGTAGTGACATTTTTTCTAGCGCTGCTGAGATTTTATGGCTGTGGCAGTTGCAGCTGCTGCTGTTGTTGCTGTCGCTGCTGTTGCTGTTGCTGTTGCTGCTGTTGTTGCTGCTGTTGCTGTTGCTGCTGACCAGCTGGATGCCGGCTCCTCATTAAGGTCCGGAGTGCTCTGGAGCTCAGAAAAATGTCCACTCGAGTGGCGTTTAGCGCGCAATTATGAGTTCGTTTTGTTGCTTTCGTGCAACTCGTTGTTTTGATGTTAAATTATTTCGGACCATTTTGCCCCACTTTGCGAGTGCAGAGACAGGCAGCGAGAGAGGGAGAAAGGAAGCAGAGAGTGAGAGGGAGGGCTGGCATAAAAAAAAGAAGTGCAGAGATAACGATAGAGACGATGAGAAGATTCTCGCTTTAATTGCTCTGGTTCAGGTTCTCGTTTAATTGTTGCCGCCCTGTGAAACTTTAATATACATTCGTGGATTTGCGAGCTACAAAACAGCAGGGGGGGAGGGGGAGTGGAGCGCATAGGGCGGCCAGCAGAGGTTGACGGTTAGCTCTATGGGAAGGGGGCGGGGCGTTTAGGGGCAGGTTGTCTGCTATGCCGTAGGCATTGAAGCGTAACAAAGCTGACTTAATGACTCCGAATCCGAATGCGAAAGAGAAAAAAAACCCCCTAACACCCAAATATACAAATACCCGCAAACACACACACACACACTAGCACACACACTGCACAGACACACTCGCACACTCGCACAGTGAGCAAATAAAAGGGAGAAACAAATTAAAAATGGCTTTTAAACGCAAATGAAATTTAAGTTGGGACTGCTTAGCGCCATTCGGGCTTGTGTGCTTATGCAACAGCTACGGAGGGGGAAGGAAGAGGGGAGAAAAAGGAGGGGAAGACAGAGGGAACCGGGTCTGGTACTACCCGACTGGACATACGGACTCTTGGGCAGTCTGTCGGTCTTGCCGGGTCTTACATTTTAATGACGCCTGCTCACTTTTCACTTTCCACTTTTCACACTCAACAAATGTCAACAAGAAGTGGATTCTCTCTGTTTCCGCAATCATTTCTCATTTCGGCACCTAACAGGCACTCCCCCCTCCCTCCCCTACCCCCTACACACTTCCCTACCAAAATCTCACTCTGTTTGAGCTGTGAAAAATTATTTACTGACATTGACGAAGATTCCCGCCGTCGCAGTCCTTATGCCTATTGTGACCTTTTTTTTTGGGGGAAGGCAAGATTAGGGTCCATTGTCAGTGCAAGTTAACAGTGCTTGCCGAAAGTAATCAACCATTACTTAAATCGGCCTTTGTTGTGCACACACACACACACACAGCTTACATCTAATTGAAGCGGGAGTGAATTCATCTCATTTTTACAAGACTCCGAAAAGAAAAAGAATTATTATCTTCATAAACTGTACTCAACGACTGAGTAATTGATATAGCAAAGATTGAAAATGCTGACAAAAAGGGTTTACTAACTTGGCACAAAAGGTCGATGGGTACACAAAGCTCTTAACTATGGAAATTGCTCAAAAAGAGTGAAAATGTCTGTGTGAACACGCATATCTCAGTTATAATTGAAGCTATACACATCAAATTAGGCAGGCAGGTAGAGCTATGCCATATGCTTATTATAGGTATTTTAAGAGTGGCATGCCACGCCTACAAGTTTTTAAAAAGTATTTATTAACAATGTACTGCAAATTAAGCTTGTCAGCGAGTTAGCTTAGTGTCATATTTAACTATCCCCTAACTTCATATGTATGTACAATTTAATTCTAATTCTTACTTAGTTCTACTATAACCTTAAATCATTTAAGGCTTACATAGGCTGCGCTGCTTTAAAATCTCTCTCTCTCACTCTCTCTCTCTCTCTGCAAAACTCGCACCAATTAGAGGAGAACACGAGATGCTCGTGGTGCAAACTTTTGCGTGAGTTAATTTGTATTTGGAATTACATTACAATTACAGAACATAAATGTTCAATTTACCAGTTACATGACGATGACAGGGACAGGGAGGGGGGAGGGGGGTGTGGGGGGTGTGTGGGAGGTAGGGAGGCAGAGCAACAGCTGCAGTGTGCAACATGCTGCATACGTAATGATTATTGACCAACTGATTGTTCGGCTCAGCAAGGGTTCGGTTTGTTGTCTGCTCTGATTCTTTGACTGAGCGAACGTCAGAGAGAGAGAGAGAGACAGAGAGACAGATGGACTGATTGACTGCATGGCAAATTGACGCTAACAGTGACTGTGTGACCGAGCACAAGCCACGCCCACCTGCAGTGCCCTTTTAATTAAGCTCAACTGCAGAGGCAGAGGAAGAGGCAGAGTCACCCACAGCCACAAATCTGCCACCGAAATATAATCAAATCCTCCTGCTTTGACGTCACACCGCAGTAACCAAGCTAGGTAAAGGGGTCGGGGGGGTGGGGGAGATAGTGACCTAGGAGACAAGTTGGGGAGAGGGAGGGAGCTGCGTATAGGTTTCTGCTTGCGACAGCTGCCAAGATGATTGTGTTTTGTCCATGCAGCGTATGCATATTGTGAAACGCCTATTAATTAGGCTCACAAAGCGTTGCCCCTCCGCCAATCGAGGGGAGGGAGGAGTTGGAGTTGTATTTGCCAGAGCAACATCGCACTGCGTTTCTAAATTATAAACACACTCTACGCGCCAGATAAACAATGTTTCATGCTCAACCAAATCTAATGCACAGTGATAAAACCATTGAACTGATTTACGAGGTAGTAAGAGTAGACACTGAGATACCCTGCAATTGCAAGACAACTATATGCAAGTATGCGAAAAAACTGCTAAAAGACTTTACCCGATTCAAGCTGCATGAGTATATATAGCTTAGATTTGACAAAAGTTTTATATGTGTAATACTTAAGTGAATTTACATACCAAATTTCATAACCCTAGCTACCTTAATAACCAAGATCAGGGCAGTTATTTAGATAAATGTAATAAAAACACTCACCTTATACATAATCTTTAGCATTACTAGCTAAAAGCTAACATATGCTTTTAATAGGAAACAAAATAAAAAATTTAAATGGTATAAATTGAACAAAAACTACTTTTGTTAGTCCCATCTCAGCTGAATGAGAATATATAGCTTAGATTGGACAAAAGCTTTATATACGTAATACTTGGGTGAATGCACATACCAAATTTCATAAGCCTAGCTAACTTTATAACCAAGATCAGGACAGTTGTTTAGATAAATGTAGAAAAAACTCAATTAAATTATAGTATTTGGCAGTACTAGCTAAAAGCTTACATATGTCTTTAATAGCATACAAAATAAAAAATTAAAATAGTATAAATTATACAAGTACTACCTTTGTTAACCAGATTTCAACTGAATGAGAATATATAACTGAAATTTAAAAATACCTTTGCATGCGTTATATTTTAAGAAATATGCCTAGTAAATTTCAGAGCTCTAGCTATTTGGGTTACCAAGATCAACGCGTTTTATTTAGTTAGGATATTGTTGCAACTGCTCTGCGTATACCCGAGAGCATAGAGTTGCCACTGTTATGGAATGCAATGAATAAATTGTTAGAATTGGCAAACGGATTTTCAAATTTCAGTCGGTGCCAGTCATTAACTGTCTCCCACGCCTCTGCCTCTGCCGCTGCCGCTTCCTCTGCCGCTGCCATTGTCGTTGTCGTTATCGTTGTCATTGTCGTTGTTGATGTTGTTCCCGTTGTTGTTGTTGCTCTGGTCAGCCGCTTCAGTTTTGGGTCTGTTCGACGCCATTGACCACGAAATTGCTGGTGCATGCCGACGCCACCGCTGCTGCTGCTGCTGCCGCCGGCGGCGAATGGGTCTGGGAATTTGAATATTGGTCGTGATTGTCGTCTCTCTCTCTCTCTCTCTCTCTCTCTCTCTGGGGCATGCGACTAAATACCCTGCACGTGTCTAAATAGTGCATAGAACTCGTGTACAACTTTATATGTCACAAGTGCGAAAGAAAAACTCGTATTAAATTTGGAAATGGAAAAGCGAGAAAAATCACAAAAAAATTGTATACACTTTTATTGGGTCGATTAGGCAGTTGGGTTAGTAGGTTAGCTGAGGTTGGTGAAACTCCTCATGTTACCTTAGAACTGGATTAATAGTGTCACAATCGACTATAACTACAATATTTATAATTAATATTATCGATATATATATCATATTTGTTGCTTTTTACTATCGATTTTTATTAACAATTTTCATTCTTTCTTTTCTTTTAGGTAAGATTTGCTTTACTTCTTTGGGTTAGCTTGTTAAGCTTTGCTTGGTAAGTAAGAAATTAAATGGTATCATAACCATAATTTTAATCTATAATATTAATGGATTAAAAATTATTTAAATACATCGATTTTTTTCTTTTAACAACGATTGTTCTTAATCGTTTTTAAAGTATTTTTCAAAAGTATTTGCTCACAAAAAACATTTGAAAAAAGCAACAAACATGTAAATTAATAAATTAGTTCTGCTAGAAATTAAATATTCGATTATATATTTAATTTTTATAAATTTTTAAAAATATCGATAAATCGTTGTTCAACGATATTTTAGTTTGGTTTAGGTTACCTTGGTTACCTTGATTTTTTTTGCTTGGTAAGGTTGATAAGATCAGTTCGGTAAGCTTAGCTTGTTAGGGATCACTTGGTTAGGCTAGTTAGCTTAGCTTAGCTGGGTTGGCTTACCTAGCATAGATCGCTTGGGTTGCTGGGGTTATTAAGGATACTAAAGTCCGCTTAAGTAGGATAGTTGGCTCCAATTGGCTTTCAATTTAAATTTTCATGTCCAGCTTTAAATATTATTTCCACCACAAGCGAATCTCTTTCGCACACACTGCTGCAGCTGTGCGTATGTGTGTGTGTGTGTGTGTGTGTTTGTGTTCTCTGCGCTATGCGCTTTTCGTGTTAATAATAATTGACATTATCGCCGTTGTTATTATTGCATGGTCGGCCACATTGTCCCATTGGGGGCCGAATGAATGTTTTGGGCTTTGCTCCCGTTTCGCATGCCGCGTTGCACAGTGTTTTCACCACGATGTGTGTGTGTGTGTGTGTGTGTGTGTGTTTATATGGACAAGTATTCAAATCAAAGTTGATTAATTTACAAATTACTACACTTAACTGCATAGAGAGAGAGAGAGAGAGAGAGAGAGAGAGAGAGAGAGAGAGAGAGAGAGAGTGAGAGCGAGAGCGAGAGAGAGTGACAGAGAAAGCGACAATTGGGCGCAACTGTACTCGATTTGTTGTTGTTGTTGGCTTTTATATTGCCACAGGCATTTGCAAAATATAATTAGAAAATTATTTAGCCCCCCTCCCCCCCTTTGGCATCTTCCCTGCCCACCAATAACACAAAGGAAAGTCATTAAAAGGCGTGGGGTGGGGGGTTTATTTTGTTTTCATGGAAATTCAGTTGAACAACGCATATGCGTTTCCCTCCGCGCCCCCCGCCCGTCTTCACTCTCCAATCAATTGGTGAATTTGCATTGAAGCTGCCCAAAGGTCATACCCTTGCCCCTCCCCCTCCCCCTTCTCATCATTCCCATTTCCCATTCCCATCCCCAGCATCATCATCGACATGTAATGAACGTGATCATTGTTAATGAATTGATGTTGCCTTTTGCTGCTCTATAGGCGCGTGAGAGAGAGAGAGAGAGAGAGGCATTTCGCGACTCTCACACTGACCCCGACCCACTGTGCACTGTGGGGCAGGGCAGCCAAAAAGTTGTGCATTTTAAAACGAAAGCGTAACTCAATTATTTGATGGCACCTCGAATAATTGAATCGCCATTCTGCGTAACGCCTACCCCCCCTACCCCCCTAGCCAGCGACACCCCTGACCCAGTGCCTACTCCCCTCTGCTCCTGCTGCTGCTGGGTTTTCCCCACCCCACGGGTTGCCTAACAGACTTCGCTGACAGCTGAATGGAAACTGGTGGAGAAGCTCTACAATTGAATTATCGAAGTCGAATGTCGGTGCCCTCCTGGCAGCCTCGCCCCCCGCCCCCGTCGCCAGAGCCACTGCCTGTGCTATGGAAATGCAATTAAAATCAAAGAAGAACGTGTGAGTGTGTGTGTGAGTGTGTGAGTGAGTGATGCAGGCAACCAAAATCAAATGGAAACGCAGCAGGCACGAGGCAGGAGGCACGAGGCAGGCAGTAAATAAAAAGGGAAACAAAACACTCACTCGACAATACGAAAATTGAAAAGTCATAGTTGAAAAGCTGAAAAGCAACCGCCAGGCAAAGCCCCCCTACCCCACCGCACTGACACTACCCTACCCATACCCTAACCAAGTAGGGCTCTCCTGCTACACTGTGCGGGCCGTGTGAGAAGGGTCCAGTGGAGTAGGATAAATGCCAATGGGCATGTCCATTAGGAGCGTCAATCAACGCTGGCAAACAGGGCAACAACAAGAGAAGAAGAAGAGGAGGAGCAGGAGGAGGAAGACGAAGAAGGAAAAGAAGAAGAAGAAGAAGCTGAAGAAGACAAGTCGAATGAATTCCGCATTCAGAGTTGATTGACTTGCTGCATGTATTTGTGACAAGAAACCCGATTCCGATTCCGATTCCGTTTCTGTTTCTTCTACTTAAGTTGATTAACCAATTCACAAGTGCCTGGAAATCTTCTCGGCTAGTCTACTATCTATCTCTGCATCTCTACTACTCCCACTGTCTTCTACTTCCTTATTTCCATCCATATTCTATCGATAGACGATTGAAAAATAATCTTATTGCAATTATGCATAATACGCTCAAAGCAAAGGTAATTATTTAAATAGAATGAGAATATATACATATATGTTAAATTTTAAAAAATCTCTAAATGCATAATACTTTAAAATATTAATCTAGAAAATTTCATAGCTCTAGCTGACTTGGTTAACAAGATCAGTCCATTTATTTAAATATATGCAGATAAACCTCTTAGACAGCTAGCAAGATAATAAAGCAAGATAATCCTTTAATAATATAAAATTATAATAATAAATAAATAAATAAATATTTAATGTTTTAATTAATTTATTACATTATATAATAATATAATATTTATCAATATTTTAGAATATTAGCTATCTGTGCCTAATATTCTATAAATAAATAATATTTTGTATTGTGATTATTTTATTTGACTCATTTCAAGCTGCATAAGTATATACAATTTAAATAAAAGAGATTTATGTATAGCTTATTTCATAGCTCTTTAATAATAAATATAAGATTATTTATATTTTGCTAAATATATTATATTACATATTTTATTAAATGTCTTAAATCATATCCTATATTCTCTATCTTCCATCTACTCTATCCCTAATCTCTAACTTTATTTCTCTGCGTCCATCTTTATCTAAAAACTGCTTTTAGCTACTTAGTTGTTTAATGAGCGCAAAATTCTCGTTTAGCTTTCAATAAATTAAATTGACATATTTAATTGACCAGTGCTGTATCTCTATCGCACTCTCTCTCTCTCTCTATCTCTGCGTGTGCGTGTGCCAGGAAGGGTGCAAACTATGAGTCTCATATTCTATGATAAGCTCTGCATTCCCAGCGTGCTGTGTGTTTGCTTAGGTGTGCGAGTGCGTGCGTGTGTGTGCGTGCATGTGTGTGTGTGTGTGTGTGAGAGTGCGTGTGTGTAAATAGACCCAAGCGAGTGTCGTCTGTCCGTCCGGCTGTCTGTCAATTTGTACTTACGAGTGCAGATATCAATGACTTGCGGCCACGGCCAGACAAACAAAGCCTGTAACTGGGAGGGGCTGCCTATCGATAAGGGGGGAGTGGATAGTGAGGGGGATGGGGCAGGAAGAGCTGCAGCCGTAGGCTAATCAGGCTGCGGGGTAGAGTCGCCTCGGTGCAGCTGGCGGCTTTGTGGTTGCCCTCGTGTAGGGAAGGAACGGAGGAGGAGGAGTGCGAGGAGTGGATCGAGGGGCATGAGGAGTACGACCATGAAATAAATCTGCTATAAAACCGCAGACAACTTAAATTGACGGCAATGCGGATGCCGAAAAAGGGTTGTCCGCACAAGGCACAAAGGTTGCCCCTGGGATGGGAGGGGATGGTATGGGATGGAGATGGCCTGGCTGGGAAAAAGGCAAATGGAGCCGCTGCTTGGCAAGATTAATGACTGTACATGACTATTAAATGTGGCCCACAACAAATTGCAGTTAGCATACATGTGTCACACACACACACACAGAGAGAGAGTGAGAGAGAGAGCGAGAGAGAGAGAGAGGGGGAGACACAGTGAACCACATAAGTCCTGTGATTGCCCAAAGGCTTTTGCAATTTAATTGCAATTTTATGTCAAATATTTGCCAAGTGGGAGCCTTTCGTGAGAAATTAAAATGTGGAAATTGTGGTAATGGAAAACGCAAAATGGAAAATGGTTTTGTAAATGAGTAAATCAGCTAAATAAACATAATTAACAACAACAGCAGCAGCAGCAGCAACGAGACGAGCAGCAGCAACAGCAGCAACAACGAGACGACAACGAGGGCAATTTACATAGTCGCAGCATCATTTCAATTAACAAAATCATTGCGGCCAATTAGAGAAAGCAAACAACAAGCAACAAGCTGCTAAGCAACAGCAACAACAACAACAACAGCAACAACAACAACAGCAGCAGCAGCAACAACAACAGCAGCAACAGCAACAGCAGCAATCACTCATACACGGCTGCAATATGAACTCGAGCAAATGCGTGAACTCTTCTGCAGCAATTTCATTAATGAAGCTGCAAAACTATTGCCCTCTCTCTCGCTCCTCTATACCCCCCTCTCTCTCTCTCTCTCTCTCTCTCAGCGATCATCTGAGCTTCGATCAGCAGCTTAAGCGACGCCTTTGTCACAGTGTTAATTCAATTACAAACCAAACACAGACCAGGGCAACATGGGCGTAACTGTGCAGCGGGAGGCGGGTGGGGGGCGTGGCATGGCGACGGCGCCAACTGCTGCACTTGAAGCGCAATTCAAGTGCGATAAGCGCGCAGACAGAGACAGACGGAGACAGCGACAGCGAGACACAGATGAGCAGAGACAGAGAGACGACAATAAACTGCGAACTGCGCACGGCAAGCGACGGAGGAAGGAGGAAGAGGGACAGAGGACAAAATGGTTGACAGCCGGAGTCGCGTTGCGTCGGCAGCAGCAGCAGCAGCAGCGCTGGCAGTGGCATCGACGGCGCGGCCAATGCGGTTGGAAGGCATTGAAACCAATTAACGAACAATCAACTCCGGGCAACCGCAAAATTCAAAATGTGCAGCCAGTCGCCAGTGCCAGTTGCCAGTTGCCAGTTGCCAGCGGCGGCCAGTGGCGGCCAGTGGTGGCCAGTGGTGGCCAGTGATGGCCAGTGGTGGCCAGTGGCCTGTGGCCAGAGCTTTCCGCTTCCCTTTTCCCTCTCTCTCTCTCTTTCTGTGTGTGTACGTAAATGAGCTCACTAAAAATATATAATTTAAATAAAATTCGCTTTTCCTACTTATATGCCTGCCATACACTGTGAGAAAGTATATAATTATATAGTCTGTTCTATAGATCAAGCAGCTTGCATGCCATATAAGGTTAAAGAGGTTAGATAAAAGTTAGGAGATGCAGCCAAAACAAAATGTTGAAACTAACACACCAAATGAGCTCAAATTGCTGTCAGTTTTTCAGAGGAAACTCGCAAATCTAAGAATTGGCACATATTTATCAAGAATATATATATATATATATATATACATGCGTATAGTTCATTTTTATCTCATTTTTGAGCTGCGAACAGATTTAATTTTATTGCACTGTCGTAAAACTCCTGCAAGTATGCAGCATATTTTATTGTTGTATTAATATATATCTATATATATTCTTGTGCCGCAGTCACATCGACTTTACCCTATTCCTAGACAGGCTACTCTATAGTCCACTTGAATAGTTCAAACGAAAAGAATGATAAACAACATATTGTTAACAATACAGAGGCTTTTCTTTTTTTTATTTTATTGCCTGAAATTAATAGGCCCATATTGGTATATGCATTACAAAGCTGCAGCGATATGTAGTTCTGATGTCATTGGAGACGATTGCAGAATAAACAAAATTGAGTCTGTTTGATGAAGCCAAAAAAATGAAGTAATACATATGGATGCTCTTACGTAAATTTCACTTTTAAGCCAAAGAATATTTATTAAAAAATATTATATAAACTCGATAACATAAGCATCTATAGCTACTTAAGATTATATTCTTATTCAGCTTATATCTTTGCAAAAAGAGCATTTAAAATTCGTCTACTGCTTTGGACGAGAAGAGTTAATCCCCCAGTTTTTTTTACATGATGATGATGATGCCACGATTTATGCAAACAATTTAACATAATTTTAATATTGCATACGGCACATTCAATGGAAATATGCAACAAATGAAACAATAAACATTTTAATTAAAATACAATAACAATAATAATTATGCTTACAAGTCGCGTGGAGAAAAAGCACATGCACAGAGTGAGCGAGAGAGAGGGAGAGAGATAGAGAGAGACAGGGAGAGACACGTGCGTTCATTAAGTAATAAATCATTTAATTTCAATGTGAAATCAAATTTAATTTAATTTAAACAAAATCAATAAAGCACAGAAACAGACAGAGAGAGGGAGAGAAAGAGAGAGAAGAAGTGAGTGAGATGGAATAAACTGCAATTAACCAGATTCAGCTGCAGCATCTGCGATAACTAAACAAACAATATCAACAACAACAACAAACCCCTCGAGCAAATATTTGCATTGACAGCTAAGTGAATAGTTAACAAAGAAATGAGCTTTTAATTAGTCTGTTAATCTGCGAAAGAAGGCAGGGAGTTGGGGAAGACAGATATATAGATAGAGAGAGAGAGAGAGAGAGGCAGTTACAAAGCAAATCAATGAGATTCACCATCTTCGACAAGTCGAAATTGACTCGCTTTGATAGTTCGTTTTCATGACAGCTGAGTAGCTGGGGAGGGTTACGAATAGTTGGATAGCTGCATGATTAAAAACTGTGAAAGAGTTCTTTGATTAATAATGGGAAAATCAAATGAAAATATCATTTTGAAAATATTTCACTTTGATCTAAATACGAAGAGCGTGCTTGCAAATAATTTTCAAAGAGATTCAAAACAAAGAATTAAAGAAACTTAAATTAATTTGGATCAGAAATATGTAATAGTTGATCAAGTAATTAAAATAGATATTTTAAGCCTTTAAATAGTATAGGGATTGGGTTAAAAAAACATGCTTGGTCTATTGTGCTTGTAGAAATATGCGTTAACAACAGCTGAGACGATATAGCCATATATGTCTGTATGAACGCCTAGATCTTAGAGACTCTAAGAGTTAAATGCATCATACTTTGTGACAATACTCATATGAACTGGCGTTATAATATGATTTATTAAGAACTTAGTTACGACCTCCGTAAATTATAAAATTTTGAATAGCAAGAAGAAATTTAAAGCTAGCAGCTTTTTTTTTCATTTTTACAAGCTAAACAATATAGGGAAATTTCGTAATAATATATGTGAGTAATTTATGCATCTCTAGCTATTTAAATAATTTTCTAAATTTGTATATATTATATTTAAAATTATAATTAAACTGCTGCCTACGATCATCACATCTGTGATTGCATTCAGCCGGACGAGGCAAGACATAAATCTCTATATACTTTATATGGTAAATGTAATAGATACAGCTGCTCTGCCACGCGTCTTGTATTGGGATCTATTCAAGTGCAGCTCACAATTTTCCAGCTACATCAGCAACATAAAAAAGAAAAAAAAGAAGAAAAATAAAAGAGAATACCAAAAAAATCTGTGAGCAGGGAAAAAGTAATTCAAGCTCTCTCAAATAGGTACAACAAAAAATGTGTGAATGAACCGCGACGCGGGCGTTGGCAACAAGCGGAGCAGAGCAGAGCCGGGTTGAGCTGGGTTGGGCAGGGGTAGGGGCAGGGGCAGGGGACGAGGCAGGGGTAGGGGCAGGGGCAGGGGTGGAGGTGGAGACGAGCAGCTGACTGCGACGCTGGCAGCGACGCTGGCAGCACTTGGCGGTCATTGTTCCAATTTCTAACCTTTTTTTTTGTGTTCAACTCTGGCTCCCTCTTGCTCTCTCAGTGTGTGTGTGCCCACGTATGTTTCTCTCTGTGTATGTGTGTGTGTGTGTGTGCGGAGGAGATTTTTTCAAGTGTTGTTGTTAATTTGTTTGGCAGTGGCGCGCATTTTTCACACACACGCTTAAGAGAAATGCCGACTACACATGAGTGTGCTGGTGTGTGTGTGCGAGTGTGTGTGCGGATGAATGGTAAAATAATAATAATAAAAAAAAAACCGGCTACAACGGCGGCCCGCTGCCCTTGGCTGCTCTGCCCCGCTCCTGGCTGCCAAATGTCTAACCAGTTGTGTCTATGAGCCGAGCCGCTGCTGCCGCCGTCGCCGTCGCTGCCGCCGCTGCTGCTGCTGCTGCTCTTGTTGCCATTTTATGACTTTGGTTTGGTGCTGTGCATAGAAGCCTGAAGCAGCCGCAACAGCAACAGCAGCAGCAACAACAACAGCAACATCGCCGGGGACAGCAACAACAATCAGTGCCACAAAGTACAGCAGTTTAAACATTTGTATTCGTGCCTGTGGCTTACATGTCAGGTTGACCAAGCACCAGCAGCAACAACAGCAACAACAACACAAAGAGTTAACACGTGCATGTGTATGCGTGTGTGTGTGTGTGCGTGTGTGTGTGTTGGTGTGTGTGTGCGAATATAACGTACGTCGGTGAAATGGTTTAAAGTGGTAAACACGTTAAAGAATTGCACAAAGATACACACAGCGTACGCTAAGCATACATGAGAAAGACAGAGAGAGAGAGAGAGAGGGAGAGAGAGGGAAAAAGAGACAGAGAGAGGGGGAGAAGCACAGGGGGTACTCTTAACCCGCATGAGTTATGCACCAGAAATAAATAGCAAGTGTTGCAACGGAAAGCCCCGACACAAGTAAATCTGGCTAGAGAAATGACTGAGAATAGAGCGTTGAAATTAAAACAGAAAGGTGCAGAGAACAAGAGGGAAAAAGGGAAAAAGAGAGAGAGAAAAAGGGGGAAATAGAGGCGGGCAGAAAGAGAGAGCTAAGCGAAGCAGGCATACCCTGTAAAATGATTTGATAATTATGATCAATTAAATTCATATTCTTTATGTAAAGTATGGTAAATTAAATATATGACTATTAGAATATTATTATTATAAGTTTTCTAGAAATTTATAATGAAATTAATTCGGCTTTGGCTAAATTTATTGCATGATACTATTTTTATATATTTCAAAAAATATTACCAAAAGACAATTAATTTGTTCCATGATCTTATCGAGTTTTTAAAACCATTTAAACTCAAATATTTTAAACATGCATCTATTATGATTTAGAGAGTATATTAAATAAAATAGTAATGCGTCATATGAAAAAGAGAGAGCTACGTGTAATATTAACTTTATTATATTTATTTATTAAAATATAGAATTAATTCTTCAAAAAGAATTTGTCTTTAAAATATGCATACAGTTCGTTGACCTGCTGTGCTGATTTTCTCTCTTTCCTATTAAAATAACATCATTAGAGCAATCCCCACATAGACTACAAAGTTCTTTAGAAATCACTTCAATTATTTTAAATATTTATTTTACATATTACTTTATTTAATACTGCAATTAAAGTCGCTTTAAGACGATTTAGTAATTACTCAGAGCCAACGAGGCGTATACGCAATGCGAAAACTAATTCGCATTTATTGAAATAGTTATTAGGAATATATATGTATAAAGTTAACTATTTAGTACAGTAACAATATTTAAAGACATTTGGCAGATTGTTGTTTTCTCTCCCCTCCCCTCTCCCCTTTCCTCCTCCCTCCTTGTGGCTTTGTGTAAAATCTCCGAAAGGGATTAAAAGTAACTCGCTCGGATGCGTGATGCGTGTAGGCAAATACGTTGCACACGTGCGTAATTTCTTTGAATGCACTTTAAAAAGGATTTAATGGAACTTGAGTAAACTCTACCTGTGTGTGTGTGTGTGTGTGCTATTTCGCTCGATGTTTGCTAGGGCAACCCTGGCCAAGTCTGGGCGGTTGAACTATTTTGATACATATGGTGAGCTGGCACATTGACGGGGGAGTCCATGTTGTTGCTATTCGGGCCAGTCTAGTCCAACTATTAAGCCGGCAGTTTTACGCATGCATGCCTTCCAAACACACACACACACACACAGCCGCCCACACACGCACACACACACACACTGCCGCAGACTCTTACAGTTGCCGTGGGCTTAAATGGCGATTAAAACGAACAAAAATGAAGAGAAAAAAATCAGCGGCTGCGAGCAAAGGAAAACAGAACTAACAAAAACAAAAAAAAAAAACTAAAAAAAAAACTAAAAATAGGGTTCAACATGAAACTAAGTGGTACAGCAACAACAACAACAACAACAACAACTACAGAAATGCCGGCAATGCGGCCAGCAGCAACAACAACAAGTTGTTTTTTTTTATTTTGGCTAGACGAAAAAACGCGAAAAAAAGAGAGAAAAACAAGAGCGAACAATATAAATTAAATATGGAATAAAATTAACGCCGGCGCATAATTGAGCGCAAAAATTGTATTAACATAAAACAGAACTGAAATTAAAAAAAAATACGCTTATAGCCAGAAAATGTGCGGAAAAACAAAGGCGAGGAAACGAGGAAAAACGGAATTGCAAAAGTCGACGCTAAGTGAATTTGTGTGATAACTCAATTGCCAACTTGACTCCGCTGCTGCTGCTGCGAACTCATAGTCGTGGTTGGGCAGGGAGGGGGAGAAATAGATAAAAGACAATGGATCAAATTTCAATTGAATTATTTGGAATGAAAAATGTATAAAGGCTAAAGGAGTTGAACAAGCAAATTTGTATATATTAATACGTAAATATTTTACAATATATATATAATATAATATAATGTAAGCTATATTTAAAACAATATGTGTTTATTCTTCCCCTGCCAGCATTGTCTATTGTGACTCACAAGCTTACTGATAATGCAAGCAACGAGCGTTGTTAACCCTGCCTGGCTTCAAACTTCGTTTCCAACACTGAAAACGATTCTTATAATTAATGATCTTATTATTAACATATTTTCTAACACTAAATACCATATATCTGCTGCAAACTTATTTTCTAACACTGAAAAATGTTTGGTAATATTTATCTTGTTTTCAACCCATTTTCCAACACTAAAAACAGCTTAGTGCTATTTATATATTTAAACAAACATATTTTTCAACACTGAAGAATGCTTCAAAGTGTTTTTGTTTTTTAGAAACCTCATTGCCAACACTGAAAAAAAGCTTTGCATGATTAAACGTTATCCAAACGTGTTTACCAACACTTAAAAATGCTTCATACTGCTTATCATTTTACCGAACATTAAAAAACCCATTTTAATATCCAAAATTCTTTTTCATTTGTTAATTTTTTCTCAATTTGACTACGCTTCAAGCTGACCCACATACACACACACAACTCGGTAAATTATACAAGAAACTAATAGTTTTGATTGAGCATATTTTAAAGAAAAAGAAAAGAATCTTTTTTTTTTTGCCTGGCCAGACGAAAGTTTTCAGAACGTAAAATAAATATTTGTGCAAATTATTTGCGCAAATCTGAAAAGTCGTGATTCCACGTTCACAGCATCGCGTGTCGCGCTTGCATTCGTTTTGGAAACACACACACGCACACACACACACACACACACATTTCATTATCATCATCAGCAGCAACATCATCATCGTCTTCGTCTTCGTCATCGTTGTCGTCTTGTCAGTTCGTTCAACTTTTGTTCACACCATAACGCCAAACGCGTTCTCCCTCTCTCCCTCTCTCCCCCTCTCTCTCTGTCTCTTTCTTGCTCTTCTGTAGTCAAGACATTCCCCCTCTCTTTCTCTGTTTCTTTGCCGCTTTCAAAGTGTCAATTTTTGTTTCAGCTATTTTAACCAACTCTCGAACTCTCCAGGCTTTCGTTTTGATTTTTCGTACGCTAATTCAATTAGATTTATGTGCGCCATTTGACATTCCCTCTCTGTCTCTCTCTCTCCCTCTCAGGGCACTGCATGTCATTTTCGTGTATATAAGGGAGGAATGGGGGGGGGGAGGCAGCTCGAGGGGTTTATTTATTCCTGGACATGTCGCTAAATGGGTTTTCTTGTTTGCTCAAAATCAGATCATGGCCAATAAATCAACACTCAATTCGATTTGTATGCGCCAGGCAAATTGATTTGCCATCGCAAGGGTGACCCCTCTCTCTCTCCCTCTCTCTCTCCCTCTCTTACCCTCTTTTAGTGTGTGTGTTTGTTTGGCTTCCGCTGCTGTCTCTATCAATTGATGATAATTTATAGAAAACAGAAAACAGTCAACGACAGCAGCGGCAAACAAGGCGAACATCATGTTAATAACTAATCACAAACAGGCTTCGGGCCTGGCCAAAACGGGTTGCAGCGGATATTGTTAATATCTATGTGGCATTTAATGATGGCCGGTCTTGGTTGCTTCGCTCCCAGGAGCGGCAACGAACTGTGTCACACACGCACACACACACACGGTCAGGCAGTGCAAGCGGTTGCAAATCACGTATACGCCCTGTCAGCACGCCGCATACCAAACACGCCCCGCAATCAATGCAGGCAGCAGGCAGGCAGGCAGGCTGCAACAACAACAACAACAACAGTTAAAAGAAAATGTCAATCGGCATCGAATTCAAATGAGGCAGGGGGGTAGGGGTAGGGGTAGGGGTAGGGGCGTTACCCAGGCAGGGTATACGCAGTCTTGCTACTTGACTCGACTTGACTTGCTGCTCCACTTGCTCGCAGCTCGCTGCTGGCCCTGCTCCGTTTTTCGTTGGCCTTGAACGTGACCATAGCCTGGCTTGCTCTCTGTGTATGTGTGTGAGTGTGTATGTGTGTGTGCGAGAGATTTGCTGTTTTGCACGCATTTTGGCGCGCTCAATTGAAATTGACATTTGTCGATCATAATTCCACATCGCTTATTGGAGTAATTGAATTTCCATCGCTGCAATCGACCTCCAGCATACCACATCATAACATTTCGCAGCGTATCGTATAATTCACCAAAAGATCGACGAACAGACGAACAGACGGACAGACAGACAGACAGACAGACAGACGGACAGACAGAAGATACAATGTTGATTTAATTAGACGTGCACAGCAAGTCAAATTGATATTGAGAATTCGTCAACGTGCTCAGCAGCTTCGCTTACACGTACGTTCTGCCGTTGACAGCAGAGTGAGCAGTATATAGAAAGAGAGGGAAGAGAGAGAGAGAGAAAGAGAGAGAGAGAGAGCCAAGACACTGTAATAATGTCAGCTGCAACAACGTAAGCAACACTGACAACCCAGAGGCGAGAATAAGTTGCAATTGTGTGCGCGCTGTGCCAAAAAATTATTTGACAGACTGTAAATTGCCCTGCACAATGTGTGTGCAACAGCAGCAACATCAGCAGCAGCAGCAGCAACATCAGCAGCAACAACATCAGTAGCAACAGCAACTCATATGGACACGTACGAATACAAAGAAGCTACCCCATAAGCACTAGACACAGCAACAACAAACCAAGCAATGACACATCGCACATCGAGGGAGTTTCAACTGTCACTCCTCATAAAGTCTATAGTAAATCAAATTGCAAAAGGGAACCCAAAACATACATATGTATGCAACTATATACCATATAGTAATGCATTTATAATACATTTATCTTCTTTTTTACAATCCATTTGTCGCAGCGTTCTTTAGTTTTTAAATTTTATATTTTTCAAGTTTTACAATTTTAAAATATGTTATATAATTCCAGTTATACACTTTAATCTAGAACGCAATTTCAGTAAAATTAGTTTACATACGATATTGGCAATTTCTTACAGAGGGAACACCTCAAATAAAATTAAATTTGCCTATTTTTGCATATTATTTTACTGCTCAAAATGTGAATCTAGTAATATTTATCCACGCACTCATGCATTCTTAGACACGTCAATAAAACAACAATAAAATTGGAAAATTTAAATTATTTTCAATTTAATTTGTATACTAAAATTGACAAAAAACAAGGTGATTTATTTGAGTGAAGATTTTCTGTTTAAAGTCGAATGAATTAAGCAACAAAAGTTCGCCTCTTTTCGCTAAATAAATAATTATTTCTTGCACGATTATTTCTATAATTTGATAATACTGTGGAAGATTTGTTTTTCACGATTAAAATATATATTAGAATATATATATGCAGTATTAGTTATCGAAAGACGCATTTAACACATAGCAGACTTAGGAAATTTCAAGTACTTAAATTCCAGTGTTCGTTTTCGTTTTTAAATATTTTATTCCAGAATTTTGGGCTCATATTTACTCGTGGCGTCGCTTTCATCAATGTGAATTAAATTATAAAAGTTATTCACTGTAACTATCGGTTATCCATTAATTAATAATTCATTCAATGTCAACAAAATAAATTTCAAAATTATTGGATTTTTTCTTTAGCTGAGAATAAAATAGTTTAGGTAACCTTATCATTATAGCCCGATTTTTTTTAATTATTATTATATTTGCTGCTAAAACAAAATATACAAATATGGAAATAAATTTCTTTATTCTTGCTGGATTAGAAAATATATAGATAACTGTAAACATAAAACATATTCAGTATAATATTTTAATTTACACACCTGTGTACTACATGATACTGGCTACTTAACCTGCTTGACTTAATTATGCTATACCACATAGGTGACAGTATCTCTTCCCCCTACTCCCCTCCCAATCCCCTATATCATCATCATTATACACAACCTGATCGGGTTGGTGCTGTTAACACGCACCAGAGATTGTGGTCAGCTGACCGCTGATATACCCAATTCGATTTGTCTGGCATCCATTTCGCATGACGTCGCATCGAGTCGCGTCAAGTGGCGACATCTCGTTGCCAGAGTTGCCATCCCCATTTACCGTCATGCGGGGCATTTCATCTTGCACACACACGCACGCACACACACACACACACAGAGTTGTTGTTGATTTGAGTCTGTTTGAGTCGCAAGGGGGAGGTGTTAGGGAGGTGGGGAGGGAGGGACCTGGTCATTCACATTGCATGCATCGTGATAGCTTGTCCGCTGTAGGTGTGTCTGTGTGTGTGCGCGTGTGTGTGTGTGTGTGTGCTCATCTTTATTTGTTGTGCGTGCAGAAATTTAACAATTGCAGAAATTGAAACTTTTGCTGTAAAAAGTCTCGCACACACACACACAAGACATAAATATGAAAATAAAATGTGCACACGTTGTTGAACCCCTTCCACCTACCCCTCGCCCCTACTTGCCCCTCCACCGTAGTACACACAAATTTCGATGCTTAATATGGCAATGCACTCTTTGGGAGTGCCAACTGGAAGACATTCAACTTGCCCTTTCTGAATTGTCTTATTTAATTTGATTTTATTTGCATTTGCTGTATTATTCTCTCTGCATTACGCATACGCCCCGTGAGCCTGCCAGACAGCCAGTCTGCTCTCTCTCTCTCTCTCTGTGTTCTCTCTCTCTCGTCATTAGTTTGCTTTACTTTTAGTTTTCTGTTTTTAGTTTTGTTTGATTTCACTCTAGAGGCAGGAGGCAGGAGGCGTGGCATGTGGGCGTAATTTGCACGCAATTTGCTGTTTATTGTTTTTAATTTAAGCCGCAAATGCAATTTGAAATCAAGTTTTGGGGGGCGCAAGTTCTTGGCAGAGAGAGAGAGAGGCGTGTGTGTGTGTGTGTGTATGTGTGTGTGGTTTGTGCTGCTTTTCCCTATTGGCCTTCGCTCTGTGCTTGCTTTGCAGCGCACTTTCTCAGCTAATCATTTCAGCTTAATTTTTTATATAATTTGCTTGATTTGCCAGTGCCATCTCTCTTTCTCCCACTCTCTCTCTCTCTCTCTCTGCCGCTTCGCTTCTTTGTTTGTGCTAATCCACTGTTGACATGCAAGTTTATTCAATTATCATGATTTAGTACATTGCCTTTGGCTCAGCTCAGCTCAGTTCCCTCTGGCGCCCTCGTGTACCGCCCCCCCACGACGCGTTCTGCCGCCCTTAAGAGCCCGTCTAACGGTCTGCTATGGCTGTGGAGCGCAGCGTGGGAAAATTAGCAAGCTGCAGCAACAAAAAAAAAAGAAAAATAAAGGAAAAAAGAAAAGGAAAACCTCGTACAATTATTCAATTTGCGGCAGCATTGCGCATCGCATCGCCACATCACTTATACGCCCCGTGTAACGAATGGGGAAAGCAAAGCCCTCGCCGAAGCGATGATGCTCTATGTATACCCAAATTTGCAGTATATACGTATTTTTATTATATTCTGCTATAAGTTTTGCTACCTCTCAAATTCTCTTTTCTCATTTTGCACAACTCACAAAAAATATGCATAATTATTGCATGTGCTGGAAATAATTAGTTTGCCCACACACAGACACAGAGCAGCATAGTGTAGCTGCGGGGCTGCCTCTCTCTCTCTCTCTCTCTCTCTCTCTCTCTCTCTTTCTTCCTCTCCCACTTCCTCCTTTCGTCTCTCGCTCGTACGCGAAATTAATAACTAAGCGATGCGTAATGCGAAATTAAAACCAAATTTGCTGGCCAATTAATTGTCCTGCAGCAATTTGCCAAGCTCTTTATAATCGTTTTCTCTCTTCTCTCTCTTGCTCTCTCGCTGTGCCCTTTTTTTGTGTCGCTGTTGCTGTCTCTGCATTTCCTCTCCCTTCCCTCTCACACCTCTTTCGCTCACCTTTACTTTGATTAATGCATAATGCTGACATTACGCATTATTTGCATGCACATATCAAATTGCATAATGGAAATATTACGCATACGTCCCGTTGCCAGCCCTCTCTCTCTCTCTCTCTCTCTCTCTCTCACTCTCTCTGCCTGCTTCCATCTCACGTCCACTGGTTGATTATGTGTGTTTCGTTTTCCTCTCTTTCATATAATATCACTTGAAGTTTCTCCCTCTCTCGCTCGCTCGCTGCCAGCTGCTAAATTGCCCGGGCGTCCCTCATGTTTCATAATGGCATAGCCAAAAAAAAAGGGAAACAGAGAGAGAAACAGAAAAGCTAAAGGAAAATGCAAAAAGAAAAAAAAAACGCGTTAGATGTTGCAACAGAAATATGTATGTAATTTCTATGCAGTATGCAACTAAACGACAAAATGACACTTTCGGGTCTGCATATTTATGATAGCTCGCTGCCCGTGCGAGTTCTCCAAAAAATAATTTGGTAGACAAGAATAAATAAAGCGCCGACAAAGATGAAGCGGGCAGAGGCAGAGGCAGAGGCCAAAGCAAAACAGTTGAAAGTATTTACACAACCAGGGATGCGTGAACCGCCAAGGAATCCCAATTTCTTTATCCCATAAAAGGCATTAAAATCAAGTGACCCAACTGAAGTTTTGTTTATATACGCTTTGGACAGACAATTCCCATTTCAGGGCCGCTGACAGAGAGAGAATCTTTCCTTTAAGCTTGTGTAAAAAGTATAACAAGAAATCGAACTGTTAATCCTAGGGATGCAGAAGAATTTGTTAAATGTTTAAATTAAATTTAATTATTATATATACCCGCCTTTTAGAGGGTATTTAAGCTTGGAAGAAAAAGTTATTATTGTTTTATATCAACCCAAAATATGTAATAAATTATATATGGCCCATTTAGTATTTTTAATAAAATACCAACTGCCATATATAGCGAAAAACAGCAGTCTGTCTGTATGAACACCTATATCTCACAGACCATACACGCTAGGGCTATCAAATTTGGTAACCGTGTGTCTTACAATATCCCTAATATCAAGTATATTTTAGATTGCAGCCACGCTTCTTATTGCTTTTAAAAATCGTCAAATTTGGTTCTCAATGTTACCTTAACAATTATTGCAGAAATATTTGTAATGAGAGCATATCATAATTTTTGAAAGCACAGTATATTCACGTCAAGCACATCTGACTGTTGCTCGCTTACCTTTCATATTCTGTTTTTATTTTTAAATTTATTATTTTATTATATTCCTTGTTCGATTAATTCTCGAAAGAACACTCAGCACTTTCGGGCTGCTGTTGCCTTGCAGATCCGAGTATTTTCGCCAGTTTTTTCTTGGCTTATGGGGCACTTCATCTAGTTTCGATGCTCGATAATTACCCCATGTGTCTTGCTAACCGTATAATGGTATAACAAACTGACCGAGGCGTATTTCAAGTGCAGGGCAGCTCTTCAGCCCTGGCAACAAGTTTATACGCAACGATGTGCGATGTGCACATTTGGGAGATTTAGTAGCGTATAAAAATTGCATACACAGCGAGAGAGAGAGAGAGAGAGAGGAGAGTGTGAAAAAGAAAGAGCACAAAGTGAAAAAGGGGGAGAAAGGGAGAGACAGAGATACAGAGGCAGGAGAAAGAGAGCTGCAACGAGATGGATGTGGGCGATGCTGCAAGAGGAAATGCTGCGAACGAGGGAGCCAAGTGTTGTGGCGGAAAAGGCAGGCCAGAGGGGGGAGAGAAAGGGAAGGCTGGCAGTGGAAACAAAAAGAGGGGGGAGGGACGCAACGATGCGGTGGCCAGCGCGCTGCAAATGTGAAAAAGCAACATGGCAAAACACTGAAGCCATCTCTTGACCACTTTCCACAAATGAAACATGGTCAACCATTTGCGTGTGTGTGTGTGCGAGTGTGTGTGTGTGCGAGTGTGTGTGTGTGCGTGCGTGTGTGTGTGTGCGTGCACGTATTTGCGCTACGACCGATAGTGCGCCGAATGCAGCTTAACAACTCAGACTTGCCCCGCTCTACCCACACGCCGCTTCCCACTTGCCACATGCAACTTGCCACTTGCCACTTGCTACGCGAGTCCACTGACTCAATAACTTGACGCTCTCGCTCAGTCGCAGTCGCTGTCGGCGTCGCTGTTGCAGCGCTGCCACTGCCACATCAGCGGGAAAGTCGTCGCCAATCGAATTTGTGTGTCATTCGGCAAATAAGTCTCACACACACAGGCGCACAATGTCTCCCTGTGCGTGTGTGCGTGCGTATCTGTGTTTACCTATGGGGCGACGACTCTCTGTTGACATTAGTGGGCGGGGCGGAGCGGGGGGCGGGGGCTGCAACACCTTGCCACAAAAAGTGTTTAGCATCGAACACAAATGGAGTGAAATGCCAACAGGAAATTGAAGACGGAAGAAGGAGAAAGGAGGACAAGGGAAGACGGAAGAAGCAACAACGGAAGCGACGACGAATCTCTCTCCCTGTGTATGTGTGCGTGCGTGTGTGTGTGTGTGTTGACCCTTTTGGCTTCGGTCAACATACTAAGAAATTCCGTTTTGCGGTCGGTATTCCACATGTTTCATAAATATTGAGTTAAGAACACTTTGCGAGAGGCGTAACAGCGTGAAATAAATGCACAGACAGACAGAGAGGGGGACAGAGACAGCAACAGGAAGAGAGACAGAGACAGAAATGGAGCATCGAAAATCGTATTTTATATTTGCACAAAGCGATGGCGTCTGCGACAATGTTTGACTAAGTATTTGCCACATCAGCAACATGAACATTGATGGATTTCATTGCGTAGACCATAAAGTTAAATTAAAGTCACAATTTTTTGAAATTGGGAAAATTCGTTAAGTCACAATTTCCAAAACGGGGAAATGGCAAATTAAATACAAAATGTCAAATAAAGCGAAATTGGTAACAAGTTTTCATATGTCAATATTTCTTGACAATTTCAACCCAAATGCAGAAGTTTTCGAAGAGATATATGAGTAATACCTTATGATATATTCTTGATATTTCTGTGTGTATTTTGTCCATCTTTATGAGGCCTGGAACTGGGCAAGCTGCATATGATTTTTATTACTGCAATTATTGCCAACATATTACAATAGTAAAGTATATTTAAATTATTATTTCAGACACAATGAATGAACTTAGTTAAAAATTGGATTCCACTTGCAATAGGTCAATATTCTATCGACATGTGTTGAAAATTTCATCACGATTGCAAAAGTTTTGCCAGAGATACACGAGGAATGCCAGGCGACCCAATGTTGTTGATGCTGCTGCTGCTGTCAGTTATGTGTAGTTAGTGTGTGTGTGTGTGTGTGTGTGTGTGCGTGTGTGTATGTTCCACATTAATTCCAGGCCAGCAATCCAGCAGGGACCTAGTCATAGTCAAAGGTTTCCCAGTCGCATATCATTTTAATTATTCTCCCAACTCGCACACACACACACACACATATTACAATATTAACGTTTCTTTTAATTTGCGCCAGCTTGTCAGGCCCCTAGACCGCACCCCCCTACCCCCTCCCCCTCCCCCCTAGGGGCTTTGTTAGGGATTGGTTAATAAGCAACCAAGTTGGACAAGATTATGGCGAAAGTAGATTAGAGCGGATGCAAAAAGGAAACAGTTGCCCCACAACAAGCACAATACAATTGCCAGATGTTCGCACACACACACACACATACACACATATATATATATATATATATATATGCGATTATGAGGCAAGACAATGCAAGGCTTAGTAGCACCCGCATGTTATACATTATGAATACTATGTGTATGTGGTATATTTTAAATACCAAACTTAATGTGCTTCGATTTTAATAGGGAATATCCCAATTGCAAAGGCATTTCTCTATCTCTCTCTCTCCTCCTCTCACTCTCTCTCTCTCTCTCTCTCTGTGTGCTTGTCTGGCATTTGGCTCTTTCGGGTCGCTCGTCTTGACTGCCTTTTCCCCAATGGCTTTTGGGCCCAGGCAGTAGTTTAAGCCTGGTCAGGGCGAAGGCGACTGGGCCACAAATTAAATGGAAATAAAATGCAGTCAGCATTCGTGTGTGTGCGAGAGAGAGAGAGAGAGGGAAGGGGAAGCTAAAGTCTGTGAATGATATTGCATTGCCACATAAAAGCATTCACAGAGAAAGAGAGAGGGAAAGGGGGCGAGAGAGAGACAGACGCCCGCACACACACTCGAGGCAAAAGCAGATAAGTTTTGAGCAATTCTTTTTAAACGTTTTCCCTGTTTGTGTATATTTACCTTTGGGATTTATGAGATTAGTTGCAGATACGCACACATGTGTGCAGCAGTGTGTGTGCGTATGTGTGTGTGTGTGTATGTGTGTGTGTGTGTGTGAGTATCTATAAGTCGACTGCAAATGAAAGCAGTCTGCAATTGCATAGAACGCAAGTGGAAAAATATTTAATACAGCTCAAAGCGCCTCACACGCAGACATGCTGGAAATGGGGCGGGAAGGGGTGAGGGGTCAGCGAGACGAGAGGGTGGGGGGGGGTAGAAAAGTAGGGGATTGAAAGAAAGTTGAAGCAGAGCAGAGAAGTAACCGTTGCACAAAAGACAGTCGACAGTTGTCGTCGTCGTCGTTGTCGTTGTCGTCGTTGTCGCACACACAACTCTCAATTTTAAGTGCAGCCAAGCGACATTTACCACTAGACCCCTTCCCTTTCCCCCCTTCTCTCCCTCCCTCTCACAAGTAATGCCCACAACAGACGCCATCTTGTGCGAAGGGAGCGGAAGTTCAACTAAAGCACAAACGGAACGGAGAAAGACAAAAGAATTGCAGCTACACGCTCAACTATCGATAGTACATGGCGATAGTCAGCACGATATTTTTGTATTGTCTCTCTCTCTCTCTCTCTCTCTCTTTCTCTCTCTGTCTTCCCGCTTTGTCTTGGCTTCGCTTTTGTTCGACTTCTGCAGCAGCTACAGGTGAAAATGGATTTGGCTGCGGATTGACAGCTCGCAAAGGGGCTAAGGATTTGCACTTTTGCCTGTTAGGGCTAAGCTGCCTGGGGGAGGGGAGATCTGTAATGCCCAAAATCGCAGCTAAGAAGATAGAGAAAAGAAAGAGAGAAAGATAGAGAGAGAGTCGCTTATCTGCCCCTGTTTTATTGCATTTTAAACACATTTATCAACGATTTTTCAACACACGCAACTAATTGCATTTTCCCTTCATTTTCTTTTTTTTCTCTTTTTTTGCAGGTAAGCAACAACACGTTTTTCCTACATTTTCACATTTTCATAGAAGCAACAACAACAACAACAACGACGACGACGAAAATGTCGACAAGGTAAGCTCGGAAAATGTTAATGCACGCACGTCAAGTCGTCAATACGTCAATACGCCAAGATTGATATGTTAATGCGGCAGGCAGCGTGTGGGAGAGTAAAAGAGAGAGAGTGGCAGGTGGAGAGAGTGAAAGAGAGCGGCAAGAGTGTGTGAAAGGCAGAGAGGAAGAGAGAGAGAGAGAGAGCGAGAGTGGCAGCTGCACTTGCTGCGGCCCGCCCTTTTAATTAGGTGTCTCTGGCGAAAAATCACAAACATTACCCATGCTTCCCCCACAGCTCCTACCTGGCAGCCCCTCCCCGCTCCTCCCCCCTCCTGCTACCCATTGCTTTCCGCCTCATCAGGCTGACAAAGGCTTTTACGTGACGGCTAATTTCGTTGGCACTTGTCGCCGCCAAAGCAACCAGCAAACGCAACTGCAGGCTGCTTCTGCTCCTGCTCCTGCCTCCCGGCTCTGCTCCTGCCTGCTGCCCCTGCTCCTGCCTCCTGCTCCTGCTGCCTGCAAGCCTGCTCTGACATTTGTCGAATTATCGAACGTGGCGGCACATGGCGTGGGGAGGCACGAGGCACGAGGCAGGAGGCAGGCGGCACTTGCCCTGACAGCGTTATTAGCAAACGTTGAAGTCACCAATTTTTGGCCTGCCAGCTGAAATTGTTGCTGTCTCTCTCCCTCTCTCTCTGTCTCTACTTCGCAATTGAAATTGAAAATTCCACAAACTACACTTGACACACTTGTGGGCAGAGGGGCGTGTATATGGCGGAGAGGGGAGTGTGTGCCATGCATAGTTCTTTATGATTTATACAGTATCTAATTGTCGGTGCGAGCTGCATTTGCACAACAAGAGAGAGCTGTGTGTTTGTTTCCCTCTCTCTCGCACAGTGTGTGTGTGTGTGTGTGTATATAAATAAACTACAAATTGAATTGACCGACCGTTTGGCAAACACACACACACACACACACACGCACACAGAGACACAATAAAAACACATGGCTGAACTGGCATAAATCTCTCAATCAATCTGCCAGTGCTGCTCTGCGCCCTCTCCTTCTCTTTCTCTCACTCTCTCTTTTTTCTCTCTCTCTACTCCCTTTTGCCTACTTGCCTGCTCCGCTTCATCACCCAATCCGTTGTGCATGTTTGTTTGTTTTTTTTTCATTTTTTCCTCTGTCGTTGTGGCTGCTGCTGCCGCTTTTTGTGCTATTTGTTTAGAGAAATCAAAGTGCACTTTAGCCAAGAGCGCAGAGAGCAGAGAGAGAGCGAAAAAAAGCTGTTAAAACTTGTGTCTGCCTCTCTGCCCCCGCTGCCCCCGCTGCCACGCCCCCAGCTACCAAATGTGCTAACACTAACGCTGATTACGGGCCGAAACGAGATGCAATAGATTTGGCTGTCTGGCCTGAGCGGTAATTAATAGGAAACGCACAGCCGAACAACAGCAACAACAGCAACAAGAGAAACAACAACAACTACAACAACTGAAAATGGCTGACAAAGCTTTGCCCAAAAATTCATAGCATACTTATGTGCGTCAGTGTCGAGATAAAGAATATTCCGGTTGACAGCTTTCAAACTGTTTATGTGCATTGTTATTGTTGCTGCTGTTGTTGTGTTGACAGCTTAGACTGTCAGCTCTGCGTGTGTGCCAGCCTGCACGTGTGTGTGTGTGTGTCTCTCTGTGTGTGTGTGCGTGTGTTAGCTCTTTGCAACCGTTGTCGTTGTCGTTGACGACGAACAAGTAAATTAAAATTCAAAACAATTTTGCTATGACAAATTCTATTTTATGGCATCAAATTTATGCAATAAATATAAACCAAAATCCGTAACTAACAAAGTGACAGCACACAGTACTAGCACGGTGGAGAGGGGGGGAGTGAGAGCTGGCAGAGCAACAACAGCAAAGTTACAACATATGGATAACCCATAACCCTTAACTATTGCACTGCCACACACTTGCTCGCTCGCCCTCTCTCTCACTCTCTTTCTCCCTCTCTCTCTCTCTCCTCGTGTGTGGAAGCAGATAACGTTGGCATTACGTCAGGATAACGTTGAAATTACATTTTTCACACAGACTGCAAAGCGAATCCGACCCGAAGCCAGGCCAAGGGCTGCAGCACTGACCAGCAGCAGCAGCAGCAGCGGCGGCAACTCACATGCAAATTTAGTTACAGCAACACACACACACACACACATGTGTGTGTGTAGAAAAAACACCCGCACACACACACGCGCATAACGGTCTAAGTTAAGCCTCGCCTCGACGACCACAAAACAGTCTGACTGAGCGCAGGCAGAGCCAGCACAGAGCACGAGCTGAGCTGAGCCCGCTCTGGCCACATCGCAGCATGGCTGCACGGCTGCCTGGCTGCATGGCTGCCTGTTCATGCCACGTCACAATATGCTGGCACTCACAGCTGCAGCTGCAGAGCTGGAGACCTCCAGAGCTGGCCAAGAGACGCAGAGCTGCTTGCCGAGTCGCCTTGCAAAACCTTCGACTTTTGTCTGGGCCAGTAAAGGGTTTTGCTGCTGCTACGGTGGCAGGGTATATGCGGCTGACCAAGCAATATGTTGCATGTATATATTGTATATATTATATATATATTCTTGATCAGCGTAAGCGACTGCAGCGATCTGGGCTTCATTCTCCCTTTCTCTCTGTTAGATCAGTTTGTCTTTTCGCTCTTTCTGTTGCTCAAATTAATATATTATATATATATTCTCAAATTAATATATTATATATATATTCTCAAATTAATATATTATATATATATTCTCAAATTAATATATTATATATATATTCTTGTTCAACATCAATAGCTGAGGCAATCTAGTATTTATATTAACTTGTTGGTTCCTTCTGCTTGTTTGTCTTTTTGCCTGATCAGTCTGTCTGTTTCTTTGTTTTTCTATATGTCGCTCTCTCTCTGGTGAATTTATATATAACATATATAACAGAATATATATGTCTTGTTCAACATCAGTGGCTAAGGCGATCAAGTATTAATTTTTACTGGTTGGTTCCTTTTTTCTGTTTGTCTGTCTGTTTGTCTCCCCAACTGTCGCTCAATCTATTGAATTTGTAAAATATATGCATATATATATTCTTGTTCATTAAGAACAGCTGAGGCCATGTTGCCCCTTGGTATGTCTCTCTCTCTGCGTTTTTATTTCTGCCCGATCAGTCTGTCTGTTTCTCTGTTTTTCTATCTGTCGCTTTTTCTGGTGATTTTATATATAACATTTTTTTTTTGTATATTCTTGTTCAGCATTAGAAGCTAAGGCGATATATATATTTTGTTTGCTCTTCATGTGGCTGTTCATAAATGTGTCTTGCTGTTTATTTGGCCAGTTCAGAGTGTTTCTGAATTTCTTGGTATATCTGTCTCACAAGCTATCATCAAATGATAAACTATTTTAATATATTCTTGATACCATAAGCCATATGCACATATTTATAATATATTAAGAGAAAAAAAGATGAACTTGAAGTATTTATTTTGTACTTTAAGCTACTAGAACTATTTCCTACATAATCTCAACTATCCCCATATTCTTTTTGTCATTAAACTGTAATCACAGATACGTTAGCTTGGTGAGGGCATTAAAGTGTCGACTCACCACAGCCTGTGCCTCGCCTCTCTTGCCTTTCTTCTCCTTTATAATTCGCTGTCTGCCTGCAGAAGACGCGGCTTCTTCTACGTCTACCTGAGCGACGGCCTGTCTGAAGAAGAAGACGCCGCTGCTGCCTGCTGCCTTCTTCCTTCTGCATTTGGCAATTCCATTCTCATCTGCATGCCAAGCCATAAATGTGCGAATTAAAATATATTAAATGCAATTTACATTTGCGGCTTTTCTCTCTCTCTCTCTCTGTCTGTCTCTCTCTCCCCCCGAGATGCATGTGCGATGTTTTTAAAGTGCCATTTTTGCTGCTGCTGCTGCTGCTGTGGTCTGGCAGCTGGCAATACGCATACGCCGTGTGCGCCGGCAAATGTTGATACGTTCTGGCTAAGCAAGCTATGAATTAATAAAAATACACTTGGCTTGGGGGCTAATAAAAGCGAAAGAGAGAGAGAGTACAGAACTAGAAATTAATTAAAGAAAATATAAAACAAAAGAACCGACCTCAAAGCAGCCCCTGTTTGCTCCCCCCTCCCCACTCATTGGGTATACCCGCAGACACCGCATGGCGCTGCTGTTTCTGCCATAACTTTTTAGTTTATCTTCCGATTGAGCTTAAATTTACAGTTTAGCTAAGCAAAGCAGATGGCTATGCAGAGCTCAGAGATCAGAGGGATCAGAGGTTACAGTATTGCCAGTAAATTGCACAAGTATAATACATATATATATATATATATAGGATTATAATAGTTTTCACAATTGATAAATGCACAAATGGCGCAAGTTGCTGTCATAAAAGACCCGAAAAAGATTCAATAAATTTCCAAAGCGCTTTTTATGATAAAACATAAATTTACATGGCCCTCCCACACACACATAGAGAGAGAGAGAGAGAGAGAGAAGAAGAGAGAGAGCAACTGCTGATATTTTGAGCTGAATATAAATCAATTGAGACGCTTTAAAGCAGCGCAGGTTGAAAGAGTTGATGCAGCTCGTCCTTGCATAAGGGAGTTGCCTTCCTACCCATCGATTGGGGACTTTGACTTTGAGCGAGCACACATAAACGAGCTCGAAAGAGAGAGAGAGAGAGAAGAGAGAGAGAGAGAGAGGGAGTGTGAGAGAGAGAGAGAGCTGTGCACGTAGCTCGTGTCTGCCTTGGCCAGTTGCACCGCAAGCTCTGCTGGGAGTTTTGCAGCTCGTTTGAGTGTTGTATAATGAAAGCCATTCAAGTGCAGCCTCTGCCGCTGCCTCATACTGCCCTCGCACACACACACACACACACACACACACACACACACACACACACACACACACACACACACAGACACATGCAGCTAAAGAAAGTTGAGAGTTTTATGCAATTAATTCGATTAAATTGTTATTGCAGGCAGAACAACTGCGACTGTCTCTTCTCCCATGACTTTTACTCCCTCACAATTGCTCAATGTGCCAGCAATTTATGCCACATCAGCAGCAGCAGCAGCAGCAGCAGCGGCGGTCAAAGTTCATACAACAACAACAACTGCCAGTCAGCTGCGTCAGCGTCAAAAAGGGTCAGCCTAATCCTCTCTGCAAATGAGAAGCTGCGTTTATCTAACACAATATGGCTGCCTTCGTAATGGCAGCATGGAACTTCCGCTTGCCTGCACACACACACACACACGACTAGACATGGCTTTACTGTGTGTGTGTGTGTATTAGACAACTCTAGCGCGCTCTCTCTCTTTCTCTCTCTCACTCTCTTTCAATGCCATAATTCATTTGCATTGAGTTCTTATTAAATTGTGTGCAGCAATTAGCAGTAAAACAACAACAACAACAACAACAACTCTAATAACGGGAATGCGAGTTATACTTCAAGTGCAGTTAGGCTGCCACGCCCCTGCACGCCCCCCAATCCCTTTTATATTCCCGCAGCTGCCACTGCGCGTTGTGCTCATTTCTTTTTTTTTGCTTTTTTGCTTTTTGATTTTCTCCTCTTTTTTTTTGGCAACTGAAGCACTCTTCAATGTTACAACAGATCTGATGCTACATGAATATATATGCACACACACACATTCGTGTCACACACACACGCACACACCCAGCTTTTGCTTTATACAAGTCACAGTTGAGTTAACTGCAAATTTCCATCGTCATTTTGTATCAATTACCTCAGCGCAAGTTTCTATGGCTGCGCTAAGTGTGGAGGCGCCTCCCTCTGCAACCCCCTCTCCTCCCTCATCTAACATTGCCAGCAGATAGTAAGTGATACTAGGGATACAGCGGAGGGAGGGGGGATGCCATGGGGTACACGTATTCAACGAATTTTGCACGCACATTTGAAATATGTTAGTGAATTTTTACGGCAAACGGAAACGGCAGCAACTTTTATCACGTATTGACGGTTGACTGCCCAGGGCCTGAAGGGCGATCTGCCCTACATCCTAACCCCCTCCCTCTCCCCCGCCCCCCTGCTGGCATAGGTGCACAGCAGTTTTCAAGTGCAAAATCGTTGAATTGCAGCACAAACTTTGTTCGCATGAAGCCAACATAGAAAAGAGGAAAGAGGAGGAAAAATCTAGTACGAGAGAAGAAGAAAAAAAAAAACAACATTGAAGAAAGCTGGAAAAAAAAAACTAAGTAAGAGGGGGGGACAGAAAGTGCGGGTAGGGGTAGGGGAAAAAAGAAAACTTTGCCGTTTTCGGCTTGAGTGCCGCCAGACGAGAGACGAGAGACGGAAAATTCCCTTTAGCGTTGCCGAGAGCGAGCGAAGCGACAGAAAGTTTTGCCGCTGCTTGCCGGGGCCAAGCGTCCATTAAATGTTGCTGCTGCTGCTGCTGCTGCCGTCTTGGCCTATTGTGGGCGTTGGCCAGGGGCGTGGCAGTTAGTTGGCCGGCAAAGAAACCGTTTAAACGAAATGAATTCGTAGCGACGACGCGTTGCTTGCCCCGCAAAGTATGCAACAAAAGTTTGTCGCGCCCGAGAATTGCAAATGGCGATGGATAAGTGGGGCAGGGGCAGGGGCGGTGCAGGGGCGGGGCAGGGGGCTCTGGGCTTACTGCAAGTTTAAAACAAACTACAGCAATGTCAGTTAGCCAGCATTGTTTATAATTTTAACTATGCAAGCCGGGCAATTATTTCAATTAGTTCATTATGCGGCTGATTGACTGGCGGACAGGGCAAAATAGACAGACAGATAGAAAGAGAAAGAGCGATAGACAGAGACAGAGAGACAGCTGTGCCAGCAAGTAGACAGCCATGTTGTCCTTTCCCCCTCCCCCTTTGCCCCTTCTGCTGCTTTTGGACACGCAATGGGTAAAAGTTTTTGCAGCTTTTTCGAATGTGTTCATTAAATTAGCAAAGCCGTTAAATGCAGCAACAGAAACGTGAGTGTGTGTGCGTGTGTGTGTGTGATGTTGCTTGTGGCAAGCTGCATTGGGTGGCTGATGTGTGGGCTGGAAAGGGTAGGGGGTAGGGAGGGGGGCAGGCTCCCCCAAACGAAACACAGTTTACAGCAATTAGTGCCAGGCAAGGCAGCTATTTCTATCTCTCTCTTTTTCTCTCTCTCTCCGACTATGTGTGTGTGAGTTGCAGGTATTTAGGCAGGTGTGTGTGTGTGTGTGCATGTCTGTGCATGTCTCAAAAATATGTCAGCTACAAATGCTGCGAGCATTAAATCAAAATCAAAGTAATTTTTGCGCCTTTTGTTTAGCTGGAGTAGCAGCTTGTTTATCTCTCCGTCTGTATGTGTGTGTATCCTGTCTGTCTATGTGTGTGTATGTATTTCCTGTCTGTGTGTGTGTGCATGTGTGAACCACAAAGAAGCTGCCGCCTGGCAGCACTTGGGCCAATATTAATTACAATGGAATTCCTTCGCCTGCTCCGCCTGCACTTAAAGAGAGACAGACTGCAACATTATTAATATACTTACCTTCGGTAAATACAATATATAACTGTAAGCACACCTGCCTACACACACACACACACACACACACACTCACACACACACCGACATGCACTTGTATTGTTCGGCTGTGGAAAACATGTTTATTTGCCCAAGCAAACGAATGGAGCACAAAGGGAACGCACATCAACAGATCAGAGTGCAAATATGTATATTACACGGATACACATACATATACAGATTACATATATATGCATATATGTATATAGTATATGCAGGAATACAATTAAATGTGCAATTGTTGTGCGGGGGGTCAAGCGGGGGCAGCAGCGGCCATTTTAATGCGATAAGAAAGTATTTTATAGGCTGTGCGAGCCTTGAATAATGACTTTTTAAAATGCACACCCTGTCCCACTCTCTCCCTCTCTCTCTCTCTCTCTCTCTCTCACTACTCCCACACACACACACACACACATAGGCTAAATTATGATGCGCATTACACAGCAACAACAACAACAACAAAACCTGCCCCATTGCCGCCATTTGCCTTTTTGCATTTTGCCCGCCATGTTGTTTTTCCAACTCCATTTTGTTGTTGTTGCACGCGCGTGTGTGTGTGTGTTTTTTATGTTTATTGTTGGCAGCTGATTAAGTTATTATTATAGTTTATGTGCGCCGCGGCTAAAGGGGGGAAAGGGGCGAGCAAGGCGGGGCTGGAAATTAATGTGAAAATCGCACTTGATACGATGGCAATTTTTTACTCACTCTCTCTCTCTCTCTCTCTCTATCTCCCTCGCATTGGCCATTAATGTATAACGGTCTCAAGTGTGTGTGCGTAGCTAAATGTAGCGTACTCTCGCACACACACACACTCGCATACACACACACACGCAGGCAAGTGCCAAATACTGCAGCCAAATTGTTGACGCGGGGAGGGGGGCGACTGCAGTTCAAAGTGCATTTCAATGCGATTTGCTTGCCTTTTGTGCCCGATATGCGGGGCAGCGCACACACACACACACACACACACACACAGAGAGGCAAACAAACTGTCAGCTATCTCAGTCACTCAGCTCTCTCGCTCTCTCTCTCTCTCTTACTCACTTGGCTGCGAGGCGTGAGCTCTGAAATTTATGCTGTAAGCGCGGCATGCAAATAATGTTAATTTAAATGCGAGTATCATCGGCAGCAGCAGCTACCACACACACACATACACAACAGCAACACAGCACACACACATACACACACATACACTCACTCACTCACACGCTCAGACCACGACAGTCAACAGACGCGACACGCCGCGCGTCGAGTTGTTTTGTGGCAAATACCTCGCAATGCACCTCGCCCAGACAGGGTAGCATGGCTGCATGTATGGGAGAGAGTGGAGAGAGTCGCATAGCCGATATGCCAGATTTTATTATTTTATTTGCATTATAATGAATGCAATTTACGCCTCTTTTCAACTGTCATTCGACAAGAGCAGCGTGTTTTATTTTTTTTCCTCTTTTTTCTGTGTTTTTTATTTGCCCCGTGACTCGGCGACATTTCGCTGAATTTGTCAAAGTCAACATTCAATTGTTGCGATATTAATCCAATAGGCGTATATATGTATATATATATTTATATATATATAAATATAGTACATATAAATGTAGTGCGCGTAACTCTATATGCTGCGATGTTGATGACGCTCTTCAATATGCTGCATTTTTTGCCATCAAATTTCTTCTATAATTCTCTTTAGACCTTAACAAGTTCAAACTTTAACAAACTATAGATAGTTAATAAGAGGTTGTTATGAAAAATATAATATTGTAGAAAATGCAATTAAATTAAAAACAAGTCAAATTTATTGTTAATAAAATATATAAAATAAAAAACAATAAAACATAGAACAATACATAATAATAAATTAATTAATAATCATAAAAAATAAATTATCAAATAAATACACATGAAAATCAAATAAAGTTAAATAATATAAATTAAACATAAAACAATACATTAAATTAAAAATAGAAAAAAGGCAAAAAATTAAAAAAAAAAAAACAAAGGACAAAAAATTAATAATCATAAAAAATAAATTACCAAATAAATTCAAATGAAAATCAAATAAAATTAAATAATAATCAAATATAAATAATAATTTTAATAGAACAATATAAATTAGAGCTAAAAAAGAATCATATAATAACAATAAAATGATAATAAAATGCAAATAAAGTGAAACTTAAAACGAATAATCTATAAAATAAAATTAAAAATATAAACAAAAGTGCAGTACAAATAATTTTAAATTAAAAATAAAATATATATGCGATAGAAGTAAATACAATATTATAAAATATGTATCATATAATACTTTTTTTGTTGTACAAAAATCGCATAAAATACAGCAACATTTTAACACAATCTAAGAGGCATTTAAAGGCCTTTTTGCAGAGCAGCACTTTGCCGTTGAGCATGCTCTGCACCCTGTCTCTTTCACTCTCTCTCTCTCTCTCTTCCTTTATAGGGAAGTGCGCCCAGTTGTTTTGGGCCAACAGACCCAACACACACTGACAATACTCATACATTGTTGTTGCTGCTGCTCGTTTGTTTTAAAGTGTTTGGCGTGTCACACGAAATTTAAAGCGCAATTAAATTTTGTGGCATAGACAGCAGCCATAATAAACTGCAGCCGAGCCCAGCCAGAATGGCAGCAGGTGCGCCTGTGTGTGTGTGTGTGTGTATGTATAATGTATTGCATATGTGACAAATAATGTGCCCCATGGTTGTTGTTTTCTCTGCTGCGTTTGCGATTAAGTTAAGTAATAATGATGATAATGATGTCGATGGCAGGCGAGCCAGGCGATAATGTCGATGTTAATGCTCATAATACCCCCCAGGGTGTTTCAGGTCTATACATGTAGTGGTGAGAGAAAGAGAGAGAGGGAGAAAGAGAGAGAAAAAACGCAGCTGCCATTAAAATTGATGCGATGTCTTAGCGCCTACTTAAGCGCCTTAGTTTCGCATATTTGCTCAGTCACACATGCCTCAATTCACACACACACGCACACACACACACATACATGCATACTTTATTTATGTATATATATTTATACCTGTCTCTGTACTATATATAGCACGCTGCTTGTGACATGCGTTTGATTGAAAGCGCTAATTGGCACTCAAAGCAGCTGATGCTGGCTAAAATCAGAGCTGTCAATGCAGCCACAATATCAGCCAGAAATACACACATATATATATGTATATATATACATATATATGTATATATATACATATATAGCAGATATATAGGGTAGTATCTGTATTAATTTTAATGAGTGAAATCCAATATCCCACTCATTTGTGATGCAATATGAGAGACAGTGAAATATTGAATTCCATTTTGAAGCTCAAGAAATATTGAATTTCACTCAGTTTAAGGCATGTTCTAATTGTTTTCGACAGGCCGATAGACAGCTGCAGTATATCGATAGCTGATATCGCAGCATATTTGATGCTTATGTTAGCTTAACAGCGCATTAACATGACATTAACAGCACATTAACAGCATGTAGCAGAGAGTCGTGTTATTTATGCAATTCACATAATTAAGGCGTGTTTTGGATTTATTCTATAACTTTCTGCTGTCTGTAAAATTATTCTATATATGTTTATAATGTTTATAATTGTTATATATGTTTATAATTCTCCAGAACTTCCTGCCGCTCTTTTATGTATATTTTATATTTATTTATAGCTTACCAGCTTTATTTGACTAAGTTGTTTCAAATTATGCACTTGAAATGTTGCTCGATTACTTCCACCAGCTTTACTATATATGGTCTGCAATTCGCACGATATTATATCACACACACACACAAACACACGCTTACACATGCTTGATTCTCCACACTGACTGATAATTAATTTTTCACGTGGTTTGATTCGATTTCACTCGGCTTGACTCGATTCGAGTGGGGCGCCACATTTTCTAGATTGATTACGCCTACTAATTAAATTCCGGATGCGGATGTGCCATTTGACCCGCATTTGGCCGCCATTTTGTTGAGCATTACGAGGCGCATTTAACGAGCACTTAAAGAGGCTGTCTCTCTCTCTCTCTGTGTGTGTGTGTCGTTGAAATATTTCTGTTGATTTGTAAATGCTTTTTTGGCGGCTTTCATCAGGTCTTAAGCCTGCAGCTTTTAAGCTGACAAACAAATCCAGGCACGACAATGGGCTATTAATGCAGCCCCTACCCCCTCTCAGCTGGAACTAGCTACGCCTCTGCAGGTGTGAGCAAACGATTGAATCGAGGGCCAAAGAGACCACTAGCTGTCATTTAAAACATATACACACATAAACACACGAAGGTCGATAGACCACACACTCACACATATGCAAATACAACTTGACACACACACACACAGTTAGAGCTGCATATGCGTGTTTATATTTTTCCCCACTTTTGTTGCAACTTATGCCAAATGCAGAAGGTGCTGGTCACGAGGGAACAGAAAGGGGGGAAAGTGCTTCCCGGGGGGGCAGGGGCAGAGAGGGGCAGGGGCTGCAGGTGAGTTGCTGTCCAGTGATTCGACATACGACAATTCAAATGCAGGATTTGCTACCAATCGCTTGTCTGCTTCTTCTCTGCGTATATGCAAAGCACACTTGATCGTAGATGACAAACGACAGGATGGAGCAGGGGCTAGGGGAAGGGGGCGTGGCAAGAGCAGGGCAGGGCGGGGGTCATAACTAACACGCTAGCTGTGGCAGCTGCTGTTAAGAAATGTGAAATGCGGCACACAATGAAATTGAACGCCCCAAAAAGTAGGCAACACAAAATCTCCGACTCGCAGGCAGAGCCAGCGAGAGAGAGAGAGACAAAGAGAGTGTGTGTGTGTGTGTGTGCCCGCCTTTGTTTGCTGTGTGTTTTGTGCATTTGTTAGTTGTCATGTTGCAACGGGCATTTGTGCCAACATCGGACGAGCCTCGTTTGCCTGATTTGGCGGTCCGCTCGCTGTGCTGCTCCTCCTGCTCCTCCTCCTCCTCCTGCTGCTGCTGCTGCTGGCAAGAGGTAGTCAAATTACCAAAAACAGCAGCAGCAGCAGCGGCAGCGCCAGTCGACAGCTACATGACAGACAGCTAGCAGCAGCAGCGGCAGAAGAAGCATGCAAGGGGAGTAGGGGCAGGGGGAGTGGCAGGGGGGTGGCAAGTACTCTGGCATACACGCCAAAGCGCAATGTGGCTAATTACTTTCGAAAGTCAAGTTATTAGCGTGATTACAAAGGCAATGCATGCAGCAGGGATGGCAGGGAGAAGTAGGGAAGGGGGTGGGGGGGGAGTGGCAAAAGGAAGCCAGGCAGTTGGCAACGCGTGGGCGCTGCTTGACAACAAAATGCCCTGCAGCGCAGCAGCGCAGGAAATGTGATCGCTCAGCTGATGTGCCAGCTGTGCAGGGTTGTCGCTGTGCTTAGAAAAAAAAAAAAATATATATGCCACTTGCTGACAACTCTGGCATGTGGGAAAAAAAAGCCAAGAATTAGCTTGAAAATAGCTTAAAGAGTTTGTTTGAATTTCAACCACACTGGCAGCCTGCTTACCCCTGCTCTACAGGGTATCTGCACTTGGCGTCCTTGCACAATCAACATGGCACAACAGCAGCAGCAGCAGCAACAACAACAACTACGACAACAACTACAACAACAACATGAACAAGACAAAGGCTTACATGAAAATTAACGGGTCAGAGGCGGCAAGGCAAGGCTTGGCTTGGCTTGGCTGGTTGGCTGGCTGGCGGTGCGCCCATGTGGTTAGAGGGTTGCCACAGCCACAGCCACATTGAGTGCGCAGGCAGGGGCGCAGCAGGAGTGGGGGCTGTTGCTGCTGCTGCTCGCTTGATGGTCCTGTAATAATAATAATAATCATAAAACGGCAACAGGAACAAGCGCAGTTAGCAGACGCAGTTGGCAGCAGACTCAAGCGCGAAATTGCCGAGCGCGCTCATTTCATTTTTAATACCCTGCAAAATAAAGCAGCAACAGCGGCGGCAACAGCAACAGCAGCAGCAGCAGCTCGGCTAGATTAAGTTCTCAGTGAAACGCTGAGCTTGAGCTGCGTTTTATATTTCCCCTTTTGCAGCTTGTTCACTCGCTCGAAGAGCAGCAGCAAAATGTGAGGGCTTGGGATCTTTAAACTATCTGGTGTACGGACTATATAAATGTATTATGGGTTGCATGGAAACGATTCTATTTTATAGCGACTTTATCAATTATTTCTTTGCATTCAATTTATTTATTTATTTTTTGGCGGAAAAAATTAAAAATCTTAGAGTATATTTTAAAAATATAATTTAATTCATACAGGAATTTCAATTCTTTATAAATTATTTTTTTGCACTCAATTTATTTATATATTTTTTTGGATGAAAAAATTAAAATCTTAAAGTATATTTTACAATATAATGTTATTCATAAAATTTAAATTCTTTATAAATTATTTATTTATTTATTTTTTAGGAAAACAATTAAAATCTTAAAGTATAATATATTTTACAATTAAATTGTACTTATCTAAAAATTAAAATCTTTTTTTTAGTTATTATCAAAAACCACAGCTTTTTTAAAAACTATTTTCAAGAGTTATTAACAAATTAAATAAACTATTCTGAGTGAAACTTTGCAGCACTTGAATCAAAAAAAAAAAAAAAAAAATAATGAAAAAAAATAAATAATGCTTTTTTAGGAATTTTATTTTATTTTTGTATTCATCAGATAAAAATTAAACTTATTTTTTCGCTCTATTTTCGATAGTTTTTAACAAAATAATTAATCAATTCTGTATGCAACTTTGCAGCACTCGAAATTAAATAGATTGAACTAATTAATAGAATAGATGAAGCGATTAAATAGAGTCTTTTAAAACTGCCTGATACTTCAATATAAATTGATTTTGGGTTTAATCAATAAATATTTTTCATCTAAAAAAAAAAGAAAATCGGATTTAGCGAAAATTCAACTCGTATTCTTATACATATAGTACCTAAAATCCCCCAATTTTGTAGTGCATATATAGCTGCGATCCGATCCAACTATTTGCAGAGCGTAGTTTCTAGTCCAAACATAATGTTGTTGTTGTCGTTTGCCGCAGCTTTTGGCTGCCGTTTGTTGCTGCTGCGGCGACGGTGCTGTTGCTGTTGTTGCTGCTGCTGTTGCTGCTGTTGTTGTTGCTATTTGCTGGTTGCTGGCTGGCTTGTAATTGCTGCGGTAGCTGCTGGACTAACTGATGTTGTTTTTGGGCCCTGCCAAGAGGCCTGTCAGGGCGGGAAACAAAGAGAGAGAGAGGCGGCAATTGCTAGTTTAATGCTCGTAATGCGCATCAGCAGCAGCTACGTAATCATCAACTGCAGCTGCAGTCATTGCGGGACAGCGGAGAGGGGGAGAGGCAGTGAGGTGGGAGGGGGTGCAGTAAGCGACCTCATAGCATCACAGAAACCGTGCAAGTTTTTGGGCTTGTGTATCGCAGCGTTGCGAAGGATGCGGTTTTTAGTAAGCGCAATTATCCAACTCCGCATCTGAAGGCACAGTGGGCTGGCTGCACAGTGGGCTGCATGGCCGACTCCATTCTGTCAACTACAATTTGCACTATGGCACTCCACGGTGCCAGACATGCGCCTTGTCAGGCAGGAAGGAAACGGGCTGACGACAATAATCTCGCTCAACAGCAGCAGCAGCAGCATCGGCAGCAGCAGCAACAATGGCAGCAGCAGCAGCAGCAACGGCAGCAGCAGCGACAGCAGATAACCGCAAATAGTTAAATTGCATAATAGTTGCAAACATTTTATTTGCATTTGTCCGGCCAAAAAAGGATGCCAAGCTGAACCTGCAACTGCAACTGTAACTGTAACTGGACGAGAACGTGGACGTGGATCTGTGCCCACATCCGCACTGCGACCGCAGCTGCCCCGGGATGTTGCTCTCGTTTATCTCCTGCTGCACGCTGGTCTCTCTGTGTGTCTCTCTGTCTGCCTGCCTGCCTCTCTGTCTGTTTGTCTCTCTGTCTGTCTGTCTGTCTCTCTGTCCCTCTGTCTGCCTGTGTTAATGTTTGTTAATTTTTAGCGCCACATTACAGCGAAATCTCTCTCTCTGTGCGAAATATGCAAATTTGTCGACAATGCTGGCGACAACGTTAACTTCATTTGCCAGCGACTGTTGTTGTTGTTGTTGCTGTTGTTGCTGCTTAGTATTGTTGTTATCAAAGCTTTTGCTGTTGTTGTTGTTGCTGCATTTGATTGCAACAAATTGGCCATTGCCAAATCCATTGCATACTTTTGCGGGCAGTGCGAAATTCTGATTATGATTTTGGTGTTATGTTGATTTGCCAAACGAACAGCCACACACACACACGCGCACACACACACACGCATCTCGACCACATTTTCAATTACCATGCAAATTAATTGCCAGCAATTAAGTGCAAATTAAAATGCATTAGCGAAAAAAAAAAACGCCGAAAAGAAATAACATAGTCGAGCAAAACCGCACGAACATCATGTTTCGCTTTAGTTGCCAGCATTGTGTTGTAGTACATGGTATAATTAAATCTAAATCGTGCACAGCGTTTAATATGCTAATCATTTTCTAATTTTTTAAACAGCGTGTGCAGATTATGATCGTCCCCTACCCCAACACTCGATTCGTTTTTTTGGCTGTCGATTTTCTTGGCGTCGCCCCAAAGTATGCAATGGTTTTTTCTTTTTTCTGTCTGTCATTCCACGCGTCGCTTAGCTCAAACTCAGCTGAGTTTGTTGGCTTCGCACACACACACGAATACACACACACACTTGCGCATTTGTTTTACATAAATATCGTAAAATATATGTAGATATTTTCATATTGAAAGGAAATGCAAACGCTGCAAAGGCAGTTTAAGGCAGCCCCTCGTTTTCTTCTATTTGTGATGCCCGAAGAGGGAGAGGGCAGTGTGGGGAGAGGGAAACAGGGACAGGGAAAGCATAGTCTAATCAACTTAGTTGCTGCTCAATGTTATCTCGTAACTATTTCTGCCATTGCAGCGTATGTTTTAGTCGTGCTTAGCGCGTGCTGCCTTCGTTTTTTTTTTTTCTCTGTTGCCATTCGCAGTTTTTGCTGGCAATTGCAGCAGTTGCATGTTTGCGCCTCCGGCTATCGTCGCGCTGAGCCTTGGCATACCTCGCACAAAGGGCCAGTCTCGCAGATTGGCTCTGTTTGCCACTGCCTGGCAACCCTGGCACCCTCCCCTCTCGCCCCTTGCCCCTTGCACCATGTGGCAGCAGCGTCTGCTGCTCGCTCGCTTGACTTGGCCTGACATGCCTTTGGTGCACCGCGTGGCCGCATGGCGCGCAGTTGCCAGCTGAGGCTAGTTGCGACAGTGCGAGAGAGACAGAGAGAGTGGGAGAGAGAGAGAGAGGGAAAGAGAGAGTGGGAGCGGAATATGCTTGGCAACGTTTTGGCCACAATTACAACATCTTAATAGGGCAAACACACAAGCAGATGGAAATGCGCGCTGCCTCTGCCACTGCTTCTCCCACTTCTTCTCTCTCTCCTTCTCCTTCTCCCTCTCCTTCTCTCCCCTCTTCTCTGCTCTCTCGCTGAGCAGAGAAAAAAGGGCAAGTTGTGAAAATCTGTTAGGGTCCTTGGCCTGTTGCCTTCGCTTGATTAGTTGCGAATGATTTTGTTGAATTTGCTGCGCCCGCGGCCCCGAAAAGGAACGCGCTTTGCCAACTGTTTGGCCGCATCATCATCAAACGATGCGTTAGCCCAAAATATATATTCACGATGTTATAGAGAACTCTCTCCCCCTCCTCCTGCTATACATCACCCCTCCCTCGCTGTGTTGTGCGCGTATTAAAATTTGTGTGTGTGTGTTTTGGCCGCCTTTGGCTTATTTGCAGGCAGAGGAGCGTGAGAAGTTCTCAAGTATTCCCTGCTTGAATTTCCCCAACACCTCGAGGACTGTGCAGCACGCACACACACACACACACACACAGGGGCAGCAACAGACACACACACACGCAGTAGGGGGAGCAGGGGGGGGACGCTGAGTTTGGCGAACTTTTCAAAAAACGCTTTAGCGTAAAAACGCTCCGTTGGGCACCGCAGCGAAAGTGAGCGGAATGCGGTTGCAAAAGAGCTGGCTGCAGGAGGGGTGAAGAGGGAGAGGGGTAGAGACAGCGAGGGGCGGGGAAAGGGTTTTCGTGTGCGGAAAAACTTTCTGGCTGGCATGCTCGGCCAAATTTAAATACGCAAACTTCACCTGACAGCAACGTGGGGCGGCTTGTAATTTTCTTTTAGTCAACTTTGAACGCGAACGCGCGAGCGCTCTCAAAATGATTTGCATGCGTGACTGCCCCCCAACCCCTCCCCCACTCCCCATCCAGCCACCCCCTTCCCTAGCTGCCTGCCTGCCTGCCTTGGCAGACGCGGCGTATGCGTAATATTAGTTTGCCCGCAGCCGGTGGCGCCGTTTTTGATACGAATGAAATGCAAGTGCCCTGCGCTGCCACAAAAGAACGCAGGCTGAGGGGCAAAGAAACTGGAAAAAAACAAGAAAACACACACACACACTGGCACACACACACACACACACTGACACACACACACTGCGAAAAGCGCTAGAAAAGTGCAAAACCACAACAAACAAACGAACGCGACGCTAAACGCACTGCGAATGGAAAACTGTAAAAGTGGCAGAATACAGATACAAGGGCAAGCAAGTGCACAGCCAGCAGATACCCTGTAGTTGCCCTAATACATCCTGCAAGCTACACATTATTTTCTACATTAAATTCCAACTCAATCCAGCACACCCCTTGCAGCCCTGCCCATCCGCCCCCTTTTCATATACTAATTTCCAGTAAGTTGAGCACACTGCTGCCCCAAGGGGAAATATCTGTCAAATAGTTTAACCAACACTGGCAAACAGTGTGCAAAAGTCAAAAGCAAAGGCAACTTTGCAATACGCATTTAATTATGCATATTTGTTTGTTTTTTGTCTTCCGCTTTGTTGCACATTTGCAGTTAATCAGGAACAAAAAAAGGAAAAAAAAAATTAAAATAAATGAAAAAATATCTAGAGCAGTGTTGCAAAGTTCCTCAAAGTGACGCTTAATTGCTGCACTCGCAACAAAGGAAAACAAACTGTGGCTCAGTGTGTACCTCCCCGTGTGTCAATTAATGTTGGGCGTTTCCGCTTCCCCTTCCTCTCTTTGCTTATCTCTGCTTTCTATGCTCTCTCTCTCTCTCTCTCTCTCTCTCTTTCGCTCTATCTGCAGTGATGTGTCCGAAATCTCAGTTGACCCGGGCAAACAATGAATTCGTTTAGTTATTTCGAAAGTGTTTTGCAGTTATTTTCCCTCTCTCTCTCTCTCTCCCTCTCTCTCTCTCTGTCTCTCTTCGCTTCTCGCTTTTCTCTTCGCTTGGCTTGTATAATTACGCAGTGCAAGCAAATCGTGGCAAATGATGTGGCAGATACGGAACATTTTGAGGGCGCGCAAGTGAGCGAAAGGAGTCAGCCGAAAGCTAAAAGTGTTCCACATAATTTTGCGGTTCTTTTTTACACCCATCTCCCCCTCCCCCTCCCCATCCCTCTCGCACTCCTAACTCAGCTCACATTTCAATTGTTCATTGTCCGTCGCGACGTTCGTCCCCGTTGCCACTGTTGCTGCTGCTGCTGCTGCTGCTGCTGCTGCTGCTGCTGCTGCTGCTGCATGCTGTATGCGGTTGAAGCCTCATTTCCTTGCACTTCCGCTTCTGCCATGTGAGCAGATAGAGTACAGCACACCCACACACACACACAGGGACACACACACACAGACACACACATGTATAGACAATGGTAACTGCTTTTTGGAACGAAGGTTGCCTGCTGAAAAATGCAAAACTTTCATTTGCACTCGTTGCTCGTTACGTAGCCAAGAGGAGGAGGGGAAGGGGGTTGGATAGAGGGGGGCAGCATGAAGCCAAGAAATTGTACGAGTATTTTAGCAGTTCAGCGTGCTGGGTGCCAGAGAGGGGAAGGGGCTAGAGGGGGGACGGCCTTTAGCTCGGTTATCCCCGGTTAGAATTGCTGTGCAATTTATTAGAGTTTCGTCTCGTTTCCCCCGTTTTTCCTACACTCAACTCTACGAATTGCATAAGTAAATAACGCACGTAAATGCATTTCTCTGCAAAAAAACACAAAAAAGAGAACCCCCCTCTCTCTCTCTCTCTCGCTCTCTTTCTCTCTGTGCAAACTGCAAATTAAACAACAACAAAAAGCGGCTACAACATCGCCACAAATGGGCAGCTTCAACAGCAGAGGCACAGAGTGTGAGAGAGAGACAGAGAGAGGGAGAGAGCGAGAGAGCAATACTCTAACTGCAATAATCATGAGGTTCCAAGCCAGTTTGGAAAAAAATCTCTATCCAGATGCTGCCTGAGACAACCTGAGTAAATATGCGAAATTTAATTTATTAATTTATTCGAAAACAGTTTCGAAAATATTCCAAAAAGTTCGAAAATGCTGAAGAAAATTCATGAATTTGCAGTGTATTGCAGTGTGTGTGTGTGTGTCCTCTATGCACTCTGTATGCTCCCCTTTAGCAGCATGAGGGGGCGGTGCACAGAAGGTGGGCGTGTCGTTGGTCAGCAGGCCGAAAAACATTTGCAGCAGGCCGCAAAACAATTGTAGAACATATATTTAATAAACAAGTTGTTTGTGTGGGTGAGAACTAAACCAACAGAGGCAGAAACAACAGAAACAACAACAACAACGCAGGGAAACGAAAGCAAAGCGAGAGCTAAAATGAAAATGGAAAACTGGAAAATGGAAAACTGGCAACATGCAATCGCAAGAAAAGTTTGAACGCCTTTTTGTAACTTTAAAGTTTGCATTATTGAATGCTCTCTCTCTGTCTCTCTCTCACTCTCTGGATGAGTGTGTGCCTGTCTCCTATCTCCCTCTCCCACTCCCTGTCCCTCTCTCTCTCACCTAAGCCTAGTGCAGGCCATGCACAGATTTCTTTGGCTCTGACTAAGTTCAGTTTTTTTTCCAGCTGCTGCAAAAATACACAAATGAAGAGCAGCATTGCCTAAGTGCACGTCTGCTGTATACCCTGTGATTAAGTGGGCAGATTACCCGCAACACACACACACACACATACACATAAATACCTAAATAACACATACATGCATACGTACGTGTGTGTGTACTTTATAGATCAGCTTATGCACGACCCTTCTTTGCTTTTAGTGGATAATTTCTCTTGTTGCATCTTCGATTTTGTCGCCCCAAAGTCGCTTAAGCCTAATGGGTATTTGTGAGTGTGTCTCTCTCTGTGTGTGTGTGTGTGTGTGTGTGTGTGTGTGCGAGCGACATTTTCATTTACAAGCAGCAAAATAACCGAAGCGACCAAAGCTGAGGCTGAGGCTGAGGCAGAGGCAGCATGCAAAGCAGCCCATTTTCATAGCATACTTTTGGGCGGAAACAACACTTAATTGATTTGCAAAGTGGAACGAAGCAGTCAAAGGCGACAGAAAAAAATACAAAACAGACCAAGCGATGCTTGGGTAAATTTTTACCAGCATCAAAACGACAACGCCTACGAATTGGATAGGCGAAAACAAAGGGCGAGAGAGAGATGGGAAGCAAAAGAGAGAATGAGAGAGAGAGAGAGAGGTTAAAAAAGCTGTGACATGCTGAATGTGCCAAGAAAGAAAGGCTCTAACTGTGCTAAGCAGTGTGCTGATATGAATGGAAATAACTGAAAAAAGGTGAAAGATATATACAGAACGTTAATTACTTGAACATAGAAATACATAGCATATATAGACACGTATTTGTGTTTTCTTAAAGTCATTTACGGTGCAAGTTTCTTGAGCAATTATTTATTTGTACATTTATTTATTTATTTATTTGAATTGAAAATTAAAAAAAAAAATAATTATTTAATAAATACAAATTAAAAGTTAAAAAAAATACATCATGAAAAATATAGAACCTAAAGTGAAAGCAAATTAAAATGATTTAAAACTATATCAATTTTATTTCTTTAGTAAAAAATTTAAAAATTGAAAAATACATATATTACAGATTTTTTAAATATTATTTTGATATCTAGCAATCAATCCAATATTATCTTAACCGTTAGTTTCGACTCTGTCAGTTGCTTCCCCAGTCATATATGCTATGCTCACGTATACTTGATATTTGTATGCAATTTTGGGTTTGGGAAAACTCCACAAATGCAGCCTGGCAGCGAATCCAATTTTTGTATGCGAAGGATGCAAAAAGTGACCAGGAGACAATGCCCAAGCGCAGCAGCAGCAGCAGCAACGGCAGCGGCAGCGAACCGGAGCAGCGGCGGCGGCAGCAACAATCGATAAGAAAATATGCGAACGATGTGTAACGGCAGCAGGAATCTTCCTCCTGCAGCAATGGCATAATTTTTTGGGGGGGATGGGCGTCATGCAAAATGCAAAATGCCTTAGCGCAGCGGTCGTTCAGTTCGAACGGTCTATGGTATGCCCACCTCCCATATTGGACGCTCTCTATCTCATCCAAAAAAAAAAAAAAAAAAGAGGAGAGATAGATAAGGAAAGGATGATGCTGCTCTGCTGGCGCCTCGATAGCGCATCAATGGAAAGCAATCTGCAAATGCTTTGTTGCCAAAGCATTATTAAACTGGAATTTTCATTTGTAGACTGGCACACACACACAGGCATACACACACACAGGCACACACACACAGCCATATACATATGCAAACACTGGCTGAGTTCTCTCTGGCATATTTGGTTGGCAAAACACAACGAGCAGCTGTGGCAAGGGAACGCTTCGCAGTACTTCAATGTGAGGCAGCAAATCCTGCTTTTCACATTTGTATTTAGAGCAGAGACAGCCGCGCCCTGCCTCCTCCTCCTCCTCCTGCCTGCCTCCTCCTCCTGCCTCCTGCTGCCTCCTTCGCCTGCTTCAGCCAGCAAACGCGCATTACATGAGCGGACAACAGACTGCTTCACTCTCTTCTCTCCCTCTCCTGCTGTCCCTACTCGCTGGTCTTGGCCTCGTCTCCTCCCCAGCTGCGGGCTTCTCGGCTTGCCAGCTGCCAACTCACAGACTTGGCTCAGGTAAAACCCAAGCAATAGCAACAATTTTGTTTCGTTGCGCTGCGTTTCGTTCCGTTACGTTTCGTTTGGCTCTGGCTCTGGATCTGGCTCTAGTTCTGGCTTTGGCTTTAGCTTTGCCAACAAAAAAATGTCGACTCACACAATTTGAGCCACGGCCAACGACAACGACAACGACAACATGGAGCGGCAACAGCAACAGCAGCAGCAAACACGGCGACAACAAAGGCGCATCCACATCATTATGATTATGCAGCCCTTCATCATGTGCCACGCCCCCCATGCCCCCATGCCCATGCACGCCCCTCGACTGGGCTGGAATCGGCTTTAGCTAGGGCTATGGGCAACTAAGCTAAGGTCTACCTGCATAGCATAACTTCCCTGCATGTGTTTGTCCCCGTGTCTGTGTGTGCGCCCCTGCGTATACGTTATTTTTTTCGGTCTATGGCAACGTTATGTGAACAAGGGAAATTCAACTTTGTTTCTCCCACGTTTTCCACTCGAGCGCACTATTATTATTATTATTATTATTATTTTTATGATTATTATTATTTTGCTCAGCCTGCTATCTTTGCTGTTCTTATTGTTTTTTGTTGCTGTTATTGTTATTGCTTTCTATTTCGGGCCAGTGTCACTCGCAATGGGTTATGCCAAAGATTTTTCCCTTCAACTGCGAAACGAAGAAGGAAACTGCAAAGTGGCAGCAGCAGCAGCAGAAAACTTAAACAGTTTTCCTTAATTTTCTAAAAAAAATTCGAAACTCTTGATTAGTTCCCAAAAAACAGAAAAAAAAACATTGTTGCCATCTCTTCGTTCTCATTTGCACCAAAAGTTTTTCCCCGGAAAAGGAAACGACACGAAAGCGCAGCGCAAAACTTTCCAAATGTTTATTAAATTGCAACGAAAAATAAAGTAAAATAAAATAAAATAAAAATGGAAATAAAAATAAAAAAAAAGCAACCTGTGATTAGTTTGTGAAAGAAAATCAATATCAAACCTTAGCTTGACTCAAAGAGAGATAAAAAAAAAAATAGAAAACTTAAAAAGAAAGTGCAACAAAAACTAGAAAAAAAATATAAAACTTGAAAAGAAAAAGCAACAAAAACTAGCAAAAATAAAAATTTAATAAAATAGAAAAGCAAATTTGAAATAAATGGGAAATTATAAAAATTAAATGCAGTGCCGAAAATGCCTTCAAAAACTTAAGAAATTTGAAGTTTCTCACTCCAAAAAAATACAACAAAAACTAAAAAAAAAAAAATAAATGGAAAACTTTAAAAGAAAGTGCAACAAAGCTAGAAAAATAAAAAAAAAGTTTGAATAAATGGAAAATTTTAAAAATGAAATGGAGTTCTGAAAACGTATTTAAAAATTTATTAGAAATTTAAAGTTTCTCACTCCCAAGAAAATGCAGTGAAAATAGCAGACAAAATTTCTCCAATTTTCTTAAGTTTTTTTTCGCTCTCGTATTTCTGGCAACTTTAAAAGACTTTTACAAGGTATTTTCCAGTCCAGGCACTTGCTGCCAATACACTGGCAAAGGGGTTGCCTGCCACTGCAGGCCCACTTCAGGCCCCTCGCTTTACAGTCCCCAACAGATACTCATATTTTCTTTTCGTTAGCCATTTGTGCTCTTTGTTTGGTTGCAACACGCGCAGTTCGTGCATCGTTGGCTGGCGGGGGCAGGGAGAGGTGCAGGGCGTGGCAGGCAGAAAGGCAGGCAGACTGGCAGCATCCCACTGTGCTGGTGCAGAGTGTGTGTGTGTGTGTGCGAGTCCTGTGTGTGTGTTGTTGTGATGAACGCTATTGATAATCTTGGCTGCGCATCGCTGTTACTTTTGCTGCACTGCGACATGCAAAATGGGCGTGGGGACAACCACAGGCAGTCCCTGTCCCAGTGCCACTCCCACTGCCGCCCCCACTGGCACTGAGCTGCCTGAACTGCCTCTGCCACTCGTGGCGCGACTAAGCGCATTATCAAAAAGTGCTTAATGAAATAAGCAACGAGGCAGCTGCTTGTCAAGCCCGAGTGCGGCGGCATTTTGATGTGCCAGCACAAGCGGAAGCGGAAGTGCGCTTTAACTGTGTGTCTCGCTGTCAATACGCAGCGGGGGGCAGCTCCCTTTAACCACTTTTACCCCCCGCCCCCCTCTTCTTTGTTGTCTGCATTGCATTATTTTGCATTTTCTATTTTCTATTTGAATTTTCCTCTCCCTCTTTGTGTGTGTGTGTGTGTGTGTGTTATGTTAGCATAATTCGCTTGATCAAGCTGGCAGCGGGAGCGGAAATATGCGGTTCGCAGTGGACATCGATTTGGGAGTGGAGTGGGAGGGAGTAGGGGCAGGGGGCGGCAACTGGAACTGGAAATGGAAATGTAACTGTAGCTTCAGCTGCTGGAAATGCAGCAGTTGCTCGATATGCAGCTGGAAAGGCGGACAATGACTGCGTCAGCCAGTGAAGTGATTTCAAATATTGTGCACACGTACACACACACACACAGCTGCACACACAGTGACACACACACACACACAGCACAAGGTCTGTCTGCAATCGCAGCTCAATGAAAGGACGCTTTGTTGCCGCCAGAGGGATGGGGGGAGGGAGGGAGGTAGAAGAAGAAGTGCCGTTGCTTCTTTCTCATTTTAATTGGCTTGCTGTGTATCGCCAACAGGCTCTACAAGGATGCAGGACAGCGAGCCGTAGTTTCTTCTCCTGCTTGAGCTGCCGCTGCTGCCCGCTGCGGGCGACACAAACATGGCAATATATTTTAATTAAGCCAAGCAAAGAGAAGCCGAAAAACGTGCCACGCCCACGTCATTTGGTCAATTCCGTGTGCCAAACGCAATGCAAACGAAAGCAGCAAAGCGAAAAGAAAACAGTTGCCTCGCTCTCCTCTCTCTCTGTCTCTTTCCCACTCTCTTTGCCTCTCTCTCTCTCTCTCTCTCTCTCTCTCTCTCTCTCTCTGTGTTTTGCCTTACTCCCACGACGACATATTAAATTTTCGATAACAAATTTGTGATTTGCGCAGCCCGCATCAAAATCACTAAAAAAAACAACTAAGAACAGCAACGGTGGAGTGTGCTCGACTAATATATACCCGCTAAATATCTGTACTTTTCTATAATCATTAAAATTTTATTTTGAATAAATTTTTGTATTTATTCTCCAAATACAAGCAAATTAGCAAATATGATTTAAATGGTAAACTTATTGAACACTCTAAAATTAAAAAGTTTAGCCCTAAATTGAAGCTTGCAATTAGCTTCTTTTTCGTTTTACATGGGCGTAAGAAGGCGTGATGCAGTTCTAAGACATGCTTGATCTGGGTACAATTATATAACAGCTTGTTATCAAATCTGTAGTTCCTATCTCTTATAGTCTCTGAGTTGTAGCTATTCATACAGACAAACAGGCGAAAACGACCTGCTTCTTCGACTTATACACATCTTATTGTTGCCACAAGGTACCGCTATATCCTTCTACCCTATAAGGAAACATATGTGTGCACACTTGGCCTGCTCAACTTGCAGATACCCTCTAGCTTTATGCTCGCTTGGCTCCCGCAAGAGATGCGCAGTTTCTTTACAATCTAAGGTTGTTTACTCCCTTTGCTTGGGGCAGACAACCGCACAGTGTGACCACATTGTTGTTGTCGCGTTGCGTGTGTGTGTGTGTGTGTGTGTGTGTAAGGGTGTGTGTGTGTGTGGCATCATCTAAATATTCATTTAAAATTCGCTGCTGCCCGCCGGCGGCGCTTTCACGTTTGCGAGGTAAAACCGTTTTACGATGAACTCGAATTGATATTTTCAGCAAACGAATTTGGCCAGGCGGTGTCTCTGGTTGTTGTTGCTGTTGTTGCTGCTGCTGTTGTTGCCCCATCATCAGCAAGCTCATTGACAACAACAACAACAGCAGCAGCAGAGGAGGAAGGAAGGCAGCCAGCGATGCCTGCGATGCCACGTGATGCCGCTCGAATGCCCAACGGCAGCCGGCAGACGCGACTCGCGATTGAATTTCGTTGAGTCGCGGCACGCCTCGTTGACAGCGCTGGGCGGGCGAAGGGGGCAGGGGCAGTGATGGGGGAGTGGCAACAGCTGTATAGCCCTTTTTAAAAAGTTTAACATACACATACACCCCTTTTTTCTACCCACACACACACGACTACAGCAAAAAGAGTTGTTGCTTTAAGTTAACTCGCCAAGTACATGTAATTTTAAAGTCGCCCACTCGCCACATATTTTATTAATCGTCTCTCTCTCTCTCTCTCTCTCTCTCTCTCTGTCTCTGTTTTGCAGGTAAATATCGGCAGCATGCAGCAAATATTTGAGCAGCTTTCGCCTCTTGCAACATCGCCGGCATCGGCCTTTTCACTTGCGCGTGAGTCAACGCACTCGCTTGCTTTTGCTTTGATATGGGCACGGGCACAGGCCCATGGCATACATAGTGTACACTGTGCCACAAACACACACACACACACACATATTACATGCATGTGTGTATGCTGTGTGTGGCAAACTATGAAGTACACATACGTGGCAATTTCCTTGGCTGAATCGAATTATCACAAGCGACAGTGCAACACAAAGTTGCTTGCATCGCTTTGAAGTGTTCCAAGTGGGTATGAATATATTCGTGAATATATAGAGTGCATTAAACATATACATGTATATAGACCTCGCGTATAAACTTGACTGCAATTTCTACAATACATTATACAAACTTTTATTTAATACTGACAATCATTTTTAAAAATTTCAAAAAAGCCTTGAATTTTAAAATTAAAAATTTTAAATTATTTCATAAATATATATTATAATATATTTATTTTAAATAAATTATAAATTATTTAAAATATAATTATTAATTACTTCAAGTGCATTATATTTCAATGTTAAGTTGTCAATATTCTGTGAAAATTACTTTTGTTAAATAAGGAACTGAAATTGACATAATATCATTTGGATTACAGACATTTTGTTTTCTTTTAATATTCAGTTAGATTTGAGGATTTTAGGTAAACAAAAAAATCGTATCTCAATTAATAATTTTGATGACTTAATATTAAAAACAATTTTCGATAAGTCAATTGTTTTCCCTTTATTTTAAATTGTTTATAAACATATTTCAACACAGTTTAAGGTGTTTGATCTATTTCTGGACTAGGTCGAACCTCCTTATCAATATATAAAATTGTATAAATTCAAACAAAAAAGCATTGCCTACTTTTCAGCGCGCGAGCGTTTTCCTACTGCAAGCTGCTCAACACGTAGTTCGTTCAGGTTTTCCCTGCAAAGCTCTTAACTTTTACAAACAACCTAGGCGACAACTCCACAACAGACAAATGTAACCCAAATCGATGTGTCATCAGGCGAGATATGCAGAAAATAAAAGAAAGTGAGGTGGAAAACACAGCGTATAAATATGTTAGATAGGCAAATAGAAGACAAAAGACTTACATGCTGTGCGGGCATGTCTTCGTCTTCTGCTTCTTCTTCTTCTTCTCTCGATTCTTCTTGGCCAACATACACGTGTCGCCGTGTAAATGTCAATTTTCCTTGCATTTGCAGTCTGTGGAAAATTTCTCACTTTCTGCTGCAGACAAAGAAAGTTGCCAGCTGCAACTTCTGCTGATGCTGATGCCGATGCTGCAACTGCAGCGGCTGCTTGTCACCTGACTTTGTAGACACTTGTTACGCAGCCCCAGCAGGAGCAGCCCCAGTTGGGGCAGAGGTAACAACGTGGCCAACATAAACAAAGGTTAGATGCGTGTTAAACGCATTTGTTGTACGCCAAAGTTTTCTGCCCTGTGCCAGCTGTCCCTTCCCCTCTCTCTCCCTCCTCCCTCTCCTCTCCCACTGCTGGCAGCCAAAGCGGATTGTCGGCTCTGGCAAAGTGCATGCGGGATTTCAACTTGGACCCGTTTGATGCACCGATTGTTGGCTTTTTGAGTTGTTGCTGCTGCTGCTGCTCATCCTGCCCCTTTACTCTATTGAGCTCTGCGTTCAAAGAGCATAAGTACAGAGAAAGAAAGAAAGAGGAAGAGCTTAAGTCCCCCCCAAAGTGTACCTGGTCAATTTCGGAGTCTCTCGGTCTCGCACTGCGAAGTGCCGAGTCCCAGTTCCGGTGCAAGTGCACAGTGCCTGCGCTAAGTGTGCGCATAGCATGCTCAATATGTGCTCAAGCAGCGGGAATAACATAACATATGAGCGTAATAAAGTTACGCATAATAACATGAAAATTATCATAAACATGGCCTGGGGACAACGGCGATAATAATATTCCCAGCAACAGCAACACGAGCAACACGAGCAGCATCAGCAACATGAGGCAGGCATGCATAAAACAACAACAAAACGAGGGAATAACAATTTGACACCGTTGCCAGCGACGTTGCTGACTCAATTTTTGTCATACGCGGGCAGCGTGGCAAAGGAAAAGCGCGAGGAAAAGCCCCCCACGTTGGGCGCCGCAGCCAGCGAGCGAGCGAGACAGGCACAGGCACCTTCGGGCACAGTTGGCACAGAAACACGCGCGTGTGTACCCCTGCGAGTGTGTGTGTGTGAGTGTGTCTGTGTGTGTGTGTGTGTGTGTGTGTGTGTGTGTGTGTGTGTGTGTGTGTGTGTGTGTGTGTGTGTACTACAAGCACTCATAGCCGAAATTACTCACTTAAGTTGCTCAACTTTTGAATACCCAAGTAAAGTGAGAATATAATGAGATTACGTATACGTAATGAGTATGAGTATTAAGTATACGCCGCGTTGTTTTCTTGTCATTATTATTTTTTTTGTTTATAAATTAATCTATTGTTATAAGTATTTTTTATATATATATATATATATATATATATATATATATATATATATATGCATTTTTATTTTATTTTCATTCAATTCGTTTTCTTCTTATTAATATTATTTTTATTATTGTTATTATTTAATGTTTTCCAATTATTATTATATGCTTTTATTGTTTTTATATCTGCTTTAAAAAAATATTTCTTTATATTTAATACTATCTTTATTTTACAAGTTTTAATTTTCTCAAGTAAGGTACAAATATAATTATATTACGTATACGTTTTCAGTATGCGGATTACGTATACGCGCGTGCCGTACTGTTTTTTAAGTATTATATATTTTTTTAATCATCATTAGGGTTATGCTATTTTATTATTATAATTTTAAAGGATTTTCTTTTGTATTTTATATTATTTTTTTTTTTTTTTTTTAATTTTTCTCTATTGTATAGACACATGTTTTAAGTTCAATTATTATTTTAATCATAGTATCTGCTTATTTTACCTATATATTTTTGTTATGATTTCATTATGCATGCTCAAGTTGCACTTATTTACATCGATCTACCCATTCCCCTGCCCTTACTCCCCGCCTTGACCCACGGTGAGTGCATCAAGAATGCACGCCATCGCGTATACGCACCGTGTGCGTTGCAAAGTGAGAGAAATTGCTGACAGTGTTTGCCTTTTTATGGCTCGTTGCTGAACAGTTTCTGCACTTTTGCTTTTTATTATTATTTGTTTTTTTTTTTGGAATACGCATATTAAATAATTGCCATGCATCGGCAGCAGCAGCAGCAGCGTCAGCCTATACAACTTAAATGCGCTACACTTTGCTTCGTCCTCTTCTTTTTTTTGCATGCAAATTCAAGCTGACCAGAGCAGCCTCTGCCCCCTGCCTCTCCCACTCCCTTTGCCCATAGACAACCCCTCACTGCATTGGCAGCCATTGTCTTTGGTTGGGCGCAATGGGCGTGGCATTTACCATTCACCATCTACGGCAGCAGCAGCACAGTAAACCAACCCGCTGGCCATGCGTCAGCAGTGACAGACGAACAGACAGACAGACAGAGAGGGAGAGGGAGAGAAAGAGAGGGGGAGTGAGTGAGAGATGTGCAGCTGAACGTTATGCGCTTTACGGTATACGGTGAACAGTTAACCGCAACACAGTTCGTCCGCTGCCGCTGTGTATTAATGGCAGCAAATATTGATTCTGCGCCATTGTTGCTGTTGCTGCTGTTGCTGCTGCTGCTGTTGCTGTTGCTGCTGTTGCTGTTGCATGTTTGTTTGCAAAGATGCGCTGTGCTCGCAGTTTGCGGTCACGCATAAAAGACGCTCGAGTCTATATACTTAAAATCCGCATACTCAAACAGAGCGCACACAGACACGGACACAGACACGGACACAGACACGTGCTTTGCGGCTAGCTAGGGAAACTGCTGCGTAATGTAGCGCACACGCACACACAAAAACACACACACACACAGAGACACACAGAGACAGACACGTCTGCATATTATAAGTAGCACAAACCAAAAAGAAATCACAAATGGAAACCGATAGGCGATGACTTTGCCAGCTGTGCCAGCGTAATTAACGATTGCAACAGGAAAGAGTTCTCAATGGATTTACATACAAAGACAGATATATAAAGTATACGATATATATATATATATAGTCACAGTCGCAGTTAAAAATCTGTCAGTAAACACAGCAGAAACATGCATGACTCTGTGCAAGGAAATCCCGCACGTTTTCTTTGCTCTCTCTCTCTCTCTCTCTTTCTCAGTATTTTTCCCAATTTCTTGTGGAAATTTTTGTGGAAAATCTGCTGAAAATAGAAACCTAACAACCTTGAATCTTGTGCAGTATACGGAAAATTGATTAAATTGTTAAGCCAATTTGGAGAACACAGGAAAAAGACACAACGCACAACGTCGACGTCGAAGACGACAACGACAACGATAATTGAATTAAATCAGATCTTATCAACGTTGTTGGGGCAGAGCCAAGACCACGCCCACAGCCCACACTGGCCGCCCACAACGCACCTTTTACGTTTTCAAAATTGATAAATGCTCGTTGAGCAAAATGTTTGCTACATTATGAAGCAGAGAGAATTTATTTCTTTTCCTCTTCTCTTTTATTTTTTCACTTTTCTCGAATTTCTCTCTCTCTCTCTCTTCTCCTCTGCTGAGGCGTGTGAGGCGTGCCAGATAAGAATGGGAAACAACAATACACAAAAATGTTGGAAAAGTTGAGAAAGTTACGCAAAAATATGCAGAGAAATGAGATTTACAGTTATTTCGGTGATTAAAAAGGGATAGGGCAAGAGAGAGAGAGAGAAAGAGAGATAGATGAATGAGGAATTGTCGCAGGCGGAAGGTAGAACAGGGTACTCATTCGACTTCAAATATGGCTGATAATATGAGAAACAACAAACAATTTAAAGTTTAAGAAAAGGGGGAGGGGGGAGATAAAGCAGATAACGGGGCAGCTCTTCAAAAACATGAAACGCCTCAAGTATTTGCAATTTTCACTTAACGACGATTTGCTGAAGCCTTTGTTGTTGCCGCTTTTAGTTTGTTTCACGCCGCTGGCCTAAAAAGTGATTAAACAATTTCATTAATTTTACGCTGGCTGCCACGCCCACGCCCACTCGCCTACAGCGGCCACTTGAAAAAAACCCACCTCAGAGTCAAATATTATTAAAATTTACGAGAGAGACGCGGCAAATGCCTTTCTTGCCAAGTTTTTTTTCGTCTCTTCCTACATAGACAGGGAAGGCCAAGAGCAGAGGGAGAGAGAGAGACAGCAGAAGACAGAGAGAAAGAGAGAGGGAGAGGGGCCTGCATTGCGAGTGGCCCTCGAGACGCACCGTTTGCATTAATGGGGCAAAATCAAAAAATAAAAGGCATTTTAGTGGAGGCGCCAGCGACGCCAGCTGCGTTTCAAGTGCACTTTGAACCTAAAAGCATAAGCCTCACGGTCGCCATCGCTCTCGCTCTCGCTCTCTCTCTGTTTCTGTCTCTCTCTCTGTGGCTCTCTCACTCGCACTTTTTCCTGCGCTCTCTTTGCCTATTGATGCAGGTGCTGCAGGAACAAAAGGAAATTGTTAAATTAAGTGCTTGCCGGGCGGGCAGCGAGGCAGGCAGAGGGGAAGCGAAGGGGCAGAGGCAGCGGGGGGGCAGCGGCAGCGGGGGGCAGCGGCAGAGTGCAGAACGAGTGCGCAGCCAGGGCAAAGTTGAAGAGTGCAAGGCGTTGCCGCAAAGGTAGCGAGTGAAAGTTTTTAATTTACTGTGCCACACAGATACACACACACACACACAGAGAGACATACAGAGACACACAGCGCAGCACTCTCGCATGCACACACACACAGCGAGACACTCTCCCACACACACGCACACGCTGCGCTCTACTCTCACACACACACACACACAGAGACTAATCGAGTCTGCTGCAGCGACAACTTTTATCATTGCCTACTTTTTGGCGCGCCGCTTGTTGTAATCAACGCGTGGCGCCAGCAGCAGCAGCAGCAGCCGCTGAAATAGACGCCCCTACACACACACACACACATACATATACCCTATCCCCTCCCTCCCCCCTCCCCCTCTCTCTACACACCTTTTCGTTTTCGATTTCGCTTTCGCCTGTGCACGAAGCATTCGAGTGGAAAATTAAATTCGCACGCTGTCTGGGGCCGCCCGCGCGTAGGAGCCCGTTTCCGGTTTGCCCCAACACGAATCCAACTTGGCTGCTGACTTGGCTCTAACTGTAGCTGTAGTTGTTGTTGTTGCAGTTGTTGTTGTTGTTGTTGTTGTTGCAGTTGTTGTTGAGGTCACAGTCGCAGTTGCCATTGCAGTTCAAGTTGCCAGCGCGCGGTTTCATTCAATTTTTTTTTTAGCAAGTGCCGCCTGCCACTTAATTTCCGCCAAAGTTGGTAATTTGCCGTCGAAGGCAAAGAAGAAGGCAAGAAGTAAATGTAGTAGGGTATCCAGGGACGCGGGGAGGGAGGTCGGCAAAAGTATTGTAGGGTAGACAATTGGCAAACGATTCACTTTTTCATAGACAAACGTGACGCTGACGTCGCCAAATTGAATTGTAATCTGTGTGGTTGTATGTGTGCAAACACACACACACAGGCACACACACACACACACAGGCAGAGCTGTATACAAGTGCGCAGAGCGGAAACGGAAGTTTGTAAGAATGCAGCGTCGCGTGGGCGCACCACAAAAGCAACTTCCAACCCGATTATCGACGACTCTCGCTCTCTCTCTCCCACTCTTTCTCTCCCTCTCTCTCTCTCTCTCTCTCTCCACAGAGCACAGCTTGAGCTGAAGCAGAGGCTGAAGCTGGCACTACTGCCACAGCCAGAGCCGGTGCCAGCTCCACAGTCAGAGCCAGCCCCCATAGCCCGGCGAAGCGCACAAAATCACTTCCGATGAGATTTCAATTTTGCGATTACCTAATTGACACTCAAAGTAATGGAAGCTTTGCCTTCCTGCCACGCCTACTTCCCGCTCTCTCTCCCTCCCCACTGTGTTCTACAATCTGCCAATATCTTTACGCTCATCTTGCCTGTCTGTATGTCGAAATGTGTAAGCCGCCCCTAATGGAATCCAGGCCTAGCCCAGGCCCACGCCCCGACCACGACCCGACCCCGACCCCGACCTAGACCCGCGCGTCAACAGTTTAAAACGTCTTTAAGTGGCAGCAGCATTAACCCCAAATAAGTATCTCAAACAAATATACATTCATATGTATCTGAAGTTCAGGGAATTAAATGTTATTTTGGGTTTCATAAATGCGAAAAATGAAATCAAGCGAATTTTTCCTTCAGAATGATATTTATAACTAAAGATTTCAACATATTTTCACTTACTTCAGAAATTTAGTTAAAATTTAGACGTATATTCGTCAAAAAAAAATATATATGTATCTATAGGTATCAATAAAATAATATAAAATTGGCTGATCTTTGGCTAAGTTATGAGAGCTGGAAGATGAGGCTAGGGAGAGCAAATTCTCAGTATGAAAAGTTACTTACAATTTTTTATGATTTCAAATCTTAATTTTATTTATATTTGATATCAATTATGGAGGTGAAAACATTATGAAAACAAATAAATAAAGCTTAAATCAAGAGCGTACAATATTTATTTTCTAAGTTTGAAATACTGCTATGAAATGCGAAAAATATTAACTAGAATAACTTTTGTGTTGATGATTAGATCGATCTAAAATATTGCAGATAGCTGCGTACAATATTCAACTATAAATATGTAAAAGCAGAAAATTATGACTTAAGAATATTACTTAAAAATCACAAAATATTGAATGATGGGCGTGGCATACAAGGCTTAAAATTAAAATCAAGTCTTATGGTATACCGAAATCATCAGTATTTCTATACCAAATTTTTAAGCATTTCCACTGTTTAAAAGCTGTGAAAATTAAATACAAAAATTGACCTCTTTAAGCTTTACATAACCTCACTTTCGCTAGCTACCTTAATAACATTTTTGTGTTGCTTATCCGATCGAATGAAGCATAAAATATTTACAGCCTTGTGAAGTGAATGTGCTAGTAAAAGCGAAGACTTAGGAAAGAAAGTGTAACTAACTGGGGGTCATTAGGGTAGATGAGTTCTGGAGTTAAGAGAGAACTTTTTATACGCAGAATCCACTGCTTTTTCGATTTAGTTCAAGAATATATAAGTCTATAACTATGAGTGGGTATAACTATGTATGGATACATAATTCTGTTAACCAACTCGTTTCGATTGCAGTGAAATTGACAAACAATTTGAAGTTAATTAAAAATATTTATAGAAAAAAAATGTATACTATATATAACTGTAAATTGGTGCACTTCACTATGTGTGTGTATGTATGTGAGTGTGTGTGTGTGTGTGCCTTGCATGCAACATTCATTTGCAACTGCAGCGGAAATGTCCTAAAATTAAATGCTCATATCGCTGTTGTTATTTCGCTTGTTCGGCCTGTTGTAGTTGTTGTTGTTTATTGTTGTTGTTGTTGTTGTTCGGCTTGTTGTTGGGTGTATGAAGCGTTTTTATGATTTTACATCCCAAAAAAAAAAAAACGGTCATAAAATGGTGTCAAGCTATAAAACGCAGCAGCAGCAGCAACAACGACAGCGGCAGCATGTTCGCCGTAAAAAGATGCTTATGACATCGACTCAGCTCGACGTGTTTCATTCAATATGAAAATTAAATTTCACGCTTAAAAATATGCATAAAGCGTGCGGCAAGAAACACAGCAGGAGCAGCAGGAGAGAGGGGGGAGCGTGGAAAGGGGAGCGGGGTTCGAGTACAACGGCACTGAGTGCCAAGAAAAGGGACCCAAATAAGTATGCCAGAAAAGTTGCTAAAAGTTTTCTCAGCTCTTCGCGTTGTTTTGTGTGCTCATTCTCCCTCTCTTTCCCTTTCTCTCTCTCTCCGTGTGTGTGTGTCAGCTTGTTTATGTGTGCGAGCCAGGTGAAAAAGGTGTTTGCGACCCTGTCGCATAGCGCCTGCTAAATCGACTGCAAAATTTACAGGCAAATTTGTAACAACAACAGTGACAGCCACAGCGAAAAAAAATAAAGCGAGTCGTTGGGGGGTGTGGGTGCAATGGGTGGGCTAACAAGACTGACAGATACCCTGTAGACAGCACACAGCTGTTAGTTCGTACAGTAGGAAAGTATGTATAACAGTTTGCGAGCTAAAGTAGAAGAGCTGCAAAATTGCACTTAAGTGTAGCAACACATAAGCTCATAACTTGCTTATCAATCAACCGATCGTGTTGAAATTTAAGGCACAGTTCCATAAAATATTACAATACTTATCTGCCAAGTTTCAATAAAAACAATAGGCCAGTAAGCGAGAAAATGCAACTTGTAAACCGAACTACATGCTGCTAGCTAACAAACAGTTTTAAGGCAAAAAATAAAGCTTAAGCTACTATGTATCTCTCTCTCTCTCCGATTGATATACCCATTTTGAAAGTATGCCCAATGCCTGCTGGGTAGATAAAGCGAAGCATAACTGAATAATAAAAACAATAATGTGTCGCAAATTGTGCGCGAATGAATAAAACAGAACGGAAGTGGGGCCGTTTAAACTCGCCAAAACTCTGGCAAGCAACGCACAACCCCAAATGATAAATATACTACATAGATACACACGCACACACACACACACACACACAGAGAGAGAGAGAGACAGCTATGGCTGCTAACAGACTCATAGAAAATGGCTAAATATGCACGATGGCAGCCAGCCTGCTGCTTGCTGGCCTGTTAGGCCGGCCAGGATATATAACATTTTATGGTACAACGGAAAACTCAGCGGCTTCCTTCCGGCACAGTTTCAACTTGTTGGTCACCCACTCTCTCTCTCTCTCTCTCTCTCTCGCTCTTCCGTTCTCCCTCCCACTCACTGACAACGAGAGTTGCTCATTAAGAAGCTGAAAGTTGAAAGCATCCAAAGAGAAAAGTTTAATAGAGGAAAAAGAAAGTTAAAAAGGGACGTGCCATACGCACTTACATATATGCCCTATATACCATATATATGATGTATAGAGTACACATTAATTTTACAAAAATATTATTCAACTTTTAACGGAGCACTTTGCATTCCAGCTGGCAGGGAAGAAAAAACTAATAGGTGCTCAAGAAGTTTTTATAGAATGTCTCTCTATCTAAAGGTTAAATTGTAGTGCGATAATATTGGGACTGACTCGATTTCACTTATCGATTAACCATTAGTGTTGCCATATAGTTATTTTTATTCCTTATTTTAACAGAGTTACCAGCTAATTGCAATATTATTATAATTGTATTATTAATATTACAATTTCTGAGTTTACAAACTATTCTTAGAATTAAAAAACGATTTCTAAGAATTAAAAAGCACAATTCGACTTGTCTTTAATAAGTTGATAATATAGGAATATCAAAATGTATAGTTAGGATAAATGATAAAAAATAAATTGACTTGAATTGAATAAGGTAATCTTTAAAAAAATCTAAAAGTTTTGCAGCCCTTATCAAATATTTTTCTCTCCCTCTCTCTCTCTATTTCGTACTCATTCACCAGCATTTACTTGCTTATCTCTTAAGTATCCTTAGTACCTTAAACTCACTTATCATGTTCTTAAAAAGTTGCCAATGAATCAAAAAACTTCATTGATCATTGCCAGCCTTATTTAGATAGCTAAAAGATTGTTTTGATTTGAAAGTGACAGACAGAAGAAGCTTTTGTGGCATAAGCTGAAAAGTTTTCGAAGATAAATTCAAAAGAATGAATAACCTAAAGAAACCCAGTTATTCACTTGGCTGGCAGGGTTGCCAACTTGACAAAATTCAATACAATAAACTTGATAATTAGCGAAGAAATTGGTTTACCCTCGTGGGGGGAGGAAACTGATTTGCTGAGTATTCTGCAGCATCTCATGTTGTGTAATCGATATGCCCGATAGTGAAGATACTCTACCATTGGCAGGTGCGTGGTAACTGCTTGATGGGCACATCTTGACAGACTCGCATCAAGGGGGAGAAGAGGAAAACAGATAGAGATCGGGATAATGAGCTAGAGAAGTTGAAAGAGATGAGTTCAGGTTGGGTAATTTGAAGCGTCAATTGGAAATGCAATTAGGATTCTGGATTGCATTGCTGTCACTTACTGATGGAAAGGGGTATGTTTAGGCAGGGGTGTAGGTGTAGGGGGGGTGGCAAAAAAGTGTAAACACGTCTCTGTGGGGCAAATGGACAATTTATTCACACGTCATTTGGTTGGCAGCAAAATGGCTGCCGTTGCACTTGATAGCGATGGCGATAACGATAACGATAACGAGCTAGCTGATGCTGATGATGATGATCTTTGCTCTCTCTCTTTCCCACTCTCTCTCTCTCTCTCCTTCTGTTGTTGACAGGCCAAGCCGAAGCGAGAGGGCAATAACAATAACGGAACGTTTACCATTCAAACGAAATGAGACAATCCAGTAGCCAATTTAGTCGTAATAGCAGCTGAATGTCACTTGAGTCTCTCTGCTGCAACATTGCAAACAGCAATAAGTGCTTCGCTCAGCCTGTAGGCAGACAGAGAGAGCGATAGAAAGAGAGAAAGAGAGAGAGAGAGATAGACAAACGGGCACAGGCTGAATGAGCTTTGCCGGGCAATGCAAACATTTTTTCCAGCTCGTTGCCATTTCATTTTGTTCCGTGTAGTTGTCTCTCCCTCTCTCTCGCTCTCTTTCTCTGTCTTTTTCATTCTGTCTGCTGCTCTGTGTGACATGCCTAAACACTGATAACAACACCGAGACGAGAGAAGAGGAGGAGAGAGACACGAGAGAAGCCAATCGCAGCGTGTTGTTGCTGCTGTTCAGGTGCGTGTTGACATGAAGTTGTCGCCTTTTGTGCCCGGCAAGCGGCGCTGTCAGCGTCCTGTCAACAAATTTCGCAATTGGGCTCACATATTTGGCCATTAGCAGAGAGGGAGAGAGAGACAGAGAGAGAGTGAAACAGATAGTTAAGCCAGCTGGGAATCAACTTCAAATTGGATAAGGCGCAGGAGAAGCGTGTTAACGCGTCGCTTTAAGCGCGCCTCAAGCAACTCCAAAGTGCCTTTTGAATTAGCAACAACAACAGCAGCAACAACAGCAGCAACAACAACAACAGCAACAACACTAGCAGCAACAACTGCAACTACAACAATCTGGCTAACGTGGCAAGTGTCAGAAAGTTGAAAAATGTTTGCCGTATGCGGTAAGCCACAAAAAAAAAAAAAAAAAAAACAAAGAAAAAAATAATAAAAAAAAATGGAAAAAGGCCTTAAAAAAACGTGTAACTCAAGCACCCAAAAGAAGAGCCCCAAAAACAATTTTCAACCACTTTTAGGCTTGTAAAGCAATTTGTTATTGTTGCTGCTGCCGCTGCTGCTGCTGCTGCTGCTGCTGTTGCCTCTTGTGTGCCACGGTGCGTATGAATAATGACAATTGCCAGCTGCCGAAATGGCGTGCAGCAATTCTAGACAGGCTGGCAGGCTGGCAGGCAGGCAGGAATCCAGCCAGGCATCCATCCATCCAACAAGGTCCCGCCGCACCTGGAACTCCATTTGCGTCAAAGTGCGATTCATTTCAAAGCGTGGCGAAGCGACTGGCGCAAATCTTTTGTGTGTGTGCGTATACCCTGTAAAGCTGTGCCAGAGAGAGGGCGGAGAAGACAGAGTTGCCGCGACTGTGTGGAAAATTTTGATAAATGAAAGAAAATATGGAGAGAGAGAGATTTACTAACAAATTAGTGTTGTTTTTGACACTGTCAATTTTAACTTGTTGATCAATCTAAATTATCGATACTTTTCTATAAAATTTGACTTATAAGCAAAACTTATTATTCAATTAAGATAATTGTCGCATATTCCGAAGTGTGGCAGGCGCAAACTTTTAAAACAGTGTTGAAAAATGCAAAAAAAAATAATCGATAGAAAAAATAATTAATGAAAGTGTCGAATAACATATTAAAACAGCACTATTATCGTTTGCAGTAGGTTTTTCTATGCATAGGTGGCAATGTTGTAATTTTTACAGGGTATTCAGCAGTCGTGGCAGCAGGCACAACTTGCTGCTGCCGTCATATGGCCATCATATTGGGCCTGCCTGCCTGTCATTTGGCCGCTTTTCGGCTCTTTTTCTGTCACTCCCTCCCTCTCTCCCTCCCTCTCTATCTCTCTCTCCCTCTCTCTGTCTGCCTGCTCCTTCCTTTGCTTTCTCTCTCAGTCGAATCTTGATGTTTGTGTGTGTGTCTGTGTGTGTGTGTGTGTGTGCTCTTTCGACTCGGCGTGATGAGTGCATGTGTTGATGATGGCGTTGATGCAACCATGCAGTGTCACGCTCATGTCAACTGTCGGATTGTTATTACACACACACACACACATACACACACATAGACACGCACACACAAAGGCACACACACACGTACAGCGGATTGAAGCACTTGTGCCATGTGAGAGACGAACGAGCCCAAAAACGGGCATAAATACTGAGCCGCTTGTGTAGCAGCAGTCCCAAAAAAAGAGCACAACAACAACAGCAACAATAACAGCTGCAACAACAGCAAGAACAACAACTGCAACTCACAATCAACCATTGCCGAATTTCGAAGTCGAAGTCTAAATCGAACTCGCACATCCAAGTTCGAGTATTCAATAGACACGACTTGAGCAGGAGCACTAGGAAGAGCAGCTCAAGCGAACTGCTTAATTGGCTGCTATAGACAAGTAAAGAAAGCAAAAGACGCAAGTCAACTCGACGCTAAGTTACCCTGCAAGTGGAAGAGCGAAAAGTCATTAGCCAACACTACACTGCAGTGTTGTCTCTCTCACACAGTCCCACATAGCATTATGTGTTAAAAAAGTCAAGAGATACGTCTAGCTGAATAGTTATTTGGTAAAAAGGTTAAATAACTTGAAAGATAAGTCATTAACCAACACTGCAAATTGCTTTAAAGTGCGTCAACCAATTGTTGGCTCTCTCAAAGCTTCATATCATGTGTTGACATTAAAGAAGAGAAGTCTTACTTAATATACAACAGCCAAAAGTATTGCGAAAATCATATAAAAACTCCTTAACCAACACTGAAAACTACTAAAAGTGTGTTAAAGTGTGTTAAATTATTGTCGTCTGATTATTACAGCCCTGCTTGGCATTATGAGTTATTAAAGCTGGAAAGAAAGACTTACTCGAGAGTTAAGATTCGTTTATTTTGTGTAAATCTAAAGAAACGCATTGACCAACACTGAAAAGTGTAGCTCGTAGCTTGGCCAAGCAAAACAGAGCTGACATGCTACAAAATAGTGTTGGAAAGCTTAAGATCAGTGGTAATTCAACTTAAGGAACTCATTAACCAACACTACAAACAGTTTTGAAGTACCGTCTCATTCTCCCAACTAGCCTTGGCACTATGAGTTCCTATGCAATAAATAAATAAAAATAAAATAAAATATAAATTAAATATAAATGCTATTAAAACCTGAGGCCTAGGCTAACTGTACTAAACGAACTCATTAACCAACACTGGCTGCTTTGTTGTCATCCATCTTTGCTTGTAATTACTATATAAAAAAAGAGTTATTTTGGGTAGAGATTTAGGTTAAAATTTCTCAAAATTGAAGTCCTACACAAACTGCATACCCTTTTCCATAAATTTCAAATGCAGCCTACAGGGTATGCAACGGAATCGAAATAATGCGAAATCGGTCAACTGGCTGGCAGGGCTGCGCTCTTGTGGCCCACATCCAGCACAGGTGGAACTGGTGGAACAGGTGCACCGCCTGTGGGCAGTGACCGGTGGCCAGCAGAGGCAGCAACAGAAATAGAATCACAGAAGGTGCAGAAATAGGCGCAGGATTGCAGGAAAGTGGCAGGAAGGGGCAGGGGGAGTAGGTTAAGGAGCAGCAGCAGCAGCAGCACTAGAAATACGGATAAGAGTTGAGTGAATCAGTTGGAAGAGGAACAGGAATCGCAGGAAAAGCCGTGGCAGAACACAAATTCACAGTTGCCATTGCTGAATGTGAATAACGATGGCGTTGCCAATGGCAGTTGCTGATGTCGCTGCTGCTGCTGTTACCGTTGCCATTGGCAATGTTGCTGGCGTGCTTGACTCTGCGTGGCCGCATCGCAACATGCTAAAACATTGGTAAACTGCCACACACTCGGCGGCAGCTCAATGGATGCAGACGAGACCGCAGAGCAACAATAACGGCTAAAACGCTGCACGGGGCCAAAAAAAAAAAAAAACTGCAACCAAAATGGCCTTTATGGCCGCCAGTTGCCAGTTGCCAGTGGTAAATTCAATGGGGACAGCAGCCGTGTACAGTAACTGCTGCCAGTAACTGTAACTGCGACGGCAGCAGCGACGGCAGCGAAAAGCGAACGAGTAACGAGAAATGAAACTATGAAATTTATTGTGCAGCCCTGGACATTTTGCGCATTTCATGCTTGTAGGTCATGTTGCTGCCGCTGCCTCTGTCGCTGCCTGCGTCGCTGCCTCTGCTGTTGCACTATTTCAAATGTCACAGTTTTATGCCCTTCGCAGCAGCAGCGATTGACATTATTGACAAGCGGCGAGCGGTAAACGGCAACTTTTTTGTACTCATCAACAACGACAACCCTAAACCCTAAACGCAGCTACAGCCACACTGGCAGAGTGCTGCCTGCTGCCTGCTTCCCTCTTCCCTCTGCCTCCTGGCTGACAGTAAATTTCAAATTGAATTTATGGCTTTGGGACCCGCTGCGCCCTGCTCCCTGACCCCTGCCCCCTACCCACTCTCTTTGCCCCCAGTCTTTGCCCAACACTGCCAACTGGCTTTATGTATTTATGTTTATTTCAATTTTATGATATGCACTGGCGCCTCTTTTTATGAACCGCACGTGGTTCATTGAACCCTACACGACTGTGCGATACCTTACCATACCCTGCGATATAGTACACTGCTTTATTCTACCCTACAATAGGGTACAGTACTTTATTATACACTATAATAGGCTACACTGCTTTGTGCTTCCCTACAATAGGGTACACTGTTTTAATATACCCTACAATGCGCTACACTGTCTTAATATACCCAACAATACGCTACACTACTGTCTGCTGCCTTACTGTACCCTACAATATACTGCCGTTTGCTACAAGACAATACTCTACACTGCACTACCTTACCTTAATATACTCTAGAGTGCTGTTTACTACCTTACTCTACCCCACAATAAAATACACTATCTTACTCTACCCTACAATACGCTACACTTGCGTACTTTACCCTTCATTGCGCTACACTGCCTTACTATACCCTACAATACCCTATTCAATTATCCTCTGTCGTTTGCTACTTTATTCTAGCTAGCAATACGCTACACTTCCATTAGGTAACTTATTATCCACTGCAATATGCTATCTTGCTCTTCTTTAGCTTACTTTACAATATAAAACGCTACACTGCCATTAGCTACCTTTCTCTACAATACAATACGCAACCCTACAATACGCTACCCTACAATACGCTAAACTGCTCAACGTTACCCTAGATATACCCTACAATGCCCTCCATTATCTAACATTACCATACACTACCCAACAATACACTACCCTGCAATACCCTTCCTTACAGTACGCTACCGTACACTACCATACACTACTTTACCCTACCGTATACTACCCTACGCTATTACGATTTTACCCAACACTAGCCAACATTAATATACTCTACCGTACACTACCCTACGCTACTACGATACTACCCTATGCTGCCCTACGCTACGCAACACTACCCAACTCTAGCCAACTCTACCCAACACCACCCTACACTACCCAACACTACCCTATTCCACCCTACACAACCCAACACTACCCTATACTGCTCTACCAAATCCTGAACTACTCTACAGTACTCGGCACTAGCCTACCCTACTCGAACACCCTTCATCCCAGCTCCTCCTTGGTTAGAACGTAACTTGCTGAATAAATCAGTTCTTAAGGTCCCCAAAGTCTTATTTGTGCAATTTATTTACAGGGTATCTGTGCTATCGCAACAATAAAACTAACGATCTTGTTTTTGTGTTTATTTTCATTGCAGGTAAATGATAATTGTGCAAATGGGCTGTGAAAAGCCAATGGGATAAGCCAAGAAACCTAAACAAGGCAGCAAGCTGGCCAAGAGAGCAGGCGAGAGCTAGAAGAAGAGAAAGAGAGTGAGTGAGAGAGAGAGAGGGCTACAGAGAGAGATTGGTAAAGATACTTCGCGACGTGGACTTGCGCCTAAATAAGCCATTTGTCAGGCTTACTATGAGCGCGCGCGGCTGCCTTATCTGCCACGCCTACCCGCAACCCTTACCCCTGCGCAACATACCCCCCTTTCAGCCCTCTTTGTCGTTGTTAATTACACAGGCAGGCGCACAATTTTGGCCATCTGCAGTTCGGTTCACTAGTACGAGGGGCGCATGCATTGTCAGGCCTGCAAACACACACACACTCACACACACTCGCATACACTGGCAAAAAAATCACAGCCTTTAACACGACAAACATTCATTTCAATTGCAGCACCCCTCCCCCTCCTTGCCCCACCCCCTGCTCGCTGTGGCCTTTCTTCTTGGACTATGCGAACGAAGCGTGCCTCGCAGGCCAAAAATGAAATTGTAAAATATTCCACAACATATTTTTGTTGGCGACGGCGACGTCGACGTCGGTGGCGTCTCCACTTTAAACAATCCGCATGACCATAAATCCACGCCAGGGCGCTCGTAAAAGCCAACACCCTTGGTACCGCACTCCCCCTCCGTCTTCCCTCCGTCCGCTCCATTGCGCCAATCCCTCCCATCCACGGCCCGCAGCTTATGCTACACATTTTTTTGCCCTACCCTGCGCTTTTTTGTTCTTCCTTCCCTTTCCTTTCTTTTTTTTTGTGTGTGTTTGTGGAAGCGGCGGGTAGCCGGGCGGGGGAGGGGGGTTTGGGTACTTTTATGACGCGTCGCACAACTTTTGACCACTTGGCCGACCACGACATTTTAATATCCACAACGCCTGTGCCCGTCCAGGCACGGCCTGGGAGTCTATGTGCAGCATGCTGGACGCAATCAGCTCAGACATTCTTGTGCACGCCTGAAACTATGCTGAGCCCAGGACACTGTGCGCATAGCTGGCAGCACATGTCCCCTCTATGTGTGCGTGTGTGTGTGTGTGCCTAATTGAAACTGTAGATAGAAGCGATAGAGTTGCCCACTTGCAACATGCTCGACTCGAATGTTGCGAGTCCACTTGCCACCTGTGGATGGGCTGCATTTCATTTGCGGGGTAAGAAAAAAAAACATTTTCGAAAGCAAAGAAAATGTTGATAAAGCCCAAGTAAGCTGCATATTTTGCCTAAAAGATTAAGATTAACATAAGTAAATAGTAAAATAATTAACTTGTTAGCTAGCATAACATTATAAAGTCGGAATTAGCTCTAAATCATATACAAAAGTTATTTTTTAGAGTTTAACTGTCATAAAGTGTTTCAAAATTTATTATATAGGCAATACAAGTCGATTTAGTCATAATCAAAAAGATTTAATCCATTTCTTCTGCTGCCAAGTTGATTTTAACAATTTTTCTTAGCATTTCTGTCTGTATGAACACGCTGATCTCAGTAACTATATGAGTAAGAGTCATCAAACTTGGCATATAGCTGCCTCTATAATATATGCAACTGAAACATATTTTAAATTTCAGCTACCACGCCCACCGCCCTTAGAAATAGATCATTTCAATTTGCAAGCGATTTTCAAACATAATTTAAAAGTCAAACTTATTCGCTTCTGCATAAACATAGACAAATAATTGTTTTCAAAAACAACACTAAATACTAAAACCTAAATGTGTTTACAACTATGCAAATTTGATGATCTGATCCACGCCCCCTACCCCACCAAAATGTAATCAAATGAGAATCCCGAAACTGATTATTTATTGCAATTACCAACTATTGATTGAGCTGCAGAGGAATTGTGACACGGTTCAGGCAGCTGGGTGGGGGTGGAGGAGGGCAGTGGGGATGCATGTGGCGTGTTTTGTGTAGCCATCGCTGCTCAGGTGGCGGCATGGCACGAAGCCGGTGGGTCATCGCCGTCGCCGTTGCCGTCGCCGTCGCATGTCGAGCCACTGCATACTTTATCTATGGCGATAATTTCGACAAAAATATGTCATAAATTGTTTACCGTGACAGCCAGCGCAGTTTGCTGAAGAATGCGCATGCAACACGTAAAACATGGCCAAAAGTTACCGTTAACTTTATGAGCATATATCGAGTACAGAGTACAGAGGAATGCGGGCTCACATATCGATTGCATGGCAGGGAGAAAGTCTATCGCACCATGTAGAAGGTGTACACTGAGCAACAAAGTAGAGTGTGTTCAGTATCATCGTACACTCGCAACGTCATCAATAATAGCGTTATTTCCGTTTATTTATCAATACATCGCTTGTTTACATTTGCTATCGATTATTTTGAATAATTTTTCAGCACTTTTTCAAAACTTTTACACCTGAAATACTTAGGGTAAGCAACAATTAATAAACTAATTTTGCTTAGGAACTTAATACAATCGATGTTATTGAGGGTTTAAAGCGAAAATTATCATAATTTTGCAGTATTTTAGTAAAGTGATGAATAGAGTTATTGATTGTATGCTAAATAGTATCAATAACATATTTCCTCATTTTCTCTCACTCTTAGATTTATTAACATACACTTTAAAAACAATTCGAACGTCAATTTAAAAATGATTAGGAATCAGTAAAAAAGTAAAAGCAAAAGTAGGACAGAGTTTAAAAAGCGTTAAAAGACGAAAAAGAAAATATCTAATTGTAATACAGCATTTTTAATACAGTATAAAGTAGTTTCAAAATAGTTTAGTCGGTAAAGAAAGGAGAAAGCTTAAAAAACTTTAAAAGAAATTAATTGTAAAATTTGTAATGTAAATGCAGAATTTTTAATATGGTAAATGGTAGTTTACAAAAAAATATATAGTAAGTAAATGAGGGAGAAAGTTTCAAAAATGTTTCAAAAATTAATTTAAAAATTTCCAATTGTAATATAGAAAATCGAATATTGTAAAAAGTCGTTTAAAATCTTTTCTTAGCTCAAAACAAATTATGCGAATATCCTTTCCAAATATCTTAAATATTCAAAAGATATTTTGAATAACTTATATTTTTTTTACCTACTTAAGATATTAGAAAAAATAATATTCGGCCGAAAAATCAATTGATCATTTTATTCATTTAAGTTAATTTGTTATGCCATGGAACACAGTACACGCTATACGGTACACAGTACACGGTACACGGCGCGCGGTACACGGTACACATTACAGTGGGCAGTGGAACAGTGGTGGCAATTTTAGTGTGTCGACCGCAGACGCAGGACGCGTTCATCATAATTTCAATTTGACACATTTCACGGTTCATTTGGCATGCTCCAAAATTAAATTACACAAATTTGTGTGGCGAGAGGGGGGGGAGAGGATATGAGGGCAGGATGGGGAAGCGTTTGCTGACTGACCCGATTGACGTTTATTTGCATTTAATTAATGTGACATTTTAAATGAACTGCACTGAGATGTGCCATGTGATGCGTGAGGGCGTCGCTGTCTTGTTTAATTTTGATTTGCGACACATTAACGCTGCAGCTAACCCCTTCTGCACCCTACGCCCCTGCCACAACTCTGCGCGTATTTGTAGAGGCAATTTCATTCAATTGCACCTGCAGCACAAAAGCATCGTCATTCTCTGTCAGTCAAAGGCCGTCGTGGTTAAGGCAGCACAGTCCTGCTATGGCCACGCCCATTTACCGCACTGGCCCCTCCCCCTTCGGACTACGCCTCTGTCTCGCTACAGCTGTCGTTCAGGCACATGTTTAATAAACTTACACACACACAGACACACAGACACAGCAGCAGTTTCTCGCTTTTTGTGTGTCGCTGTCTGTCTAGCTGTGTGTGTGTGTTTCTGCCTGTGTGTGTGTGTGTGTGTGTGTGCGTATGTCATGGCGAGACAAAGTAAACTTCACTGTGCAGACACGCGTAATTAAATGCAACAACAGCGTAGTGGGCGGCCTCCCCCCTACACACACACACACACACACAAACACACAGACTCCAAATAGTCTGTCCCTTTCGCTGTCTGTCTGCCTCTCCCTCTCCCCCTCCCCACACATGTGTGTGTGTGTGACAATTTGCAACAAATCGTTGCGACATGAATGCAACAGCCAACCAAGCGAACGACCCCACAGTGCAACATTGCCACGCCCACTGGGCAGCCGCAGCGTACGCCTAATGCGCTTTTGTCGTGCATTGTTAACATGCTGCAGGGGGGTGCGAGAGGGGGAGGATCGAGAGAAGGCGAGGGAGGGTGGGTCAGCAGCAGAGCTTCATCGTGCGCCTCGTTGTCGAGGTCCTCATCATCATCAACGCTGTCAACACGTCGACACGGCGACAGGCGACAGGTGAGTCCTGCTCCGAAGGGGTGCGACTGCTCCTGTTGCTCCTGTTGCTCCCGCTGCTCCTCTCCCGCTCCTCTCCTGTTCCTGCTCCTGCTCCTACTCCTACTCCTGCTCCTCCTCTCCTGCTGCTGCTCCTCCTCCCCCGCTGATGCTTCTGCTGCTGCTCCTCCTGGTCACAGCTGCTGACAAAGTTGTTAGCCAGTCTGTACTGAGAGAAATCCCAAAGTGTTCCCAAGAGTACCAAAGATTCTATAAAGAATTTTAGCTTGAAAAAAGCCAAAACTTCGCTGTATATACAGAGCAAAGTGTCTGCGCTTTCCAACACTGCTTGTAACGCTTTCGCACACTACAAGGCCAGCAACGCTTTCGCACACTGCACATTTCTCGCAGTGTAGACGGGCATGAACCAACCCATTCCTCCCCCCTCTCTCTCTTCCTCTCTTTATCACTCTCTCTCTGTCTAGCTGCATCCTAGTTGACTGCGCTGCTCCTTCTGCTCCAACTTGGTCTGCCCTGTGTGTTGCTTCCGTCAATTTGCAACGTTATCTGTGTCCCCTGCTAACCAGACAGGGATCGACCTGCTACCTCCCCTCCCGCCCCCTCTTGCTCCTACACGTCGTACGTGCGCCTGTCGACGCATTCGTGTCGGGGTTTTGTACATTTTCATGTTTAATTTCCATAATTTATTTATGTGTGTGCGATGCCTGCCAGCATTAAGCTTAATCACAACCAGCAGCAGCAGCAGCAGCAGCAGAGGCATCCTAGCTAGGGACAATGCAGCAGACAGACAGAGAGAGCCATAGGGGAAAGAGAGGGGGAGAGAGAGAGAGGGGGGGATGCTAGGACTAAGTCCCTGGCCAGTAATTGGCACTCACGTAACATTGATTGGGGCTCATAAACGAAAATCGACCAAAAATCAAAAGTGGACAAGACACCGCTGCGCCACTGCGTAACTACAGTGAAGATTGCCTAAGGCGATCAAGGGAATTGCGTGAGAAAGTGTTGCCCGACTACATGTAGAACAGTGTTGATCAGGGTAAATTGTGGAAGAGTACGGTATAATAGATTTTTAAAGTATATTTAATAATATGTATAATATTATATTATTATATATCATTACTGCATTATGAACAGTAAAAGCCTTTACAGCTGAAAAGAAATATGGAAAAGTTAAGATCGTTGAAAGTTCACATAGTTTCAGCTAGTTTAGTTACACTGAATAATAAATTTCCCATTAAAAATTGCATTATTCCTACTGCAATTGAAGTAAGTTTACAGTAAAGATTATGTTATGTGGGAAATAATAGCTAAGATCACTGAATAAATGAAATACATAGGTTAAATTGTGATTAAATATAATATATAATACAAATTTATAATGTGTTACATAGTTCAGTAAGAACCTCCTTAAACATTAAGAAAAGAGTATGAAAGAGTTAGGATCTTTTACACTTTACATAATTAGATCAGATGGATTGCAAACGGAATAAAACCGTAAAACTAAAAAAATATATAAGTAGGAATAAAAACACTATAAAACAATTCAGCTTAGAGAAGTAAATTGATAATTAAGTAGAACAAAAAAAAAAAGAATAAAATATGAATCAGGAAGTATAGCTCATATATAGATAATTCAAAAGGCAACAAGAGATGCAAATAGAAAGAGATAAAGGATATAGATTAAATATAGCTAAATATAAATAGATTATGTATAGATAAATTAAGAGGGAATATATTATAAATAGATAAATCTGAAGGCAATAGATAAATATTTAAAAAGATAATAGATAAACATTTAATATAGATAAATATAAAAATATAAAGTATAGTTAACTCAAAAGGAAATATATTATATAATATATAGATAAATTTAAAGGCAATAGATCTTACGGATAAAGATAAATCTGAAGGTAACAACATATAAAAGACTGGGAATAATGATATTGTATTGTAGATTACTTTCACTAAATTTGCATTTTTAGATAACTTTCAGAGATCCTAAGTAGAATAAAAAGCTGGTAAGGTAGTCTAAATGAGGTCTATGTGGACTAACTACAATCAAAACAGTACACAATTAATCAGTCTAATTCAATTTAATTATCTTCCAAAGTGAGGCCTCACTGTACTTGCATTTGTAGCTCTTGCTGTGCATGTGCAGCCTCGCTTGCGTCTGGGGAGCCTTCAGGCATGCCAGATCCTGTTCTCTGCACAACAGTCACAGTTACCCTGCCTAGGCGTCTTTGTACCCATTCCGACTCCGATTCCCACTCCGATTCCGATACCGATTGCAACCCAGGCTGGGCACACTAATCCGCTTAGGCTGCCGCCGTTATCGACTGTGCCATAAAATTAGGTGAAAATTAAATAAGAAAATTCAGTAAGGATGCACAGTGCGAGAGGGAGAGGCAGAGAGAGAGGGAGAATATTAACGCCAGAGGGGGAGACAGACAGTGGGACTGCCGGGGCGGGGTAGCGGGGCTTATCTTTTGATTTCATTGCGTTGCGTTGCGTTGCTTCTCGTTTCGTTCGTTTCGTTTCGTTTCGTTTTGCATTGCTTTTTGTGGCCCTAATTTGCATGCATAAATATTTCAAAAGGCAGCGCAGAGCAACAACAACAACAACAGCAACAGCAGCAGCATTCCAGGATTCCCCCTCTACCCGCCCCCCTCCCGTGCCAACTGCTGGCACTGCCCAATTCGACTGCTGCCTGCAGTCCCGCAACAGCTGCCACTTTACCCCACCCCTCTAACCACCTACCACCCCCCTTCCCCTACACATGAAATGGTTAGCCCCTCGAGCAGGTGTTGTTTCGAAAGCTAATACGTTCCACTGTGCGGCAGAGGCAGAGGCAGAGGCGGGGGCGGGGCGTGGCATGCTGTGGGTATACCATAGAATAAAATGTAATGAAAGCCTCAACCAAATGAAATTTTAACACAACTGCACACACACTTAGAGAGGGAGAGGGAGAGGGGGAGAGGAGGAGTGAAAGAGAGAGGGAGAGAGAGGTAGTTAGAGAGAGGGAGAGGCATGCAGGGAGTGTGGGAGCGGCAGAGCCACCTCGGTTGCGTGTGTTTTGTTGTGCAAGTTTTCAATTACTTCGCTATGCAAAAGCTAAAATCACACGCAGCGCACAGTGCGGCGAGAGAGGGAGAGAGAGAGAGAGAGAGGGAGAGAGAGTGAGAGAGAGTGAGAGAGCGCGCGCACGTGGGAAGCCAGCGTAAACGACTGACGCTGCGGCCACTGCTGCTGCTGCTGCTGCTGCGCTGCTACTGAGCTGCCGTTACAGTAACTGTTAATTGGCTCCACTGTTCGAGGCTCTTCGAAATCACAGCAAGATGAGGCAACACGCTGCTGCACAGATTGAGAATCTCAGCGAAGGGCAGTAGCTAAAGAGAGGAAGAGAATGAGAGAGTGAGAGAGCAGGATTGCCAGATGGCTTACTGACCCAAGTGCAATGTGGTGCAACACCCTATATTCGAACACATACACACACACACTGCAACTTTAGATGATTAATCAACACTGTTTATATTAAAACAAGCTGCAGGGCGACTCTTTTTAGTATTTATAATACTCTTTAGTATATTTTAAAGACAAAATTAAATAATTAAATGAGACAAAATTGTGATCGAAACAAATGCGCAAAGGGTTTAAAAACTAGAAAGTATCCCTAAAAGCTAATTATAAGTATTTGAAAAATGGTTAACATAAAAAAAGTATATATATTTTTTTGGAAATACCCTCAAGTGAAAATAATATATAACATGAAAGCTAATAATTTGCCTAAAAGTATGACAAATTCAAAACATTTACAATTTTTAATTATTTTGGTGTATTTCAAAACGAATATGATATATTAAAATATATTTCAGTGTGTTGGATAAAATGTTCTGTAGGTAAAGTGCGCCAAAAGTCCTTTACACAAAATCTTAAAACAATTAAAAAGCAGCCCGCCCTGCGCAACACTATTTCATTACTCGCGGCACTTACCAACACTATGTAAGACTATGGGAATGCGCTTGAAATCGCTTTACAGTTGCCTCAAGGTGTTGCTAAAACGCGATAGGTACATTTGGCCAAGGGCGGAGCAGGGGGGGGCGGGGCCACGTTAGCAGTAGAGGGAGTGGGGGCGACAATGGGCGTGTTGCAGGCGACACGCGATAAACTTGCCTGGCGGCAGTTTTGTATGCGAAGGAGAGGAGCGTGAACTCTTGGAATTTCAGTGCAGGAGGCGTCAAAAAATGCGCCATTTGCAACACTATTTAATGGCTACAACAACAACAACAACGAAAACAACAACAACAACCAGGACAAGCACAAGAACAATGCCATTTGGCCTGAACTGAGCTGAGCCTTTTGCCCATTCCCGAGAGAGCGAACAAAATTGAATTCAATTTTTATGCTTTTTTCGCTTAATGCGTTCAGCTCCTGGGGACGGCGCTATTAACTTTCGTGTTGTTGCTGTACCCCAACAGCAGCAGCAGCAGAGCGAAGAGTGCAGAGCGAAGAGCGCAGGCAGGCAACTCATTTGCAGCGCACACTTCACACAGAGCGAGAGAGGAGCACGGCGAAGAGCGCACGGCGAAGAGAGTGTGAGAGCGCGCGCTCTTTGCATTTAAAAAGGGGAACAGTGTGCAGCAGCAGCAGAGTCTGTGTCAAGGATCTCGCTCTGCTCCAGTTTGTGTGTGTGTGTCTCCCTCTGCGTCTTACTTTCGCTCTATCGCTCACCCCGCTCGCTCACTCTCTCTCTCCTTCCACACTCTTTCGCCTGCGCCACTCCACACTCGTTTGCATTTAAAGTAAAAGTCGCAGCATTCGTTTGTTGTTTGTTGTAAATAGAAAACGGCACAAGCGAGGGGGGGGGGGAGTAGGGGGAACAGCAGCAGCAGCAGCGGGAACAGTTGCAGCAGTGAGAACAGTAACAACAGTTGCTCTGCCAAAACAAACAGCAGCAGCGGCAGCGGCAGCGACAGCGACAGCAGCTGGGCCACTAAAATTTAACAGTGTCGCCCACAGTCGCGTCTGGCAGTATTATATACAGCACACACAGACACGCACACACACACTCTCGCGCGAAGGGAAGTGACTCTGTCTCGCTCACACTCAGTCTCGAGTCTGTCAGGCGTTTGCCACATTGGGGCATAAATATGCATAAAACTGTCGCCTCATTCAAGCTTTTATTGCATTTTACGTTGGGGTCACCGCCAGTGTACATGACTCTCTCGCTCTCCCTCTCTCTCCCGCTCGAGCTGCATGCTAGTATTTATATTTTTATTGTTCTTTTCTTTGGCCGGTGGCAACCCTGTGGCAACCCCTGGCAACCCTGGGCGTGCGTGCATTGGCCCCTGCTTACGCTCTATTTAGCTGCACAATTTGTGGCCAATGCATTTGCCAGATACCATCGGCGCAATATTACGATATTATAACATTATGCATGGGGAAATGGAGATGTCATTTAAAGCGCCACTTGCCACACACACACACACACGCACACACACACACACCCTGCCTGAAATTGCTGTTCGAGTGGCTGCCTCGGGGTGTTGCATGAGTAACGCAGCCACAGACAGGTTGCCCATAAGAAAAGGAACTTACCTAACCTCACAACTAGCCTCCCCCCTCCAGCCACGCCCCTGTCACAACTCAGCTGGTAAGTGGCAAAGCATTTGGCAAAGAGAATGGCAAAGAGGCCACCTGAGCGAGCGCACCTTTGCATGCCAACAAAACATTTTAGCCAGTGGCGTAGAGGAAGGGGGATTGTGAGGGGAAAGGGGGGTCTGTGTTGAGGACACAACTTTCGAGTGCCAAAGAAAACAGAAACGAATGCGAGCGCTGCGCTGCGCTGCGCTGCTTGGCTCAAGTGCATTAGTTTGCGATTTACTTTGCAGTTTATGAACTGCCTGAGGCTCCCTTTGAGCACAGTGTGTACAACTATTTTTGGCGCTAGTGTTGCTGCCAGTGTGACCACACCATAAATATGCACGGGCCACATCGATTTTGCTCACACATACATGCATAGATCATAACTAAGTGTACGTGTGTGTGTGTGTTTGAGTTGAGTGTAATAATATGTTAATGCAGAAACTCTTAAGGAACACAACTCGACTACCCTACGATGCGCTCCTTAAGCAGTTTTTATACCCTACCACCAGCATAAGAAGGGGTATTAACCTTGTGCAAGTGCATGTTAGTGATAGAAAGAGGCGTGGCAGAGCCCACTATACCTATATATTACTATTATCAACACTAGACGAATCGGTTCAGTCATTTTAAGCAGTTTTTAAGGATATATGTCTGTATGAACACGCAGATCTCAGCTATTATAAAAGCTAGAGTGACCATATTTGGCATGAACTCCCCTTGACATTATACCTATATAGTGTTATTATCAAATGTCACATGTCACGCCCACTTAAATCGGTATATTGAGTTTCTTAAGAAAAATATCCAAGCCACAACATGCTGCTTCATTAAAAACGTAGATGTAAAAGATATTAACTTTTTTTTATGTAACAAATTAATACGAATTATTGAAAAGGAAGTTTTTAAATACAAAGTTTTGAATTCTTAGAAGTGAAAAGTATTTTGCAGTCGAGCGTACTCAGATGTAGCTATCATCAATTGTTAAGTGTGGAAGAGTATCTCTTTGGTTGGCAACTTTTAATTGACTTGTACTTAGTTTTCTTCGTGCTAAGATTTAAAACTTTAATTTACTTTGATATATCATTATATTTATTTATATTAAATTTATTTTAATATTTATTTATCACCATTTATATCTATTTAATTATATTAATTTATATTTATTTATATTTATATATATATATTTTTATTTATTTTTTTTTATTTTTATTTATTTATATTTATTTGTAATTATTTATATTTATTTATTCATATTTATTTTTATGAACTCCCTTTTTCTTTTTTTAAATTTACCTAAAACGTTAAGAAAAAGTATAAAATAAATTACATTGCAGTCAGATAGTAAAGGAATTGTATAGATGGTTCCAAAATATCCCTAGGTGTTAAGACTATTATGCTAATTTTAAATTTACTCTTAACCCAACCCGTCTAATGCGGTAAAGTTTATCGAGCTACTAATCCTATCCAAGCCGCATTATCGATGTCACTTGAGTTAGTTCGATTCTCCCAATATTTATGCCTATATATGCACATAAATCATATGAACAATCATAGACTATGCATAGCTAGATGAATATTTCGCAGTCCGTATTTTCTTAAGCCAAAGAAATACCGTAACTTTCAAGGAATTAATAACTAAAATTTCGGCTAGTTATTTCTTCGCTTCAAGTCACAGACATACACGTACAATCGGTTGTCGTTGGCAACCCTGCCACCCTACTGGGCCGTGATTGTTTCCAGTGTTCCGTAAGTTATCAAAATATTTGAATTGATTTTGCAGAATTATGCATGGAATGTTGGCACGCAGGCTTAAGTATTAATTAATATACGACTTCGAGTATCGAGTATCGAGTATCGAGTAGGAATATGAATATGAAATGCTTATTCAGATGGCAAATGCGACTTTTGCAGCCAGTTGGAAAGACAAATGCAGTTGAAGTGGCCATTCCTGAAGGAGGAAGTAGCCCCTGCCCCAGCAAACTCCCTACACCTCCCCCCACAAACCACAACTCCCCCTCTCTCTCTCTCTCCCTCTCTCTCTCTCTCTCTGCCTGCCTCATGCATATTTCGCCAGGCATTTTCAAATATTTCAACTGCAATCGCAAATCGCAACTTTTAGTTTCTGCACACAGCACATACATATGTATATCTATATATATATATGTGGTATATATTCATGTATAGTTGCTGCTGCTGTCAGTTATTGCCATTGTTGCCGGAATTCCTTAAGCGTTTTGCATATTTCATAAACCGAAAATGCTCGCTTAGAGCAACAGAACGAACACAAAAACAATTGTCATTGTCGTTGCTCGCTGTCATTGTTCCCGTTCCCGTTCCCGTTCCTGCTCCCGTTCACTCATCCGACTCCGACTCCAACTCCAGCTGGCAACTGGCTACACTGTCGTCTTGGTCCCTTATCCCTGGCGGCCTTCGTTCTCGTTTTATTTAGCATCGCAAAATATTCATAACAATAATTTGGTTTTAATTAAAATTGTGCCGGCTTTTTGTTATTTATTTATTTGGGTCAACGCAATTGACAATTTTACAGTTTGGCCAAAAAGCAAGCCAAGTGCTTTCCCAACTAGCCTTTTGTTGATCACACATACACAGAGAGACACACACACACACACACGCACACCACACACACTCAACACGCATGCATAATTCATTTATAAGTAAACATTGTATCGTATTCTCGCATCGTCATACACAATCATACATACATATATGGTAGGGTATATATTTATATATATATATATATGTATTTATGCCACACTATATAGGGTATATGCCACATAGTGCCCTGTCAAAGGCTCATAACAATTTAATTAATTTTTCTATTTGCCTGACGAGCTCCCAACCCCCTACTCTCTCTCTCTCTCTCTCTCTCTTCTCTGACCCTATCAACCCCAACCCCAACCCCAACCCACAACCCTTCAACGCAAGCAAAAAGTAACAGACGAACGTGTCGGACTCGACTCGACGTTGACCTACGACCTACGCACGTTAGAGATTTACAGGGAAACGATTTGAATAACAACTTTAAACCTTCTTCAACTGGCACACATTAAATTTGCAAATAAACTAAGGACCGCACATTAAAGAGCAGATTTACAGTGTTTATATGGCAGGCAGGCAAAACATTAATCTGTGTATCTCTGAGTCTGGCAGAGCGAATGTTCTGAAATTTGGTATGCAGTCTCTTCCAAGACCCCTCTATAATAATATTCCTTAATATTAACATTTTATGGCAGCATAACAATTTTAAAACTTTCCAAACAGTTCGATCTCTGTTTGTAGCAGAGCTAAAGTTCTTAAATTTCATATGCAGATTGCCCTCAGGCGGCACTATTTAATTTTATATGTTTTAAAGCGTTTGATGGGAATTTTAAAGTTAAAGAAGTTTTTAAGTAGCTGGATCTCTGAGTATAGCAGAGCTTATGTTCTAAAATTTTATGTCTAGACTGCTCTAAGGCTGCATAGTTTGAATTAATTTTATTTTAAGTATTTATTAAAAATATTAAAAAGATATTAAATAAAAACTAGCTGTATCTCTGGGTGTAGCCAAGCTCATGTTCTGAAATTTTCTAAGCAGACTCCACTAAGGCTTCCTAATTTGATTTAATTTTATTTGAAGTATTTAATAACAGTATAAAAGAGTTAATTATTTTTAACTAGCTGGATCTCTGAATATAGTCGAGCTCATGAGCTGAAATTTCATATACAGACTCCAAAAATGTTTCCCTGTCTCCCCACATAAATATCACGCCTAAAATCACTCAATACAGTCAATATTATAATGTTACTTTGCCTAAATAGCCAGATCTTAGAGTCTAGTAGGGCTAATATTGTCAAATTAGGTCGGTACATGCCTTGGGGACTGCCTCACATCGTATTTGTTTTTCACTTTGTACATCGAATCGGGCAAGCAAAGTTTTTCATATCAACTGATTTGCATAGTGGGGCAAAAAAAGTTTCTGGCGAAAAATGCAAATTAGAAGGAAACTTAGAACACTCACATTCTTGCACGCCCACACAGATTAATGTCTTGGCCTGGCCTAGTCGAGGGTAGCAGGGAACAGGGTACAGGGAGGGGGCTAGAGGGGTCTAAGACTGATCGAGCGTACGGGGCTAAAATTACCGACTTCGTCGAAGCGGAAGTGAAAAATAACACTTTGTGCGCCAAAGTGGCGAATTTAATATTTCCGCTCCACTGGCCACGCCCAGCGCTGGTCACATGGTCATTTCCCCGTAGGTCCCCAAAGGCGGCCCCTGCAACTGTTGTCGTTGTCCTGCTGCACTTGCCTCCTCCCCCCCCTCCCCTCCTCCTCCTACTCCCGCTGACCTCCTTTGCAGCCAGGCAGGCGACTTTATATTCATATGCTATTCACATAAGCGCCAGAGTTGCCATTAGATCAATGTTCGAAGCGGGTACAGTTACATGATATTATCGATAAATGCTCGATTATTAAAAAATTGGATGGAATTGAATGTGAGCAAACATTGCTTGAAAGTTAGAATTAATCGAATATCAATTTAGTTTCTTGAGTATACTAGGGTTACTCATATCATTATCAAAGCTGCATGTGTTTTAATACTCAAACATGTAAGCAGAGTTGTTTATCCTATTTATTGTAGTAATTTATCGATATATATATATATTTATTAACATTCGACTACAATTATTCGATATAAGATCAATTGAAAGACCTTAAGAAAATTGTATAACTTTTTTTAACTAAGTTCAAGTTTATCCAGCACAATCTATGGTCTAGCTAGGCAAACACTATCGATTTTCCGATTAAAATAATCAACACTATCGATTATTTTGAATTTCTCTCCAAAACTGAAACATATATTTTCATAATTATTATTTTTTTTCGAGTGTTTTCAAGCTCAAAACAGTGCTGAAAAATCTATAAAAATAATGCATAAAAAAAGGAAAAAATAGCAAACTATCGATACCATCGATAGTGCGACTATATGCAGCCCTAATATTTTGCACTTTAGTTTTCCTTTTAAAGTTGCAAATCCTTTTTCATTTGCTGAGCTTAGAAACAATTCGCAAACAATTGAATTGAGTTCATGCACTGTGGCAACTCTACATGGGAATTGAATAGTTCTGAAATATTTGAAATATTTCAATCGGTTACACAACTAAAGCCACTTTGGCCATTGAAATCGATAAACGAATTCGATAAAGTTGCCAAAGGGCATTCCGACTGCGGTCTATTGTCATTTGTGTTGCTGCTGCGTTTGTTGCAACTGTTGCTGTTGTTGCTGCAACTGTTGCTGTTGTTGCTTTGGTAATTGTCGGTTATCCTTTGCAATCGGCGTCGTCTGCGTCGCGTCGCGTTGCGTTTTACATTCTGCGGCCGAGCACATTGAAATTTGGCCGTGTGTTGACCCTAAATCATTGGCCACTGCTGGCTTGGTGGCTTGGTGGCTTGTCTGGCGTCTGGCCGGGCCGAGGATTGCAACAGTTGCCCCGCAGCACTGCAGCGATCGATTATTAACACCACAACGCAGAGGAGGCGGGACAGGGCGGGGTAGGGTAGGACGGGGCAGGCAGGGATGGAGTGAGCTGGGAAGGAAGCAGCTGGGAGCAGGAGAGAGCAGGAGGAGGTAGCAGGGAGCAGGAGGAGGAGGCAGGGAGCAGGAGGAGGAGGCAGGCAGCAGGAGTAGGCAGCTGGGAGCAGACCTCAGCCATGTGCGGTGATTTACAAGGTGTCGCCAACGGGCCGCGACTGTAGTACGCATTGTGCTTTGGCCAAATTAAGGCTTTAAACAGTCGCCCCGAACAATGATACCCTACCCCATCCTCTACCCTCTCCCCTGCCCCCTTCCCTGCCCCCTTCCCTGCCCCCTTCCCTGCCCCCTTCCCTGCCCCCTTCCCTGCCCCCCTTCCCTGCCCCCTTCCCTGCCCCCTTTCCTGCCTCTTTTTCACTGCCCGCAGCTGAGCAAGTGCAGCGCAAAGCGAGAGAAGCAATTGCAAATAATGCGCAGCCGGCGGAGGCAGGCAATTTATGAGGGGAAGCAGGGGCGGCGCAGGGGGGGTCACACGCACAAAAAGTGTTCAAATTGTTTGCGCCTGGCCTAATGCTAATTTTCAGCCTCGTCGGGCAATAAACAACAACAACAACAACAACGGCAACAGCGGCGGGCAACGATCAGCGGCCACGCCCACGCTTAAAATGCGCCTACCCAAAAATTTGAAATTAATGCGACAAATGTTGCGCACAAGCGGAGGCACAGGCAGGCGACTAAATGAGGGGCAGGAGGGGGGAAGCGAAAAGAGGAGGGGGAAGGGGAAGAGAAAGGGGAGGGACGTGGCGAGGCATTTGACATTTGATTTAAGCGCAATTGGCCGCTGCCAATGGCCAAAAAGTTTCAGCACACAGCGCACAAAACAAGCTGCCAGGCAGGGGGATAGGGGAGGGGATAGGGGAGGGGCAGGGGAGGGGTAGAAGAAGGGGCACAATGGCTGCAGACAACAAAAGGCGACGCTGTCATAAAATGGCAGCCGTATGCGGCGCAGCGCGTGAAGACGCAGCAAAAGTTTGCGCTGTCGCTTTGGCTAATGGCGTCGTCGCTGCACACACACAGACAGCACACACACACTCCTCTCACACACACACACACGCTCTTGCCAAAATGGCAGACGCTGTCGGAGAAGCGGAAATGCTTAGCTGGGATTTCTCGCGGCGGCGGCGGCGGCAGGCGCTGACAATGTCATTTGTTTCCGGCTACGTGCACTTTGCACGTGCCCGGTCAGCGTGTGGCTGCCGCTGCTGACAGTCTGGCAACGCTTTTTTCTTCTTTTTTTGGAACTGCCACACTGCTGCTTGTCACCTGCTGCGTGGCAAGTGCAACTGCAGCTGCAACTTCAATTAAACATAATTTGTACAGTTTATAAGCGACAGCCACAAACAGTTGTTGTCTCACTTGCACCTGCTGCTGCTCCTGCTCCTGCTCCTGCTCCTGCTCCTCCTCCTGTGGTTCCTCTTGGAGCGCGTCTAATTATGCATCTAATTAGTGTGTGGATGCTGACGCAATTCCCGCCAAATTATCTTTGCAGTTTGTGCATTAATAAAGCGAAGCCACAAAAGACGAAACTGGCATGCACAAACCTGCACAGACATGCACAGACATGCACATGCGTGGCTGTATTTCATGCAGTATTTAATAAGCTTTACACACACACACAGAAAAGGCGCTCGCGCGTGCACATTCCACACACAACGACGACGGGGTTACGCCCCCAACCATGTAGCGCAGTGTTCCGCGCAGTGTTGGGAAGTGCCTCAGATAAAGTCAATTGAAACCACAACATACACTGCGGTGTGAACGAACTGCGAGGCAAACAAACACTGTGTGACAGCAGGGTACAAGGGAATCGGGCATCCCTTTGGGATCAAAACAAAAGGTAATCAAAAGCGACAAGAGCAGCTTATGATAGAGATAGCAAAAATAGGGAGTCTTTAATCTGCTTGATAAAAGCGAGAGAGAGAGAGAGAGAAAGAGGGAGAGTGTGCTTTAAAATAGAGTAAACAACTTAGGGAATTCCTGTACTCGGTAAAATCATGCAACTGTTAAATTCTATAAAATCGGTACACTTTAAGCAGCATAGGTACACAGCTGGTACACTAGCTGTACAACTTATTTACTATAGGTACTCTACGGTACAAAAGATGAAATACTTACACCATGGTACACTACGATTACACTGTTGGTACAATATTATCACTTTAGGTACACTACATTAGGCTGTACTAAGGGCACGGTACAGTAAAAAAAGGTACAATAGTTGCACATAGATCAACTACCTTTACACTGTTTGTACAAAATGTATATATAGAAAAGTAGGTACACTGCATCACACTATGAACACTTTAGGTACACTACATTAGACTGTACGAAAGGCACGGTACAGTACAAAAGTTACAATAATTGCTTATAGATCAACAATGCATTTGGTACAAAAATGAAAAGTAGGTACACTGCAGTACTCTATGCACACGATAGGTACACAACATTAGGCTGTACTAAAGACACGGTTCAGTACAAAAGGTACAATAATTGCGCATACCAACTAAACTGTTGGTACAAAATGTATTTAAAAGAAATGTAGGTACACTCTAGTACACTTCTACTTCTAATAAAATACTAACAACAATTATATACTATGTGTACCTTTAAAAAACTAAAAACTACACGCAATATTTCAACTTCGTTTGAAAGGCAGCAAATGATATAACTGCCTGAACAACAAGAAAATATGTCAAGTAGTCACAAAGTACCTAAAAAAGATTGTACCTTGTATACAATTAAACCAAATATATAACACAAATTTAATAATTCTACAGAGATTCTACAGGTACACAATAAAACAAACTCTTCTTATAAAGAAACTGAAAAGTAGACAAATTGTGCATCAGTTCAACTGCAGATAATCTTTAGGTACATGTCTCCCACTCGAGATCGAGTGTACAACCCATACCATTTGCCATTTTAAATTAGCTCATCCCTCCCCCACTTAATTTGTACCGAATTGAGCTAAACCCGAGGCTTAATTAGAGGCTTAATTAGCAGAGAGATTAATTATGATAATTGGTTAATTAGCAGAGATTAAAGACACGACAACATGATGATGTGTACAATGATGTTATAAGGCGAGATACAGACCATTAGATAGATAGACATAACTGTTTGCAGGTGCTTTCTACTTAGAAGGTTTAAGAGTTGATATCAATTAGCAATGGCGACACTTGCAGGCGGCCATAAAACCGGAAACGGAAAACGGGTACAGAAAACAAAATATTAAGTATTAAGAGGGAAATTATTAAAAACGGTTATTCCACAAACTTGTTGTACTTAATGTTGTTGTTGTTGTTGTTGTTGTTATTGTTGTTGCTGTTGTTGTTGTTGCTGTTGTTGTTGTTGCTGCCTGCCGGACAGATCGTTAGATTTTATGGGCCGTGCGACACACAAAGAGATTGGCTCTCGAAAATTTTTGGCAACTTTTCCAACTTTGTACCCGTTGCCAGCAACTTGAAATAGTTGAGGCCTCCCTCTCCATCTGCCTCCCACCCCTCCCCCCTTTGTTTAGTTTGCAACTATTTTGGGGGCGAGGCTAGAATCTTTGATGCGCTGCCCTGGCCAGAAGTTCTGGCACACACCTGAACGAGCTGTGGCACACAGTTTTATCCTCCTACTCAATCTCAATCTGGAGAAGCTGCTGCTGTCCCCCTCCCTAATCTCGAGCTTGTTCTGACCCGTTTCCGTTCTCATCACGACATTATCAAAGTGCACGTTATTAGGTATTATGTTGTTGTTGTTGCTGCTGCTGCTGCTGATGTTGCTGCTGCTGCTGCTGCTGCTGATGTTGCTGCTGCTGCTGTCGTTGCCGCTTCTATTTGCTTTTATTGTTATGGGCAATGTTATGGTTGTTGTTCGTGCTGCTGCAGCAGCAGCATCAACGGTTTTAAAAGCTTACGAAATATTTGTAATTTTGTCACGTTTTAACTTTGGCGACGTCACTTAAAATTACATTTAAAAAAACAAAAAACACAAAATAAAATAAACAAAAAACAAACAGCAAAAAAAGGAGAGAAAAAGCGAAACGCCAGCGAAATCGTAACAGACTTGCAGTTGCCCTCTCTATCGCACTCATGCCATTAAATGGCATAAAAGAGAGGGAGAGAGAGAGAGAGGGAGACAGGAAATAATGTTTGTCTGCGATTTTCGAACCGAAAGAAAATCAAAAGTAGATGGATGCGACTCTCGTCTCGTCACTCGTTCGAATCTTGATATGCTGCCACGCCCCTTTCATGTGTGTGTGTGTGTGTGTGTTGCTCACGTGCCTTGGCACATAATGAAAATCATGCTGGCCATAAGATTGCCAAACAAAGCAAAAGAGAGAGAGAGAGATAGGGAGGGGGAGAAAAAGCGGCTGCAAAGACAAATAGAAAAGCGAATACAAATACAAATACGACATGTGACTGGAAATGTTTATGCGATATGCAAAGCAGCTGCTATTCCCCTTAGTAACCCCCTACCCCTTCCCCCCTTCCCCTTTTGCGCCTTGAGCATCTTGAGTTGTGGCCATTTTCCGGCTAAAACCGCTGCACGAATTTGTCATACTTCGGCAACTAACGCCCAACTAATCCGGGTGGAAAAAAACGAGGAGGCAGCAGCTTATGTTGCAAGTTGCAAATGTTGCATGTACTGGCACATAAATCAATGGCAGCACAGAGAGAGAGAGAGAGGGAAGAGAGGGAGAGAGAGAGAGAATAGATGGGGCAGCCCATGCGGATTGCTATTACCGAATATAACTGCCATCAAATCACTGATACACTCAAAGCGCAGAGGGGGCTGAGAGAGCTGCGAGGGGGACGGCGAGATGGAGTGGCAACTAGCTGCTGGCAAGTGGCATGCAACTGCCTCGCATTTTAAGTTTCCACTTACTCGACTCGCTGTCCCCCCGCCCCTGCTCCTGCCCCTGCCCCTTATACACTGCTCTCATAAATTTCCATTACTCACACAGTGCAGCAGCCGCCATTGCGGTCGTCAGGCTCGACTCGCCTCGCCTCAGCTAGACTTGAGCTACGGCATGCCATAACGCAGGGAGAAGGGGACAGAGACAGAGGGATAAGAGAGATGGAGATAGAGATAGAGACAGAGACAGCGACGGCAGCAGGCAGCAGGCTCGCTGTGAGGTTCATCAATGAATTTATCAGTTTTTATAGGCAATTTATTATTTATTGATGGCTTGAGAAGCAAATGTACGATAGATCGAGTAACTGGCTAAAAAAATGGCTAAAAAATTCGGACAGTCTGTGTGTGTGTGTGTGTGTGTGAGCCATGCTTTGGGTTGGCCAAGTTATGCGATAATGATGCAGTTACCATCTCGTTGCGGAATCTCTGGCTAAACCAAAATCACGTATACGCAGCGTGTTCCCAGCGAAGGGAAACCAACAGCTTGGGGGCAGAATTTGTGCGGCCGCAATTTAGCGGCGATACATGATGAATGAATGATGCAACTGACTGTTGGGCCAACTCTGGGCTGCCATGGGCGTGGCACACACACACACACGCACGCACACGCACACATTAATTATTTATAATGCCGCATTGATTATTGAAAAGCGCAAAATGGCCAATGAATTTTACATCCCACGGCCGCCTCACTAAATCACAAATGACAAATGTTGCCACAGTGAAAAGTATTAAATATAATAAATTCCAGCAAAATAGCATTTGCGGGCGGCATGTAGAGCGCACAGAAAAAAACAACAACAAAAGCGCAAAAACATGAAAAACACAAACAAAAAAAAAAATAATAATAAAAACAGTGGAAAAACACGGGGAAAAAACATGGGGTAGAAATTACTGCATGAAAATAATGTAAATCGCAATCGCAAGTGTTTTTTGAATGCACGGCGAGTGTAAGTGGGTGTGGGAGGGCGGGGCAGGGCGGGGCGGAGCGAAGCGTATTTGCCAACTCGCATATGCATATTAAAATATTACAAATTGCGCAAATGCCTGGCAAAAAAACAACAACAACAACAACAACAACAACAGGAGAACTGGCAACAACACGAACTCTCGAACTCGAACTGACATCGATGAAGAAGAAAGCGCGTAAAAAGCAAATTAAATAAATAAATAAATAAAAATTAATATGCAAAATTAAAGCGGACACCGGAGGCGGGCCAAAGAGGCCAAAGGGCAACAGGAGCCGAGGAGCCAAACAGCCAAACAAGCAAGACAAACAAATAAACAGACAGACAGACACACAGACAGACAGACAGACAGACATACACACACACACTCATATGCAAAGCAGAAAGAGTAAAACGAAGTTAAGCAAATAAATGCAACGCCAAAAAGACACGCTCACGTTGATTGAAAAGGGGGGGAGATACTGCACTCCCTCTCTCTGCCTGTCATTCCCCTCTATATATGCTGCACATACCCTGCATACCCTTCATTTTCTATTTATTTAAGCTTCCCTACCCCGCTTGGGCCTGCTCTTTAATGCTTCTCATTAAATTTGCTGCTTGAGTCACGCTCCAACTGCATAGCTAATCGCTTTTCACGCATTTTCCAATTTTCCAATTTCCAAATTCGTATAAATACAATACAGAACAAGCAAAATGAGTAAAGTAATAATTAAAATTAAAACTAACAAGGCAAAACTGCAACTAAATATGTGCATAAAGCAGGAGATAGTCGAGAAGAAAGACCTGATGAGTTGATTGATTTTAATTGGATTTGATGGGGAAAATCTGATTGAATTTGGACTTTAATTACCGCATGAATTAACAAGATGAATGATGAAATTGGTATTTTAAAATTTATTTAACAATTTCACTTAGATCACTGGGCCTGAGTGATTCGGATTGAGGTTATGGTTGTGCAACACGAAAGATATTTTCTAGATAATCTTAGTATTTATACACAACACAAGCATAGCAATCATAAAGATACATTTATAAACAAACATAAATGCCATTTTCAAAGCAAAGCAAAGTATTTGATTTTATTTATCTAGCACAAATATTATGCAGTTAATTGACATAAGAATTGACAAATTGAAAAATTGACAGCTGCAGAAACTCAAAATGACTGTGTAATTTTAAATATTTATTTTTGTTTATGGTTAATCAGGCAGCTTAAGTCGTTTGATTAAAGATTTATAGCTGCGCAAAAAAGTAGGCAACATTTTTTTTTTTGATTTTCCTTGCAGCTCAGCTGCCCGAAACAGTAGGCAATACTTTTTTTTGCTGCGCCTTGCAGCTCAGCTGCAAAAAAAAACCGAATGCTATAAATTTGTTATTTTTCCTTGCAATACCTTTTCTTGAGCCGCTCTAGCTGTGTTTTCGGCATGGAATAAAGCAAGTTTGAGTATTTAAAAAGATATACAGAAACTACTTACTAATTAAATTATAAGTAGTCTTGGAGAAGCAACAACCATAGATGCTCATTAGGTTATAGAAAAATTTGTACTCTGATCCCTAATGAAACAAACAAATAAAAAAAAAAAAAAAACAATGGTCCCCCACAGTAAAAAAAAAAGATATGCATGTACTACCATAGTACTATATATCGCATACAGTTGATCCCTGGCGCTGCAGTCGCAGCCCATGCTGAACACGTCGCCGACGACGGCAACTGGCATAATTGCATGCTCACACATGGCGCGCGGACAGACGCCAGACGGCAGCTGCTGCTGCTGCCAGACAGAGACAGAGTAAGAGAGAGAAGAGGCGAAAGAGAGAGTGTGAGTCGGGGCAGACGGACCACTTCGTCGGGGGACTCATTAGCATGCACACGGGCGGCCTATTATTTTTAGCGTTGACGTGGGCGTGCACCGACTGCCCACGTTGTGGCAGACACACACTCGCACACACACACTCGACACACACACACACACGCAGACTCGGGCGAGTGTGCCGCGTAATGCGAAAATTTTAAATGTATATTTGATGACTTTTGCGTTCGATGAGCGGAACGAACCGCTCGCCGGCAACGACAGCGGCGGATCATTGCATACTTCAAAAGGCCAGTGGCGCTTATTAATAACAATCGCGAGCCAAGTGTGTGGCATGCCGCACCATGCGCGGCACAATTGCACTTTAAAGCGGCTGTAATTAATGGCAAAAGGCAATTTAAATGCAAATAAAACACACGAGGGACGCAGCAGGCGGGAGGCAGAAGGCGTGTGGCAAGAGGCAAGAGGCAAGAGGCGTTGCCAGCTACTAATTATGCTGTAGTGACACCTACAAAGTGTCTGCAACTGTATCAGCCAACTGCTGCTGCTGCCACTGCTGCTGCTGCTGCGAATGTATCTGCAACTGTAGCCAGAGTTGCTGCTGCTGTTGCTGCATCTTTCAGTGCTGCCAAGTGCTAAACAATTGCGGCTTAATTTGTTTGTCAACGCTGGCAAAATGACAGCGACAGGCCACAATGAGTTGGCAAGAGACAGAGAGAGGGAGAGAAAGAAGAAGGGGAAGCGGGGAAAAGTAGAGAGCAGAGAAGGCAACCAAGCAAGCGTTGCGAGCGAGTGGGAAACGATGAGAGGATGTCGCGACTTGGCTACGTGCCGCTGCAGCCAACTGGGAAGTGACTCCATAAACACGTCTAACAGCAATGGCAGCAGCAGCAACAACAACAGCAACAAAGACTACAACAAAGACTACAACAACAACGGCAACGGCAACGGGGCGAACGTTATGTGACACACGGGAGAAATTAATGCTGCCAAAATGCGCCGGCTGCGCTCATTTTTGCTCTGTCGCTGCGGCACGTTCCCCAAACAGTCACAACAGCAGCGGCAGCAGCAGCAGCCGTGGCAAGGACCTAGACAAAATGGCGGCATGGCGGCGGCGAGGCAGCTAGGCACAACGTGCTAAAAAAGTGCTTCCTGCCGAGATTTAGCCACAAACTTGGCAACTTTAATGCGCACGAAACCGGCCTGAATACGCCAATTTGCAGCACACTCGCACACTCTCTACTCGGGTGTGATATCATTATCAACTTGATTATCGATTGCTGGGATATCAAATCATAAGCCGTGGTCTATTACGTGCAGGCATATTACATGCATGTAGACTATATACCCTATAGATATACTCCATTTTTGAATTTTAATAAATTCCCCACAATTTACAGCACTTCCCTAGGCTTGTCGATCGATATTTAAAGCGTTGATTTATCGATATAACATAAAACAATCGCAGTGTAGCACTTTGAACATTTCCCTAGGGTATCATATAGTCGTGCTGCCCTCAATTGTATTTATCATTTATTTTTTCTTTTTTTTACACTCTGGTTTTTTGTCTGTTTGGCGCAACGCTTTAACTTACCGCAGCAGACTTTCTATAGGCTTTTGTGTATGTGTGTAAGAGCGAGAGGGCGAGAGAGAGAGACAGGGCGAGAGACATTACAGCGGCGGGTTTATTATGTTCGATGGCTGTTTTTGTGTGCCTTTTGTCTATTTGTTTTCCCGCTGTTTGTCCAGCGTAATGCACAATGCGAACATCCTCGTGCAGCCTCGCAAGGAATCTCTGCATTCCATGGCCCAGCAGTTAAAGAGTTAAAGGGAATGGGAGAAGGCTAAAGAGAAGAGAGAGAGAGTGAGAGAGAGAGAGGCATGCAAATGATTTCAAGTGTAAATCGAGATTAAAACTCTTGAGGCAGATTAAAACGAAGAAGGCTCCATCAACTTGGGAAACATTTGTGTGTGTGATAGAAAGGGCGAAATTATGTTAAAGAAAAATGCAGAAAAATTTGCAACAACTTTTGCCAACTCTAGATTTATCGATAATGCTGTGCATTCGCTTATTTTTCAATTTTATCGATTTCATTTTCTGGCATTTTGTATCACAATCGATTTGTATTCTAATTTAGTATTTTGATGAGAAATTCTGTTCATTTTCTTAGCAAATATGCACAGTTGAAGCGGTTATCGGTTATCGAATTATTTAAGTCTTCGATTTATGCTTTGATAGAACGATTAATTCACTTTAACTGTAATTGAATCATTGCTATCGTTTATCGAAACCCGCTTATACCCTTAATTCACCTTTTTGCTGTTATTTCGATGAAATTTTCTTTTAATTTTATTACTTATTTGCATTATCGATTAATTCATCAATAAGCACTATTTATCGATATTCTAATTTAGTATTTTGATAAGAAATTCTGTTCATTTTCTTAGCAAATTTGCACAGTTGAAGCGTCTATCGGTTAACGAATTATTTAGGTCATCGATTTATGCTTTGATAGAACGATTAATTCGCTTCAACTGTAATTAAATCATTGTTATCGTTTATGGAAACAAGCTTATATCCCGAATTACTATTTTTGCTGTAATTAAGATGAAATTGTTGTTACATTTTAGCATCTATTACCATAATCGATTAACTCGCTTCGCTTTCAATACTAAATTCTTTTGTATCTTTCGATTCCTTGCAGGCGGACGACTTGGCGATAACGCTGGCAGCAGCGCGATAGCCGCCTCCAATGTGCCATGCCCACCGGAAATGTTTCGCTGCAACAATGGCAAATGCATCACGTCCCACTGGGTGTGCAACTATCAGAAGGATTGCGACGATGGCGAGGACGAGATGCAATCGTGTCGTAAGTTCCGTTTGCCCGACTACCAATTACCACCGCATACCAACATGGCAGTTGCCCTAATTGCTTCTCCCCCCACTTTCTCTCTTCCCCTCCCTCTCTTTCGCAGCCCCACCGGAGTGCGAGACACCCCAGCTGAATTGTGGCCAATACGTTTTCAATAAGACGTACTGCATTCCGCCGCACTATCGCTGCGACATGATCGACGACTGTGAGGACAAATCGGACGAGGCACAGTGCAGTAAGTACAGCAGATAGTTAAGCCAAGTTGGCAGTCCCTGCCCTGCCGTATCCCTCTTCCCTCCCCCTACAACTCACCCAGCTTCAGTTGCTGCTTTCAATACAAATTTGTTGACTCAACAAATATTTGTGAGCTCCGGCAGCGCTGTCTGCCCGCTGCTTTCTCCCTTGGCAGCACCTCCTCCCCCCTCCCCCCTCCCCATCCTTCCACACACACACACACAGTTCAGTGGAGTTCAGTTCAGTTGAGTTGCGTTCGCTTTCGGTTCGTTTCCGTGTCCGTGTGTGTGTGTGCGCCAACAATTTGCTTAGCAAAATGTTTACATTTTATTATACCAATTTTATTTATGCAAATTTTGCCAAATTTACACACTCACACACATTCGCACACACACACACACACACATTGGCAGACAAACCGCATTTTGTTAGCTGTTGGTTTCTGGCAATCGCAGAACACACGTACACCCTTTCTTCCTCCCCCTCCCCCTCCCCCCTTACAGCCACATAGCTCCCCCTGCCCGCAGCCAGCCCGAGCGACCTAAGCCAAAGTTAAGTGTGTGTAACCAAGGTGCGCACAGCAAAGCCAAAGCCATTTGGCCTTAGCCAACGAGACAAGTGTGAAAGAGAGAGAGAGAGAGAGAGATAGCTGCCCGTTGAGGGAATTAGCAAACAGTCATTTCTGATGTGCCCCGCCCACTACGCCCACAAAGCAACCGACTAGGGCGGGCTCAAGCCCAAGCTGCGGTCTGCTAAGTTTACCGAAAATACTCGCAATACCAACCGAACCGAGCAGCCCCTCTCTCTGTCCCTCCCTCGTACTAGAGAGAGAGAGAGGCAGACAGACAGAGAAAGTGAGAGAGCGAGGAATTAGTATGTGTTTAGTTCAAATTATTGTCCAAGCCGCCAGCCAGCACATTTGTTGTGTTTATTCGTGTCTTCGTTTTGGACTTGAGCTAAATCTGTTTTATGCCCCGATGAGGGGATAATGCAAATTCAGCAGGCAGCAGGCACGTGGCAGGCATTGAAAATGGGGGCGTGGCTAAAAAGAGAGTAGTGAGTTTAGATTCATATAAACTACAGAGTTGTACAAGCTTAATGGTTTCCTTGCTATTTGCGAAAATTAAAAGGTTTTAGAATTGTTTTTAATCAGAATTGCGCAAAAAAAGAGAAATATCTTAAACAAATTTCTGATATTATAAATATCGATATTACAGCCCAACCGATAAGCGGATTCAATGAGTGAACTATAATATATATATATATAGCTATATAATAATATTTTTATCGTTTCTTTTCGATGTGAGTTCCACTAAGAAAACCCAGAAAAGTTGTATAGCAATTCAAAAAATAATTCTTATTTAATTATTTATCGTTTATCGATTTTACTGCCCAACTCATGAATTGCCTCTATATTCCCTCAGTACCTTATAAAGTAAAAGGTTATTGCTTTAGATTATTGCGTAAAGACGCGTTCTATTAAAACAATAAATTTTCTTAAAATCAGAGCGATATTTATTTTATTTATCGCTTATCGATAAAACAATCAACTTTACAAATTGTCTACATAAATATAAAATTAATAAGTTTCAAGCTGCACCTTCATAGTCTGATCTAACTCCAAACTTTTCTTCATCCAACTATGAAAAACAGAGCAAACTTTTTGTTTTGTTGTTTTGCTAAAGAGTATTCAAACGTCGACTTGTACGTTAAGTGTTAACAAGCTTTATATGTAAAATAACTTGAAACTTTCACACAAACTAAACATGAAACTAATAAAAGCAAAGCTCTTCATAGGATCGAAAAGAAATGTATAAACGGTTAAGAATGTAAATAAAACAAGAAAAAGGAGCAGAACAACCCCTACTAGAAGATAAGGTTAAGATTTAAGATATACATAATTTATTTTAAATATGTTAAAGCTACTATAATTTTCTTAAATTGAATCTAGCAATTTCGAACTAGCTAAAAGAATTTATATAGAGATACAGAAAAGTTGAAAGATATAAATAATTTATTTAAAATATCTTAAGAGTTCTAAAATTTCCTAAGTTCCACTCTACACAAACTAAAGATTAAAGATGGAAATAATTTATTTCAAAATCAGTTAAGAGGTCTAAAATTGTTGAATTTAAGCGAACCCCTTAGCTCATTCATCGACTTACCTGAATTGTTTTCCAAGTAATTACTTTAACTATCCGTTAATATATATTCAATAATACAGACTAAACGGACTTTCGCCTGACTGAGCCAATTCGGATGCACCCAGAGAGCGAGAGAGAGGGAGAGAGCGGGAAAGGGAGAGTAGAGAGAGAGAGACAGCTCAAGTGTGCGTTGCATTTTGATTAAAACTTTGAAGTCGCGCCAGTCTGGCTGCACAAACAGGGGAGAGAAAGAGAGAGAGAGAGAGAGAGAGGGGGAGGGCTGCAACTGCTGCTGCATTTATTGCTTGTTATTTAAGATTTATATATTTAAATATCTTTGAGCAACCAATTCCTAAGTACTTCGTTGCCTTTACAACTTTGCTTAAGCTTTGACTGACGCTAGACAAACGCGCACAACTTTGTCCTCGACGTGCTGCTCCTGCTCCTGCTGCGGCTCCTGCTGCCAGTGCTCGCTTGTCTGCATGCCAGACACCGTCCCTGTTGCTCCTCCCCCTCCTGTTGTTGTTGCTCCTCCTGTTGTTGTTGTTGCCTGCAAGATGGCCAATTTGCTGGCAAGCTCTGGCAGCCTCTGGTCGCCATCGCCATCACCATCGCAAGATCAAGTTTAAATTTCATTTTAATTTAATAAGACGCAAAGCAAACTCGCTCTGCAGCGACTTATCCACCTACAGCTCGCTCTCTCTCACTCACTCTCTCTTTCTATCTCTCTCCTGCTCTCTGCGCTTGTCTGTCTGTCGCTCTTACAATAATTTATCGCGCTTAAATGGCGACAAAATGTTCGCTCTTATTGCGTTCTTAACAAATTTATTTTGCGTACGTGTCAACGCGTCGTCTCGCACAGCGCGCTGTCTCTCAGTGTCTCTGTGTGTGTGTGTGTGTGTGTGTGTGTGTGTGTCGGATGTCGCACAGTCTGCTATCTCTCTCGCTCACACTCTCTCTCTCTCTCTGTGTGTGTGTGTCTCCCTCTGCCCTGCTGAGTTTTAGACAGCTTTGCGTCGACTCTTTCCCCATTGTTTGCTTAATTTATGGCATATAAATATTAGAGCAAGCTTACTTCAACTATTTAATTACTTCAGGTGTGCGCTAAGATGTTGCTTCCCACTCCCAGTCTCTCTCCCGCCCCCTGCCTGCTCTCTGCCGCCCCCTTCTCTGCCTTCTAGGCCTGCAAATTAAAGCATACTTTTGGGGGCAAAATGGCGGCAACTAATAGTTTAAAGGCAGCAACAGCACAAAAAAGGCGCATTTAGTAAAATCACACAGCGAGGTCAGAGTGCGGCAGGTGCGCAAGAGAGAGAGAGAGAGAGAGAGAGAGAGAGAGAGACTTGTCAGCAATGAGTGTTTAATTAAATGTCCTCAAGCTGGTTTGCAGCGGGGCAGGAGAAGTGCAAAGCAAGCAAAGTCTTGCGTGTAGTGGCTGATGAATGGCTGAGAGGGAGAGAGGGGGAGAGAGGGCGAGAGAGGGAGAGCGAGAGGCAAAGGGTAAGACAGAGCTTGAAGCAGTTACGCAGCACAGCACGCAGCACGCAGCGCTGCCTCCGCTCGTTCCGTTTGATGACTCTGCGTCAATAAAGAAGAGAGAAGCGCGCAAGATGGCGGCACTTCGTGCCCGCACTAAGACACAACCGCAAGGCGAAAGCAAAAGCGAGAGCGAGAGCGAGAAAGACATCTGCTTTTAATTGCAACCTTCACTGCAGATGAGGTCGCTAGAGGAAGAGAAAGAGAGAGGGGAGAGGTAAGCAGAATACACGAACTAATGAGGCAGCTGGCAGCAAAGCCGCAACGAGCGGCAAATAAAAAGCCAGAACAAGCGTAAAAAGTGCGTAAAAGCCAAAAAACTACCCAACCCCCTCCCCCAATCCCCTTCTGCTACCCCTGCCCTGGCGCACCTGAAGCTGAAGCATCCGGCGTACGTTTCTATGGCGCAACACAACACTTTCGCTAAGCCCGCTCTCCCTCTCTCTCCTTCTCTCTCTCTCTGTCTCTCTCTCTCTCTCTCTCTCTCGCGCTGCCCTCCCGCGGCTTAAGACCGGCTACAGTTGTGCGCGCAAAACTGTCGTAAACTGTCGTTGAACCCGGCGGAAGTTGCCAACGACTGACGTTTATTTGACTGCAGCTGTCAGGCCAGTTAGACGTGCCGAAAGGCAGCCAGCTCAGCAGGGGGCAGGGTGAGGAGGGGGGACACTCGAGCGGGGGATGGCAACTTGTCGCGCGTAATTACACACCAATACACGCATAAAAGTCTTGAGTTTCGGACTGCGCATGAATGCAATAAAACTTAATGCAGAGCAGCAGCAGAGCAGCAGGAATCCCGTCCCAACTCCCCCACTCCAACTCCGCTTCATCTCCCACCGCCACGCCCCTTTTGCCAATTAGAAAGTGGGCGACGACGTTAAACCAGTTATGCTGCCCACTGTCCGTTTGTTCGCACTGCGCGCTCGTTGTGTTTATCAAGTGGCAACAACAACAAAAGCAGCAGCAGCAATAGCAAGAAATTCAACATAGTCGACTGTTAAATACCCTGCAAACCCAGCATTATTATGCAAGTAATTTTTATTTTCTTGCATATCTCTTAAAGTTTTCGCACGATCGTATTGAAATTTTCAGCATAGCTTCATATCAGTATTACCCATCTGCGAGTCAACTCATCAAGTTGTAACTTTAAAAATACAAGCTATAATCGAATAAAACGTTTTGCCCCCAGCAGAGCAGTGTTACAAGTTCTAAATTTTAAGCATAGCTCGATATTAGTATTACCCACCTGCAAGTCAAATCTTCAAGTTGTAGCTTAAAGAACACAAGCTATAATCGAATAAAACGATTTGCCTCGCAGCAGAGCATTGTAAAAAATTTTAATGGAATATTATAGCTGCGTATGAGTGCCAGCTAATTGTGGACAAAGTTTCATAATTCTATTCCACATAATAACAGAGATTCGCGAAAATTAGAAAAAAAAAAATAAAAAGATAAATCGGTTTATGTATGTATCAAAATTGCATATGCCTTGATTAAAGTCTTCTGATGGCTGCATACGGTTAATAAATAATCAGTGTATAATGAAGGTTGTCCCTATACACCCTACAGTGCATCGATTACCACCATTATCATATGTAATAATTCTGCGATGAAATCCATAACTGCCCTGGAAACTTTCTTTATTTGGAGTTATTCGGCAAGATATTACCAAATGTAATGCTAGATTAAAATCATTGATACAAGTAGTAGTAACACGGTATTTTTGCTTTTATATCATGAAGGTGACTTTTTCTTTGCCTTATATACCCCACAACGTAACAACAATTGTTGCCAGGGTATAACAATTCTGGCCTCGCAACCAGTTTAAAGTTTTCTGTCAAACTTTGTGCGAACTGTGAAAATGTGAAAAATGAAGCAGCAGTCGAGCAGTAGCTTTTTCCTCTCCCCCTCCCCTCTCCCTCTCTCGCCCACTTCACATTCAGCATTTTTATGACCTTACAAGGAGAAGCAGGAGTAGGACAAGGGAGGGGAGAGGTGGGAGCGATGGAGTGGGGCGTCGACTCGTTTGTCATTGTGATTTGTTTTTAATGTAATGCAACAGCAGCGCCAGCGAATTTGCAACAAATTGTGCGCGTAAATCTTGTCAATGCCGTCGAGTCTTGAGCTGCAACCAACTTCCGGGCCGAGCTCCCCCCTTCTCGTCACGCCCCTGCCTGTGGCCCCCCTTTACATTACAAGAGTTGCCACTGCACTTTGGCCACATTGCGTATACGCAGCGTGAGCTGCGCTAATTCCCGCATAGCCGCAAGTGCGTGACACATTTGCAACGTTTACAGAGATGCGCAGGCTGGGGTGGGCTACCCTTCCCTCCCCCTCCTTCCCTTTGTGGGCAACACTCAAGTCTGGACACACACACCTGTACACACTCACAGGGATTTTATTGTTGTGCCATAAAAGTTGCTGCTGCCGGGGAATATTTATACAAGTTTGCCTTGTTTAACTTGCACTAATTAAGTTTGCTCTGCCACACTTGGCTGCCCCGGTGCGCCGTTAATGTGAGCCAGCAGCCAGCAACAACAACAACAACAACAACTTTATAAAGACAGGCAGGGAGAGAAAGAGAGAGGGAGAGAGTGTGAGAGCGAGAGGGAGAGTAGCGCCTCTTAAGAAAAACCCTTTTGCTAAGTTTATTCTGCCTATGCCAAAAGTAACTTGCAACTGGCATAGATCATATCTCACTCGCGCACGCTCTCCCTCTCCCTCTCCCTCTCTCTCTCCCTCTCTCTCTCTCTCTCCCTCTCTAATTGTGGCACATCATCTTAAAGCCAACTACAGCTGGCTGCCACCTCTTTCTTGTTGGCAGCGTGATGGACTGTGCCCGCTTGCAGGCGTGTGCGACAAACGCTGCAACCAACTACTCGATAATTTATAGCACTTTGCCTGCCAACACACACACACACACACACACACACAGAGAGAGAGAACTCAAGTGCACAATACATGTTGGAAAGGGAAAGGGATAGGGGACTGCGAGACGGACAATCACGCCCGACATTTCTACAACTCGCCATGCATTATGTATACGCCATGCGTGCCCGTATGTTATGCGACTGTGTGTGCAACTCTCTCTCTCTCACTCTCTCTCTTTCTCTCTCTCTCTCTCTCTCCGTGTCACTGACAGAGGTCGAGCTGGGAATCTGCCTCTGCCTCTCGTGTTGCCAACTATAGACAACGTCTGGCATCAAAATTTAATGTCTTTTGGCAGCAAATCGTCGTGCTGCATGTTTAGTTTTTGCCAGGCATTTTTAGGGCAGGCGATAGCCAGCTAATCCACTGCCACACACGATTTAGATACAGATGCAGTCTATATATGTATATATATATATATTTGTATATGGTAGCCTATCTGGAGTATGTTTGTGAGAGCAAGCGATAGCTCAATGCGCTCAATTGCAGCACTTGTCTTTGACTAGAACGAAGCGACAGGAAAGAGAAGGGAAGAGATGGGAAGCGAGATGGGAAGAGAGATGGGAAGAGTAGAGAAGACAGGGTAGATAGGGGAGGTGATAGGGGGCCACTCTGTGAGCAACTGGTGAGCTGCCCAGCTGACCAAGTGCGTGTTGACCTAATGTAAATTTGATTAATTTGTCTGTGTAGCAGCTACCACGTAACCCGACTATGCCAATAGAAGCAATCAATGTCAATATCTCACCTAGGGGCGAGCTAATATTGCCGTCTCACTCACTCCCCCCTACATGGCTAGAGTAGCTCTATAATTAAGTATAGTGACAGGGAGGAACTGTCCAATCAGCTTATCAAGCAGGCAGAAAGAGAGTAAGGTGGAAGAGTAGAAGATACGAGAATTGGCAAAGCAAGAGAGACAGAGATAGATAGACACATGAAAGAGCTGCAAGTAGTAGAAGAGAAAGAGAGAGACTGCAAGGAGATAAATGAGCAAGGAGTAGGACAGACAGTTGAGAAGACAAAGAGTGAGACAAGTAGATGCACAGACATTCCCATAAGCAGATAGGCAAAGTGTGAGAGAGAGACAGAGAGGGTAAAACCAATTAACAGACAGAAGGAGAGGCACGAGAAGCGCGAGTGAAAGAGACAAATAGACAGCCTTGCAGAGAGTCGGTGAGATCGATAAAGACCAAGCGAGCAACAGGCCTATAGACAGAACTAAAGTCAGAAGAAGAGAGCGACAGACAGACAGACAAGCAGGCAGACAGACAGACTGATAAATGGACAGACAGGCAAAGAGACAGACAGACAAACAGACAGATAAATGGACAGACAGACAAACAGACAGAGAGAGAGACAGACAGACAGTCAGACAGACAGAGAGTCCGCCAGAGAGTTGGACACTCAGTTAATTTATGTGACAGCTTTGTGGAGGCCCTCGCGGACATGGACCAAGCGATACAGACGCCAGACGAATAATGGCCAGAAAAGGAATGAAGCGTAAAGAAAACGCGAAGAGGGCAGGCAGGCAGGGAGGGAAGTTGGAAAAGACAAAACAAAAGTAAAAACAGAAAACGGAAAAGTTTTCGACTCTAAAACTGCGCTACAATTTGATTTGATTTGGTTTACAAATTGCCGACTAAAGAAAGACAAAGAGGCTGGCAGAGCAAAAGGAAATGGAAGAGAAAGAAAGAGGGGAAGAAGGAGAAGCAGATACAGAGAGAAAGAGAGGGAACGCCAGGGGCAGCAGCCGTGTGCTACCTTGGATTAATTAAATAGAGAGCTTGTTTTATTTAACCCGCCCTCAAAGAAGTCAAGGCATGCCTTGCCCTGCCTGAACCCGACCCCAACCCCGATCCCTACCCCTACTCCGCCCAACTATTGACTCCGCTATCTCGCATTGAGCTGGCTTAACTCACGCGCCACCAACATCTTGATTGCAGCTTATCGCAAGTGCCAGCACACGGATGTCTTTTGCAATGCCCCCGCCGGGACAACGCCGGGTGGAGAGGGTAGCTCAAGCAGCAGCAGTGGAGGCAGTGGAGGCAGCGGTGGCAGCAGCCGCCTAACCGGACCCTGCGTGCCCAAGGAGAAACGCTGCGATGGCTACCTGGACTGCCGCACCGGACGCGACGAGGAGGGCTGCAGCGGCGTGGCCTGTCGCCTGGATCAGTTCCGCTGTGCCAGCGGGCACAAGTGCATCGATGCCTCACTCAAGTGCAACCATCGCAACGACTGTGGCGACAACTCGGACGAGCAGGGATGCAGTAAGTAGTTGCTACAAGCAGAGTGTAGGCCTTCCATCTCTACCTGTCTCTCTCCCTCTTCCCTTGCAGACTTCCCGCCCTGCCATCATGCGCAGTTCCGCTGCACGAATGCACTGTGCATACCCTACAACTTCCACTGCGACGGCTATCACGACTGTGCGGACGAGAGTGACGAGGCCAACTGCACGGCAATTGCGTGTCCGGACAACAAGTTCCTCTGCCCACGTGGCGGCAACAACGGCACCCCCAAGTGCATCCTCAAATCGCAGCTGTGCGACGGCAAGCGAGACTGTGAAGACGGCAGCGATGAGGAGACAGCCTGTTGTAAGTAATTCCCATCCACACTAGCATGAATCATTCACTAGACTCTCTTCTCTACTCTCCTCCTCCTCCTCATAGCCATTGCCTCCTGTCCGGCCCTGAGCTGCGAATTCAAGTGTGGCCCCTCGCTCACCGGCGGCGTCTGCTATTGCCGTCCGGGTCAGAGTCTTGCGCCAGATAATCGCACCTGCATCGACCTGGACGAGTGCGCCGAGTGGGGACACTGCGACCAACTGTGCACCAACACCCCGGGCAGCTACACCTGTCAGTGTGCCCAGGGCTACACGCTAATCAACGACTCCAAGTGCATTGCCCCGGAGGGCAAGAAGCTGCAGCTGATCTTTGCCCACGATCGCGCCATCATGCGCATGTTTGTGCACGACAATGATCCCAAGGTGCTGACCAATGCCACCTCGGCGGCAGGCGTGGCCTTCCACTATGCCCGCAACACGCTCTACTGGTCGGACATCAAGACGCGCAAGGTGCAATCGATACCGCTGGATCCGCAGAACAGCGCAGTGGCGCCGCTGGATACAACGCTGCCAGGCACCTGGGCGCCGGTGGCGTTGGCCGTGGACTGGGTGGGTGATAAGATCTATGTGGCCGATCTGGTGGGTCAGAAAATCGACGTCTTCGAATTGAGTGGACATTGGCATGCAGTGGTGCTGGGTTCCAACCTGACCAGCCCTGCTGACCTCGCGTTGGATCCCACCTCGGGATTGATGTTCGTAGCCGACGGAGGTCAAGTGCTGCGTGCCCACATGGATGGCACACATGCACGCTCCATTGTCTCGGAGGCAGCGTACAAGGCCAGCGGTGTCACTGTGGACATCATTGCCAAGCGTGTCTTCTGGTGCGATTCCCTCCTGGACTACATTGAGTCTGTGGACTATGAGGGCGGGCAGCGTGTGATGGTGCTGCGTGGCCAACAGGTGCCAAGTCCATCGCGCCTGGCGCAATTCGAGAATCGCGTCTACTGGACCGATGCCACCAAACAGGGCATCATGTCGGTGGACAAGTACGAAGGACCCTCATCCATACAGGTGACCTACAAGGCCAAGGAGATCCGTGAACCCAAAGGCATCATTGCGGTGCATGCACTCAGCCAGCCGCGTGTCTCGAATCCCTGTGGCAACAACAACGGCGGCTGCAATCACATGTGCATCGTCACAGCCGTAAAGGGTGCTCCCACCGGCCTGGGCTATCGTTGTGCCTGCCACACCGGCTACCAACTGCAGACGGATCTGAAGAACTGCAAGCTGGTCCGTGAGTTCCTCATGTACTCCCAGCAGCGTTTCATCAAGGGCAAGGTACTGGAACCGGTCATCGAGGGTTTCAGTGATGCCATACTGCCGGTAGTGTCGCGACGTGCTCGCTTCGTCGGCTTGGACTTCGATGCACGCGACGAGTTCATCTACTACTCGGATGTGCTGCAGGATGTCATCTATCGTGTACATCGCAACGGAACCGGACGAGAGATTGTGCTGGCCTCGCAGAACGAAGGAGTCGAAGGTCTTGCCGTCGACTGGGCCTCCAAGAATCTCTACTACATCGATTCGCGTAAGGGTACCCTGAATGTGCTCTCCACCCGCAACGTAACACATCGTCGCACCCTGCTGAAGAACCTGAAACGACCACGCGCCATTGTGGTGCATCCCAATCGCGGTTACATCTTCTTCTCCGAATGGGATCGTCCTGCGAACATCACGCGAGCCAATACCGATGGTACCGGCCTGCTGGTCTTCCGCAATGTCACCCTCGGCTGGCCCAACGGTCTGTCCATTGACTTCAAGGAGGATCGTGTCTACTGGTGCGATGCTCTGCTCGATCACGTGCAGCACGCTAATCTCGACGGAACGGACATCAAGACAGTCAACTCACGCCTGGTGCGTCATCCCTTCTCGATTGTCATACACAACGATTGGATGTACATTACGGATTGGCGTCTGGATGCGATCATTCGACTGCACAAGCTAACCGGGGAGCAGGAGGAGATGATGGTGCGTGAACCGCAGACGAATCGCCTGTACGGCGTCAAGGTCTACAGTCGTGAGGTGCAGCGCATTGCGGAGACGCAGCCGTGTCATCTGAACAACGGCGGTTGCCAGAAGATTTGCTTTGCTGTGCCCATTGTGCAGAATGCCAGCGCCGATAGCTTGGGTCGTCTGCAGTCCCGCTGCTCTTGTCCCTACGGAGAGCGACTCGCTGATGATCAAATGAGCTGCTTGCCCGACTCCAGTGCCGAGCCACCCGTACAACCCTGTCCCAACTCATGGGACTTCACCTGCAACAACGAACGTTGCATACCCAAGTCATGGGTTTGCGATGGCGACGACGATTGTCTGGACAACAGCGACGAGGAACAGAACTGCACGAGTAAGTAGAAGGGTTGGGACAGCTTATGCTGTAGGGATTGGGAGGGTCTAGCTCGTTTCCTATAGGGTTACTTACTATATGTTCGCTTCTCTCTCTCCCACTTAGAACCAACCTGCGGCTCCAACGAATTCCAGTGCAAATCGGGTCGTTGCATTCCCTTGAACTTCCGCTGCGACCAGGAGAACGACTGTGGCGACAACTCGGACGAGCTGGACTGTGGCAATGTGACCTGTGCATCTTCTCAATTCGCCTGCGCCAATGGACGCTGCATTCCCAGCATGTGGAGGTGCGACAGCGAGAACGATTGTGGCGACAGCAGCGATGAGGGAGAATTCTGTGCGGAGAAGACCTGCGCCTATTTCCAGTTCACCTGCCCGCGAACGGGTCACTGTATACCGCAGAGTTGGGTATGCGATGGCGATGATGATTGCTTTGACAAGCAGGACGAGAAGGATTGCCCACCCATCAGTTGTCTGGCCAATCAATTCAAGTGCGCGGATCTGCGACAGTGCGTCGAGGAATCCTACAAGTGCGATGGCATACCGGATTGTAATGATGGCAGCGATGAGTTGGGTTGCCCTTCGATGGGACCCAATCAGTGTAACATTGAGAAGCATTTCCGCTGCAAGTCCACCGGTTTCTGTATACCCATTGCCTGGCACTGTGATGGCTCCAACGATTGTTCCGATCACTCCGACGAGGAGGACTGTGGCCAGATCACTTGTGCGCAGAACTTCTTCAAGTGCAACAACACGAACTGCGTATTCAAGGCATACATTTGCGATGGCAAGGACGATTGTGGAGACAACTCGGATGAGGGCACCGAACATGCCTGTGTACCGCCACCCTTCAAGTGCCCCCACGGCCAGTGGCAGTGTCCTGGCGTGTCCGAGCGTTGCGTTAACATCACCTCTGTGTGCGACGATACACCCGACTGTCCCAACGGTGCGGACGAGGGTGAGGGTTGCGATCTAGCCGAGTGTGAGCACCAGACAGGTCAATGTTCCAGCTTCTGCCAGAAGACACCGAATGGTGCGCTCTGCGTTTGTCCACCCGGCTCGGAGATCGGCGAGGATGGCTTCACGTGTGTCGATACCAATGAGTGTGATCCTCCGGGTCTGTGCTCGCAGCAGTGTACCAACACAAAGGGATCTTACTTCTGTTCGTGCACGGCTGGCTATGTGCTGGGTCCCAATAAGCACACCTGCAAGGCTGTCAATCATACCGCCGCCTTCCTGATCATCTCCAATCGTCATTCCATACTTGTGGCCGATCTCAAGGAACAGGGACTGGAGCGTGTACCCATCATTGTGGAGAATGTGGTGGCCACCGCATCGAACATGCACACTGGCACCATTTTCTGGAGCGACATGAAACTGAAGAAGATCTCACGATTGGATCATGGCATGGAACCCCAAGAGATTATCACCACGGGTCTGGATCTGGTCGAGGGTTTGGCCTACGATTGGATAGCACAGAATCTGTACTGGTTGGACAGCAAGCTGAATACGATTGAGGTCTCGGCGGAGAACGGTTCGAATCGACTGGTGCTGGTGCGTGAGAATATCACCCAACCACGTGGCATGTGCATCGATCCCAGTCCGGAGGCACGTTTCATATTCTGGACCGATTGGGGCGAGAATCCGCGTGTGGAACGCATTGGCATGGACGGTACCATGCGCAAGACCATTATCAATACGAAGATCTACTGGCCCAACGGGCTCACCCTGGACATTGCCACCAAGCGTGTCTACTTCGCGGACTCCAAGTTGGACTTCATAGACTTCTGCTACTACAACGGTACTGGACGTCAACAGGTGCTCGCTAGCAGTCACTATCTACTGCATCCGCATTCGTTGTCCCTGTTCGAGGACACACTGTACTGGACAGATCGTCAGCTGAATCGTGTGCTCTCGGCCAACAAGTTCCGTGGAAAGAATCAAACAGTTGTCTCGCATCTAATTAGCCAACCCTTGTCCATACACGTGCATCATGCCTCGCTGCAACCGATGTATCCGAATCCATGTGCCACGGCCAAGTGCCAACATCTGTGCCTGCTCAGTCCCAGTGCAACGGATGGTTTCTCATGCAAATGCAAACCGGGCTATCGTCTCTTCAGCGAGGGTCGCTGCATTGAGGAGGAGAATCCCTACCTGATGGTGGTCAAGGGATCCCAGATAGTTGATCTGCCACTGAACGGTGGCGATGCACGTGCTGGCGCCTTGGCTCCTGTCATCGGTATCGAGAGCAGCACCGGCCTGGACTTTGATCGCAAGGGGGAGACACTGTACTGGGTGCAGGGTCGCGAGGAGGACGAAGAGAACTGCACCATCTACACGACACCCTATGGCGGTGGCAACAAGACCCTGTTCCTGAACAACGATGCCGGCCTGGTGGGAGCACCCTATACCATTGCCTTCGATTGGTTGGGACGTAATCTGTACATTGGTAACCGCGTGGCCAGCAACATTGAGGCAGTACGTGTCGATGGAAAGGAGAAATACCGCACGGTCATTCTGGCCAACGATGGCAGCGAGAGTTCTGTGTCGAAGCCAAAGCAATTGGTGCTCGATCCCAGCGAGGGTAAGCTCTTCTGGATCGATGAGGGTGTGCTCGAGGTGCCAGTGAAGATCGGTCGAGTTGATATGAATGGACAGGACTCGCGTGTGCTGCGCAAGGATCTACGCAACCCGGAGAGCATTGCACTGGATACGGAAAAGAAGATGATCTACTTCAGTACCAGCTCATCGGCCTCCATCTGTGCCATGGACTACAACGGGGATGACTTCACCGTGATTCTGAACAAGGAGCAGGCCATTTCACGTCCACGCAGTCTGGGCGTACTCGATCATCGTCTTTACTATCTGGATCCCACTTACGAGAAGATCGTACGCGTCGATCTGCCGCGAGGCGACAACCCCAAGACGATTGTGGACAACGAACCGGATTTGCGCAGCATGATGATCTACAAGAAACGTCCACTGATGCAGCATCCATGCCAGACGGGCAAGGGCGGCTGCAAACAGCTCTGCATACCCGGTCCAGCTGCGTCCAGGACATGCGCCTGCGGCATCGGCTATCGCAAGGAGAACGAGGTCAACTGCGTGGCGTACAAAACATTTGCCGTTGTCTCCCAGCTGGACATGATCCGTGGCTACAGCCTGAGCGACAGCTCTGAGGCTATGGTACCTGTCAGCGGACCTGGACATCATATACTCCATGTGGACGTGATGTTCCGCGATCAATGGATCTACTGGGCAGAGCACAATCGAGGCTATTGGAATGGCATCTTCAGGTCGCGTCCCAACGGCACCGAACTGCAGCATGTGGTAAAGATGGGCATCGGAGGCAATGGCATACGTGGTCTGACCATCGATTGGGTGGCTGGAAACATGTACTTCACCAATGTGTATCCACATGAGAATTACGTGGAGGTATGCTGGCTGGACGGCAGCAACCGGAAGGTGCTTGTCAAGACGACCAACGATGCGCCACGCGAACTGGCGGTGAATCCGATCAAGCGATTGCTCTACTGGATCGACTATGGCCAACATCCGCGGATTGGTAAGGCACTGTTGGACGGTACCAAGTGGCAACCACTGGTCACATCGGGCATCTCATTGCCACGTGATCTTACCATCGATATGCAAACCCATGACGTGTACTGGGTAGACTCCAAGCTGGACACCATACAAATGATTGCCTACAATGGGGTTAACCGCAAGGTTATTCGTCGCAATCTACCAAGTCCCATGGGCATTGCCATTCACCTGAACGATGTGTACTGGGTCGATCGCAATCTGATGACGGTCTTCAAGGCCTCCAAGCTGTACAACAGCAATGCCAACGAGACCGAAGCGATCCGTGTGCGCACGAATCTGGAGAAGCTGCGGGACATTGCGATCTTCGATATCAACAATCAACAGGCGGACGACAGTAATCCCTGTGCTCAGTTGGGTAACGGTGGTTGCGATCAGCTCTGCTTCAGTTTCCCCCCAGATGCACTTCCCCCTTCGGGCAAGAACTATCGCTGCGACTGTGCAACAGGTAAGCTGGGACAGGATGAACGCAAATGCGAGACGGTCAATGAGTATTTGGTGTTTGCCACACGCACCGAGATCCGTGCAGTCAATCTGGATCCACATTCCACTGAGGTACCCTTCACCCCACTGACTAACCTAACCAATGTCGTGGGTTTGGACTTCGACTTCGCCGACAATCGCATGCTCTACACTCAAATCCGTCCGTGGGCGAGAATCGCCTACACTGCGGCGAACAAGCCAAGTCACACTGACATCAATGTCGTGCTCAGCAAGGGTATCAACCCAGAGGGTATTGCCTACGATTGGACAGCCAACAAGATCTACTGGACAGACAGTTCGAACAACTCGATCTATGCCATGAATCTGGTGGGCACTGAGCTGGTGATGATCGCTCGCGTGGAGCGACCACGTGCCATTGTGCTGGATCCTTGCAATGGAACCCTGTTCTTCACAGACTGGGGACGTTTCGGTACGTCGGGCAAGATCTTCCGCACTACCATGGCTGGATCCCTGAAGCGAGCAATTGTCGAGAAGGATCTGTCGCAACCAAGTGGCTTGGCCATTGACTACGATGAGCGTAAACTGTACTGGACCGATGCGGTGCGTGAGAAGATCGAACGTGCTGATCTTGATGGAAACAATCGCGAATTGCTGGTGGCAGCCACCATTTATCCCTTTGCCATTACCGTGTTCCGCAACTACATCTACTGGACAGATCTGCAGCTGCGTGGCGTCTACCGTGCCGAAAAGCACACGGGCGCCAACATGGTGGAGATGGTCAAACGATTGGAGGATTCGCCACGTGACATACGCATCTACAGCGCGGATCGCCAGAAGTGCAATGTGAATCCCTGCAACATCAACAACGGCGGCTGTGCCCACAGCTGTCATCCGGCTCCCAATGGCAAGGCAGAGTGCAAGTGCGACGACAACTCGAAGGTGGTCAACGAGGGACGCATGTGCGCTCCGAGGAACAACACGTGTGAGGCCAGTAAGTTCTACTGCCAGAACGGCAAGTGTATCTCCCGCATGTGGTCGTGCGATGGAGACGACGACTGTGGCGACAACTCGGATGAGGATCTCAACTACTGCGCCTACCACTCGTGCTCGCCCAACGAGTTCCGCTGCAACAACGGACGCTGCATCTTCAAGTCGTGGAAGTGTGATCATGAGAACGACTGCAAGGACGGTTCCGATGAGCTGGGCTGCACTTATCCTCCATGTGTGGATGGTGAGTTCACGTGTGCCAACGGACGTTGCATACCACAGAGTCAGGTCTGCAATGGAGTCAACGATTGCAAGGATAATAAAACATCTGACGAAACCCATGAACGTTGCCCCATGAATACCACCTGCCCGGCAAATCATCTGAAGTGCGAGAAGACTAACATTTGTGTGGAACCCTATTGGTTGTGCGATGGCGATAATGATTGTGGTGACAACTCCGACGAGGATCCACTACACTGCGGTCAGCGCACGTGCCCGACCAACAGTTTCCGTTGTCCCAATCATCGCTGCATTCCGGCCACCTGGTACTGTGATGGCGATGATGATTGTGGCGATGGAGCCGATGAGCCACCAGATTACTGTAAGTCGGAGGGACGAACCTGCTTCGGGGATCTATTCACCTGTGACAATGGCAACTGCATTCCACGTATTTACATTTGTGATGGCGACAACGATTGCCTGGACAACAGTGACGAGGATAACCGGCATCAGTGCAGTAAGTATAACGCAACCCCTTGAGTTCCCTCTTGAGATCCCTCCCATTGGAAGCCTAACTTAATTCTCGGGCTCTCTGCGTTGGTAAACTCAGTTACCTCTTATTATACCCTTGCTTGGGTTAACCCTAGAGCCCTTTGTTGCAGTCACTTGCTTCCTGTAGGTCTATCCTAAGAGCTCCCATCTTCAGCTCTGGCTAACTAAGAGTTTACTCTTCTTACCTTCCATCTTCTTCCACATATGAGCGCTCTAGACCCAACTGTGCTTCAGATGTAACCCTAACCACTATAGCGCCATCCCTTGGTACCATATTAGATCTCTTACTCCTCCTGTTCACTCTACTGATACTTCCCACCCACTCCAATAGAAATAGCTCTGGACTCGCCATGAGATCCCTTCCGTTGGAAGCCCATACAAAATTTTCGGGCTCTCTGCGTTGGTAAACTCAGTGACCTCTTATTATACCCTTGCTTGGGTTAACCCTAGAGCCCTCTGTTGCAACTCACTTTGTTGCAATCACTTGCTTCCTGTAGGTCTATCCTTAGACCTCCCATCTTCAGCTCTGGCTAACCTAGAGCTCACTCTTGATACCTTTCATCTCCTTCCACATGTGGCCACTCTAGACCCAACTGTCCATCAGATGTAACCCTAACCACTATAGCGCCATCCCTTGGTACCATATTAGATCACTTACTCCTCCTGTTCACTCTACTGATACTTCCTACCTTATCCAATAGAAATGGACACGTCTTGAGATTCCTCCCATTGGAAGCCTATACTAAATTATCGGGCTCTCTGCGTTGGTAAACTCAATTACCTCTTATGATCCCTTCACTTGCCTGGGTTTACCCTAGAGCCCTCTGTTGCAGTCACTTGCTTTATGTAGGTCTATCCTAAGAGCTCCCATCTTCAGCTCTGGCTAACCCAGAGTTCACTCTTGATACCTTCCATCTCCTTTCACATATGGCCGCTCTAGACCCTACTATGCTTCAGATGTAACCCTAACTACTTAAGCTTTATTTAGCTTGTTACTCCTCCTCTCTTGGTTGTCCACTCTACTGATACCTCCCACCTTCAACTGTAGTAGACCCCTCCCTAATCGCTACCCTCCTTTGCAGACGATCGCAAGTGCGACGAGGAAACAGAGTTCACATGCGTGGAGAACAAGTCCTGGCAACGTGCCCAATGCATACCCAAGAAATGGATCTGTGACGGTGATCCAGATTGCGTTGATGGTGCCGATGAGAACACAACGTTGCATAACTGCGCAACGCAGCAGCCTTGCGGCGAGGACATGTTCACCTGTGGCAATGGACGCTGCATCAACAAGGTAAGTTGAATATACCAGAGGTAGCAAGGAATTGGCTACAGCATTTGCATATTCTCAGGGCTGGATTTGTGATCATGACAACGACTGTGGTGACGGTACCGATGAGGGCAAGTTCTGTAATTCGAAATACAAGACCTGCTCCCCGCAAGAGTTCACCTGCCAAAACTTCAAGTGCATTCGGACTCAGTATCGTTGCGATGGCGAAGACGATTGTGGGGATCACTCGGATGAGGTGGACTGCAAGAAGGAGAATGCGACATGTGCACAGGGACAATTCGCCTGTACGAATGGGCAGTGCATTGATTACAGTCTGGTGTGCAACAAGGTGCCCGACTGCTCAGATGAGTCGGATGAGCCGGCTCACTGCAATGTGGATGAGTGCGCCAAGGTGGAGATCAATTCGTGCGGACACAAGTGTGTGGACACCTTAACGGGCTACTACTGCGACTGCAATGAGGGTTACAAGTAAGTACCGCGAGTGGGCAAAGGATTTGGAATTAGACTTAACTTCTTCTCTCTTCCACAGACTACTGGCCGACGGCAAGGCCTGCGTTGATGTAGATGAATGCCTGGAGCAGCCGGGTGCCTGCTCGCAGCACTGTTCCAACACACCGGGAAGCTTCTACTGCAAGTGCGATGAGACCTACTATGAGCGACAGAACGATGAGCACACGTGCAAGCGCAAGGACGACATTCCACCCTGGCTGATCTTCACCAACAAGTATTATGTGCGCAACATGTCTATCGATGGACACCAGTATAATCTGATGCATCAGGACCTCATGAATGTCGTGGCACTTGATTTCGACATCAAGGATCAGTATATGTATTTCTGTGATGTCACAGCTAAGACCATATTCCGTTCCAAGTACTCGGATCCCGCAGATGCTATGCCAACCGAGCGTGAGGCTGTCATACGACATGATTCCCATGGATTGGAGGGTATCGCCATCGATTGGGTTGGCCGCAAGCTCTACTGGCTGGACAGACACTCGAAGAATCTTGATGTCTCCGAACTGAATGGTACAATGCGTCGCACTCTGCGCAGTGGTGTCGTGGATCCTCGAGCCATTGTTGTGCATCCGGGTATTGGGTACCTCTACTTCACGTCGTGGCATCTGCAGGCCTACATCGCCAAGATGGGCATGGACGGATCGAACTTCACTCGCATACTCAACTGGAACGATGACATTGCTTGGCCAAATGCCTTATCGATTGACTACTTCACGGATCGCATTTACTGGGCCGATGCTCACTTGGATTACATTGCCTATGCTGATCTGGAGGGTCGCCATCGGCACATTGTGCTTTCGGGCGCAAAGGTGCCTCATGTCTTTGCTCTGAGCCTGTTCGACGATTACGTCTACTGGACCGATTGGAATCTGAAGGCCATAGCACGTGCCAATAAGTTCCATGGTGCCAACTACACGGTACTGCGCAACACTACACATCGCCCATACGATCTGCACATCAATCATCCACTGCGCCAGCTGCCCTACACCAATCCCTGTGGCGAGAACAATGGAGGATGCTCACATCTCTGCCTGATAGCTCCGCCCCCGGAGTCGACCTATCTGAACATCGAGGGTTATATCGAAGAGGGTGCTCCCATTTACAAGTGCGCCTGTCCCAATCAGTTCTATCTGGCCCGCGACTCGAAGACCTGCATTGCCAACTGCACTACCGGACAGCATCTGTGCGGTGGCAGCGATGAGAAGTGTATTCCCTGGTTCTGGAAGTGTGATGGAGAGAAGGACTGCAAGGATGGCTCCGATGAACCAGCAACCTGTGCGCCGCGACACTGTCGTGCCGGCACCTTCCAGTGCAAGAACACCAACTGTACCCCCTCGGCCACCATTTGCGATGGTGTCGATGATTGCGGCGACGGCAGCGACGAACAGAATTGCGACCCACCCTGCCCCCTGTCTGACTTCAAGTGCAAGTCCAGTGGTCGCTGCATACTCGACAGCTGGCGCTGTGACGGCGATGCGGACTGCAAGGACGGTAGCGATGAGGACCCGCTTGTGTGTCGTAAGTGATCTGAAATGTTGGTTAACTTAGAAGGGGGACAATGTGAGAGGATCGTTAGGCTTATCCGTATATATAACTATCCGCGCAAGTCCTTAACTTAGTCCTAGCTAGGTTCATTGCAATTGAAAATGTTGGTTAACTTCGAAACGGAAATATTTAAAAATATCGTAAGCTCTTTAGATTTCTGAGAACACCCTGTCTTTTTAGGTATATCACACGATAGATAACACACTTGAGAGTTGTCTTCTTAAAAGCTTAGCCCTTTCCTTTCCCTAAGTGATTCCAAGCAAACTATCCGCATATCTTTAACTCTATCCTAGCTAGGTTCATTGAAAATGGGTAACTGATAATATCTAACTTTCTGTTCTTCATTGTCTGAGTAGAATCAGTTGAGGTCGTGGCAGAGCTCTTGAGATCTCTGAGAACACCTTGTGTATCACGCAATAGCACACTTGTGAGTTCTCTTTTCAGAACCTTAGCCCATTCCATTCCCTAAGTTATTTCAAGCGAACTATCCGCTCATCCTTAACTTAATCCTAGCTAGGTTCATTGCAATTTAAAATGTTGGTTATCTTCGCAAAGAATATCGTTCGCTCTTGAGATCTCTGGGATCCCTTAGGTATATCACGCAATAACACACTTGAGAGTTCGCTTCTCGCAAGCTTAACCCATTCCATTCCTCAAGTGATTCCAAGCGAACTATCCGCTCATCCATAACTTAGTCCTAGCTAGGATTATCTAAAACCGGGTAGCTCTATCTGTTTGTATATTAAGTCTATGGGCAGCACCTTCGGCTAGACGAAGAGTATTGCAGCTTCTTCCTTACTAACCGCTTATCCTTGACCCTGCAGACAAACGAACTTGCGATCCGGACACGGAGTTCGCCTGCAAGAACGGACGTTGTATCCAGCAGCTGTGGATGTGCGACTTCGACAACGATTGCGGCGATGACTCGGATGAGCCGGCATACATGTGCCGTCAGCGCAACTGCACCAATGGATGGCAGCGTTGTCCCGGCCAGTCCAACTACCGCTGCATTCCCAAGTGGTTGTTCTGCGACGGCAAGGACGATTGCCGAGACAACAGCGATGAGTTGCCCGAGAACTGTCCCAAGTGCGCATCGGAGACGGACTTCAAGTGCGGCAACAATCGCTGCATACCCAAGTGAGTATCGATAGCTTGTTAACCAGATGGGGAACTGCAGCTAACCCAACCTCCTCCTCCTCAACCCTTTGCAGGCAATGGATGTGCGACTTTGCGGATGACTGTGGCGATGCCAGTGACGAGAACGATGCCTTCTGCAAGGGACGCTATCGTGAGTGCTCCGAATCGGAGTTCCGCTGCGGCAACGGCAAGTGCATCTCGTCGCGCTGGCAGTGTGACCACGAGGACGACTGCGGGGACAACTCGGATGAGCTGAACTGTGAGGGCTACCAGTGCAAGAATGGAACGTTCCAGTGCGCCTCGGGTCACTGCATTGCCAGCTACTTCCGCTGCGATGGCGATCGCGATTGTCGCGACATGTCCGACGAGGTTGGCTGCCCGCCACGCTTCCCCGGCGGTCGCTTCTGTCCCGAATCCCGCTTCCAGTGCACCAACAATCTGTGCGTTTCCCTCTCCGATCTCTGCGATGGCACCGACGATTGCGGCGATGGCAGCGATGAGGATCCCAAGGTGTGCAGCGACTTCAACTGCGACACCCTGCGACGCTTCCAGTGCGCCAATCATCGCTGCGTGGCGCGCTACCAGATCTGCGATGGCATCGACAACTGCGGCGATGGCAGCGACGAGAACAACATGACGCTCTGCGCCAGCAAGCAGAAACCCTGCGATCTCTACACGCAGTACCAGTGCGCCAACAAGCACTGCATCGAGCGGGCTCAGGTGTGCGACTTCTCCGACGATTGTGGCGATGCTAGCGATGAGTTGGGTTGCCATCACACGAGCAGCTGCTCGGAACAGAACCGCGGTGGCTGCCAGCATCATTGTCACAATCTCACCGATGGCGGCTACATCTGCACCTGCTATCCGGGCTACATCATTGCGCCGGACAACAAGAAGAAGTGCGCGGATGTGGATGAGTGCGCCACCAGGCAGCACACGTGCTCGCATCAGTGCCACAACATGAACGGAACCTACTCGTGCAGTTGTCGCGAGGGTTTCCATCTCTCGGATGGTTCCAGCGGTGTCTGCAAGGCCGAGAAGGAGGATGTGGTGCTGGTGTTTGCCAATGGACCCGAGATACGTGCCCTGGATCTGCAGAAGAAGGAGGAGTTCGATGTGATTGCGGCGGAGAAACGCATCGAGGCACTCGACTATGATGCACAGCAACAGATCGTCTTCTGGGCCGATAGCTACGACAAGACCATCAAACGTTCCTATATGGTTAATGCCTTGGATGGCCAGGCGAAGATCGGTTTTGCACAGGATCTGAATATGAAGGGAGGTTCCAAGCCGACGGCTGTTGCCGTGGATTGGTTAGCCTCGAATCTCTACTGGACCGAGGTGGATCGCACGGGCTCCAAGCCAAGGGGTCGTGTGATGGTGGCCAAGACAGATGGACGCTATCGTCGCTCCATTGTGAATGCCGGCCTGGAGGTGCCCACATCGATTGCAGTCAATCCACAACTGGGACGCATCTACTGGGCCGATGCTGGTTCGGCGCCCAAGATCGAAGTCTCCTGGATGGATGGCTCCAAGCGTCGTCCGCTGATCACAGAGCAAATACGTCATCCCGCCGGCCTGACCATTGATTACTCCCAGGATCACATCATCTACTGGGTGGACACCAAGCTGAACATCATCGAATCGATGCGTGCCGATGGCTCGCGTCGCAAGGCCATTGTCAAGGGCGATCAGCTGCAGCATCCCGTGGCGCTGGATCTCTTCGAGTCCAACATGTACTGGGTGACACGGGACACGGGTGAGCTGCTGCGCCAGGACAAGTTCGGACGTGGCGTACAGGTATCGGTGCATCGCAATCTGGTGAATCCATCGGGCCTGAAGGTCTACCACGAGAAACGCTACAACACATCGCTGCGTAATCCCTGCTACGAGTCCAGCTGCTCCCATCTCTGCCTGCTTGTGCCCGGTGGCCATCGTTGCGCGTGTCCCGACACCAGTGGCCCGCTACCCTCGCATCGCAGCACCGCCGAGGTGATCTGCGATGCTGCCGCCGAGCGTCCGCGTCCGGCTCCACGCATCTGCCCGTGCCAGAACGGCGGCCTGTGCAAGGAGGACGAGCGCGGCGAGCTCTACTGCGACTGCCTGCCGGACTTCAAGGGCGATCACTGCGAACGCAGCACCACCGGTGCCTTTGGACACGGTGGTGCCAATTTGACAGCCGTTGTGGTGCCCATCATGGTCATATTGCTGGTCATGATGGCCGCCGCCGGCGCCTGGTATGTCATACGCAAGCGGCCATTGTAAGTAGCTCTAGTGAGGGATTCCTGGCCAGATAACTTTTACTTACTTTTCTCTCTCTCTCTCTCGTAGCGGCAAACTGGCGCGCATGCCCGCCATGACATCCTCGCAGAGCGTCACCTTCCGCCACGGCTCGAATGTGGAGTTCAGCGAGAGCGGCTTCCCTGGCGGCTCGGCACCTGGCGGCAGCGACATGGCGCCCATCGAGGGCTACAACCTGCAGACGGTGAACGCGAACAAGGCGCGCGACTTTGCCAATCCCATGTACGATGCGGTGCAGTCGGGCACCACCAGCGATCCGGGCATGAGCAATGGCTCAGGTGAGTCTCAGACAGGTGAGAGACTTGGGCAGCTTACTGATCTCTCTCTCTCTCTCTTCCACGCAGGCATCTACGATGTGCCACAGGAACCGTCCAAGTCGAAGGCCATGGGCCATTCGGGTGGCTCGTTCACTGAACCCGCCTCCGCCATCATTGCGCCCAGCAGCATCACGCACAAATCATCACCGCAGCTGCAGCTGCGTACCCGCGAACTGGACCCCTCGGCGGACACCGGCAAGGACACACAGTTCCTGGTCGAGGAGGATAAGTCGGAGTGCTGATATCAAGCTTATCAGGCGGCGGTCTCGTTACCGCTCAGCTGTCGCCGCCAGCAGCGGGCGCCGGCGCGGCCAAACAGTTATCCGCTGCACACATAGCACAGACTTATCCAACACAAACACAAGCAGCAACCACAGCACAGACAACAGCAGCAGCAGCAGCAGCAACAGACACAACAGCAACATCAACAACAACAGCAGCAGCAGCAACAGGGACACAGCAAACATCACAAATCTTGGCATGCTGCCGCCAACGAGGGCACCGCAAAGCTGACCACGAAGGTGTAGAGGGAGCAATCCATCAGATACGGCAACTCTTATCAGTTAGCAGAGTGTATCTAGCAGATACTTAGATACAATTGCCAGCTTCATGTATCTGCGACTAGGTGGAGTACACATATCTATGCATCTCCAGCAGCTGCAATCCTTATCTGTTATCTGCGGCCAACTCCTCCCTCCAGCCTCGTCAACAAGCCAATCCCTCCCTCCCCCGCAGTTTCTTCCCCCACAGCAACAACTTTACGCAAAACATATCCTTGGAAACAAATGCGGGCGACTCTTAACGCCCCGTTAAACTAAAAATACTAAGAAGAAGAAAGAGAAAGAGAAAAAGAAAACAAGAAGATGGAAAACTAAATGAAAAACTAAAAGAAAAACTGTTGCAATTACTATTATAAAATGAAAATCTATATATTATATAAATCTTTATATGTATACACTAGCATACCCGTATATGTATGTGTGACCCATATATCATATATACCATATATGTAAGCTAGGTGGCGCCACCTCGGTTCTAAGCTGAAGCGCCACGGGAAAAGCCAGCGAATCTCTAAGTTAAAGCGCCCGCACACACACACACAAACACACACACACATACACACCAACACACACGCCAACACACTCTTTACACACTGTGCAACAAAAGAAAACTTTGTAAAGCCAAAATGTAATTTTTTTTTTTTTATATAAAAGCTTAAAATGGCAAAGAAACGAAAATACGATTGTAAAAAGGCTAAGAGTATATATTTTTCTGAACGCTAAATGACAATATTAACTATATATATATATGTATATGTATGTATCTATGTATGTATGTATGTATATGTATACAAGGCGATATCAAACGCGACGATTCGATTATACGATATGTATGTGTATTTGTACTCCGTATTCATATCCATATATGTTTAAACAACATTTATAAGCTAGAAAAGCTAAAAAAATTAAAAAAACAAAACAAAGTTCGAGCTAAACCACAAGGGCAAAAACGGAAAACAGCAGAAGAAACCGATAAGAAATTTTAAAAACTCTCCAAGCAATTTTTTCTATATTTTTCTATAAAACAAAAATGAAAAAAAAAATAAAAAAAATAAGACAAAAATGGAAAACGCAAAAAAAAGACAACATAAAAGATACAACACTTTTGTGCTAACAAACAAGTTCTGTAGATTAATGCGTAATTAATTTAATATTTATTTTACTTCAGACGAGAGAAGAAAAGAAGAAGAAGAAGAAGAAAAAGCGAAATTTTTTTAATATTATTTTTGTAATTTTTGTCTGTGCTACATTTGCATTTCTCTGTGGTTAAGTTGTACGTACGTAAACATTCCAAGAAACTATATATCATATCATGTATATCCAATCAAAATCAAAATTCTTTATTTTCATTCTTAGCATTTTTTCCCCAAGGCGTATATCATTTTTAATCTTTATTATTATTTTTATATATATTTTTTTTCTGTCTCTTGAACTGCGAAGCGAAGCTTTGTCGATGCGTGTGTAATGTAACATGTAACGTTTTTTTGATATACCACATACTATATATGTTATTTTAATGTTTCGACCACTCCCCCATCCCCCCCGTAATCCGTTTTGGTCGTCTCGAAAGTTTTGTAACTTGTGCAAATCTGTGCTTCCTTTCAGTTAAGCGTGTTTTTAGCATAAATTTTAGTGAAAGATGATAAACTATAAACAAAAAAAAAAAAAAAAAAACAGAAATGCAGACATGTCTCTGCGTGTGTTTGTATTCCAACCGAGTTGACAACCTCCGGCTGGCCTTGCATCTCTCTCTATATATATATATATATAAATAATATACGATGATAATGTGAAAATATGTGAAGAGAGTTATAATGTATGTATATTTAATGTCAAGTGAAAGAAAAACTATTTGTTGAAAGAAATTAATTTTTTTTATTATACAAAACGAAAAACTAAAGAAAAAATATGAAATAAAAAATAATAAAAGAAAAATGTAATAAAAAAAAAAAAAAAAAAAAAAAAAAACAGCGCCCACCTATGGTATACTGAATCTGAATCGTCCTTCGATATAAACTGGTACACAACTTTTTTATTGTTTACATTTCTCATACATGGTCAGAAGAGGTTTGCGGTTTGTGCAAATAAATTAATTGAAAATATATATAAATATATATATATATGTATATATGGATATATTTGTGCTAAATGCTACAACCTAGACATACATATATAATCGGGCAACGCACTGGCCCCGCTCGGTTGGCTCAGTTGGCGCCGTTGTTTCAACAGCTTTACAAAAGTCTGTCTTAAGCTTAATCCTGTGCTTAGCATAGCATCATAATTGCGTACATACTTAGTTATAAATCTAGAGTGTGTGTCTGTCTGTCTGTGTGTGTGTGTTTACAATCAGAGCTACAAATACGTGTGTGTGTGTAGTATTTACTTATGGTTAGACGTTAGGAGAATTGCTTAAGTCTTGGTGAGGCAGATGATTATCTTCGTACTCGTAATAATCGTAATTCGCTTAAATCTATGAAAAAAACACGACATTAAATTAAACTCACATCCATGCACGCACACACACACACACACACAGTCACACATACACATGTGTGTGTGCTTGTGTGTGGGTGTGTGTGTTGGCCAGTTATTAAAGCTGGTATGGCTGGATGTGCATGTCTAGCTAATCACTCGTTTTCAAACGCTTCACCGGCCCCTCACTGCCCTGCGAATTGGAGTCCTCGGAGAAGGGCATGCTGGATACGAAGTCGGCTCCTTGGCTGTCGCTGACCACGGAGAAACCTGTGGAAACCGCGAGAGAGCGAGAGAACATTATTAAAAGCTTGATGCAGAGATGGGGCGGAAAGGGCGGAAGGGGCGCCTGCTGCACTTACAGGTGTTGGAATCCTCGGCCGTCAAGCCGGCATAACTGGGCGTTATTTGCGGCGGTGTTGGTGTGCCCTTCTGCGAGTTCTCCTTGTCGCTGATCTTGTTGTTCAGCTGCAGCTTCGCCTTCTTTTCACTATTGGACGAGATGGGGACCCATTTGTAGATCTTCATTGTCGTGTCGCTGATGGTCACCCATTTCTTTTCCCAGTGACGCACCTTGTCCACGGCCTGCATGACGCGTTTGATGTCATCCTTGGCCCGGCTGCGAGTCTCTGCGCGCACACTGCGTGACATGGTGTATATGCTAGCTACAGGGGAGTGTGATGGCAATGGCGTCTGCCAGGCGGCGGCGGCGGCGGCAGCGGCACTCGAACAACTCTGTCGGCAACAATCCGGTCCAGCTGCGGGAGCTGCTGCGGCGATAGTTCTGCGCGTTAACTACGGTTTTATTGCAACTCTTTCGGCCAGCTTCAGGGGCGGGGCTATTTTACTAATATTTGATTAAGTATTTCTTTTTTTTTGCAATTCTAAAGCAAGGCGAGAAGCGAAAATACATTTGTTGTGAAGTGTTGTAAAAGGTGGTAGTAATAACAATGATGCCGATAACACGAATTGAATGGAAGCTGAGCGATATATCGATAGTTGAAAAATACTATAGTAGATTATATATAATTACTTCATTTTAAATATAAATAAAAATATAATAGCATTATTTTAATACTATTTCGATTAATTTTCTACCACATTTTTGTTTGATATATGTTAATATTCCACCAGTAAATCGATAGTGCTATGTTGTATTGTAAGTACATTCATCGTATATAATATTACTTTGCCTCAAACAAAATTAATGTTGCTTTGTTAATATTTTAAAATTTGTATTTAGCATTTTCTTTCCAAAACAATATTTTAATACATTACAAGTTGTTCCCTACATATATTTGTTTATTGAGAAAATAAAATATCAAATGCATAGTGACATAGCAGTGAGCTTTTAGATGTATACAGAACCGATATATACTAAATCTTTTTCATTACATTTATTATTAACATAACTTTCTTTATAAAAATAAATAAAAACAAGCAAATTTTAATATTTGCAATTAAAAACTTATATTACTTGTTGTTTTTTCAGTACTTTCAACCTATGTTAACCTCAAACAGTGCCGATCACAAATTATTGTCAGTGCTGTAAATTGTCCAAGCTATCGATAGGCATAACAGCGGCGATATATCCGTGCCAACACGCTGTTAGCCGTCTCTTGCATTTACATTGCAATAACAGACACAATTTTTTTTCGACAGACGACGGGCGAGGAAATTATGCGCAGCGCGGTGTTGTGGTTATTTTTTTTATTTATTTTTTCGTAAATATATACATATATATACCTTAAAGTGCACGATTGGAATGAAGTGTAAATATAAAGTGTTCGGCCTAAAAGTGATGTATGTGCATTTGGCATTGACTTTCGATTGAAAGTTGAGCGCACGATATTGCAGGCAACGCCATCGCGCTGCCGCCTCTGTGTGTGTTTATAGGTGAGAGGAGTGTGCGAGAAGAGGTGTGCCAGAGGTGTGTGTAGTGGTCTGCTGCGGAGCGTCGAGGCGACGAGGCGAGGCGAGGAGAGAGAGAGACGTCGAGAACGAGGAGAACGACGGGTTCGAGGAATATCGCAAAAAGTTGCTGCAGCAGCAACAACGTGCGTGCGAGTGTGTGTAGAAAAAAAGCATTAAAAGCCAGAATAAGAATAAGAAGCAGCAGCAGCAGCAACTCGAATGTACATAGGAAAAAAAGGCAAACGAATCGTAAGAGCGCAAGGTGGGAACCAAGAATAACGAACGAAAGAAAAGGGCGACAGGCAAAAAAAAAAAAGACAAGAAAAACAGGAGTAGCGTACGAAATTACGAACAGGAGAGAGAGACGGCACGGGAACAACAACTACAACTACAACTACAAATATAACTACAGCAGCGGCTGAGGCAGCGCCAGCAGCAACAGCAGCAACAACAACAACAAAATGTTAGCAAGCGCCAAGAGCAAACAATTAAAATAGTTTTCATTTGGATAAAGCTAAAATCGTATTGCCGCTCACCCCGCCACGCTTCGTATGCGTGCTGTGTTACGCGCTGTGTGTGTGTGTGTGTGTGTGTTAGTGTCTGCGACTACAACTACAACTACAACAACGTCTGTTTGTGGGTGTGCGACAATGTCTTTTTATACCGTCGTCTAATTCGCAACAACAACAGGAACAACAATACGTTCGCAAATTACCACAGTGAGGAGAAGCTGAGGCTGGAAAATCTACTTTAGCTAAGCAATTGAACTGGCGACAACACAACGTAACAACAGCAGCAGCAGCAGCAGCAGCGACAACAGCAACAAAAATACAAACGACAACAAAAACATTTCACGCGTCGTCTGGGCGTCTCTTACGTTATTCTCTATCTCTGTCGCACTTGCAGTTGCATACGTTCCGGCATCGCTACGTCATCATCATCGTCGACGTCGTCGTCGTCGCCGTCGCCGTCGCCGTCGTTGTTGTCGTCACCGAGATATATCGACTATTGCATTGCCAGTCATCATCATCAAAAGCTCCAAAACGGAGACGTCGCCAACTGACGTCGCCGTCGCAGCAGCAACAACAATAAAAACAACAACACAACAACAACAAACACACAATGCCCAAATGTGATGTGAAAACCCGTTACATTCCGGCGACTTTCGCATGGATTGTGCTGCTACTGACAACATTTCTCTTCTTCTTCTATCCGTAAGTAGCTCAAAAAAGTAAAAAAAAAAGAAAAACTAAAAAAAACATGATAATAATGTTTATGTTTTATATGGGTCTCTACACTTATCTCAAAGTGAGAGGAATTTATGAGGCTTAACATAAGTATATATGTGTGTGTGTGTGTGTGTGTGTAGGCGATGCGTATGTATTAAATAGACGTACGTTTATAGGGCATAATGTAAGCCTTAAATTTGGAAACTGCAAAATTATCGATAACAAAACTTAAAACTTTGATAATATTTGCCAATCTAGCTGGAAGTTTTGATTTATTACAATCAGAAAATAAAATAAAAATGATTTATTTATTTATAATTGATTTATTAATTTAATTTACTCAATTTATTAAATCGATATTGTTATCGATAGCTTTGCCTCTTTAACAAATAATTATGATAGTCTATCGACTCTCGCCTATCGACTGTGTTTGCAGGTGCCGTCACGTAGCGTGGGGGCGTGGCACAGGGGCTGGGGGCTGCCGGCATTCATCATTCATCATTTATTATTCGTCATTCACTTTGTACTCCATTTCGTGGATTATAATGGGACTAGCCCGACCAATTTGTTGTGACATATGTATGTATGTTTTTATTTATTATTCCCGTTACACTCCACTCGCGAATGAATATGAATGCTATTCATTCAGTTATTCATGAAATTGCAAGCAAGCAAAGAACGGTGCAACGGTGAGGAAATGGTGAAAGGACTGTGGGGAAATTGCCTGGATACGAAAATGCTTAATTGCAAACTCAATAAAGAAAAATAATAAAATACGATCAATATTTTAAGCGAAATGAAAAATGAAAAGCAATCTGCAATCATCATCCATAGTGGGTGGGTAGGAAAGAAGCGAACGGTTTGGCATGACGAAGGTTCTATACTCTTGCAGCAAATAAAATTATTTATCTAAAATTGTATTATAATTTTCATTTTAATTGAAATTCTCTTTAAAAGCTAAAATATATTGTCATAGAAATTTTATCAAACTTTGTGAGTTTAAATGGGCTTATGTACTATTAAAATTGGTTAGGGTATGTTTTGGTATATGCTGATAAGCAGTACAGAAACAAAAACCTAATTTATGAAACGAAAGAGCCTAGAAATATTAATGAAAATAAGAGAGCATATTAAATATGTGGAAAAAAATAGAAAATACCCTAAATCGAAAGATTGCCAGCTTTATAATCAAATTCGAGTCATAAAATACATGTGTGCTTTCATTCAGATAGTTGAAAAACTGAGAGCCAGATGAATATGGTCAATTCTGAAGAAGAATATGGTATTCTATAATACAAGGGTACTACGAAAGGTCACTGACAACGACTAGTTACTACGCTGTTCGCCCTTGTATAACTCACACAAAAACAGAACATATGAATCTACGTATCCACACCGTTTTGCAATACTCTTTTATCACTCGTCCCCTCTCATTCTCTCACTCTCTCTTTATCTCTCCCTCTCGCTGGTCTGTTTCGCCAATTTGGCTGCGTTTCAGCGAGAATTTTGTGTTCCATTGTCAGCTGTCCCAGTGAGTCATGTGTGTGCTGTGGGATGTGGTGTAAGCACACAACTGCGACGCACTGTTGCCAATATTTTGGGGTCATTCAATTCTAATGAGAATATCGCCCCTAAAATCTTTCGAAAATATCTTAGCATTTCTGTCTATAGATCGTTTAGTGATTTTTTTTTTTTGATTTTAGTATTTGTGTCTATCAAGTACGCTTTTAATTTTAGACTACCCTCGCACCCACGCACTCTTCAAGCACCCCAAAAAACCCATCCGTAGATAAGGCTCCTTTGCATTTTTGCTTACGCATAGTTTGGCATTCCCATATTAATCGCAATACAGCAAGATATTATTCAAGAAGCTTATTTCCATATTGTGGCATTGGCAGCGCAAAAGTTTGATTGCCCCTGGATGTGTGTGTGTAGATTTGAGTGTGTTTGTGTGTGTTTATAGTAGGGTATCTCACAGCTGGCAACCGCATATTTATTCATTTACAAAGTAAGCAAGAAAAATTATGCAAATATATCCTACAATTTGTAACAATTAAAGCTGCTCGAGTTGGTTTCTTACACTGACTTCTTTGTGATTTTGAAATATCGATAAATGTTTTGAGCAAACGTAGCAGTACTTTATAATCCTTCCATATAGCCAGAAATGCTGTAAGAAAATAAAACAAAAAGAAGACAGTAGAATGACAAAAAGAGGATATACAAAATCAGTTATATTACCATATATTGATTGTAATTAAATTGCAATATAAATTCATAGCTTACTCTTTATTAATTATGATCAATTTTATCGATACATTAAATATGTTGATTGTTATTAAATTTTAATTAAAATTCATAGCTTACTCTTATCGATATTTATTTCCTTAATACTTTTGTGTATTGCTTTCTATTTTGAGGCAAATCTATCAATATACTTAAAGGAGATTCCTTCTAACGTACATTTTAATTAAAATTAGAGCATATATCTAAATTAGAAACAAGATTGTATATCGATATTAAAGCAATAAAAGCGAAATTTGTCTAGTATCACTTAACCCTGCTTTGATAACCCTATTAAAAATCGATTAAAAATAACGTCATTACTTCTTATTCCAAATTTTAAACGTATTTTAAATTTTTATTTTATTTATTTTAGTATATTTATATATTTTATTTTTTTTTATTTATCAAATGTTTTTTTACTTACATCGTTTCTTTAAATATTTCCTAAGCATATAAATGCAATAACTCAGAAATGTGTCCTTATTATTGTATACATATAATTATATTTAGTTAAAAGCAGCTTAAATTAAATTATATAACTCTGCCAACTCCTTTAATATCGCAATCCTAATGTAAGTTATCGATTATTTCGATATTCATGTCGTTTAACTTAAGTTCAGAGCACTCTCTACGGGTTCAAGTGCATTCATATAATTTGATTGAAAGAGAAAGCAGTTTAGCCGACGATTATACTGCCTAAAGGGGTGTCTGTGTTATTCAGAGATCATATTACATTAAGTATAAATATTGAATTGGAAGCTCGATAAACAACAAAGCGAGAGAGGGGGCGACATCAGATGCAGAGTAAAGTAAACTTCAATTCGATTTTCGATAGCAATGAAAAGCGAGTGTGGTCCTGTTGATTTTCTATATGCTTTCATTCATCGTACAGTCGCTCCCTCTCCACCTCCCTCTCTCTCTATCTCTCTCTCTCTCTCTCTCTCTGTGTGCTAACCTTACACTTGTTGTTTAATTACCTTTTGTTTACTTACGCGGCGGCATGTGATACCCAACCGTATCGCCTGTTGGCTGTGCGGTTGTGTATGCGGGTGCCAAGGGGCGTGGCTGAGACGTGGGCGGGGGCGGTGCCCGTCTGATTATGAGATTGAGATTCGTGTGCGGATCGAGTTAGCGGTAATCGGTAATTGGCAACATGCAGGTTCGCTTCGAGTTAAGATTTTGCGGTGACGTTTCGTTAGACGAAAAAAAAAAAACATTTCTCTCTCTCCCTCTCTCTCTCTATATATGCACTGTGCGTCATCCATACCATATGCCATATGCTATATAACATTTATATATAGTATGTATTTAATTTTTTTTATTTTTTTCTGCATGTGTGTATTTTCTTTATTTTATTTTACACACGTGTGCGTACGTTGCCAAGCGGTCGCTTTTTTTAAGCATTTTAATTAGAAAATATTAGAGTGGATTTGGTGGAGCGAGCACAGCCTAAGCAGCACCACCACCACCACCAGCCCCTATATTACTGTTGTTGTGGGCATTCGTTTTGAATTTCAACGCATTTTTGTTGCTTCTGCTTTGTGTTTTTTTTTTTTTTGGCCAGCTGCTCGCTCTGCTGTTGTTGCCACGCGAATGCCACAGGTTGTGTGTGGCCTTTGTCCACCAGAGAACGCAGCAAACCACGAAATGAAGCCACCACCCCAGCACCAGCAGCGATGATGACGACGTCGCGCCCAGAAAAATTGAAAAAATCAACAAAACGAAACGCGCAGAACACGCGCAAATTACGAGTAAAGCGTTCAGCAACAACAACAACAATAACAACGACAACAAAAGCGACAACAACAACAGCAGCGACAACGACAGCAGCAAACAAACAATACAAAAGGCAACTACAGTGGTAACTCGATTGATGAGACCAAAGCACATGTGTGTGCAGAGTAATTTCAAAGTTTGCTCTATCTGCTTAATCAGCTATTATATATTCATATATAACTTTGTTCCCATCTCACTCAGTTGATCTATTGATGCGCCCTTTTAACCCTTAAGAACTACTTAGCTAACAATGCGATTTATCATAGTATATATTTCTCAATAATATCGTTAGTTTAATTATGTTTTCATTGTCTTAATTTTTTTAGATTTTACAACACTGTTTAAAAATTGTTTTTGCTTGAAAATTCGATTAAATCGTTAGTATCGATAGTAATGCTCTAAAAATATATTAAATATATATAAAATTAAATATATATTTTGTATTATTGCCTAAAAAAAACTCATTCCAAAATCGATAATATTGGTATTTTAATCATTTTTACGCATTCAATTAATTTAATATATATTCCAACACTGCGTAAGAAATTGCTTTTGCTTTGAAAGTATTGGTATCCATAGATTTGCTCTACAATTATCGAAATATCGTGTGTAACTTGCATTTTCCATTTTTCTCTTGCGATTCGCGCGTTCCATTTAGTTGGGGCACACTGTAGAGCATGCATAATACATGTGTATGTGTATGTACAAAACTGTTAGACATGGGGCCCAACGATAGCAACAACTGCGTCACTTTTTTAACGCTCGACAATGCTGAAAATGCCCCCGTCTTTTGTTCGCTCTCTCTCTTTCTCTCTCTCGCCCTCCCTCGTTGTATTGTGAATGTGCTACACTATATGTGACGATGGCAGCGACTATTTTGACCTCGCTGCTATCCAAAAAACATGCCCCTCCTCTCTCTCTCTCCTCCCAGTACAGGCCTCCTCTTCCTCCTTGGACAAATCAAGCGTGCGCTAGGCAACCGTTGAAATTGTAGATGACATCGATGAGCGATTTACCTTGCCTTGCCTTGCCTTGCCTTGCGACGGGTGTCGAATTTTCCACCAGTTGCCGAAAGCGCACACACACACACACACACACACACACACACGCACACCTGCACCTACACCTGCGTATGGACATGGAAATGTTGTCAGCTTTTTGCCGTTATCTATTTGATTATACGTTGCCAGTGACCAAACAAAGAACAGAAAGAAAAAAAAAGATAGAAAAAACTTCCACTTTGGCATTTCTCATTTTAATTGGAAGAAACTAAATACATATGTAAACACGTGTCTATATACATATGTTAACCTGTACAATAGGACACTATTAATAGCCAGACAATTGATTATAATATGACTAGTTTTTTTCTTATATAATATCTGAATAAAAATTGCACCCACGATACAATAATAATTATAATGCGTTCACATTTTTTTTATACATTTCTTATACATATACACGAAATGGTAATGAAATATTTTTAGCTTTTTTTTTAATGTAACTGTACCGTTACAATGTTGCTCGGAAATACGGGCTTAAGGTTGTTGTTGTTGCTGTTGCTGTTGCTGATGGTGGTGGTGGTGCGAACAAATCAATTTTTTTTACTTTATACTGTTCCCACACAAATATTTCCATGATTTCTTAGGCATATTCAGAAAATTTTCTTATGAAGTTGCACTTTCTTATTTACCAAGAAAACTATGGATCATTGCAAAGCAAACATTGTAACATTTCTGCGAACAAAAGTAAAAATACAAATAAAAATAATAATAATATTTCCTAAGGCAGCAAATGAATCAATCGCAGATAAATCTAAGTTTTCTAAAAATCTAAATATAAAAAGAAAATACTGGTTATTTCGTCTCTTTTAAAACAGCAAATAGATCATATAAAGAATTTATAGACATATTCACAATTCCTTTAACTGAAACTGTAAATCGTTTATAGGCGCAGCTAACATTTCTTTCAATACAAAAAAAAAGAAATATAAAAAATAATAAATATTAAAAAAAATTATAATTATTTCCTATAATTTAAAACACTTTGCAATCGACCCATAACTTTAAAAAGATGAGTTTTCATTCGAAAAGGAAATCAAATTAAGTGAGCTTTGACGAAGAGCTTACCCTTTGACCCATTCCCCTTCACACCTCTCTCCCCCTCGCAATGTAAAGAAAAGGAAAGTACACAAGGTGCTACAGATACCCGCTCTTTTCGACCACGTTTAGACCTCGTCATTTGGCCATGGTAACCAGAAACAGTTGGCAAAAATCTCCGCCCACACTCTCAATTGAATCTGCGCCTTTGGTATTTACTTTGTATTCTATTTAGATTGACTTTTGATAGATCTTTCATGCGACTGTTTAACTTTTGTGATACCCAAAGTATTGGATTATCCCTGCCTCTCTCTATGTTGTTGGGTCCTGTCATTGCCAGAGCATCCCTCCTCATCGTTGTTGTTGTTGTTGTTGTTGCCATGGCAGTTAAGTACTGGGAAAAAGTTATATTAATTATGACAAATTTCCAAGTAAATTCAATTTGAATTTCGTTTTAGCTTTTCAGCGTGAGGAAGCACGTGGCCAAAATAGGGAGAGATACATACAGCGAGGGCAGACTCTTCTGCTTCTGCTTCTTCTTGCTTAAAAGCTCTGGATGCGAGTTTGAATAATTAATTAATCCCAATTCAATTTGTGTGCTTGCTTTGTTGTCTGCGTGAGTGTGTGTGTGTGTGTGTGTGTGTGTGTGTGTGTGTGTGTGTGTGCAAGGCGAGTAAAGATAACAAATTGATTTTCTCCACTTCAGGCCAGGCCAGGGTATTTTAGCATACTACTACTATACCATCCATACCTGAGGCGAGTACTTAACAACAGTTCGAATGAGCTTACCTAATATGGTTTGTGGCCAGGCGGGGGGATGGGAGGAGGAGGGGAGGGGACAGTTGCTCAGGCTTTTCCAATTATATATTGTTGCCATTTTGTGTTGAAAGCATTTCAAGGACTCGATTCTGTTTCTGATTCCTTGAGAATTATCTCTCGGTGTTATGGCTGCCATTGTGGTTCACATACGCACAACACATACTTATGTGTGTGTGTGTGGCAAGTGGGCCAAAGCTAAAGCATTGACTAATTATATTATGGCCAACTTTGCGTATGGTTTCAATTAGACGACATTCTTGAGGACACTTCAAGTGCGTATAATGTACGAGTGTGTGTGTGTGTGTGTGTATCTGTGTGTAGTTCTGCTAAAACCACATACACAATTGAATTTCAGAGAAGGAGCGAGAGAGGGAGCAGGGGGGTGGGTCTGCCAAAAGTTATCCTCCTGCATGAGATTCTGGAAAAGTTTTTAGGCCTTTTCGTTCGTATAGGCTCGTTTGCCATCGTTTATGAGGCTGCCTTTTTATATTGACTTAATCATTTTCTTGTTCACTGCTCAAAGGCCAAATTCGGGTGCCAGGCAACACCTACACACAGCTACCGATCCACAGCTACCACTGGCTTCGACCCAAACCGAACCGACCCTCCCTCCCCCACCTGCCCCCAGAGTTTGTACCATCCATTTCGAACCTTGAGCAGCAGCAAAAGTTTTTCTGTTGTTCACTTTGTTTCGCTTTTCATCATGTTTTTCACGATTATGGCAAGTTTTTGATTGAATTGCAAACTTGTGGCACTTGCGGCAGTCGCTCCAGATACGTTTCATGTATACCACACTATACTATATACTATTATATATACTGTATATAGCGTATACTATATACACCTGCAGCTGCACCCACGCACAGCAGATGCGATATTACGTATACTTTGCTCGAGTGTTGTCTTTTGATACCCTGCGATTATTGCAAATGCTCTAAAAAGGTTTTGCCAAGTTTGTAACTGGCAGATAGAGGCGTGGCAGCACCCACAAAGCCGATTTACCCATTTCTGTCTGTGTGAACGCACAGATCTCAGCTAGTATAAGAGCTAGAGACAATAAATTTGGTATGCAGGTACAGATATATCATACGCTTCTGAAGTATATTTTAAATGTGAACTGCTACGCCCAATGCCCCCGCAAATTGATAGTAAAACTTCTCAATACGATTTACAAGTGTCGCAATAATAATATAACTTTTTTCTGCGGCCTATAGTTTGTTTGATTATAATATCTACATATTCTCCAAGTTGCAATACGATCGCATAATAAATAAACAAGTTATGTAAGAAAATGTTCTCCATAATTCCAAGCAGCGCTGCCTGCGCCTTGCAAGCGTGTCTGCATATGTGTGTGTGTGTGTGTGTGAGCGAGAGAGCAGCTTTGTTATAGTGTGTTTTCCTATGATTTATCTGCATTGTGTGTAGGGTATCTATAATTGTGGTTACTTATAGTGAGTTTCATTAGCAAAAACGTGTTTCAAACGACAATCAAAACTAGAATTTATGTTTTAAGTGATTTTTTAGTTAGTTTAGAGCAACTCAATTTGATAAATTACTTTTATCTCAAGTTTTAAAGTGAAGTTTAGCAATTAGAAGAGTTACAAACTATACGATACCATGTACAGGAAGTTATACAGCTCAAAAAAAAAACCGAAAACTATTTCAATATTCCCTGGCAGCAGAGATCGCTCTATGAGCACGAAATAGTGTATTGTAGATAAGATTTAGATGGATAAACGCGTGCTCTGTTATCAGATAAACCCGATGAGAAAATAGATACAGCTTGCTTGCTTTGAAACATCTCAAAGATAAATAGAATCCGATGTGATATAATGTTGAAAATCTGAATACTTCTTAAGGTTTATAAATTTTGAAATGAGATTATGCTACGATCTGCTGCCCCCTTTTATAGGGTATAGAGTACTGTCTTTGCTTCGCTTTGTTTCCTTCTTTGGGGTGTGTACTGTGCTATTTAGTTTATATATGGTTATATCCAGTTACAGTCTGTCTCTTCCAACTCTCCCCCTCTCTAGCTCTTTTGGCATTTTTCGTATGTTTGTCAACTTGTTAATAAAAATAAATTTCTGACGCTGCCGTCGTCGCCGTCGCCGTCGCAATTTGCTGATAACAATAACAATAAAAAGTCGCGCTCTTGTTGCTGCTGCTCCTGTTGTTGTTGTTGCTGCTGCTGCTGCTGTTGTTGTGGCAATAGTTGCTGATGATATCCGCCGGTCATCGTCGGGAAGGCATAAAACGCTGGGCTGGCAATGAGTAACAACAACAGCAGCAGCAGCAGCGAAACAGTGAAGCAAACAAGGCGTAAACAGAAGCGCAAAAAGAAAAAAACGTGCAAAGAAGAAGGTGAATAAAGCAACGAGGCGAGACGAGACGAGAAAACAGACGAGCCGAACAGGGCCGAAGCTAAGCCGAGCTGAATGCCACACAGGGGCACGCCCATTGCTCGGCTTTGGCTAAGGCATTAGCAACAACACAACAATGTTGCTGCTGTTATCGTTGTTGTTGTTGTTGCTGCATAAATTATGAACAACTGCGAATCCCACGAATTTCCCCATTAGGTATCTTCTGTTGTGTTTCCGGAGAGAGAGCTATGAAAAACTACAATGTACAATATCAACAATATGATATTTATCTATAGGATTCTACAGTATCACATTTATCTAAGGGATTAAATAGTCAAAAGTATCTGGGGGATACAATAAATTTTTTGTCGCTAGCCTAGAAATAAAATCAAGACATATAAATAAAGATAGAAAAAAAGAGTTAAATAAAAGGACAAAAAATTAATTAAAAAAAAAATATATAAATAAATAAAGAAAATACTTTTGTCTATAATTTATGTTCTTGTTGCTTATCCCAAATGTAATTGCTGCAAACTTGTTAAACACAGTAAAACAAAAATATTTAAATATAATCGAAAGTGACAATTAGATAATTTATTCATCGAAATGATGATCTAGTCAATATATTCAATATTATAAATTATTTTATTATTTGCTTTTTGTACAGTTTTAATACTGAAGAGTAGAAAGGAAGTGTCTATCTGCTCGTCCCTGCATGCGATCCAGAAAAACTACTCGGATTAAGCACATAGTATATATATATATATATACTATATAGCGTTTTATTATTCCCAAGGTAAACAAAAATCCGCTTAAGCTTGCACTTTACTTTATCGGCAGTCCATGAATTTTTAATAGTTGTCTAACACTGGCAAAAATGGAACTAAAAGCGACACACTGCCTGCCTTCTTGCCTGCCTGGAAATGTGCTCTGATTTAGCGTGAAAATAGCTACTGCTCTGTGCTTTGGTTTAGCGTGAAAATAGCTGCTGGCGAGGCTTACAGGGCAGGCGGGGAGGGGGAAGTAGGGGCAGAGAGATGAGAAATACCTGACTAGCTGACTGACTGGCTGGCTCGGGTTAGGTTATCATTATCATTGCCAGTTTCATTTCGATGTTCATTAATATTCACGTCGCTTTGCCGTTTACTCAAATGGCAATCACGCTGACGTTGACGTTGATGTTGATGTTGATGGCAACTCTGGGTTAGCTTCATTGTTGACTTTGTCAATGACGTAGTGGGAGTAGGGGAGGAGTAGGAGGAGAGTTGGTTATTTAGTGATTTACGCCTCATTTACAGTTCGATTTTCATCTCAGTAATTAAGCAATAATTTTGTTTTTTCGTGTTGGTCATTTCAAGTGAATAATCAATGCATTCGCATTCATATTCATGTAATCAATTCGAGTGTGTATAGGGAGGGTTAAACGGGTTTAAGAGTTCCCACAGCTTGTTATAATTTCAATATTTATAATCAAAAATATTTTCAACAAACAATCTATAGTAGGGTAAAGATTTTACTCAGTCGTTCAACTTGTCAAAGACAGAAACACACACACAGAGAGAGAGGGAGACACACACACACACGCACACACACACACACAGTTGTCTCACGACTCTGCTTTAAATTTGAGTTCAGATGAGCGACAGTTGGCCAAGAAGAAAAACGACTTCCTGTGTCTGCGTTGCTTTAGCCCCAGTCAGCCCCTGCCCCTCGTTTCCCCTTCTACATTCGCCATGCTCTGTCCTCACTCCAATTGGGGCGTCCACATTATCATACTGCATAATTACAAATTTTAATTAGCACAAAATCTACGCGTCAACTGCGAAAATGAAGAAAACTCGCGATGTGAAGCGGAGAGAAGAGGGAAGAGAAGAAGAGGAGCAGCAGCATCATCAGCAGACGATGGCGATGGCGGCACAATGCAAAAATGTTGCCCAAACCCAGAGCACATCGCATGGGGAGCGCACTTGTTGTCCCCGAGCAGGGTGTCGAGGGGGGGCAAGGGGCTTGGGGCAGGGCAGCGTCCCTCCACACGGCTGATGCTTCTGTCTCAGTCGGGTGGGTGAAAATGGAATTCGAAATGGAAAAACGTTCCACGTCTCGCAGGCGGGCAGCATTGAAAGAGATTATTTTTAGCTAGAGACAAACACACGCACGACTTACGCACTCACACTCAGACTCACGCACTCACACTCACACTCACGCACTCACTCTCACGCACATTACGCATACGCCCCGTGGCACCTTGTAGTTCTTTTGCGACCAAATTCAAAGTGGAAGCAACAACCGAAATCACCGCCTGCCATTCCACATTAAGAAAGCCAAAACAAACGAACCGAAAACAGAAAAGCCAAAAGCCAAAAAACCGAAAAAGCAACCAAAGTTGCTTCATTGGGTCTCCCCAAGGTCCGGTGATAAATTATCGATACATCGTACTCGCACATGACATAAGTAAATTATGCTTTTTATGCTCTGACAGCGAGTATTATGATTTTTGGTTGAATTTTGGCAAAAAATATGCGAGAGAAATATAAAAACAGGTGTTTGCAGATTTCTACTAGATTGTTGCATATCTATAGCATATATATTCTCGATCGCGATGACGCGACGCTGTTGAGCTAATCTCATTTAAATATACGACTCATGCGCTATATGTTTATATATATATTTATATATTCGTATTTAATCACTTTACAGCTTGTTATGTATATATGAATATATAATCTTATTCAATCTGCTTAAAGCGGTTATATGAATATATTCTTGTGCAATCGGTTTAGAGCGAGTATATAAATATATATTAAATGTATATAGACAAAACAGATATATATTCGTTTTCAATTTTCTATATACATATAAATTCGTTTTCAATCAGTTTATATCTATATAAATTTTCGTTCGTTTTTAATCTATATATACAAATATATACTCATATTCAATCTAGTTATAGCAGTTATATAAATATATTTCTCTTTAATCAGCTTTATAAATATATATTCCTATTCAATCACAGCTCTCTATATAAATATTTATTTCCTTTTTAATTTAAATAAATGATCTATCCCTATGTTTCTTATATAAAATAGGGTATCTAGACGTCGCACCTTCCTACATAGTGCTTTCGCAATAGTTATAATTATTCTCTCTACTGTAATTACAGTGCATTAGATTTGTTATCTACGCAAACACACAAACACACACACACACACACACACACACTCACACACATACAGAGACACTGTCGTACGTCTTGACCAATTCGAACACAAACAAGAAAATAATTTGGGTTAATTCTTGCTGGAGGGAGGAAGATGCTTTTTGTTTTTATATCTATTTTGCTGTGTTTTGTGATTTGTTCTACTTTGCTTTTGACACATGGCTGATGCAACTGGTAGATCAACTAGAGAAAAACTCAGAAAAAACATTTGTCGACCCATATATAAGTTATAAGGTAGAAACTGAAAAAAAAACAAGTTTAGTAAATCTTACAACACAAATTTAAGTACAACAATTACGCCGTTCAAACAAAGTATAATTTATGCAAGTATTTTATTAATTTTAAAAGAAAAGCTTATAAACATATAAAAATTTAAATTAAATTCTAATGATGTTAATCTGTATATGGTTATATCATCGTCTGTATCTATTTATATATCACCTATTTGAAAGTTCATATAGCACACGGCATAAACGAAGCTGATAAGGCGGTTGCAAAATACATGGAAAGAATGAATGTATATAATAATTTTAAATTTATTTTTTTTTTTGCTTGAGAGTGACATTTAAAGAAACTCAAGCCTGTAATAAACGTGTCATTCGGTCAGCCTGGCGGGCGTGTTATAAATACAACATAGATGTAGATTTGTGTGTATATATATATATTTCATAAATATGATGGTATACACAACGCTGGCCCTTTTATTTTAATGAAGCCCCTTGGCAAAAGGAAGACTCGAACTCGAGTTTGCTAAAAGTTGACTGACCTTGCCCAGTTTCAGACCCAGTCCCAGTCTCAGTCCCAGACCCAGTCCCATCCCAAGACCCAGTTAGGCATCAGTTCAGCTTGGCTTGGGAAAGCTGCAGAGAGTTTTATAGCTTTTTGGGTGTCGCTCTTTTTTTTTGATGACAAGAAAATCAATTTAACGGCTTGCTACTCCACACATATGTGTACACACACACACACACACACTCGCATCCTTCCTTCCATATGTATGTATAATTTGACATGACTTGGCGCATGACAACTGGCAGAGGACACACTTCACACACACACACACACACACACAGAGAGAGAGAGTGCCCCCTTTGCGGCACATGACATGACGATGTGCGAGAAAGACTTTAAAGATTCGTTTTGCATTTTCCGTTTAGTTTTTCCATTTCTCCCTCTGTCTGTCTGTCTGTCTCTGTGCGTTGCCAAATGAGCGCACGCTTTATTTATACACCTGTAGAATCGCAAAGAAGACGAAGAAAACTGAAGCACAGGAAGAGTGTTTACTTTTACATGGCCAAGTCTACACACACACGCACAAGTTTGTTCTATGTTAAAACTTACTTCTGAAATAAAACAAAAACTAACAAGTCTACAGCATAGTCGACGATCAGATACCCTTTACGCAATTTCGAAAAATCTTTCTAAACATTTTCTACAAGAAAGTTTTACCTACACTCACACACATCTTGGGCACAGGTAAAATATATTATTATATATATATTTATTTATTCTACGATCGTATTGAAACTTGGAAAATATGTAGATATTCTAATCAGCTAACTATATGCCAAAACAAAAGGTTGTATCCTCAACATGTCACTTAGTAATCGAATTGAAAAGTTTTACTATTAGTTTTCGGAGGCTTTGGGCGTGGCAGGTTGCATTTAAAATAAACTTAAGAAGCGTATGGTATAGCTATACCTTCATACCGAATTTGCTGTTTCTAGCTTTTATAATAGTCGAGATCTGGCTAAAACGACCTGTTACACACACTTGCAGCAATTGGGTATACCTTAACTGAATTTAAACATAAAAATTGATTATTTAAATTTTTTTTTCAAGAAGAATGCTACAAATTAAATGTCTATTAGTTTTCCCATTCCAGCGTTATAAACAAAGATATATATGCAGTCTAATGCTTTATAATAAGTATAAATATAGATATTGTGTATTTATAAAAATGCTTTAGTCATTTGCAACCTTCATGAGTTCAGCCGTAGTTGAGCAGCTGCGTATGAAATTGATAAAAAATGTTGCTTGGGTCTTTCAAAGGTTTTGCCGGTTATCGCATCGCAGCGCAGCGCAACGCGTCGCTACGCCTCGTTTATATCAAGGTCGCATAACTTATGCCGGCACAGGCAGCATAGAAAACAAAGTGAACTAAACAATGTTTGGTTTCCATTTCCATTTCGATTGCAAATTCCAATTCCAATCTCGATTTCGATTACGATTTCGATTTCGTTTCGATTTGCTGTAACGTTTGCTTAGGATTCGCTTTGGTTTTACTCTCTCTTTGCTCTTTACTCTTTACTCTTTACTCTGCTTGGCCAGAGATAAGAATCGCTGTTTGTCGCGCTCTTTACACTGTTTGTTGTTGTTGTTGTTGTTCGTGTTGTTGTTTGCCCTGTTTCGCTTTCGCGAATGCCACCGCATGACGACGCGATGACTAATAATGCCCTGAAGCACAGTGTGTGTGTGTGTGTGCGATAGTTGAGGATATTTCTGTAGTACGGTGTGGAGGGGAGGGGGAGAGAGAGAGATAGCACACACGATGACAAAGCATTAACGCACAAACCGAATCAGAAAGCACCTCAATCAAGCACACACACACACACACTCGCACACACACATACAGGCACGTCTTTCGCATGACCGTTTAAATTAATTGCACATTGCAGCATTTGAAAGATCGCAGAGTGTCGTGAACAGATGCGGCATGGTGGACATGGTAGCCATGGTAGCGGTGACTTGGGTCATGGTCATGAACTGTGACTGACAGTGTAACTGCCCCTGCTGCTACGGCTGCCATGGTCTGTATGTGTGTGTGTGTGTGATGGCATTGAAGAACGTCGACTGCAGTTGGCATTATGTCGCTTCTGTCCCTCCCTTCCCCCCTGGCTTCGTCATCGCTGTCGCATTACATAAGAATTCAATTTCCTGGACCGTGTAGAAAGAGAGAGGAAGAGAGTGAGAGAGAGAGAGAGAGAAGTTTGTCGCAGTGCGTTTCCACATCACCGTCGCCGTCGCCATCGTCGCTTAATGCACCGGAAATGCTCTTGCCAAAGCCAAAGCGTGCAGGGTAACGGTTTCAATTCACAACTAACGGTATTCAGTTAGCCACCCGCTGCGAGTGAATTTGCCTGCGGAGATCAGAGCGCGCCTCCCAAGCGGCATTTGGGCGGCACATGCCAAGAGGCAAGCATGAAGTGGATGCAGATGACACACACACACACTGACACACACACACACGCACTACTGTGCACAGTGAAGGAAGTGCAAGTGGAGCCTTGAGAGGGAGCATTGAGATGGGATATCTTTGAGGTATCTAGGAGAGTGAAGCGTTTAGTAATCTGGGAAATCTTAAATTGATAAATAATAGTTATATTTTATAAAATATAATACACATGTCTAATTTATCTGACGAACCGGAGAGATATATGACAAGCTACAGAATCTGATACCGAAAGTGAAGGAATATAAGCTTAAAATTGTTACTATTTTAAAGAGTTTTTTTATAAGAGCAGTTTCTCTATAGGTTGCTTTTGCTAGCCCTACACATCTGTTATATTAATTTGTCTCAATCCAGGATGAGGAAAAGGAGTATTATTTGTAATTGTTAGGGGCTAAACTCAGACATGCTAAGAGAATTTTACCCGGAATTCGCGGGTAGAAGCTTAAAAAACATGTATATATTTTTGTATAATGTATTTCGCATTTGCAGATCAGGATTTCCATTTTTTTCTTTTGGGGTCTTAAGCTGAATAAATAAATTAATATATTTTACTTTATTAATTGGAATTAAATGTTTAAAAACCGTCGCAAAAAATATCAAGCTTTTTCAGTTCCAGGCTACCCTTTTTATTAAATCCTATCATTTTTTCGAGGTTACATTTTAAACTGAAAATTGAATTCAGAAGTTAAAATTCATGTGGAAATAAAAATATATTGCTTTTACGGACTTTAAAAGTATTTCCAGTTGATTCAAGGTTAAGTCGCAAAAAAGAAGAAATATGGTGAAATTCTTTGTGATTTACTCAAAACTTTATATATGCGTATGTATGTAATTAGATCATCAATAATTTCTATTTGTGGTATATTGCGGGGTCTTTGTTGTCATAAATAGTGTCGTTGCACACAATTTTGCAGGGTATACAGTATGCTAAAATTAAATTTATCAAATAATAAATCAATATTAAACTGTACGTGCCTTGCTTTCTCTTCCCCTTTTTCATTCCTTGTATGCTTTGCTACCTTTTTCGTTCTCTTCATTTGGCTTACAACACAAAGATCGCAGTTGCTGTTGCTGTCGCAGATGTTGTTGTTGTTGTCGTTGCTGCTGTTGCTGTTGTTGCTGTTGCTGCCAAGTTTGCCTGCAATTTGTTTCAATTTGATGGCCAACATTAATTGATGGCTTTGTGTCCCTGTCGAGCGTTGCTTGCTCCTTTTTGCCATCGCTGTTGCCGTTGCCTGTGTTGCTGCTGTGTGTTGCTGCTGTGTGTTGTTGCTGTTGCCGTTGAGTTATTTGATGTGCAATTTGTTGTTGTCTTTCGTTGCCAACAATAGAGCCAAGGCGTCATTTCAGTCCTCGGAACCCTTGCATCATAGTTACAGTACACATAAGGCACAGAAAGGCAACGGCACACACTGAGACACAGATACACACACAGGCACACACACACACACACACTCACACACACAGTCGCTCACTCAGTCACTTTTTACTGGGTTAAACAGTATAAAGAAGTGCAAACGCAAGCGAAATCCTTGAGTAAATTCCTGTCCACATGTCTCCGTGTGCTCAACTCTATTTCGAAATAAACTCGAGGCCCCATTTCGCCTTTCCACTCTCTCTTTATCTCCCTCCCACACTCTGTCCTTCTCTATTTCTGTAAAATCTACCTCCATGCGCCACGTTCAAAATCGTGCTACTCCAGCGTTGCGTACTTATGCTCTTAGTGGGGATCCCAGGCTAAGCCTTTGCTGCTGCCGCTGCTGCTGTTCCACTCTCCGGCGGATTGCATTCCATGTGCGTCAGCATAGCATCGCATCGCCATGAAATGAGTTTCTCCCTGTCTGTCCTGGATTTTGGACCACATCAGTGGGGCTAAGCCGCTTAATTATACGAAATGAGAACAGGACATGAAACCAGGCAGCAACGTTTAAGTAGATCTCTCTCTTCCCTTCATCTCTTCCCTGCTCCTCTCCCAGTCTCTCTCTCTCTCTCTGTCTCTCTCTGCGTCTTAAGTTAATTGCACAATAAATAGCTTGGCATATCGAGAGCATATTCAAATGGAATTTCTGCCGGACTTCATGATGATGATGATGATTCATCGCAGGCAGTCAGACAACTCAATGTTATAGTTCGATTTGAGTAGATTAGATTCAAGAGCGTGACTAAGCTCTACATAGTAGTAATAATAAATTGCAATTAAAACGATTATCTGCAACATTGTTTCAGTCATAACCCTTGAATATAATAAACGAAAAGCAATTAAGGTAAGAAACAATTGAGGAAATGGAATTTTAATTATCAATTCCTAATTGAATAGTTGCAAAAGTGAGAGATTACAATGTTTCTGTTGGAATGTGGAATGTAGGATATAGCTGCAATCCCATAAACTAGATATATATATTCTGTACAGTTGCAATAGTCAGGTCGATTCTGTATGTATGCCTATTGCTCAGAGACCATAAGAGCTACACCCATCAAATTTTGTGAAAGAAATTAAAAATTAATTTAGAATTAAGCCACACCTTTTTCCCCCTCTGTACATAAGTAAAATGCATAGTACAGCCTGACTTATAACTCTACAATCAAGGTTACCAAGATTGTATAATAAATTGTGAAAGATATTTATATTCAATTCTTTAACATTGTCGCTCACTATAAGTCAGATAAGGAGACCCAGTTTCGAATCGTTCTTTATTTAAAATAAATTAATTTATTTTTAAACTATCAGATTGCGCACTTGGGTTCAGTTCTCCACACAATAAACTCAAGTTTTTTTTTCTTTATTTGATACATTTAAAAATATAATAAATATGCATTATTTATTATGATTATGAAATAGTTAAACATATTTTTACTAATTTTGGAAGCCCTCGCTGAAATTAAATAAAGTTAAATTCTATATATCCTATATATTACTCGATATATCTTGTTTTTGCATCCACTTGTAGCCTCTTCAAACATCTACAAAGAGAACTTACCAATTTATATGCAATTGTTTTAATAAATGAGGCTAAGAACATAAACCAATTGATATTTCCCTTCGTTAGCATTATAGAAAGGCTTCAAACTGAGTACTGTACTCACTTAGTTCAATTCCTCATAAATGTGATTATTGATTGACATTGGCTGCAGCAGTTGCCGTACTTGTACTTCATTGTGTGTTCCTTTGACATCGAATAAATTGTGCTGCTCTGCTGCTCTGCTGGCCTGTCGATAGAAATGCTAATGCAGTTAGTTACCGATACGAAACTATCGGATACACAACGACGTAAAACCTTTTTTACCTAAGGGTTAACCATGAGTATCTTGCAGGCTGGGGAAGGGGAAGGGCGTAGTAAAGTGGTTAAGGCTAAAAGGAAGCCAGCATGACGCTTTTATGAGATGCGTGAGTGTGTGTGCGAGTGTGTGTGTGTGTGTGCTAGTGTGTGTGTGCAATGAGTGCGCCTCTATGCGGGTCGACCAAACAGTTCCAGTTCAGTGGACTTTAAAGCGACTTTTAAGCGCTATTGAGAACAGGCCTACAAAGCGGTACTCAAAAGAGTTGTGGGAAAGGAAAAAAACCCAAAAAAAAAATATATATACTAAAAAAATATACTATATAATATTACAATAATAGTGTTAATAATAATTCCCGTTTTTTCTCTCTTCGTTTACAGCTGCCAGTACTATGTAAAGACGCATCCATGGGTGCTGGCCTACCAGGGCGTTATCACATTCTTTGTGCTGGCCAACTTTACGCTGGCCACATTCATGGATCCGGGCATTATACCCAAAGGTATGTAGCGTGCTAAACGATACCCAGCATTATCGGCACAGCCTAAACTTGACTGAATTCTAGCCTCGCCCGACGAAGACTGCGAAGAGGAGTTCCGCGCACCCCTCTATAAGAATGCCGAAATCAATGGCATCACGGTAAAGATGAAATGGTGTGTCACCTGTAAATTTTATCGCCCGCCCCGTTGTTCGCATTGCTCTGTCTGCAATCACTGCATAGAGGTGGGTCAATGAATATCTATTATATTAAATAATATTATACTAATTAATTCTCTTTTGTTTTTTGCAGACTTTCGATCATCACTGTCCGTGGGTGAACAACTGCATTGGCAGACGGAATTATAGATTCTTCTTTTTCTTCCTTGTCTCTTTATCCATCCACATGCTGAGCATATTCTCGCTATGCCTGTTCTACGTACTCAAAATCATGCCCAGCATCAAACAGACGGCGCCCATTGTCGCGTATCCTTTGCCATAGAAAACTATTATATTATTATTATTATAAATAATTGGGGAGTCTTTCAGAGGTAGAAAAGAAGTGTGGGATAATCTCCCTAGCTTGATACTCTCCTTAATTAAAAAGGAGTTAATCTTTAGTGAGGATCTGCGTATCTAACAAGGCGATAAAGATGCCAACTAGAGAGAGCATTCCTGCCGCATTCCTAACCATATTATTAACCCAATTAATATTTTATTTAACCTTCCCAAGTTGTGTCACATTGGTTTAGCTTAACTTTACTCACAACTTTCTGCATATAGTATGATACTGATGGGTCTCGTTACCGTGCTGGCGATACCAATCTTTGGCCTGACGGGCTTCCACATGGTGCTGGTGTCGCGAGGACGCACCACAAATGAGCAGGTGACCGGCAAGTTCAAGGGCGGCTACAATCCGTTCTCGCGCGGCTGCTGGCACAACTGTTGCTACACACAGTTCGGACCGCAGTATCCCAGGTTTGCCCCGATGCAATATACCCTATATATACCCTATAAATATAGCATATATGCTAATATGTTTTTGTCTTTCCCACAGCCTACTGAAGCCCAAGAAATACGCGTCGAGGCGTTCACAGACGCAGAATCAAGCCATTAGCACCATATGCAACGATCGGACCAATCAACAGACCAACGCCGGCAGCGGAACAGGAACCGGAGCCGGCGGCAATGGCAGCACTGCCGGCGGTGTTGTCGGTAGCGGCGGCATGCGCGGCACCTCGGTACAATATTCACCCCGCTCCTACTACGAGTCGAGTCGGGAGAAGCGTGGAATTCAGGTAAAGACATATATGGCCGAGGGCAATGGTTATAATCAGCGGTCGGGCAGCACAACGCTTTATAGTAAGGTGGGTAACATTTTGCAAAACAAAACGAAACATTGCAGAAATTGCTATGCAAAAACCGATTCTATAAACTCTATTATTATGTGTATTAACAATCTAACAAATTGTATCTTGTATCTGTACTGTAACTGTCTATCTGTATCTCTAACTGTAACTCGAACTCTATGTCTATGTCTATGTCTTTGTCTTTGTCCTGTATCTGTCAAACTGTCAATCTATCTATAATTTTGTGTGTATCTTTTTTTTGTTTGTCTTGTGGCAACTACAAAACAAAAGCTGCGCTGCAGTTGCCACTTGTTGCTTTTGTTGCAGTTGCCGTTGCTGTTTGTGTTGTTGTTACTTGTATTATAATTGAATTTGCTAACAATTTGGTAGCTCTGTTAACTGTAACTGTATTTTGTATCTTGTAATTGTTCTTCCTTCAGTTTTGGTTGGCCTCGCCCTATCTATTGTATCTATCGTATTGTATCTATCTATCCTATGCTTTATCTACTTTTGTTAACTAATTTCCACTTCTAACTTGTGCCAATGCTGCTTTTGCTTGCTCTTGCTCTCGTATCCCCACTCACACACACTCATCTATACATACATATACATACTATGTATAGTACCCTCTCTTACTCTGGCTATACCAGACCCAGACATGTACATACATACTATATTAAACGCACAGTTCGTGTTCGTGTCGCCCATCGTCCTTGTGTACTATATAACATGACTGTGGAGTGCTGGCAGTTCCCTTTTCTGACCCGCCACGCCCTTCAAACACATCCCCCTACCCCTACGCCTTCAACCTTGCCAACCTTCTTCAGAGAAAAAGTTTTCAGCCAAAATTTTCTGGCGAGATTTTCTTTTTTTTTTTTTTAATTTATGCTTTTATTACATGAGTTTCATGTCCAAGCGAGCAACCTTCTCCACTGGTACCTTCTCTAATTATATATTATTGCACTCACGTCTAGCTGTAACCCTGGTACATTTTAGCTATAGCTATAGCTATAGCTGTAGCTGCATTTGACGGTACTTTCCTCCTGTATTCACTCACGCAAATGCAATTAATTTCAGTTATTTCGGGAGCAACCTTGCACACATTTTCGTAACACCTTTTCCCCTCACACCTCTCCTTCGTTCTCTCTTTCACACACACACACACACACTCTCTCGCTCTCTCTCTCTGCCTCACCCTCTCGCTTTAGCTGGTAATTATGCTGCTGTGCACTTGCGTTACAAGGATTAATAAACTATATCGATGTCTGTCCGTTACTCATATTACCCAAACAAGTACTCGCTTAAAATACCATGAATAATTTAATATAAAAAGAAAAAAAAGAAGAAAAAGAATGTACAATCCATATATTTTTAGAATTTTAAATAATACACAAAGCTGCTAATTTCTACAGTAATATATATCCAACCTGTTCACACAACAAATTCATTTCTTAAATAACTTCTATTTTAATTATTCAATTGCAAGCAAATTTTCACAAGTCACCTGGGGTATAATAATGATTGTATACCCTTACAATTTGAAAGTGTGCCTAAGAGAGCGTGTATCAAAATTTCTTGGCTCTAGCTCTTTTAGTTCCTGAGATATAAACGTTCTACAGACGGACAGACTTTCCTTTATTTTCGTAACCTAATATGCTCTGTATTTTTTTGTTAGAAAAGAACATTAAATGTAAATTAACAGTTCTATTTAGTGTAAATTTGTAAAGAGAGTAAAGTATTTTTTGAAAGCTTCGGGTTATCTCGAAGATAATTCACTTAGTTACGTATTATATCTTTTACATAATTCTTAGTTCTGTTTAGTTTTTCCTGCGCTGCTTTAGTAATTGCTTTATATCACTCCACCCATCTATGAAGGCACATTACGCGGTTCCAATTGATTTTGTAATACTCTTGCAGTGAAAATTATAATAAAATTATTTTATAAAAGAATAATAGAAATTTATGTCTATTTGTCTGCTTTAGCCAAAAAAACATGGTTTGATTGAATATAAATAAATTAAAATACATTGTATTTTTTTTATCTTTCTTTATTTTTATAAGAAGAGTATTTTCCCCCACTGCAAGGGTATTTAATGCTTCGGCCTGCCGAATTTCCCCTAGTTGTTCTATCTCTCTCTCCCTCTCTCTTGATTTCGTATAATTATTTTGTTTCGTTTCGTTTCATATTTAGTTTAGAGTTTTATTTTTCTTAGTAACTTGTTTTGAATTCTTACAACGCATGTGATATATATTTCGAAATTTTCTAAGTTCCTAAGTTCCTTAAGTCGCAGTTTTGGTTAAGCTTTTGCATAAGCTTCTGCTCTGTTGCGTACTCGTTTATCGGCTCGTTTGTATTGTGGATTTGTGCTGTACATTCTCCACGCCGAGTGTTGTGAAACTATCCGCAATATATCTAGTAATTCTAGTCTGTAGCGTAAATAGAAAAAAAAATATTACAAAAAATAAAAAAAAAGAAAAGAATTGGTCAAAACAAAACTCTACACTTTCTGCAAGCACCGAAAAAGGTAAAAAAAAAAAAACTAAAATAAAAACAAAAGAAAAAAAAAACTATTTATATTTATAAAATTATATATTGTAATTCTTATATATTTTACTTTAATCTGATTCGTACCTCTTCTGTTATTGATAATGATTGAAAAGTGATTGACATGAATTTCACATGAGTTCTCTTTCGCTTTCTTCACATTATTGAAGTCTCAAATTTGATATATCTCTGTGAACCGAACACACTATATTTCTCTATATACATATACCTGCATACATACATATACATATATATATAAATATATTATCATATATATTTTGTTACTTTCATTTCGAATTCGAACTTCGCTCTTCATGCTCCTCTTCTCTCTAGCTCCCTCTCTCGCTCTCTCTCTCTCTCTCTCTCTCTCTCTATGTACGTCTTTTTTGATCTGATTGATCGAGTTGCTCCCTGAACTGTCTGTGGTCATAACTATCCAACTATCGTGTATTTCTTCATATCAATAGAAAGATAAAGAAAAGATAAAGAAATCCTATGTCGGGCAACCTCCCTCCCCTTCTTCCCTCCCCACACACACCCACACACTGTGCGTTCTACATACATAGTATATGTATCATCTATGGCAGACATATTACCATCTCGTCCATAGCTCGCCCTCCATATCGAGCTCATTCGTTATCCCCTCCCCCACAATACATACAATACAATACTCCATACACATCCAAGATTTCGTTTCCATTTGGTTTCAAGTACATTCCGAATCGATCAAATCGCAACTACTCGTTTTTTTATGTAGGTCTAAGGTTTTTTTTCTGTGTTTAGCACATATGTACGATTCCTCCTGCCTCCTCCCCCCTAAATCCCCCCCTGCTGTGATTAATTATGGATTAATATAGCATATACTCCAACCCATTTGCTCTTCACAGTTGTCACCTGGACGCGAATGCTCCGACACGGATCTGGAACCGCCGCCCGCCTCACAGAGTCAAGACTGCGAACCGACGCCCCCGCTGCAGCGTCACAACTCGAGCAACTTCTACCTGCCCCAGGTGAGCGACACGGCGCCGGGCATCAACATGAGCAACATGACCAACATGAACAATGGCAGCATTGCCAGCGGAGCGGGTGGAGGCACTGCGTCACAGACAGGCGGCGGCGGCGGCGGAGGCGACTCACCACGTCATCTGCGCATGTATCATCCACGCCACAGTCCGCTAGCCAGACCCAGGTGAGTGGCAGCTTGTCTTAGTTTAATCTCAAATCAGTTTCTCACATCTCTCTCTCTCTCTCTCTCTTGGCACAGGGGCCTGGATCCGCAACGTGGCTATACGAGCGATGCGCTCTCGCCAGATCATCCTGGCGTTGCTGCTGGTGTTGGCTATGTTGTTGGCGGCGCTATCAATGGTGGTCAGCAGGGCATATCAGTAGCACAAAGCCAGCAGCAGCAGCAGCAACAGCAGCAGCAGCAACGTGTTGGTGCCACAACAGCAACGCCAACGATGCAACAACGAATTAAACCGCTGGGCGTGGCCACGCCTCTAGTCATGGCCAGTCCAGTGAGAAGGTAAGTGATGCAGCTGCAGCTGACAGACACCCGATCCGACTCCGGATTGGGTTAGTCCACTGCTCTGCTCTGATCTGATCTTCATGCGCTGCGCTGTAAAGTCGCTTTCATACTCGAAGCTTTCTTCTGACTCCGCCTCTGCTGCTTCTCCTGTTTCGCTACTGCGTTGGCTTTTCTCAGCTTGATGTTGTTGTTGTTGTTGTGTGCATTGCTTTGCTGTAGATTGACCCCGTGAACCCGGCCCACCCTCTCGCTCTCGCTCACTCTCACTCTTACTCTCTGTAGCTTGCACCAAAGCGAGTGAGATGGCACGAAAGTTCATTGAACGCAAGATCTGTCTCTGTCCTGCTCTATACCATGGTTGACGCGCTCTCTCTCTCCTACTCTCTCTCTCCCTCTCTCTTTCGATATCATTCTTTTTGTATATTTTGCACACCGCTTTTTCTCCCACCTCCTCCCCCAATTTCTTCATCATTTGTTTACCACACTTTTTCGACTAATTTAATTTTCAACTTTTCTTTTTTTCGTTTTCTTTGTTTTTTTTTTCCTCCTCGATGTAGTCAATACTCAAACTCTGAGAACAGTACTAATTCCTAGGCTTAGCTTCCACAATGAGAAACAAAACAGAAAAAACAGAAAAATATGTTTAAACTATACGAGAATTAATTTTACAATTTAAACCAAACAAACTGAGAAGACCAAGAAAAAAAAATAAACTAAGATTAAGTGAAAAGTGAAAGAACCATATATATATATAGTACCATATATAGATATAGGTATTGTCAACGCTGAATGGGACCAAAGTGAGGGGGCACAGCTCACACACACACACACACACACGCACGTGCTGAGAGCGAACTTTGTCTACGTCAAAAAATGTAGCATACTTAACAGCGCAGACACAGTTAGACCACACGCACGCACACACACACACCTGTATGTGGCACACACACACACAGCACACACCCAAATACCTCCTCCAGCCTTCGCCTCCGCCTGCGCGCCTACGCCTCGGCTCTCTTTGTGCTCCAACTGGAGGTGAGTGAACTCTCTACATCATTTTTGGCGCGTCAGTTTCATCAACAACTACAGGGTATGATGGGATTGGGGGGACACACTCACACACACACTCACACACACCTAGCTAGCAGGCCTTGTTGCTTCGGGCAGGGCAGGCTTCATTTACACACCCGGTCGCAAAACAACAACAAAATTGTGTGTTTCAAGCACAAAAGGCAAATTTCTCATTTTTTACATAAACAAAAGAAAACCGTTTAGTTGCATCATTTTTGTTTATCATCTTTCGATACGCACACGCACACACACTCGCACACACACACGCACACACGCTCTCCCAATAAGAAGACTCACACAGACACAGTCGCATTTGAATCAATAAAATTCTGAAGTGGGCAGAGAAACAAACTGAAATTTCGCCACAATTTCGCAACTATCGATATTTGAGTCGTTCCCTCGCACACACACAGACACTCACTCACTCACTCACACACTCACTCGTACTCACACACTCACACGCATCGACGCGACCATATAAGGTATGAATAGGCAGCAGCATCATGCGATGGCGCCTCCACTGGCCCCAGCCACACAATGCCACTGCCACAGATCGTTGGGCCTGATCGATAAGGCGCTGCCCCTGAGTGCTGCCACGCCCCCACAGTTAAGGCAGCGACGCCATTTTAAATTCAATGGCATGGACTTTGAGACAGATCCCCTATCCCTGCAGATGGCATCGCCACACAAGAGCCTGGAGGATCATGTTGGCGATGCACGTTATAACTCCACATATGCGGATCAACCGCAGGAATCGCCAGGCGGAGGCTATGGAGGCGCATACAAGACGCTCTCGATGCCAGCGATGGGAGCGAGAAAGCCGACGCTGCTCACCGCTGCAGATGCGCATCAAATGGAGAAGTTGCTGCTGCAGCATGGACCCAACAGCAGCAACAGCAACAAGGAACAGTTGGAGAACAGCAGCTACCTGAGTGGCGAGTTGGAGGCACGTGCTCCATGGCGAACAGCAGCGACGCAGCCAGCAGAGAACGATCTGGATACGCCCAACGGGGATGGGGGCGAGAATAACTATAGCAGCCAGCAGGAGCGTCGTGTGCGTCAGGTGCTGGCCAAGTACAGCAGGCAGGAGCCAGCAATGGCAATGGAGGAGATTAACGACTACGATGACGAAGAGAATCTGCTGAAGCCCAGCAACAGTTGCTGCGACATGTTGGGCACAAACCAGAATGAAGGCTACCAGCATCAGAGGCATCATTCGTACTCGCATTCCCATCAGCAACATCGCCTGCTGGATGCAGATGAGCAGCAGCAGCATGGCTATGACGACGAGGATGAGGCCAAGAAGCGGTCTCATCTGTCGCATCGTAGTCATCCCAATCGTAATCCCAGAAAGCTAACCGGCTATAACAACAATCGCACTGGAGGCGGCACTGTTGGTATACGTGACATAATTGGCAGCAGCAGCATCGGCGGCGGCGGCGTCGGCGTCGGCGGCAGCAACATCGTTGGCAACTCCAAGATGGATTACATAACGCTGACGGGTTTCCTGCTCGGCTATCTGACATCGAATGTGCTGTATTTCCTTTGCTGGTACTTCAGCTGGCTGAAGGGGCTGGTGATCAATCTGCGCAAGCATTTCCTTGGCCAGACCAGTCTGTGGGAGTTCTTTGACTTCGAGGACACCACACGCTACTCGATGCAGCGCAAACTGATGGTGGCGCCCATCATACTCGTCTGCAGCATATTGTATTGTGTGGTCAATATACTCCACTTGCTGATCAAGCTGGTGCGTTCCGATGTGCCGCGTACCGTAGTGGAGCTGGTGCAGCGTACGGCCAAGAGTCGTCCCTAAATGAATCACTGCACCAGTGGCACCTGCACCACCCAACCACAACAACACCCACTGCTGCTGCTGCTGCTGCCAGGCCGCCATTGATGCTGTTGCTCGCCTACGGTTCTGGCCAGGCACACACACAGACATGCTAACCCAAAATGAGATCCACTGCGCTGCCTTGCCTGTTGGTGTCTCCGTCAATGTACTAAATAAATGGTCCAGGTGCATAACCGACTACTCTGTCTCTCTCTCTCTCTCTCTCTCTCTTTCTACTGTTTTGTTTACAGGATGTGTGTTACTTCTCTCTCTGTCTCTCTCTCGCGTCTAACTGCTTTGCTCGCACAGTTGTCTACTAAACTCTCTCTCTGTCTCTCTCTAATACCCTAACGAGAAGTCATTCACACACACACAGTCTCTCACACACACACACACACGCACACCTGCATCACTTTGATTGTGCCGCCATCAACGACAAACGCAGCCTCAATGTTACCTAACATTAACTCGCTCTCTCTCTCTCTCTATCTATCTATCTGTCTCTCTCTCTCTGTTTTTGACTCTCTAACACTTTTGTCTCTGTCTATGCCACACGCTAATCGGTTCTCCTCTCCACAGATCGAACCCAGGCACGCCCACGCAGCCACGACGTCCCGACTTCATTGGCCTCAATGCGCAGGCAGCACAGCAGCAACAGCAGCAGCAGCAACAACAGCAGCAGCAGCAACAGCAGCAGCAGGCAGCCGCAGCAGCAGCAGCAGCTGCCTACTATGAGTACACGAGTGGGCTGCCTCCGCAGCATCCGCAGGCACCAACCATACAGCAGCAGCAACAGTTGCTGCTGCAACAGCAACGTGTCATGCTGCAGCATCAGCAGCAGCAGCAAGGTGAGTCGCGTAATCCAGTAAAGTTGCCTGCATTAACACACATCTCTCTCTCTCTCTCTCTCGCTCGCTCGGATGCAGCCCTGCAGCAGCAGCAGGCGCAGCAGTCACTCGCACAGGCTGCCTATGGCGGCAGTCCACAACGACGCTTCCTCTCCGAGGGCGAACTGGTGCGCCAGGGCACCGGAGGCAATGAGCTCTCGTATGCGCGCAGCAATAACACCGTGGATAACATACGCGAACTGGCTGGCAGTCCGCAGCGCGGCGTCTACATGTGGAAGGACACCTCGCCCGGCTTTGGCGGTGGGGGAGGCGGAGGAGGTGGCGGTCCGGCCAGCGTTAGTATTGGCAGCAGTGCCGGCACCTTGCCCAGTGGCAGCAACATGCAGCACGCTCAGTACATCACAGCCGGCGGAGGTGCTCATCCACTTATAATGACGCATTCGCGACTGCAGGACTATGCCAACCAACAGCAGCAGCAGCAACAGCAGCAGCAACAGCAGCAGCAACAACAACAGCAGCAACAACAGCAGCAGCAGCAACAACAACAACAACAGGCTGCTGTAGCCGCTGCTGCTGCTGCCGCAGCTGCCTCATATCATCGCTCGAATCCCACTAGCCCCACAACCATGCCACAGACATCTGCTGCACAAACCTATATACTGCGCTATGGCGGAGGCGCTGGACCCGCCGCCTCGGGCAGCAGTGGCAGCATTGCTAATGTGCCGGCTGCCAATAGTGGAGGCGCTGCAAGTGGCAGCGGCGTGGGCGGAGCTGGAAGCTATCAGCCACAGCTGCGTGGAGGCGTACCTGTCTTTCCGCCAAATCCCATGGCCGGCGTCAGTGTGAGCAGCGCTGCGGGCGCACTGCAGCCACAGCCGTCGCCCCAAATCAAGCGCAAACAGACGCCCACGCGACCCATGAGCTTTGTGCGTGCCCTCGAGATGACCGACTCCATGGAGATGCAATCGTTGGAGCAGCAGCAACAGCAGCAGGCGCGCAACAATGGTGGCCTGCCCACGGGCGTGGTGCCCACCAGCATGGCCCAGCAGAGCGCGGCGGCGGCGGCAGCAGCAGCTGCTGCGGCTGTGGGACGCAATGCAGCAGCAGCAGCGGCGGCTGCAAATGCCTCAGGTACTCCGGATCGTGCCAGCATCTATGACATGAACTACGAGATCTCTGTATAACCCGTGGTTGTGCCCGTCGTCCTAATGCCACCCGCCTCCATAAACAGCAGTGTAGTCGCCGCGGCAACGGCGACGGCAGCCTTCTACGGGCAGCAGCAGCAGCAGCAGCAACAACGCAGCTTATTGATGAAGGGCGCGGAACCAGCCGCATACGCCTCAGTGCCCATACCCATGCCTGTGCCCGTTTCCGTGCCCGTGCCCGTTTCCGTGCCCATGTCGGTGCTGGCCTCCAAGCACAGCAACGGCATCAACCAGAGTCACCTCAACATCGGCAGCAGTGTCGGCGGCAAGACGCCGAATAAGCGCAAATTCTCCACGTTCTTCTGAAGCAAATCGAGATCGATCGATCGATCGAGAGAGTTGAGCCCAATTTGAATTGTATAAAGTATCCGAAAATCACTCGCGCTGCTCCCTGCTTGGGCGCCGTGCTCAGTTTTTAATCTTTTACCATATTTCATTTTTTTTTTTTTATTATTTTATTTTTTACGCTCTTCTCTTTCTTTTTTAATTCTTCACGTTGTTTTTGTTTTCGCTTAAGATTTTTTTAAAAACCTTTCCTATTATTTATTTGTTATTCCTATATTTATAATATTTAATTTTATCACACACACACACAAACACACACACACACACGCACACCATGCATGAGCCTGAATACCAACGGTATCAGAGATCAATTCCAGTTTCGGGGTTTCGTTGTGTTTTAGCTAACGCTTTTTAGGTCTTTCGTCTTTATTTTAAAACTTTTATTCTAATTTTTAATTACTGATGATGCATTACGACACGGAAACTCGATGTGCTTTTATATTGTGAATATAATAATATTACGGTTAACTAACGTCTAAGTTAATCACTCTCATGACACGCCCAGAACCCCGAGCTACTACTATAAAAAGCATGTGTAGCCTATGAATATGAATAGATGATATATATACTATATACAAACATTATATTTGCATTGCAATCAACTTGAATAAAGAGCGAATCGGGTCTGAAACACACACACACACACACACACACACACACACACGGAACACAAACACACACTAATCTATACATATATATATTTATTGATGTACTCAGTCGCGTGGGCATATAACTATGTATGATCTACTATTAATACTAAAACTATACTGCAAGCTACACCTAAGCGAAAGCGCCAAAATTTCAAAACGAAAGAGAGAGAGCGATATGTATGTGTATGTGTGACTGTATCTGTTTGTATGCACGTCTCTATATATGTAGTCGATCGATAGACGGGAAGGAATAGTCTGCTGGTGCTAACGATCATCATCTCCAACATCATCGATCATCGATAGAGATTTGTTTGTCCTCTGTAACGTTATAATTAACTGTATCTGTATCTGTAACTGTATCTCTATCTGTAATTGTAACTGTAACTGTAACTATTACCATACTGTATCTCTAATTATAACTGTAACTGTATATTTAATATCGTCCACTTCTTCTGAATTGTACCGTGTATGTAATTGTACATATGTAAGACGTGTATTTATGTATGTATCATGGATGATGACGATGATGATGTATTACGCTAAGTCGAGCATTTAAAATATTGTGTGTACGAAAGGGGTCTGGGTCTGCAGACCGTAATTATAATTTAAAAATTTGTTGTTATGTTTTTAAGTCATGCCCACGCCCACGCCCCATACCCAGCTCCTAGTTTCCCCGACTAGTTTTATTTTATTTTATTCTTCGTTTTTTTTTCTTTGTGCTCATCCCGCACCTCCACTCCATGATCAATCAAATCGCGGCCAGGCTTGCCAATGCCACGCGAGAAGAAACGTTCGTTTAGCAGAATTAATGTGAAATTGAAATTGAAATTGGTTTAGATTTGGAGAGACTTTTGAAAAGCGATTTGTGTAACAGAACAAAATGCAACAAATAAATAGAATTAATGTTTGTAATAAAAGAGCTAGCTATATATTTAAATTGAGTGTTCTCACACCACACTTACAAAACACAACTCTTAAAAGGGAAATCATGGCGAGAAAAAGTGTGTAGATGTGACGAAACGAAATGGGATCGAGATCGAGATCAAGATCGATCGATGTAGTCATCGATGAGCTATTTTAAGTGTGTTTTGCTAACAAATAACAAATATTGATGAATTGAGAAGCAAACATTTAAAATACTTATATATACAAACGGCATACATGCAATGCACATGTATGTGTATTTAAATAAATATATATATATAGAGTATATAGAAATGTAACTGAAACTGGAAACAAAACGAAAATGAAAGCAACAACAGAAACAGAACAAGAACAAACCAAGAAATTGTAACATTGTTTTAGATTTTTATACCAAATTTAATTAATGTCAAGTCACGTTGTTTTATCAATTTATATACATACTGATATACATATATATATTTATATGAAAACCAGATGATTTTTTTTTTGTCGTACATTTGCCTCATGCTACCATTCAGTTGTTAGCCAGGTTAAGCAAAGGAACTCAAAGAGTATCTGATCCTCCCCCCAATATGTCAACAGTTAGCAGGCGAGACAGAAAGAGAGAGAGAGAGAGAAAGAGATAGCGATCTCGATTGTTTTTCATTGTTTTTCTTTTTTGTATACTGTGTGTACTTTGTAAATTATACAACAAGTAATTAAATAGCAACATAAACGGCAAGGCAATTAATATATAATAAAGATAATAAAACGAAATACAAGTTTACTCCAAGTGTGGTTTTTATCCTATGTTTAATAATGCAATTGGTTACTAAACAGAGTACATATTGGGAACATCATATTATCATGTATTCCAGGTTTTGTTAAACTAGATTGTGATCATCTTGCCAAACCTGCAGCCTCGGCTCAGTGTGTAGCATACTTTTGAGCGGGGCGCTAAATATAAAATGCACACAAACGTGATCCTAAAAGTATGCTACGTTTATTTTCGATGTATTAATGAATCAGAAACGTTGCGCCTGAGCAGAAGCAGAAGAATCCATTAAGGGGAGACTGCATGGAGCACATGAAGAATCACCCATGAGAAGGCCCTCGTTGGAAGACAACTGTGGAATAAGTCATACAAAGAGATGTCTAGCAATGCGCAGCCGAACATCCTATTGAGAGATGGATATAAAAATCGCTTACAGGGAACAGCATCCCGCTTAGTGGAAATAAAAACGCATTGATTATTTTAAAACATTTTTTTTTTATTAAGTTTTGTTTAATACATACACATAAAATGTAATTTGTGTGTGTGTGTGTGTGAGTGTTAAATTTGTCAATTCTTGGTCAATACAATGACGTTCAATATATGTATATGTATATGCCTTGTTATAGCGTACGTGTATATAGATATAGATAAATATGTATTTATGTATGTGTTCAACTATTCAAAAGTATGCATGTGTATACGTATGCGTGCGTGCACGTGTGTGGGTGTTGGGTGCACGTACTCGTTTTGAGTCAGTGTCAATAAGGTGAAACCGACACCGAGCCAGAAAATAACATAATTTCATTATGTCTGTCCTCTATCAAATGTATCAAAAAAATTCATTTTATTATTTCATTATTTTGTAAATAATTTGCTATACGTGTAGGTGTGTGTGTGTGTGTGTTTGTGTGAGTCAGTGTGTGTGTGTGTTGCATGTTGTATGCATATAACTTGTTCATTTCGTTTCCACATCAATATATGTATGTATGTATTATGTATATGTTTCTTTGTATGCATTGAGTAAAACATTAATTTCAATATATATGTATATGTATATGTATACGTATCTAAATCGTGTATGCGTATGCGTGTAGAAGTGCTTAAGTCCTTATAGAGTGCTCCAGACAGATGACATTCAAAATAAGAAGAGAAGAAAACCGTTCATACTTCGATTACAAAGACACAAACACACACACAGAGAGAGACATAGCACATACAAATACGTGATTATAAGTTAAATGTAATACATACACACAACATCAACATACATAAGTTTTTTTTAATGTTTTTTTTTTTAACTTTGGAAATTCCTTATAGCGAGCCCAAAAAAAGCGCACACATTGAGAAAGCTCACGGAAAGTCTGTTAATTATATGTATATGTATGTTTAACGATCAATGTGTTATCTCAATATTATTTTCAAAGCTCTTCCAAATGTTTTCGGTACTTTGAAAGATGATCCATATATCATCATATAAATACACACACACACTATAATCATGTTCAACTTTCCGTTTAACAATTATGCGGATTATACTAATACTTATTGTACATACAACATCATTTGTAGCTTGGCTTAGCCGCTCTTTGTGTTTCCCCCACTCCCACCCCCTGCCACCACACACACACTTCTACTCGGACTCTATATCTCTCTATCTCTGTCTGTCTCACGCACTTGCATGTATCTTAAGTTCTATTACTGCAAAAAAAAAAATTATATTTGGATATTCACTTTATATTACCGATATACAATGTGTATATATTATAATAATAATAGTAATAATAATATGTATTGTATGGTATATTATATGTAGTTAAAAAAAAAACATCTCTTAAATCTATCTATATATATATATATGTATATATGTGTGTATGTTGTTGTAAGCTTAATCAAAAAAGAACGAGAAAAGCAGAGAAAAATTTAAATAAGGCGCAGTTCTTTGTTTTGTTCTCAAAGAGTTTCTATATGTACCATATACATTTATATATATATATATTCGAATTATCAAAATAATGCATAAACAAAGGTGTATTCCAAGCGACATGTCCATGCATGCACATATACGTGTATGTACCCTATATACAGCATGAATATGCCGTGCTTTAGCTTAGCCTAAGCGCTATAAAGTACAGATGAGAAGACATATATATATATATATAGCATATATGTATGTATATATATGTCTGTGTAGTTGTATTTACATTTGGCAAACGCACACGGCCAGGCCCAGCCCCGCCCCCGTCTTAGAACTCCTTCAGGCTGCCGCCACGTTTCAACTTGGTCAATCGCCTCAGGCTGGCTCCGAGCATGCCTCCGCCTCCTCCTCCTCCTCCTCCTCCGCCTCCAGCGATTCGATCGCCATCCAAACGCCAATTGCTGCTGCTCAGTCCAGCGCTGCGATCCCGTTCACGCTCCCGCGATGTCAATGTCGCACGAAACCGAACACGTCCACGCCGCTGCTCGCCCACACGCCGCCAGAGATCCGTCAGTGGCGGATGGTGCTGGTGTGGGTGCTGCTGCAGGGTACAGCAGCACACCAACTCCTGCGATTATAACTTTTTCTCCCAGACCACTATATGCGCATCGTTGGAGTTGGCAGTCAATGGCAGCGAGCCGCTGCCACTGCCACCACTCGCTCCGCCCGCACCGCTCGCTGCACCACCCGAACCCGAGCCCGATGCACTCTTGTGTCCCGGTGAGCTGGCATTGCTGTTGTACCACACGTGTCGCCAATAGCCACGTCCGCCCATCAACGTGATCACGGTGCGTGGTCCGTCTGCGCTCTGCTGCTGCTGCTGCTTCGAGTTCTGCTTCTGTTTCCGCTTCAATGTGGCCACAGCCGCCGGTGCTGCCGCCTGCTGCTGCTGCTTGTCCTGCTGCATCAGCTTGAAACCATCATCGGATTTGGGTGTGCTGTGTGCCTGTTGCTGCTGCTGCTGCAACTGCTGCTGTTGCTGGTGATGTATGTCGGCTGTGGTCATGAGGCCATTCTCAGATATGTTGCCCAGATCGCTGCCAGTGCCTGAGGTCTTGTGGCTGGCGCTGCTGCTGTTGCGCGACACGGAGCGGCCGCCAAAGAGGCGTATGCCCATGCTTTCCTCGCTGCCCGACGAGGTGTACAAACTGGATGACTTCGAGTCCACCGACCAGTTGGACAAGTCCAGGGAACGCGGCCTGGAGGCCTTCATGCGCAGCCGGCGATCGAGCGTGCACACTTTGCCCGGTATGGCCGCCAGTTCGGGATCCGAGCGACGCATACCCTCATACATCATGTCCATCAGATTACCCTGGGTGCCCTCCTCGGCATCGTAGTCCTCCTTGACGAAGATCAGCTTGCCATACAGTCCATAGACATCGCAGTAGCCATGCTCGCTGTGCTGCGACATGCTGCTGTTGTTCCCATGCAGTCCAGCGGCAATGGCGGCACCTGCCACAGCTGAGCCGAGGCCACGTGGCAGCGTCTTGGACATACGTGAGCCGGCATCGCCCAGGCTGGAGCTGCCAATGGCGCAGGCTCCTGCTCCTGCGCCGGCTCCGCCCAAGTCACGGAAACGTTTGCGATGAAACGCGGGTGAATTGGCCAACGAGGCACGCAGCTTGGCCGTGAAACTCTGATCCAATGAATGCTGCTTGTCCAGCTTGGAGCTGCGTGGCGATGATGCTGCCGAAATGGGCGTGGCCGGTGTGACTGCATCGTTGCTGGACTCACGCAACAGGCAGGGCACAGTGGCGGGAGTGGTTGCACCCGAGCCAGGTGTGGAATTCGGCATCGAACCATGCTCCTCCTTGACCAGATCCCTGCGCAATATGACTGTGCTCTCATCGAGATCCGCTTCACTCAGCTTCTTGGGATCTGCATCGATGGCGGGCAGCTGCAGATCATCACCCATGCTGGGCACACTGGGCACCACGGGCTGCACAGTGGGCAGCGAGACGGTGGCCGGTTTGTAGGTGGGATACACCTTCGGTATGAGCGGCAAGAGAAACGTGATGGGTCCAAAGTGTGCATGGCACGACATATTGATGCCGCCACTGATGATGGGCACACCCTCGAGCCGGGGCAGCGGAATGGTCACCGCAATGCCCACATTGGTGCCCACCCACAGTAATCCCTTGCAGGCCATCAGGGCGGTCACATAGATGGAACTGTTGTTCAACGGTTGCTCCTTCTTGGCATCGCTTCTCAGCACACTGGAGGCGATATTGATGTCCTGCAGATGCTTGAACGTCTCGGTGTGATAGAGACACAGCAGCGTGGAGTTCTTCAGCGATATCCAGAGTCCAATGCCCGAGTGGGCCATCAGATTCACCTGTTGACTCGCCCCATGCTGCACCTCAAAGCTGCGTTGCAATTCCCCATTGAGGGCATTCAGCACATAGACACGATTGCCACACGAGGCATAGATATTCATGTTGATGGGCAACAGGCTGGGCACGGGCAATCCCGACTCACCCAGTGTCACCTGCTGTGGATCACGCAGCTGCCACACTCCATCGTAGGCACGACGGAAGATCAACACGGTCGCATTCGAGAGAGCCACATAGACGGCATCGAAATGATAGAGTATACGCTGCACTGCACCAGGCACTGCATAGCTGCCCAGCTGCTCCTCCTGCTCGGGATTACGCGCCGAGTAGATCAGCAATTTGCGACTATCTGTGCCCAGCCAGACCAGATCGCCCAGCAGGCTGCTGTGCTCCTCTCGTGTGCGACACTGATCCAATCCCTTGACAAACTCCAGTGCCGACACCTGTGTCTCCAGCAGATCGAAGGCGCCTGCCTCACGCAGATTACCCGCCTGCTGCGGGTGCTGGGCCAGCACCGTGATGTGCGATGAGTAACCATCGCTGCTGCACATCCACAAATAGTTCAGCTGCTTGTGCCGGCGACGCGCATTGCCGCTTAGCTTGATGTCATTGGCGATGCTGTAGTAGCATCCACAGCGCACCTGCAGCAGGAGAAAAGGATTAGTATAGTTCAAAGAAGCAGATTCTAACCTAGGGGCACCCACCTCCGTTTGAAGCTGTGACCTATAGATAGGCATCGCCTTGACAAAGAGCGGCATCTTGCGCGACTGCTTCTGCTGCACTGCCTCCTGCAGCTGCTGCTGTTCGTATGTGTGCAGTGTGGGTGCAGATGAGCTGCTGCCCAGCTGACCCGCTGCCTGTGCCTGATGCGGCAGCTGCTGATGATGATGATGATGATGATGCTGATGATGCTGATGCTGCGACTGATGATGATGATGCCCGGCATAATGATGATGCTGACCCAGATGCACTGCCGATGAACGCTCCCAGGCTGGTGAATTATTCGGATCGAGTGCCAGCTGCGCCAGTCGCAACTCTGTGATCCATTCCTTCTTCACATTCGGTGTCTGCGTTTGGAATGTGAATGTCTCCTCCTTGCCAGACTTGTGTCGTCCAATCAGCTGCAGGCAGCACGAATCCACCCAGGCCATCTCCTCATCCTTGCGCTGTATGGAGCTCTGTATGGTATTGAGCACATTGCGTGTTGTATTCAAATTCAGCTCCTTGTAGCTGCCCTTCAGGCTGCCCACCAGATCCTGTATGCGTGAGATGACCTCATAGTCATACATCAGCGTGCTCATCTCGCTGCACAGATTGTCTGCCCCATTGGTCAGCTGCGCTGCCGGCGAACTGTGTGCATCGCCAGCATATGGTGAACTGCAGCCAATGCCTGCGCCTGCTCCGCCAGCTTGTCCATGTCCCGACAGCGTTGCATTCGCATAGGCGGCGGCATTGCTGTTGCTTGTGCTGCCATTGGACTTGAGGCTGCCGCCACGATTGAGACCTGCAAAAGGGTAAGGGGAAAGCTGAGTTATGATCTTTGGATAGAGATTAGATAAAAAACATAGCATGCAAATCGATAAGCTTGATCGTGTTTCGATAAATCGATTGCTTTTAAATCTATTTTTATTAATTGTTATTAAAGTTTATTTAAGATTATCTAACTGTTTCTTTCAGAACTCGCCGAAATAAGTCGCATATAATAAGCACACATTTTGCATTTTGGAATAAGTTTAGGATTGTTTGTTAAAGATTTTTCTTTTTCAATTAAATTAAATTTTTCATTTTATTTTTTATTTTTTAATTTGACGCAATAGTTTAACTTTATAATAATATCGCACGTTAAACTTAATAATATCGATGGCTAATTAAATATGTTTAATACCTCGATCAGGGCAGCCAGTTACCCCTCTCAAAAAAAAGGATAGATAAATATTAAGAGGAAAATAAAAAAATGATAGATCAGCGAAAAAGAGGTAGGAAAACACAACAATAGGTTTTTGATTTAAAAAAGGCTAAATTTCTTATAACACATACATTTCTATCAATTTCAAAGAGAGTTGCTGCAGCAGGCCCTGTTCTTATCTTTGGGAACAACAATTCACTTTTGAAATTGTGCGATTTCAACTACGACATCCGCAATTTTCGCTAATGAATTTCTCTTGGGATTGGAATAATTAAAACTCGGTAGGCAGCGAATCGCTATCGTCTAGGGAAAACGATTTTTACACAAATTAATCTTTCGATTATAAGGGCAATTTAACAAATATGAAAAATATGATGCGAAAATGTATGTTGTAAATTCTAAAAAAAACCTTGTAACTAGCAATTAATGGGCAGACCAAAAAAGAACATATTTCCGGATAGAAAGATATTAGGATTTTTTCAGGCTAGACAAAAAAAAGGACAGATCTGTCTGGAAAAAAAGCTGACCTGGCAGCCCTGATCTCGATTGTTTTTTTTACCTATGATTATTTTTTTTATTTTATGCTTAAACACTGAGCAACAATCATTAAACAATCGATATTGCAGAGAAATACCATACTATCGATAGTAACTATAGTCTACAAGCATTGCAAAATTAATCGATATCGAAAATCGATTGTGCATGCTTAAAATACATCTTCAGCCTGCTTCTCGCCCTGCACTTACCTGCTGTCAGTATGCGGGATAACGTTGCCGAGGCGCTGTTATCGACAATCTCGACATCGTTCACTGGGAACATCCACTTGAAGGTCAACTTCTCGGTGGCCCCAAAGTCATGAGACTGTTTGGGTGCCACCGAGACGCAGATGACTTTGTCGTTGAGGAGCAGCAGACGTCGCTGCTTGCACTTGACAATGAAACCCGCCTGATTGAACTCCATGTGGGTCACGTTGTCCTCGCGCAGCAGATAGCGTGCCCGATTGTTGCCATCGGCACTGCTGACGCTGCTGTTCAGGGATCGCGTGTTGAAGGTGCTGCTAATGTGGTCGAGCATCTCCTTGAAGGCCTGATACTGTTCCGCCTCGCGTTTGCTCTCGTTCAGCAGCTCGGCGAGCAGCTCCAGCTGGGACAGGGCCATCTGCAGGGACATGCGATCGTGATGACCCTGCGGCGTATACTTGAGCAGATCCTGCAGAAAGAGTATGAACTGCGGGAAACGCTGCACCGGCTTCACCATCAGTCCAAAGAACGACAGACGATCGTGTGCACTGATCTGTTTCACTTTAAAGAAATCGGCCAAGGCGGATTTACGCTTCTCTTCCATCTTGGCCAACTCCATGGCGGCCGAAAAGTTATTAATGAATCCCGAATAGATCTCCAGCAATTGTGGCTTGCCAAAGGCATTCACAAAACAATCCCCGATCTTCTCATCGCGATCCCAATTGCGCACACACTCGGCCAACGAGATGCGGAACAATTTGTGCGAGTGCAGGATCTCGGGCAGACAGTGGAACAGGGTGGCGATCTTGACGGGATTCAGCACCGGTGGGCTGCAGTCCTCGAGTGGCTTTTTGTAATCCTGCGAAAGAGAAATCGAAAGAGATACGGATCATTAGTTGCCTGCATACACCATCAGATACTATATACATATATATCTTCTATTTCGAACTCTTTTTACCAAAGTGAAGCGATCTCTGTGGGCCTGGGTTGGTTTCGTTTTGATGGATGTTTAAGCTAATTTTGCAACTACTTTTTTGTTTGGTGATTGGGTTAATGATTGATGTGAATGTGAGTATGGATGTGAATATGAGTGCAAGAGTGACAGTGTGAGTGTGTGTCAGTATGAAGATATATGTAGATACAATTCTCATTCAGTTAGTTAGTTATTATGACGGAGAGTGGCGCGGCAAATGACGTGGGATTTGGATGGCATGTAAAGAAGAAAACAAATGAGTTGACATGAGAGTTAAGATTAGTTTGGCAAGACGGAGTTAAGGGATGCACAAGATATAAAGATATATACATCACTGAGAGCAGGCAAAAGCAGGAAGTAAAAAAAAAAGAAAAAGAAAAAAAGGATTTCTTCGGCATGCCGAGGGTATCTACACAAATGCTATATAGTACATATATATACAACTAGACTTTAGAACAGACTATACAGTTTTGATAAAGCCAAGTCGATTCTTTTGATATATTCAATTGCATCAATATTTTTAGGAGCATCGCATTATATATATATAATTTTAGAGTCTCTCACAGCATGTCTTGAATCTCAACTCACGCCCGAGTTGACAAACAATATTTTATGTGATTTTAGAAATCAATTATAGAACAAAGGTCAAACCAAACAGTACTTCATAGGTGTATTATAATTATATATTTGATTTTTTGCCCATTTCCAGTTTGTAAAACAGAGTGATAAATTTTAAAATACAATACATTATCCAAAAGAAATAATAATGAACGATAAAATGCAGGTTGCAGAGTCTGAGGAGGAGGAGGAACAGATTTTAGAATTGGATCGAGATAAGCTATATCTGGTGGCGGATACATTCAGTTCGGCAAGCATGTATCTGAATTCGAAATTGCAGCATGGTTATCTGGGGCTCAATGGGCCCGATCTCTATAGTTTCCAGTTGCCCCATCCCGATGTGCAGCATAATGGAGTGACCGAGATTCAAGATAATTTCGATATATTATACAATTGGGAAAAGGAAGATGCCTACGAGATAAATATGATCGAACCCGAGGATGAGCAGAAACTTGGTGTGCTGCAGCACGATCTGGAGACCGGAGAACTATACATGCTGCTGCCGCTCGAGATTGATGTACTACTGCAACCCGATGAGGATTTCGATCTCCTTGCATGCTCGATCGACGCATCGCATTCGGATCCTCAAACCGAGCTGCATCTCGATCAGCTGAAATCATCGATCGACAATCCCAAGCAGCATGCAAGCATCGATCTCGATAGCGATAGGCTTATCGGTTTGACAAACGATTCCAGCACCGATACGTATCCAACTCCGGCAAGCGATCACGCCAAGGCAGATGGTGATCCCGATCCCGAACCCCAACGGGATAATCGGACAGAACTCGTTGCGGATGAATCATTCATCACACTGGGCGCACACTTCAATCCTGAAGAGAAATTATCACAGGAAACTCTGACTCAAGAGGCGGAACCACCAGACATAGAAGCACCTGAAGATGCGGATGGTGCCATCAGGAGCATATGCGATGTGGTGGTGCCCAAAATGAGTCTCAAGTTTAGTTTATCTTTCAATTTCGATGAGATTTGCATCAATCCGAAGGATTACGAGCGAAGAAATCTATTCCGAAATCGTAATATATATAATGTGGCTGAGATGCACAAACAAGGCGATAAACAAGGCGATAAACAAGCCGATAAACAAGGCGATAAACAAAGTGATAAACATATCGATAACAAGGAGCAACAAGTGATGGACCCAGCAACGATTAACAATATCGGAACAAAGCTGGCAGCCAAAGTTGATGGCGAGATCGATTAATGATCGATAGTATCGATAGAGTATCGATAGATACTCTCAATTTTAAAGCTTGCAAATTTATCGACCCATCGATCTGTATCCTACCTGACCCACCTTGCAACTCACATAATTTTAAATATTTATAAATTTAGCGTTACATGTGTGAGAACTGGGATATCATTTCTTGGGGATTGGGATCAGGATCGGCTGGATCGGGAGTACTCACATTGACTAGACGTTGTAGGGTTGCCACATACGAGTTCTCGCTGTGCACAATGGCGGCCACAATGTGTCGCCGCTTGAGCTGCTGCTGTGAGAGTCCTGGCGGTGCCGGTGGCAACATTGGCACTATAACCCTGGAGCCAGGCGCGGTGCGTGCGGTGCCATTGGCTCGACTGCCCGGCGGTATCATCAGGTCCATATCGTAGCGTCGGCTATCGGATGTGCTGCCTGCAGCCTCATCGGCATCCTCGTACTGCAAATGATTAGCACAATTAGTTGTCCCTTCTCTCCCTCTCTCTCTGCTGTTCACTTACCTCCGGCACATCCGGCATCATTTTGCTGGCACCCAAATTGGCCAATTTCTGCGGCGATGCTGCAGCAGCGTTGCTGGTGTCCAGCTTGGATGTCGCTGTGGACGCCGCTGCTGCTGCTGCCGCTGCCGCCGCATCTGGTATATCAAAACTGGACGTGGACGCAACTTGTCGCCCATCGCGTCCACCCACATCGTACTGATGCGATGAACCGCGTCTTATTGAGAACCAACGTGATAGACGACCTCCAGGCGATTCACCCGGCGTGGTGATCTCCTCCCGCTGCGTCGATGCCGCCGGTGGCATGGTGCAGGCGCTGGCACGTCGCATAATCATGCTGCTGCTGCCGTTAATATCGCTCTGCGTCTGGGCGGATGTGGAGCTGCTGCTGCTGCTGCTGGCGTTGGCGGTGGCGTTGGCGTTGGCGTTGGCAGCCGTGCGCCATTTGTCCAAGGACAAATGCTGCTTGGCCTTGTTGAAGGTGGAACGCAATTGCGAATTGCGTTGATTGCCGGCACTTAATGAACTCACGCTGCTGCTGGTCTGCTCCTCCTCGGTTAATTGCTCCTCGTCGGAGTGATGACTGTTGTTGTGGTTGTTGTGGTTGCTGTGGTGGTTGTTGGTCGTGGTTGGCTCACGTCCCGGTGATTTGGTATCCCGTTCGATGCTGCCGCTACTAGTACCCCCTACGCCTACTCCTACTCCAACTCCAACTCCTACGCCGACTCCGACACCAACACCAACGGCAGCTGCCTGGCCACCGTTGGCGCTGAAGCTTCCGCCGGCAATTGTGGCGCTGTCCGACTGCTCCTTCCCTCCGGCTGCTGTCGCCAGGCAGCCCTTCGCCCGCTGCAGCTGCTGCTCGGCGATGCGTCGACTGAATGCGCTGTGTAGCTGAGCTGTGGTCACGCTGGCCTTGCTGTTGCTGTGGCTGCTGCTGCTGCTGCTACTGGCGCCGGCTGCGGCCGTTAGCTGCGGCTGTGACTTGCACTGTGACTGCGACAGCGACTGTGACTGTGACTGTGTCTGCTGCTGCTGCTTCTCTACGGGCTCCGTTAAGGTGTCCTCCCATGAGCTGCCCGCATTCAGTTTGTGTTCATCTGCGAAAGATCAGAGAGAGATAGATAATTGATTAGTTGATGACGCCATCGGGTAAGTTCTCGCAATGATTGTGTCAATTATGTGACGGCAATTAAACGCCAGCCGGATTAAGTGTGTGCCCCCGGACACGGGCGTGGTGCCAATAAGCCAATAGCCACGTTATCCACGTTGCTAACCACGTTGGCCATGGCCATGTGCAGTGCGTGGGCACCAGCAGCAGCCCCAGCAGCATCAAAGCATCCAAGCCGACGCCGCCGCCGTACCAAATTGGTTAACTGGTTAAATCAAAGTTCTGGCTAAGAGCAAGAACTGTCGTCGCGCCTCGCACAACTCGTTAGCGCCGCCGGCAGCTGCTGCTGCTGCTGTGTGCTCTGAGTGTTTCTCTCTCTGAGTGTGTGTGTGTGTGTGGGTCTCGTTTGAAGTGGTCATGGCCGCAGGCAGCGGTACCCCAATGGAAGCCAGCGAGTTACCAGTAACAAGTACTCGAGAGATCGACAAGTAAACAAGAGCAAAGGCGAAGTGTTTATACCCTATAAAAAGAAACTAACGGAGTATGCCAACTGCAGTTGGATTGTGGCAACAAAAAAAAAAAAAAACTTATATGATATTTGAGTAAAAGTTTGTGAAATTATCATACAAGTTGTGGAGCCTATAATATGCATAAGAAAATGAAGACAGGTTGAGCTTGAAGAAGTTCTGCCTGCAAATACTTTAGTTTTTCATAATACTTCTCATAGTTACAGCGCTTAGATCTTGTTGAAATTACTAGAATATAGAAAACACATCCTAAAGATAGGGTGCGCTAAGTTTTCTAGCGATATCTAGGATAATAACAAGTTAAATGTATTTCAATTTGACTCATAAGCAATTGACACTAAGGATCATGCTTTTGCTTGCTTTTAAGGGTTCCATTACTACAATCGATAGTTCCATTCATCGATAAATTCAGTAGGAAGCATAAATATATTTTACATTTTTTGATTGGTTGAAATGGAACACTTTATTTATAAAGAATTTGTAATATTATACAAGTGTGAGTGATTATAATACATGAGTATTAAGAGTACAGGCGTTTTTCAACCTTTTCTACTTAGAACTATTTTTTATACAGAAAATAAAATGGGATTAATCATTGATTATATTGAGGGATATATTACGTTATGAATTTTATATTTTTCCTATTGCGGTCTATACTTCCTACATGTTTTACTAAAGAGCAATCAATTATAAAAATTGAAGACATTATTACAGATATTCTTTGTAAAACTATAAAAATCGATAAAATTATTGATTTATCAATTTTATCGATAGTGCCATAATTTCTCTTTTTATAAGACAAAATATGGTATACTTGTACATAGAAGAGAAGAACATTACGAAAAGGGTTTGAATGAAGTTCTTGAAAAAGTCTGAATTAACATATAAAATTTAATTTCATTATGGTACTTTCTTTCTAGTTTTAATGCTTAAATATTGTTGAAAATACTAGCATATATAAAGAATCCCATAAAGTTAAGATGTGCATTGTTTGATTAGGATATCTTCAAAATAAACTTAATTAGATGCATTTAAATTCGACTCAACTAAGCTCCTAAGGAGAGAAGTGGAGGGAAAAGCCTTGAATTATGCCAAGAGTATATATTATATACTGTAGCAAATATACCCCAACAAATAGGGTAACAAATGGCAGCAACAATAACAGCTAAAACTCCTACGCTCTGCAACTTTTTCATTTGCCGCCTTTGTCACGGCGTTTGTCATGCTAAAAGCAAACAACAAACACAACAGCAACAGCAACAACAACAAGTGGTAAATTAACAATTGCTACAACAACAACAACAACAATTGTTGCCGCTGTGATTCGTGCCAATTCACGTGGTCGTAATTAATCAAGCGGCAAATTTAGCGATAACTGCGCTTTAAATGTTGCCTGTGTTGCGCGCCTTTTGTTGCGCTTGTTGCTTGGACACGCCGTGAGTCCTGCTTGGCAATCTCAAGGCGTGGGGCATGTACAAATGACACCCCAGGGAGCGCAGGGGGGGGGGGAAGGGAGGGGGCAGCGTAATAAGACATGCGACATTCGAGCAACAAAATGGCCGCCACCAACTGCGTGGGCAACAAACAAAATGCCGGCAGACAAATATTTGCCAATTTCAAGGCATCACAAATTGCCAGCATGTGTGTGCGTGCGAGTGTGTGTGTGCGTGAGAGTGTGTGTGTGTGAGAGTGTGTGTGTGTGTGTAATAAGGCGAAAGTGTCTGCAAGTGGCACTCGCTGCCGCTTTTACAAAATTGAGTTTGTGTAACTTTTTATTTGCAACCCAACAACGCATTTTGATGCTGCTCTCAGCCTTGTTGCCTCAGCATATCGCAGCATCTCAGCATACATAATACCCTGTACAGTGAAGTGGGTGTGTGGTATATGCGTTTGCTGGACAGATAGTAAACATATATGTAGCATACTTATTGGCTGTTTAATTTAAGGTGTCTTCCTTGTTTTTATGCTTCTTTTCTGCTTTGAGGTATCAACATCAATGATATTAATAATTTTTTTTTCGATACATCGATTTTTTATTTTTTACAATCGAATGTTTTTTGGGTGTGAAGAAATGATAATACATATTAAGACTATTTTTCGGCTACATAAGCCGCAGTATTGCTTATCTAGCAATACTTAATAATATCGATACCTGAACATTTCGTTTGATACATCGATTGTTTTTTTTCACTATCGAATGTTTTTTATTTATCGAATCATTTCGTCGTAGTGCTGCTTATCTCTCATGTTTATCTATCGGGTAATGCGATATTCATGGTTTAATAACTTTTCCGATTGATTTTTCTATTTATAGATTAATTTTTAAAGATTTTCTCCGACCATTCATAATACTTTCGATTAAGATTTTGCTTATAAAATCTATATAATAAATATTATCGATAGCTTAGATATCAATATATTGTTTTCTTTTTGCAGCTCCAAGTTGAGCATACACACGCGCAGATACCCCTCGCATTTTGACAGTTTCTTGCTTTCTATACACAGTTGTGATTAGCATAAGCCAAGCTAAGCGACGGGGTAAGGAGTAGGGGGTGTAGGAGGAGTAGGAGACGAGGAAGAGAAGGAGGCGTCGCTGGCACAGTAATCCGTGCCTGGGCGTAGCTCTCGAGCTTCATAATTAATTTCGAGCAAACACACAAACACACACACACACAGACACACACACAAAACGAGTCAATGCAAATAGAGCAAGCAATATTTATGTGTATACAGATATATATATATGTATATATATACAATATATAATATATATGTATCTTTGACTTTGAGTTGTGTAAACGATGCTGGCATAACAAGCGCGTTAGACGCGTTTATTGTAATTAGAATATGAAATACGCGAGATATTTCAATGAGTTTTCATTTTTAATTAAACTGTATTTTTTAAAAAAAGAGATTTTAACTGGGAAAATTTTATAATATAACATATCGAAATAAATCGAGAAGGCCAGCAGTTTTCTTTGGTTGTATTTTTTAGTTAAACTGTATTTAAAAAAAAAAAAAGATTTTAATTGGGAAAATTTTATAATATATATAGCAGTTTTCTTTGGTTGCATTTTTAGTTAAACTGTATTTAAAAAAAAAAAAGATTTTAACTGGGAAAATTTCATAATACATATATAGATATAAATCGAGAGGGGCAGCAGTTTTCTTTGGTTCAAGAATTTTCCAGGTTTCCCTCAATCAGTTAGACAGTTCTTGGTAGTTGGGTCTGTACGCCCACACACACGTTCATGTTGTGGCTTATTGTGCAATGGGATTGCGTATACGCCGTGTGTGTGTGTGCGAGTGCACATTAATTATGATCAAAATGCATGCGAAATGTGTGTGTGTGTGTGCGTGTGTGCGTGTGTGTGTGCACTCTGCACTCTCTGCAATCTCTGCAATCTCCACTCCTTGCGCATAATGTGTCAATTTGCACAAAAAGCATATGCAAATTAATCATACGCCACGTGAGACGCAAAAGCAAAAAGGTGCAAGAGCTGGCAGACTGAGTGAGTCGCACCGCCAGTTAGGCAGCAACTCTGGCAATTGACAGCCGCCAGAGTTGCCGTCGCGCCGCTTATTCATTCATTAGTTCGCTACATTGGCAAATTTCTCGACGTGATTAATGAGCCTCATTAAACTGCGACTGCGAAGTGCCCACAGTGGAGGCACACGTAGCCGCCGTCGTAGTACTTCATGCTAATGAATCGCGCAGTTACTTAAATTATACAAATTATAATTTATTGCTCAGATATTCCCCCTGCATTGACTGGTCCAAGAGACGAGGAGGCGAAGCAGCAGCCCACTCCGAAATTGAGCACGAAGTGAACCCAACTTGACATGCTCAAGCAGAACGAACGCTCGCTGGCAATGGCAGGTCAAGAGCAGCAGCAGAGGAGGATGGGCGGGAAGTGGAAGGCAGGAGGGGGCAGGAGGCGAGAGTGTAAAGTTTGACAATGGCAATTTGGGGTTTGTGCCAACCTGCTGCGCTTGGGTGGCATCTAATGAGGCCACAAGACGAGGCAGACACGAGTTGCAAAGTAATTTCGTACTGTGCGTCTGAAATGGAGCAGCAGCAGCAGCAGCAGCAGGCAGCGCACATGCATTTTAAAGGGAGCAGCAGGAGCAGGAGCCACAAGAGGAGGAGCAGGAAGAGCAGGAGCAGGAGTAGCAGCAGGAGGAGCCACGGGAGCAGGAGCAGGCCACTTGCCCTGCCAGCCTCATTACGCTGCCTGCCCGCAAAGCCAAAGCAGTTAAGAGATGAGCTACCACGCTGCGTGTGTCTTTGCCAATCCTCCTCCTCCTCCTTTCTTGCCTTCCTCTCCCACTACACGTGCCTATAATAAGTGTGGAAATTGCTTTCTATTTGCAATTTTGATGACGATGCCGGGGCCAAAAGCAGCGCGTGCCTTTGCCATAAACTAATTATTATAATGTAAATCACACACGCAACCCGACCTGATGCCGAAGCTGAAGATGCTGATGCTGAATGCTTTGCTTTCATCCCCAGCACGGGCGTGGGAAGCAAGACACAGTAGGGGAGAGAGAGAGGGAGAGGGAGAAGGAGTGAGGGAACTGCCCAGGAAGCTTTGCCGGCAGGGTTAATAGCAGCTTTAGAAACTGCCAACTGGCTTATCCACTCACATAATTACAAGTGTTTCTCTGTGCCTGGCTGCGTGTGTCTGTGCGTGCACGGAAGGAAAATGGGAAAATGTGGAAACTGTGGAAACTGTGCGGAGAGTGCCATCAAGGCATATTGAAAATAAAAGCATATTGCGTGTGCTCCCCCCATCCTCGCAATGGGAAAAGAAGCTGACAAAAAATCTAGTTGAACTTCAAAGTGTGCAAAGACTAAGGTAGAGAGAGAGAGAGAGGGGGAGGAGATAGAGAGAGAGAGAGCAGGCACATAGTTTCCACTTGCAAGTTGAGCAGAATTTATGATGCTGCCCACAGTATTCCCGAGTACTTTGGAGCATCATAAAAGCAAAATAATTGTAAGCAGGTCTAAGCGGGTAAAAAAATGAAAGATCAAGAGGTAATGCGGTACTTTTTTTACCCGTTTCAAAAATCGTATAAATATGCAATATAATGAAATCCAAATCAAAATAAAATAAACTATATTAAATAGAATCGAAAATACATTAAAAAATTAAACGAGTTAAAAAAAAACCGCATCACTAATTGATTTTTCATTTTTGTACTCATGTGAGTTTATGTGAGTTTTCGACAAGTAAAATGTGGAAAAAGAGGAAAGGCAGTAGCAATTATTGCAATAGTGCATAAGGCAGTTCTCTACTATATAACTATACCCAAAAATACCTATAGCTACCCAGCACCATCATCAGAGGAAGTAAAAATCAACTGTGAGTCGACAAGATGTTCAGAGAGTGCAACTTATTAAGCCTTCTATGTATCTTTATCTTTGACATACATAAACAATGTATATGTCTCTGCTTATCAGTCTCTTCTTCAGTTAGCGTGTGCATCATCGTGTGCAGTGGGAAAACGGAAACTGTGTCAGACACACCGAGAACAGAGGCTGATCACAGGCTTATCATTAACATTATCATTATCATTATGAATCATAATTAATGTGCAACAGTCACACGAATTAACCCAAGTGCTTTCTCAGCTCTGATTGAACTTGCGCAAGTTCTGTGACTTTATAAATTGAAGTTTCCAATTGCCAGAGACTGTGCTGTATGATAGGGAGGGGGAAGCGAAGGGGTGAGCGGGTTTTCTTCATACAAAATTGGGTTAGATGGCAATGATCTAGCTCACTTTATAAATTGAGTATCATAAACAGCTGCCTATTAGAACTTGGGTCACCTGCCTTATATATACAGTTCCACTCAGACATTCCCATTTCTCCCACTCCTATCCCTCTCCCTCTTCTCATAGATCGCTAGTGCCAGACAAAAAGTGATCTGCCAAATTTTCCTAGAGTCGCATCACGCGGCGTATGCGCAACATTTCATTTTCCTCTGGCCAAAAAAAAGCCAGAAAAGCTAAAGAAAATGTTGTTTAGCTGTTGAAAGCAGCACTCAGAGCTGACCTTGCCACACACACACACACACACACACACATGTGCAGAGACTTGGAAACTTTCCTTGCTGAATGATGACTAAATTGCCATAATTAAGCGATGAGAGGGGAGGAGTGGGGGGCAGAGGGAGAGATGTGGAGGTTAGAGACAGTTGGACTGGTTTACATGCATATGGGGGTCAGCGCAGAGGCGGTGCCAAGATCTTGCAGTGTGTATGTACCGTTAGTGCAACGTGCAACGTGTGCAACGCGTGCAACTAACAACGTGCAACGTGCAACATCTCCCACATGCATTATTTAGTTGCGCTTTGATTGGTTACACTCGTGGCGCCGCATGCGAAAATCAACTCAGAATCAAATTAAACTGTTTTGCGGCGCGTTGCATGCAACTTGGCAGCAGGGGGAGCAGCAGGGGAGGGGCAGGGGCAGGGGCAGCAGGGTCGCCCAGTCAATTGCCAACTTGATGCAGCGAGTGCTGCTGCTGTTGCTGCTGCTCTTCGAGTGGACGCAGCAGCGGCAGCGCATGCAAAATGGCAAGCAAACACACACACACAGTCACACACACACACACACACACAGCTGCCCTTTTTCCTATTTTAAGGCATTTTCTTGACGCGCTTTGAATAAAAGGAAACTCGTCTCTTTGCTGCTCTGCGCGGAGCGGCTGTCCCGCCTGTGCCGCTAGAGCCAAGTTGAGCGATGCCAGCTGAATGCGAATATGCCTGTATCTGTGTGTGTGTATGTGTGTGTATCTGTGTATGTCTCTCTCTCTGTGTGTGTGTGTGTGTGTGGACCCTTGAATACCACATGCCTTTGACTATTTTTAGCGGGCGCTGAGCTGCAAACAATGCGGCAACGTCAAGTGGCCAAGTTGCCTGCCCGGGCACAACTTCTGCTGCTGCTCTGCCCTGCTCCCTCCCTCCTCGCTCCCCCTCTGCCACCTGAAAGCTCTAACAAACACATGCACAACTTGTTCCTTATTTCGACCCGCCGCCGCACCAGCAGAAATCTCGACAACAAAACTTGAGCTTGGGGCATTGGTTTAGCTATTGCTTTGTCGTTGTTGTCGGGTTTTTTTTGTTGCCTCTGCTGCTGCTGCTGTTGCCTTTGGCCAGCTGCATTAGTCGCCCCCAAACCAGGCGAGGACCACATCAGTTCGGATTGCAAAGTGTCAACGCCCACGAAAGGATGAGGAGTTGAAAAAGCCGATGCTGCCGCTGCTGCTGCTGCTGCCGGCTTTGAAAAGCTTTTGAGCGCCGTCTCAAATTAAATTTGCCCCATGTTGCTGCTGCTGCCGGGCGAGCACAATGCTGCTGCACACCGGGATGGATAACCAGCTCCCCTTGCCCCCCTCTGCCCATCTCTCTCTGCCCCTCTGCCTTTCAACACTTTAAAACAACAGACGAAAATGCACAAGAGTTTTTTGTATTCGCTTTTCTTTTTTACACACACATACACACACACAAATTTCTCTATAATACCCTGTCTGGTTCTATTAAAGCGATATAATCGCACACACTCCCACACACACACACACACATATGTATGTGTGTGTGTAAAAGTGTGTATTCCATTAGCGATATGAGATACCAAGCTCAAATGAATAGTATTGGCTAATAGAACGCGTTATCTGGCTATTAAAACAGCTAAATAAAGGCTACCATTTGGTTTTACTTCTATATCATATACCATTTATACGGCATATATCATTTGAAAATGCAAAATGTGTTTCCATTTTCCAAGTTCTTATCACATTGAAACCATTTATTATTATAAATTAAATAAGCATTCTAGATATTGATTTTATATACTACATATTTAGCAAGATAATGAAACAATGTAATCAGTTAATTCTCTGTAAATTAGTATATATTGAAACAAATATCATAAAATTTGAGCTAGAAGCTGTTAGAGATGAGAACTATAAAAGAATCTAGAGATATTCGCCTTGAAGCCTATAGATCAGCACTTAAACCTGCATAGAAATAATAAGACAAATAATATGAAAATTAACTTATAATATGATAAAGATTAAAACATTAGAGAAACTGTACAAATTCGGCACGTAACTCATAGATCATCGCAGAAACCTTAATTATTTGATAAATTTTGAAGCGAATTATATGAAATTTTAACCAGAAATAGCTAAAAAGAGGTATTTTTAAAAGATTATAGCAATTCGACAAAAAAACTCATAGAAAAGCAGTTAAACATCAGTAACTGAGTGAATAATAAAGAAAATGTTATGAAATTAAAGCTAAAAACTATTTAAGATTAATACATTAGAGAAATTACAGAAATTCGACTGGAAACCTATAGAACATCCCATGGATCTCGAATACTCAGTAAATAATAAAGCAAAGGTGTGAAATTTTGACTAAATACTCTTAAAGATTGCTACATTTGAAATATTAAATAAAAAGTGCTCTATACTTATAAACCAATGTGCTGGAACTGCAAAAAGATCAGTACACTTTTGAGATATATTATATGTGTAAGTACATAAGAACCCACTCTGTGGTCAGTTCAGTAGGTACTCGAACAAGATTCTTCACTTCTGGATCTGAACATGACCATCTGCAATGTGTTATACTACTAGTATACAATACAATGCACATTTCGTGAGAAATACAAAACAGTCTCGCCAGGTGCATAGAAAAAAAGATATGGTACTCTCGTGACTAGAAAAGAAAGACAACCCGAAACTTAAGATACCTCAAGATTTGCCACTTTAACTATAATATAATTATACAATTGTTTTAAGCTATATCTATTCAGTTGAATAAAGTTACTTATAAGAGTAGAGAACACAAGCTGATGTCATAGGGTTTTTTGCATTTGGTATGCTAGCATATGCTGGGTATCTCTCTGCCGATCAGTGTCTTTAGTCTTGGCTCTTGATGGAATTGTTCTATTTTTGCATTATTGTTCGCACGTTCAACACGTACGTTAATTGCAAAACGCACTTGAGATATTTTTAGGCAGGCACACACGACGCACAAGATACCCTGCGTCGTATGGACAGTAAATATTTGCAATTTGTTTTCCCTCTTTTTTTTCTACTTAGCAGATTTATTGCTTTCGATCTTGTCTAAACTTGTCTGCAGCATTTGTAAACAATTCAATCAATTTTATTGTGTTTTCTGATCTTTACTCGGCGATCTTTGAGAATATATTTAGGCAAGTGCAACATTGCGAAATGCGTCAAATTTTCTTTCGTTTTTTAGATTTCTGTTTTTTTTTTTTTCTATAGTGTTTATTTAAAGTTTTCTGTTGCTGTTGCTGCTGCTGCTGGTTTTCTTATCAGCCCGCTTTGCCTGCCTGCATTTGCCCTTTTTTTTTTGTTTTATTGTTTGCCAGCCCTTTTATTTATTTATGATATTTACACACAGGCAATACGAGTCCAGATAAAAGCGTATATATATTTATGCCTGCGAGTGTGTGCGTGTGTATGTGTGTGTGCGTGACACGGTTTCACTTTCATTGGCGCTTATCAGAGGCCACTCAAGCTCTTTTTCCTCAACGTGTTTGTTGTTGCCGCCGGGTGGCAGAGGTAGGGGCGCATAGGCAGGGGATAGTGTTGCCGGTTGAGGGGGGCTAACTGCAGCATGGTCACGGACATGTTACCCCGACCCCCCCGTCCCGAGCTTTCTTACTCGAATTTGGTAATTACAATTTACATAAATTTTTCGTTGTCAGCTGTCGGCAGTGGGCAATTTGCGCACATTTATAAACATTTTGTTTTCAGTGTACGACGGCAGCAATCGACGCTATAATTATGCCCCGCCGTGCACAGCAGAGCATAATTTATGTGAGGCTGCTGCACTGTCGATGTGACTTTAATAAAATAATAAGCAATAATAATAATTGATCATCATAAGCGAACCCGATCGAAGCGAAGCTATGCGAGAAATGCCGGCAGCAGGTGGCAGCTGCGAAAGCGGCAGCAGCAGCAGCAGCAACATCGATGCAGGCAGCAACAGCAGCAACAACAGCAGCAGCAGCAGCAGCAGCAGCAATGGCAGCAACTACATAAATGCAGCCAAATGCAGCATCAATTTGCAGTTGCCAAGAATGCGCGCAAGTTCAAAGTGAAAGTCAACAACGACGACAACAGCAGCAGCAGCGACAACAGCAGCAGCAACTACAATAACAATTTGGACAGGTGGTCTCAGGCAACAACAACAACAACAACAACATCAGGCAACAAAAGCAAAAGCAAAAGTTGATTTAAAAGTCGTCAAGCGCAAGAATCAACAAGTGGGTAAGGCTACAGTCGGGCGCCCGACAGTAAGATACCCTTCTCCCAATTTTTAAAATCCGTTACAAGCGTGTAACTATACTCATAATTTCAAACAAAAATTCTGCACAAATTCTTCTACTACATATAGCTTACTCGCTCGCACTCACACAGCGACGCGCGTAAAGAGTAAAGCGACACGACGCAACGTCGACGTCGGCGTCAACTGCTCAAAGCAGCGCGCAAGCTGCTGCCCGTACCGAACATTTGTACTGAAAATGTTGACTTGAATAACTTCTGTGTTATTGGTCCGATCGGATTGTAATTTGGAGAATATGTTCATATTGCATTGAGCTTTATACATACCAAAGCAGAACGTTATCGGTTTAATACTTTGCTTAATAATCGCAAATAACCGATTTGCGGGGGCGGTGGGCGTGGCATCAAACATTTGAGATAAACTTTATCTGCCTATGATTTATAGGAAACTTCATGCCAAATTTGGTATCTCTATCTTTTTTAATAGCTGAGATCTGTTGTCTCATACAGACGGACAGACGGACAGACGGACAGACGGACAGACAGACGGACATGTCTCAATCGACTCGGCTAGTGACCCTGAGCAAGAATATATATACTTTATGGGGTCTGCCACGCCTCCTTATGCCTGTTACATACATTTTGCACAAAGTTAGTATACCCTTTTTTGACCATTTTCAATGGTCGAAGGGTATAAAAAAGAGACCCCATCAAAATGCACAGCTAAGTCCAGCTGTGTATTGCGTTTGCAGCAATTAGTCAGATAAATATATATATATATAAATATATGAATCATTTGAATAAGCGGCAACAAACTTTGTATATAATGCCTAAAATCTTGTGCGCATCCAGGTAAAATTGAGTTGGAATAGAAACTGATTCCTGGACTGGTTCACATGCAAAATTTTTTTTTTTTTTTTTTTTTTGAATAAATAGTTAGATATAGATAGTATAGTATCTGAATAATATAATATATAAGCGCTTTGATTTGAATTCGACTGTTTTGTTTTCGTTAAAAAATCAAATACATTTATATATCTTTTTTAAGTATTTTGCTTAGTAGAATATTTGTATTTTACAATCTTAAGAACTTAAGATACAGCCAAGAGCTAATTTCTTTAAGTCTTTTGTATATCATTTAATTTACTTTTTTTTCCTTATTTTTACTTTGTTTTATATACATATGGTATACGCTAGCTTCCAGCTCAGAGTTGCCAAGTTGCTAAACATTCTTTAATTATTTGCTAGCGCTAAATGAATAATGTTTCGAATATATATTGATTTTTTACAGAACCCTATGTCATTTAAACACCTTAAAATATATAGATAAAACAAGAACTCACATATAGCGTAAAGTTACCTAAAAATCACAGCATCCATTTAGATGTAACGCTCTCTTACAGCACTTACGAGTCCCGTGATTACCTTATCACATCGCACAATCGAGTTGCCCCATGTGGACTCTTTGGCATGTGTTGTTGTTGGTTTCGAATTGCAGTCATCGCATTTGCGTTATTCAACGGAAGTTCAGATGGTTTTATTGTGTTATCTGTGTTCGCATTGTGGGCGTGCGTAACTTCCCGTTATTATGTGAACACTGATTATAGCTCGATATCAAAGGCAAAAACGTAACCAAATGTCAAAGCTTTGCGGTTGACAGCAAACGTAACTTGTCTCCCCCAATCTCCCAGTCTCTCCCTGTCTAGCCCAGTCTCCCTTTTGCCTGCTGCAGTGCGTGTCGTGTTTGGTTGACTTTGAGGAAGTTGCCATACGGCAGACAGATAGACAGACAGAGAGACAGAGACAGACACGCAGTCTGCGTGCAGCCTCACCCGATGCTTGCGAGGAAGAGCGAGGAGCCATTGCCCTCCAGCCAATGCAGATGGAAATGCAACTGCAACGCAGCTTTGGCTTCATCTGCTTTGTTTACGCATTTGTTTGTGTTGTGTATGTTTCTTTGTTATTGTCTCCCATGTCGTCATTTGTTCCCCTCCCCCTCCCCCTCTCTCCATCTCCCCCCTTATGCCGTACACCCACCAGCTACCCCACCATGCTTGCCCCCTCATACCATTCCCTAGTCCCATTCCATTTGCTTCCATCAACAATTTTCATGTTCAATATTAAATTTCATTTCTCTATGATTTACTTTGGGTTTTCCCCCCTCTCTTTCTCTCTCGTCTCTCTGTCTTCCGGTCTCCCTTTTACTCGTACTCTTTCATGTCTTACATGCATTTTATGCTTCTATCGATTTCAGTTTTCCAATTATTGTTTTTGCTGCATTTCCTCATACTGATTAAATAGTTTAGGATCGTAAATACCATATACTATTATTATGGAATGTCTTTGATTGTACATTTTTAGGAAATGGCTTTGAAACGTGTGTGTCTGTCTGTTGGTCTCTCTGTCTGTCTGCCCTTCTGTATGTCCGTCTGTTGGTCTTTAAAAACGCCTATATCTCTGAACCTATACGAGCTGGAAACATTAAATTTGGTGACAGTACTCATATATATGGCAGGCACATGAATTTGTTTTAAAAAATTAGCCACGCCTCCTTTATCGCCCGTTATACATTAATAATGTTCTGTCTGTCGCTCTGTCAGTCTATAAAAACAACTAGATCTCAGAGATTATAAGTGCTAGAGTCACTAAACTTTGCTCGCATACTCGTAAGTTTAATAGAGTCTTTAAACATTTATTAAACCCTTTTCCCGGCTCATATATCATTATAAATCGAATTGCAAGCGTTATTTTCAAGCTACAAAGTTCATTTTAACTGTGTACTTTAGTTTTCATTGCCTTAAAGTTTTCTACAAAATTTGATTGCGATCAGATAATAAAATAATATCTTTAATTTCACCTTGTTATTTATTCTTTCCCATCAAAATTCTTTTGAGCACTTTATGAAGTGTAATAAACATGTTTGAGAGAGAGAGAGCGAGCGAGATGTATTAATGCCAAAGTATAACTTACTTAAAATTAATTATAGTGCTAGTATTATGCCATATACCAGGCGTACCCTAACCTTTACTCACTAAACTCACTATAATGATAGCTTAGCTACGCTTTGCGCTAATCCCTGAGAATCTACACATACATTCAGAGATCTACGTATATCACACACATGGTACACGGTGATCACATCATCGGTTGCTTTCAGAATCAATCGGTATAACTCTACAGCCTCAGACTCAGCCTCAGCCTCGTTTTACTTAATTAGCAATCGTGATCACATTTTGACGCATTTGTTCAACGTTTCCGCCAAATCCAACTCGAACTTGGAGCTTGGGGCAGCTCGTAATTAAGTAAGCGCGCCCGCTGGCTGAGATCGCGCGGGGAGGCGGAGCGGGGCGTGGCATTTAGGAATGGTTTAATGAATGCTATAAATATATATATATATATATTTTGGGCAACAGGTTAAGCGACTCGAAACAACTCGGCCAGCACAAAATGCGAAATGTCACACGGCAAAAAAAAAAACAAAAGTAATAAGTGTGTAAGAAAAAAAAGAGAGAGAGTGCACGACCTTAAGATACCACGTGAAAAAGGGGGAGTTATTTTTTTTTTTAATAATTTTCTATATTTATTTTACTAATAATTTAAAAAAGTAACTCCCCCTTAAGTTATTTTTTTTTATAATTATTTTCTAAATTTATTTTACTAATAATTTAAAAAAAAGTAACTCTCCCTTTTTTCTATATTTATTTTGCTATTAATAGTTTTTTTTAGGTCTATTACGTTTAATATATGCATTTTACAGCGTATCTATGCATATTTTTGTGCAAAAAAAATTCTCAAACTTTGGTCTAAGTTAGGGTATTAATACAGGGTATTAAGCAGCTCGTCCAAGCGTGCGACAAATGAAATCTCAATAATAAATATTGTCGGCTAAGCAAACTCGTTTCGCTGTTGTCTATTTAAAGCTGTCGAGTAATGCCAAAACACACACACTCGTACACACACTCACACACACACACTCATGAATATTTCGCTAATATTCATTAATGGTTTCGAGCGAGCAAGCAAAACTGGCGATAATATTATGATTGATTCTTTGGGTCACTGCGACACGCCGCGTCGTCGTCGTCGGCCTATGCGATTGCAACATTTGCGCGTGTCGCGACATGACGCTGGCACGCACAGGCGGCGGCAACGGCGACGGCAACAAACTTGACCTTAATTTGGCCAACGCCAACGGCCAGCGACCATTGCGTGCCACATGGCAGTGGGACCGTCGTGTGTGTCGCCTGTCAAGCTGCAGAACTGCAATCGCACTTGCAACTGCCACCTGTGGTAAGTGGAGGGCGATGATGAGGCTTCTCCACTGCCAAGTGGCAGGCAGTAGCAGCTCCCCCTACTCCTCCCACTCCACTCTCCCACTGTGCACAGCGTGTGGCCAAATGGGCAAATGCAATAAACAACAAAAGCAACAGCAACACGCTATGTAAACAGTGCGTATGTGTAACGCACAACCTTGAAGTTGTAAAGAGGCTTCGCTCGCTTGCGCAACACACAACAAAACACACTGCCAAATGGCAGACAGACAAAACGAGGGAGAGGGGCAGAGAGAGGGAGAGGGGGGAGGGGGGTCTGACTAAGTAGTCGCCGCACTGGAGGCGGTTCTCTGCTCTAACTTGTTAAAAAAGAATTTCAATTTTTTTTTGTTGTGGGGCCGGCATTAACTTTTAGGCGATAAAAACAAAGAAAAAGAAGAAAAAAAAAACACAAAACGAGGCGCCAAAAAAATCTTGATATGCATGAAAATAAAAGCAAACGCACTCGCACTCGAATTGTGAATAACACTCGAATGTGATTCGTGATTCGTTAATCAGCCTGTAGATTGTAAATACATAAGGGGATTATGAGCGTAGTTTTTTTTTTATTGTTTTTTCTTCTTCTGTTTTCTGTTGATTTGTATCTCTTTAACTGTACACTGCACTTGCATACTTAACATTCATAAGTTCCCCCACTTCTCCCCCTCCCTCTCTCACTCTCTCTCTCTCTTTGTCTACCGCTGCCACTTACTTTTCAATCAGCCTCATCACATTATTGCAACTTGTTGACTTTGAAAGTGTCGCCAAAACGGGCGAAAGGGTGCAGCCAGGGGGGAGGGGGGTAGAGAAAGAGTATGGGGGGGGGGGTAGCCATTTCACCAAACATGTCATGCACAAATATACAACTATCTAACACACATATATCATCATCATCATCGACAACGACAACAGGTGGCTGCAAAGTGCGTGCAGCGATTGCCCAAACGATTCAAACGAATCACTATGAATTCCAGCTGAGCTTTAAATCAAATACACTCACACACACACACACAGAGATAGATATAAATCGAAATGGCCAGACAACAAATAGATATATATGTACAAACAACAACAACAACAATAGCAATGGCTACAACAACTGTCTACAGAAAACTACAAATAAAATTGCACAATTTTTTTTTTCGTTTTCGTGGCAGCTTTTAATTAACAGACTGTCGTCTCCTAAATGAAACTGCTAGCAGAGCAGCAGCACCTCTTAAAATAGAGCACGGTAAGCGACTATATAAATACCCTGTAAAAGGGAGAGCGTGCATAAGGCATGCAAATCATTAATAGTGTTTGCTGTGAAACAGTTTTAACGCTTTAAACCGTATATGTATATAATATATAATATATATTCCTAATCTGCATTGAGAGACGAGTTTTTTTTTTAATTTTCTTTACGATCACAATGAATCAAATTGAATCAAAATATCGTTAGCTTGTGTAGCAACCTGGATACTTAGTAAGTTTATAATAAATCTATATATATTCATGATCAGCTATAACAAACAAGTCAATCACAAGTCACAAAGCCTTAAATCGAAATTATAAAGCTTTCAAAGAAGCCTGACTACGTCGTTTGTATATATATTCTTGATCAATATCAAACGATAAAAATTCAAATGATTCTACATTTCTTTTGTAGTACAGCAAAAGTGAAGAATCGAATAGAAACAATATATTGTACAGTTTTTAAAAAACCGAAGTACTTTTTTCGTATATATAATATATATTCTGCATTAGTTTTAATAGACGAAACAATCTGGCTTTGTTGTGTTCCTTACGAAACACTAAAAAAGGCATATTGATTCAATAGATCATATATATTATTTATATATATAAATATATATATATATATTACTGATTAGCAACAATAGACAAGCGGATCTGGCTTTGTTCTTTACTTGATGCTGCAAGTCACAACAAATCAAAGCGAATCAACAGCTTTCATTCTTCAGATTTTCATCATATATATTCTTGATTAAAATATACAAAAGATATGACGATCTGTGAGATCTCATTTTTAAAAGTTTTATTTTTTACGCTAATCGCTGTGATTTAGACAAGTTAAATCTGAAGAATATATCATACTGTTATTATTCTTTATTAAATTACTAGAAATCAATTAAATTGATATACAACTTTATCGTGATATCAGTAAAACTCTTTGAGAACCTCTTCAGCTATATAAACTATTTATAATACACATTTATTAGGGATTTTAGATTTGTAATATTTTAACAATTCGATGTGTCATTCCACATTAAAGATTTCTTAGTCATTTTCAGTTTCATAATATTTCAACACTTCTATTTCTAATCCCTTAGCCTTGGCTGCCTTTAGCACTTCCACTGCCTCTACTACTACTACTACTGTAGAGTATCACAAGTCTGACACACCCATTTGTTTTATTTGCCTGGCAGCTGCTGCTGCTGCTGTTGGCGCAAATTGAATTGGTAAGCGGCAATTACAACAGCATCACAGCTGAGCCGGGCTGAGCCCAAGTTGCCGACGTCGTCTATCCCCTCTTCCCCCTCCCCTCTCTAGCCCTGGCCAAAGTTATCGAACTGATGTGAAGTCGAGAAATGCAACAGGTTTTCTACTACACCTGATTAGCATATTTTCATTTTCCATGCTGCAATTGGCCCCCAAAATGGATGCGCTAAATGCCTGAGCAAACCGAATTTGTTCACAGTTCACAGTTGTCTCTCCTCCAAATCTTCCCATTCCTCTCTCTCTTCCTCTGCGGTAGTTCGATTTGTGTTTGAAATTGCATAATTATGAGAAACAGAGAAGAGGGGGGAGCAGACGGCACGGAGGAAGGGACCGGCTCTGACCAGTTTGGCACACTCAAACTCATTCACAACTTTTTTTTTTTGGGGCTGGGCACCCACGCAGCGTTGTTGCTTGAGGGGAACAGCTTCATTAGTTCATTAGGCAAATGCAAATGCGACATTTTCCACATCGTTAAAAGCGGCTTGATCTGCCGCCCAAACCGAAAACTCCACTTATGTATATCGTATATGCCTATGTAATACATTTGGGGAAGCGTGAACTGAGGCAGGGGAGCTGAAGCGTATAACTGTTTCGGAACGCGTTTGCATAATGCATATCGGGCAGTTTAGTAGACTATATTACAAATATGCAGATATTCCATGCGTGCATGTAAAGATATGTATGATTTTCTCTGAAGAGCTTTGCACACGAGATAAGGCATAATTAATGCCCTGAAAGACTTAAAGAAAAAGTCAACTGATCGCACGTAATTGGCTCGATATATAAACATGCATACATAACTGCGTATATGTTGCTGAATAAGAAACTTTCTCAATCTCAAAGCTTTTCCATCAATGAGGCTGAATATTAAAGTATTCTAATTGATATTTTAAAAATATATGTGCAGTTACCAGTGAACTTTAATTAAAGACAGTTTTATGTAGTACATATTATATTTTCTCTATAATATCTCATAGATATTGTCTCTATCTACACCATTTTTAAAACAGAAAGCTTAGTATATTATTTTTTAAGCATGTGACATAATATGAGCATATTTTCTAACAACAAAGATCACTAGAGATCAGCCCGTATAGTAAATAGTATTCATATATATTTAAATATATGGTTTTCCTATTAGCAACTGCAACTGAAACAAGCCAAGGTTTCTGTCAGAAAAATACTGGAAGGCTGCTACTATGTATGTGAAAGATTCTCTTGAACATCAGGCCAAGTGTCTAATGCAAGAAAGAATTCCTGGAACGTCAGGATATTTAAGGGATTTGTAAAATTTCACTCTACATATAAGTTTTATACATGTAGTATATAGATCTCCCATAATAAAATAACTTGTCTCTACACTCCTTATATTATATAACTTTGTTCTTTATTAATTTCTCTATATGGCATTAATATCTTACCCAATATATTTACCCCTACACATAGCTCTTCAAATATATCTATCTATATGTTATATTACTTTATCTAAATTGCATTTAATAGTCTCTACATTTATTTTATTTATTTATTTTGTCTTAATATATCAACGTATATAACATATATCTTCCCTCTTTATATCTTTCTCTATATGATATGTATATAACACTCTCTATATATTACATATATGTATCTCTCCCTTTCTTTATTTACTTTCTTGCATATTGAAGTTATCAGTATATATACAAGTTTATAGCACTCGTATAATCAAGAGAGCAGCCCAGACAAAGACGCTCTCAATGCCTTACATATACTAGTACTATACTAGTACTCTGGCCTATGGGAGTTACGATATCCGAGAATAACGGTTAAACAGAATGGGCAAATCCATTAGCGTGAGTTCGAGTAAAGGGAGAACAATGTGTGAGTACTCTATGAGGTGCCTCTGTGGCTGACAGATCGAGCTAGAGGCAGACGGAGAAGGGATGGAGGAAGGTGTTTATTGCTCGAGAGGGTGGTAGTGGTTTTGGGGGATTGGGGTTCCTAAGTGGCCGGTGTTCTTTTAATGGATATTTGATGAGCTGCGAATGTGGCACACAAGCTGGGCGAGCAAAGGGAACTCTCTATCAGTACAACATCATTTCAGGTGTTTGTTTAATTGTTTGTTGTTGTTTGTTTACCTTATCAGAGGAGGCCCCAAAGTGGCCTGTGGCCCGTGGCTGGCGGAGAGAGGCCTTGGGTGACCTAATGACTGAGTGGCAGGGCCAACAAGACAAGAAAGAAAAACAACAAACAACAAAACTGGCGACATTTAAGTTTGGTAAACAGAGAATACACATATTCGCTCACTTGGAACGGAATTTACGTGGGCATTACTCATACGCCGAGTTGGCCAATTTGTTGACTGACTGACGGACGGACGAATGCGATGCGATCAGGCATGAAATCATTGACTAATTCCTCCCAAAAGGAACCCGATTTATGCTTCTTCTTCTCCTTCTTCTTTTTTTCAGCCAATTAGTCGCGTTATAATTACAAGCCAATTTTTCCAGCCATTTTAACTCGCAACTAATTTCCTGCGATTCTCTGTGAGAAGAGGAGAGAAGAGAGCAGAGGGTGGAACGAAACAGGAAGAACGTGAGATGAACGGGATGAACAAACAAAAGCCTCGTCATTTGGGACTTGGCATTTTGCCGTACCGCGCCGCACTCACATTGTAAAATGCAAAATGATTTCATATTAAGCTTAATATAGCTTTATGTGCCCGTGCCCGGGTCGAGGTTCTGCCAGCGCCGGGGGCTGTGGTAATTTTAGAATATTATTTCAAAATCCCTTAGACGCACAAGTTTATTAGGTACAACATGGCATCCTTTCCAGCCAGAGTGAGGGGGGGAGCATAAAAAACCAGACAAAAGCAAAGAATTTTATTATTATTAAATGAAGGCGAAAACGGGTCGAGGAACACGGAGAATCCTTTAAGCTCTTTTCAGCTATGAGAAAGCGCTGCCGTAAAAGGTAAATATAGATGCAGCAGGAGGAGCAGGGATGGGTGAGCAGGAGATGGCTGAGTTAATCTATCAAAATGAAATTGCTGCTCCTAGTTTCGGTCGCATTCAAAGTGCGCATACGATAAGCAATTAAAGCATTGTGCCAAACACGCCCATAAAATGCTTGCGACAAAGCGTCAAGCGACACAAGCAACAACCACAACAACAGCAACAACAACGACAACAACAAACGACAATGCGACAAAACGATGTTGGGCAAACAACACGAGTGCCAGCAAGGGGGTATGCCAAGTTGAAAAACCCAAAAGCCAAATAGACCATGACGACTAAAGTTGTTTTGTTTTTTTTTTTTTTTTTTTTTTTTGGGGATCGGAGGGGCTGCATCGCTGTCAGTTCGCGGCCATTTGCCCGTTGCAAAGGAAACTTAAATTTTGGGTGTGTTCGTTCTCTGTTGTTCTCCCTCTCGTTCTATTTGTCGCTCATGAGACAATAAAACAATAAAAGACACACACAGAGAGACAGCAACAGCGACAACAACAACAGGGGCAAGGAAAACCTTTCATTGCTGCACACTCAGCTGGGGGTATACCCTGTAATAATACAGTACTTTTTTACTGTTGAACTGCTTGGACAAGTTTGAGAGAATTAATCGATAAGATTTTTTAATTACATTTCATTTTTCTATGCATAAAATATAGAAAAATATTTTATGATATTTAAAAATCAATTGATTTTTCAAATTCGAATTTTCTGAAGATTATTTTATAATTTCTTTATATATTTAATATTATATTATACTGTATATTATTAATTTTCAAATGCCCAAAAACATATTGTATGCAATTCGAGTAGAATATCATAGATTTAGCCAAGCTATATATATAGAGTAATATTTTATAATATTTAAAAATCAATTGATTTTCAAAATCGAATTTTTGGAAGATTATATTATATTATATAATACTGTATATTATTAATTTTCAAATGCCCAAAAACATATTGTATGCAATTCGAGTAGAATATTTTCTAAGCCAAGTTATACTCAGCTGCTAAGCGGAAACGTAGTAGTCTACCCGCTTTTACTCTCTACCTTCCCCCCATTTACAGGGTGTAATAAAGTTGTTTGGTAGCTCCCCCAAAAAAAGCAACGTGCGTCGCGGCCGTTAACTAAAATTTATCCAAGTGTGCGTGTGCGCAACTACTTAGATTAACAGGCCGGGGATGGGGCCCTTTTTTTCCAGCAAGCCACGAGCCAACATGCTGACGAGGCGTGCCGCAGAGGAGAAGTAGGGTAGGGTAGGCGGGGTCATGTATGTCACATGGCAGTCAGAACAGAGTGAAGCACACCGGAGACAAATGCGACATTCATATCACATTTCAAATGCGCAAACATTTAAACGTGCCAAATGAACCCGGAGACGGAGCCGTGCAGCCGTAGCCGTAGCCAGAGCCAGAGCCGGAAGGTAGCACACACACACACAAAAAAAAAGACGAATCCGTCTACATCTCCCTCTCCCTCTCTCTCTCTCTCTCTCTCTCTCTCTCTTGCTCACTCTCCCTGTCTCCCTTGGCAGCATTGCGGAATGTGGCTTGCAACAAGTGGAAAACACGTTGCGAGGGCCAATTAAGATACGCGCTACACGCTACGCCGGAGTGCTGCCCCCCTCCCCCCCTTCCACTTACTTATACACTGTGCACAATCAGGGGTTACATATGTATGTGTGTATGTTCAATCGTCTCGTTTGAATGCACTCGACATTGACTCACCTGAAAAGAGATGAAGCAAAAAAAAAAAACAAATTAGTTTCGATTCATGTTTTTGCAGAGGTCGCGACGTGCATCAACGCGGCTCTACAGTCATCTGTGTGTGTATCTGTGTGTGTGTGTGTGTGTATCTGTGTGTGCGTGTATCAAAGCTGCACGTTGAGCCAATGTGTATATCAGCACGAGCCCAAATTGAATTAAAATTAAACAAAAAAAAAATAAAACAAAAAAAAAGGAAACGCGCTTTTTTGCGCAGATTCTTAAACGTTTTGTTCTGCAAAGATTTTCGAAAAATGTTTTTGGAATGTTTTGAGAATAAATAGCACACTAAATAGGTTAAATGTATGTATAATAATTGATTATTATAAAGAACAGTTCTATAAATAAATTAATGTATTTCTTATTAAAATTAAATGAAAATACTTTAATTGAAAAATTGGGGCAAATTGGTAAATGGTATAAAAGAATGATTTAACAAATCTAAATATAGCATTGATCAGTATAGTATCATATACAAGAATGATAAGTAATGGACTAAGCATTTATGCCTTATATAGTTATTATCATGCAAAAGATGGTTTAGTTAAAGGTTCATAGTGAGTTTAGGTATTTAAACCTGTTATAAATCAGTTATGAGTTATAGAATCTTAATGGTAGATCTATAGATAAATGTATTCGTAATAAAACTGTATAATTATATCATATCTCAGTCTACATAACAAATAAATAAGAATATTACAATTTATTATTGATTATTATTTATTGATAGATAATTATCTAACGTTTTAACAGTTTTATCTTAAGATTTATTGCAATAGTTTTTTTGTCATTAATCGAACTCGTCTCAAAAAGGCGATACTGACCACAAATTGATTGAGTCGTTGATTCTCGCTTTTTGCCACACTGCAATTTCAAATCCAATTCCGATTTCTAATTATGAAGCTGCATCAGGTGGATGTGGGCGCTAAGCGCCTACACGACGACAACCACAAAAACAACAACATAACGAGAGGGAAACAAAAAATACAAATATTAAAAAATACTAAAAAAAAAAAAATCAATGAAAAAATCCAACAAAAACGCCGACAAACGAAAGCGAAAATTGCCGTGTAGCAGTTGCTCTGGTGCTGGTTTCGCTTTTTAGTTAATAAGATTAATTTGCAGTCACTGCCTGCCGGCTTCAGTTTCTTCCCCACTCCACTACAGGGTATTTTTTTACTTTTTCGGGGGAACTGCGTCAGTCAGGCCGATGTCATTGCCATTGTTTATGTCTAAGGCGCTTAAAATATTTCACGCTTTTCTTAGCCCGTGGGCGAAATGCAAATTGAATGCGAGACAAAGCCATTAAACATGCAGCAGACTCAGCATACAGCAGACAAAGAGACAGACAGACAGACAGACAGGCAGGTAGACAGACAGACAGACAGACAGACAGACAGACAGACAGACAGGCAAGCAGGCAAATAGTTGCTTGTTGCCAGGCTGACTGCCTGTTGCCAAACGAGGGCAGTTTAGTAAATTAATTTTGATACTACAAAAATTGTTATAATAAATATTTATTAAAAAGATTCAAAACTATCGATACTTTCGAAAAGATACAAAAATATTGATAAACTAAATATCAATTGAATATATACAATACCATAAAACTCAATCGAAAACTGAGCAGAACCTAAAAAACTAACGAAATAATCTGAATCCATAAAAACTTTAGAAAAGATACAAAGCTAACGATTATTATTTTAATCGTAATTTTATCATTAGTCTAATTATTCCTTTCAATTTTTATTTATTCCTTTTTAAAATTATTATCATAAATTTGTATCATAATTGTTTCTTTTATTTATTTATTACCCTTTGTACGTTATCTGTAATTCGTGGTTGTTTATAATAAAAAATGAGTGCAGTTTTTGACAGATTAGCCTGATTTCACATAAACGTGCACAGTTTCCGGAATTATTTTAAAATTGCAAACTATGAAACAAGATATCATAGATTAGTCGTGTCGTTTTTGCATAGACAAGCCAAAGTAAGCCAGCTAATACTCTCTCTCTCTCTCTCTCTCTCTCTCTCTTGCCTGCAGCATTGTTTGCCAAACATCTTAAACGACCCTCGTTATATGGCATATGGCACGACATGTGCATGTTTCAACAGTTTCCGTTAATGTTTGCATATTTGATTTCGTGGTACAATTTATGGCTCTCTTTTGAGCGCCCGTGTCCAGAGGGATGACGCCATCCCAGCAAGCAGGCGGGCGGTCGGATCGGGGCAGCCGACCGGATAACCAACTGACTGACTGCCGGGGCAGCACACACAGAGCCAATAGATGGGACAGACGGACAGACAGACAGACGGACAGACAGACAGATAGACAGACAGACAGACAAAGCATTGACAAATTGCATTTTTTATTGATGTTGTATTTGCTGAATTGGTCGCCAGTATTTATCGTTTTCTTTTCTTTTATACGTTTTTTTTTTTTTTTGTTGGTGTGTCTCACCGTCTCTTTCACGCCTGCATTTTTGTTTGCATTTGCATTCGCATTGAAAATCGTTCGCTTGGGGGCCCTGAAGTCAATAGACGAGTGTAAAAATCAATTATAAGCTGCCCATAAGTTGCCATAAAGAATTAATTAAAAAAAAACAGCATACAGTAAAAAAAAACAGAAAGAAAAATACATAATAAAACAGGAAAATCTACATAAACATTGTTAAAGTAAACTGTTGGCATGTAAAATAAAAAACTCCCACGCAAAACGATTTGCGACAAAACGCCCCCGACTTTGACATTGAAGTTTCATTTTACTGTTTTCTGTTTTTGTTTACAACAATATAAAAAAAATATTACTCCCCAACCGTATCGATGGAGACGGCGACGGCGACTTTGACGGTCGATTATCGCAGCGTATGATAGATCGATCTCGTAACGCAGATAGATCAGATCAGCCAGGAAACAATCACACATGAGTCACATGCGATCGATCTATCGTTGATCTCCACCTAAAACATTTATTAAATATCACATAATATCTTCAACAATATTTTATAAAAATATAACAGCAAAATAAACCAAAATTAAAACCGGAACTTTTTAGCAAAACAAATTTTGCAATTTTGTTAAGCCAAAAAACCGGATTTATATAAGATTCAATATTATTTAGATCATTCTTTTTGCTGGCCACAAATGCAGCCAAAATAACTATGACACATGCGCTGTGATTGATATACCATGTATCATGTGTATTATATAGATAAGTATAACTTGATTTGAAACTAGCTTCCAATTGATACGAGTTGAAATTTATGTATTTTCATGTTAGATCTAAGCCGGAACCACAAAACAAACAAAGCAGTTTGTGTATAATATTGATCCGTTGATCTTATTATAAAGTAAGCTTCTGAAATTCGTCATTTTATAGACAAAAAAAAACTCTCAGTTTACTTAGAGTATTATCAGAAAACTATACAATTTTCTTTTTATAAAATATAAAGCTTAGAAATATTAAAACTGGAATCAATAAGAATTAAAATATTTCGAACTCCATTAATTATAAAAACAACCTTATAGACTGTGAGGTTACTATCTATAGAACTTTAAGATACTTTGGGTATTATAAAATTATTATAATAATTTGTTAAAGAAATACAAAGTTTCCCATACAATGGATAGTACTAGGCACCTTAAGCAGGTACAGTTACAAGTTGATAGCATCTACTAACATACTGTTATTATAAGTGCAAACAGAACCGGCACTAAAAACAGTTGAAATATGTTTCAATATAAAGAAAAGCCTCAGGAATTGGTAACTTCATTTGTATATAGAGTTTAAGCTTCATTTGAGCTTTATAAAACAATTAAATAAATTTCAAAAGTTTGCTTCAACATGGAAATATAATAATTGCCTGCTTATGCGAGGTAAATCTTAACCGGAACTACTAAATATCTAGTAATATCTTTGAAATCTTTGCTGCTTATTATAAACAAAACTTGTGGCAATCCCCAACTTAATTTCCAAATAGACGACTGACTATACGACTTTAAAGTGGCAACCCCAAAAAGGCGAGGAAGCGCAAGTGTAATTGGAGGCGTCTCCGGTTCTCGGACATTATTAAACAATTATATAAATTTGTCCAAGAGGGGAAAAAGGGAGCTGGGACAAGACACGCGTGCGTCACACACACACACATACACACAGATACAACTTGGGAGATAGAAGAGTCCCCAAAAGAAGCGGTATTCAAATGAAATTCAAGCTAAGCAGCTACTAAGGCCGCAAGTTGAAAGTGAATTTGAAGCGTTTATGTAGCCAGCGACAGCAAATTAAACGCTCATTAGCATATTCCAAGGAGCTGGCTGGGAGGGACCCGCGGACAGAGGGACAGCATGAGAGATGGACGGATGTGGGCACGCACGATTTCACAGAGAGGGAAAGGGAGAGGCAGAGGAAGAGGGAGACAGGCAGGCGAGCAGAACGTGCGGGGCTGCCAGGCAGGAAGTCGGTTCCGGTGGCGATGACGACGACGACGACGACGACGGTGATGAGAACATGAGGTTCATGAGGTTGACAACAAAGCGCTAGTGCCGCCGCCATAGCCGCTGGTGCGAGGATATGCCGCTGCCGCTGCCGCTGCTGCTGCTCTGCCTGTGTCGTTGGGGGCGTTGGCGAAATAAATTAATTTGCTTTACTTTACGTTGTATTTGTGAACCCCCACCCTGATCACGCTGCCATTCCCTGAGCTGAGCCTGAGCTGCTCCTGCCCTGCTCCTACTCCTGCCCTGCTCCCACTCCTGCCCTGCTTCGACCAGGGACTTCAGCGAGTTCTTTGCGGCCGCGTTGCGTGTCATTCAATTTGCATTAATTTAGTTGATGTTCCACAGTTGCGCGACGGCAAAGGCGACGGCACTTTGCTTGAGCCGTGTCTGGGCAATTTGATTAGCCAACTGGACTGGACTGGGATGGCGGATGACGACGCGGACGACGCGGATGACGATGTGGTACGTCAGTCAGTTAGACAGTTTGTCAATCAATCAATTGCGGGGCGTGGCAAACGCCTACACCATCCGCCATTGGGTTGGGCACGATGCCGGCTAGGGATGCGATGGGCGCGTTGGGGGCGACCTTTTGGCATCTTGTGACTTTGAGTGGGTTACAAAAAAAAATTCAAGAGAATGTCACGAGCGGGTCAATGCACCTCCACCTCCCCCCTCTCTGCCGCCCTCCGCTTTTGGGCCAACTGAAGCAACAAAGTCAGCATAAAAATTCGGCGAATATGTGTAGGCAAAAAGAAAGCAAAGAGCAAGAGAGGAGGAGAGTGAGAGGGAGAGAGTGAGAAAGGGAGAAGGAGAGAGGAAGAGAGAGAGCTGGAGCGAGCCAGCTATCAATTTGTGTTGTGTTCCAGCGAACTCATCCAAAATTCGGATGAATCGCAATCAGAAATCGCGACTGCAGTTGAGTCACACAACACACACACACACACACACATACTTAACGGGAAGAAGCCAAGGGTCGTACCCCCTCTATACCCCACTTCCCCTCCTCCCAGTAGTCTGTCAAGTGTGAGAAAAAGAACCGCTAACTACGACGGCGAGTGCCGTAGCCAGTCATAAATTGCACATGTCAGCCAAAAGATACAAATGTATCTACAAGTTGCTTTCATTGATGATGATGCGCGCCGCGCCCCCCTCTCCACCTCTCCACCTCCCCCCTCCTACTCCCTCGCTGTTAATTGCTTTGCCCGAGTGACTGCGGCGGCGGCCCATTTTAGCTTTTTTTTTGAGGGGGGGTTGACTTGCTTTTTAGCCAGTTTTTTGTGTTTTCTTCTTCTTCTTCTTCTTCTTCGTCTGCTTTGTTGTTGTTTTACGGCAAAGTTAAGCAAAAAAAAAACAAAATAGGTTTAATTTTATTTTGGTTGCTCGGCGAGCGCGCATATTTAAGTCAAGGACGTGACTTTTATAGCAAGTTTATAGCAAGTTTTCGCCCTTCGCGCAAATGCTGTCGCCGATGATGATTTGGCTACTTTTTTGGCTTTTTTTTTTTCTTTAGTTACACTTGTTACTTGTTTGTGGCCATTAAGCAAATATGTTTTTGATTTAGCCCTTCCCCCGCCTCTCGAACAAAATAATTGGCTATGTTTGTCACGCCCTCCCTTCTCCCATCTCGCTCTGAACAACAAAGACAACGACAACGACAACCCTGGGCAACCTGAGCAGCAATAAGAGGCCGAAGTTAACTCACTTTTTGATATTTGAATACCCATTGGCGCCCTGCATGAATACACACCAAAGAGAGGACTTTCGAATGATCCGACAAAGTGAATCGAAAAACTTTTCATATTTCACAAGCTTGGAAAACTCGAACACTCACACAAACACACACACACACACACACGGGCGTAAACAACACAAGCAGGTTAGGTATGGCGACGGCTGTATACCCTTTAAATTGAATATAATGAAGATATTCCGCGTTAAAATGTGAGAGATAATAAATTTTGAAACACATAAATATTATATCTTATTATCTTGTAAAAATTTAATTAAAATTGCTTGAAACTTGAAACAGTTTCTTGGAAACAATTTCGAAACAATTCCTATAAAAATTAAACACAGTATATTGTGCTATAATATCTCCATATATAATCATTATTGCTTTAAATATGCACTTTTTTGTTTAAAACTTATAAGAAAAATATTAACATTACATTGCCAAATTTTATGATAATTGCTTAAACTACTAAAAAAAATCTCAACATATATAAAAAATAAGTCAGAATACCAGGATAATATGGCTTAAATATGCTTATTTCAAAAGGAATTTTTCTGTAAGTTTTTTATTGAATAATTCATATGTTTAAAGCTATATTATTTAGGTTTCAAAATACAATATAGATTTTCCAACATTTGCAGAATTGTTTTCATATGATATAATAGGTGCCTAAGTAGAGTTTCCAGAAATATATAAATTTTTGTAAATTTATTATTTCCATACATGAGATATCTAAGTCTAGTTTCATTCAAATATAGTATATTTAAAGATGCAAGATTTTTTCTTTCAATCTATTTGTACATAGTTTAAGAATATAGATGAGCACAATTGCTTGGGAAGTTCTTACATTGCATATAGAAGTTATGTCAATCTCAATGCAATTACCAAACAAATATACCTACTGCAAGTGTATACAAAGGTTCTTTTCAACCATAAGGTCATCATTTACGCTCGAAATATATGTATATATTAGAAGTTGCCTTTGAGAAACTTTTCTGGGGTTTTATGCCGGGCAAGTTTTGCAAGAGTATTGCGATGCTTTTAGTTAACATCACAGGTATTTAATCTACTCTCTCTCTCTCAAAGTTTTTTCAGGCTCTGCCCTCCCCTTCCTGCTCTTCCCGATAAGCCAAAAGACGCCGCTGACGTCGATAACAAGTCGAAAATTTGCCGCATATGAAACTCAATACGCTTTGTCTGTTTAAGGGGATTTTAGGGGGGTGAGGGGGCGGGGCCAGGGGGCGGCAAACTGTTACTGTGGTTCAACTTGAAGTGACGCTGATTGTGAATTGCGATTTGAATATGAATTTAATATGAATTTGCTGATTCGCCCCAAAACACACACACACACACAACGAATCACAGGGCTAGGGCACTGGGCCAGCTGTACCCGAGGGTTCCCAGTCACACACACGAGCACACACACACACACACATCAGCTGGATACCGTTGTCCCAGCAGGTGCGCCAATTTGCCAACAACAACAACAACAAATTCAATATTCAGCGGCCTCTTTGGCAGCAGCTGCAGCAGCTGAACAAACGCAGACGGCGCAAACATTGACCACGCCCCACGCACACACACACACACACCAAATAGAAAGTTAAGGCAGGGGCGTAGTCCAAGGGGGTGGGGGAAGGTGTTGAACATTTGTGACAACTGCAACTGATGGCACCGTTTCTTACTTTCTTCGTCTGGTGGGAAGGGGAGGGGAGGGGAGGCCGCAACTGGCGCCTGCCTAATGGGGCCACTTGGCCAAGAGATGTGAATGAATGAAAGGGGCAGACAGAGGGGTGGGGGCTACTCATATTTGATTCATTTGAAATTGAATACAATTTGATTTCTTCTTTGAAGCAACAACAACAAAAACATCCGCCACAAGCGACCTTGAGACGTTGCACATGCCTCTGCGTGTGTGTGTGTGTGTGTGTCTCTGTGTGTAAACGTGGCCAGAAAAACTTGCCAAAACGTCGTCGAACTTATGAAATGAAATTTCGGATAAATATACAACAAAATCATTTTGGATCGCACACGTGGCACGCTGAAATATGAATTTTAATTTCCTGCCAAAAATGAAACTTTTCTACATACACTCTATACTCTATACCCTACACTCACTGTTCTGGCTATGGCAATTTCAGCAGTCAATCAGTCACAATGCAAATTCGATAACAATTAAAGTATTTAATCATTGTCACTATCTCTATCTCTCTCTCTGCAGTAAATGAACTCTGCACATGCAGCCCAACAACAGGCTGGGAACAGTTACAGAGACAGCGACAGCGAGTGGGAACAGTTTGCGTGCGTTCTCAAGTGTCAGCTGAGGTTATCTGTTTGTCAGTGTTGGCGATTGCGCTTTTTTCCCGTCAAATCTAGCTTTTATTGTAGGAGGCAGTTGAGGCAGAAATATTCTATTATCGATCTTTTCGATTATTTGTTATTTTTGTACTAAAATTATCGATAATTAATTTATATCTCATTTCTAAACAAAACTTATTTATAAATCAAGTAATTAATGCGCAAATAGAGCTAAAATTTTATTTCAAATCAAACATATTCTATACCAAAAGCAAAGAATCGAAAACAATCGATTGCAGCACTAGAAAGTTTGCGATTTCTGCAATTTATATTTGTATTGATCGTTTTTGATCGATAATTTCCCAATTATTGCAGTTATATTTTTCTTTTTGCTATCCTAATCTTTTTAAAGCCTTTTTACGCGTATTACAAACATTTATCATTACAAAATGAATTTTTTTATAGTTTTTTTTTTTTTTTTGGTTTCTACTATTTTATTTTTATTTTAGTGTTATAATTTTTAAGAAAAAATAAAATTTTAGCTTCTTTTCTGCACTATAGCTTTTTTTCTTGGTTCTAAAAAGTTGTGGCAGCACTGCTGCTTGGGGAATTTTTGCAGCAGCGATAAAAGTCCGACCAACGCGTTGGTGATTGCAAAGATCACACAGATCACAAGCAGATCAAGCGCGCTTGGAGATCTTGCTCACCCAGAGCGAACTCGAAAAAGGGAAACACACACAGAAAGAACCACAATCAAAACAACAATAACGACTCCAGCAAAACGATTATTTTCAAGGTGAATTGTGCAATAATATATGAAATTTATGATAGCACAACAAACAAGAAACAAAGACTTAAAAGGGAAAGAGAGAGCGCAACATTATATCCCCCTTATAGGGCAACTGAACTTGAACTTTTTAAGCAGCCCTCGCTGCTGCTGCTGCTGCTGCAACTGACCGTGCGAATTGTTTAAAAACTCATTACAAATTTGGCAAACGAATTTTATGACTAAACGTGAATGCACACAGATGAATACACAAACATATGTACATTTGTGAATATGAATGTGAATGTGAATAACAATAATGAAGCAGCACGTCGCCGCTCTCTGTGTGGTATGCGCGAATATGACACCAAATTGCTTTTTAGAGGGAAGGGGGCAATGAATGGCGGCGAAATAAACATAAATTTAATTTGGAAAATTATAAACAAAATGCAAAGCGTTTAACGGTTACCCCCCACACACACGCGTCTTCGTTGTTTTTGCACCATTTAAAAGGCAATGAAACAGAAGAGAGAACATGCCGCACAACAATAGCAACAATATCAATGAATTTGTGGTCTAAACTTCCGGCATAAGCAGAGGCTGTGGCAGGGGGAGAGGCGGAGAGGCAGAGGGCAGTGGCAGCTGCCAACAAACTTTGAGAGGGTTCAAGGCAGCGTTGATGGTTTTGGTTTCTCACCTCTTCTGGCCTGGTCAACTAGTAAAAAATGCTGGCCAAGTGCCGAAGACGAGCTGCAACAGGCACAATTCACAATAGACCATATCTAGGGGTAGTACGAGGAGGAGGGGAGGGCGGTCACCCTGTGCCTGTCTGGCGGTTCATGGCATGACAAACGCCCAATTAGCTGCGTTGAGACGCGCAGAGAGAGAGAGGCCAACAAATGCGACACTGTTTGCCTCGACGCACATGGCCAAAGCAGACGTGGTTAAACCATGAGTGAAATAATCACAGAGAGACAAGAAAAATCATAAGGACACTGTGCAGAGTTCATTTACATAGACATATACCATATGTTGCAGCTCAACAGGTTGCTACAAAACGTATAAGCCAAGAATGTACTACCAAGTAAAGCTGAAACTATATTACTAGCTAGTTATATGCCCAATTGAATTAAAAAAAACGTATACTTAGTTAGTAAAGAGACCTAAAAACAATATACAAGCAAATTAAGTGAACTATGTCTGTTTGAACGCTCTGATCTCTGCAACTAAAAGAGCTAAGCTCATCAAATTTGGCATTTAAGTTTATGTATACTCTACGCATATCAAGCATATTTTAAATTTAGTATAACACGCCCAAAATCTAAGAAAATCAATAATTTAGCTTTAAATTGATTTATAAAGCAAATTAATAAGCTCTGAACATTCAGCATGAATGAATGAAATTTAAGTGAACATCATATGTGCAAATAACAATCAAGCAGAGCTACAACAGCAATATTCGACCAAATTATGACATTTTTGTCTGTATGAACACGCTGATCTCTGCAACTAAAAGAGGTAAGCTCATCAAATTTGGCATAAAGCTTGTTGTATACCCTATGCAGCTCTGGTATGTTTTAAATTTCAATTATCACAGCTAACGCTAATGAAAATCAATAATTAATCTCAGAATACGTTTATAAAGCGAATATAAGCAGAATATAGCAGCAAAAATTATGATCTATAACAATTAATATTGATTAATAGTTTTACAACACTTTAAGCTTGTACTGCAAATATAATATGATCCATAATAATTATTTCTAATACTATAAACTTGTTAAAAATCTATAAACATCTTTCAAGATCTTTTTATAGAGTATGCCGCTGGCGAGCATTATATTTTTTATTTTCACACTGAACCCATAGGAATTTCATGTCTTTTTGCCTGTCCCTGTCGCTGTCCTCGTACCCCTCCCCCTTCCTTCCCTTAGTTGCTTCTCTCTCTCTCTCTCTCTCTCTCACTATCTCTGCTATTGCTATCCCTGTCGTCTTCTTGTCTTGTTTGACAAATTATGAACACGTTTTGGTATTTGGTATTTCGGTATTTAAATAATGATTTCTGTCGTAGTTGTTGCTCTTTAGATTTCTGCGTGCGTTGAACTGTCCGAGCAGGCGGCGGCGTGGCGATGCCTGCGCTGATAAGATCGATTGCCCACAAGTTGCTGTGGGAGGGGGGAGTGTTCGGAATGACGACACACGAAAATAGACCTTCGATTTGCTGCTGCTGACACACTTGCGGTCTTCCTCACCCACACACACACACATACACACACGGACATACACACATACGCTGTGACGGTGTCATCTTCTGCTGCCTACACTCTCTGCCTCTCTCTCCCTCTGTTCTTCTCTCTCTCTCTCTCCCTTGTGCCATTGAAAAGCTTTTGCCAACGGTTTTTTTTTTTTTGCCAGGTTCACGGCATTGATTGAGCTGCGCGATTACGTGGGTTGTGTCTGGCTGTGGTCAGAGTGGACCGGCCTGACAGGGTTGTCACAGTGCATTGAACTAATTGACAAAGCCTGTCAGAGTTCACATCGAGCGACAGCACGATTATCTAACGCGACTCAGAATCGAAATCGACAACGAAATGGAAAATAAAATCGAAAATTGAAATCGAAATTGAAATGCGCTTTGACTTGCCGCACATGGTTCGATTCATTTGCCACACGCAGCGTGCGATCGCAGATCACAGTTCACACCGATCACAGTTCACGCAGTTCACAGTTCACAGTGGGCTAATCGCAGCTGTTGGAATCGCTGGCTTTGAGCGTTAACACTTTGCGTTGATTGAGCGACTCGAGCAACGGTCAAACAGGTTGATTGACCAGCCTGTATCTGTGTGTGTGTGTAGGTGTGTGTGTGCTTATGAATGAAGCAAAAGTGAAAGGCAATTGCCGATAGAAGTATTTTTTTTTATTGTTTTTGCACTGTGACCCACTCCAGGAGAGGCAGCAACAGTAGCCGACGCCGACGCCGACGCCGCCGCTGCCAAACCCACATTGTCAGAGGTTTTCCTTGTAATTAAGCAGGCAAAAAAGGCAACAAAAAATAAAAAATAAAAACAAAAAATAAAAACAAAAAATAAAAACAAAAATAAAATAAAAAAAAAACCCCTCAAAGTGTGCCAGACACAACAAGCAGGCCGACATGGGGGGGCGCCTTCTCGTCGAGAGGATGACTCAGAGGAGGCGGAGGCAAGGCGAGAGATGTTTGTGAGATACTTTTTGGCTTGGCATATTCTCGCTCTCTCTCTCTCTCTCTACCTCTCTCCTCTGGCCCAGCAGTAAATGGCATCACAGCACACACACACACAGCACACACACTTGGCAGAAATGCTAAGTGAGTCACGAGAGAATGGCGAGCAGCGCGAATTGCGATGCAACGCAGTTAGTTTTGGCAGCCACACACACAGATACACACACACACATACACATACAACTACACTCACACTGCCACAACAATCAGAATACCAAGTAAGAGCTCAACGTCAAGTTCTGTGCCGCCTTCAAATGACTCACACACACACACACAGGAGCGCGGTGCAGAGGCGCGACGTGCAGGGGGGAGATTAATGACCACAGACGATAAGTTGGTCAGCCGCAAAAGATTGGACAATTGTTTATGCACAGTGTATACATATATATACATATATATGTGGGATATAATGGCTCACCTGCAAAGATAAGAGCGGAAAGAGAGAGAAAAACAAAACATTAGCAACGCATGAATATTTTATCGATAAGTATAAGGAAGCTAAGCAAATCGATATAATAATACAGTTCAAATGCATTAAGAGATATATCGATATATGCTATATTTAATAAACATATTGCATATAAATCTTATATCTTATATATACTTATATCTCTACATAATATACATAAAAGTTATGGCAATTCCTTTTTTTAAATATTTAATCGATTTATTTTGTCTAAGCTAAATATCGATTTTTTTGTCGCTATTGGAGGCTAATATAAATATTTTATATTATTCAAGTATTATGTGTGATGGATGGATGAAAATGGGTTTTCATTAATATTTTTAAAAGAAATTCCAAAATAAATAAATATTGAAGATTTGGCAACGAATTTACCTGTAATATAAAATATACTTATTATTATTTAACTGCCCCACTGATATAGTATCACAGAAATATACTCAATTTATATTAAATAACGGATAACACGTATTTCTTCTCTGTTTTTTTCTGTGTCAAATAAACACTCACATCATACAAGTATTTATATTCAGAGTGAGTAAAAAAGTGATGCAACAAAAAATGATGCGATGGATTTTGTACCCGCAATATTTTTGATGTAATTTATTTTTACCTATTTTATGTTATATTTCGCATCTCAATTTTACTTGTATATACCATATTTAATATAAAAGATTATTTCATTTTATTTTATCTCACACCCTTTAGCTTTTCCCCCATAGCGAGCAGCGACTGTAGCCCACTTTGACATAATACAAACACACTTTCATCATGGCTTATTCATAATTTTGATGGATGTGTGGGAAGACACCAGCTATGCCCCCCCCACTCCCTCTCTCCCTCTACCTCATAGACTACATTGATAGATTCGACATTCTTATTGAGTTTTTCTTAGAAAGTAAAAGCAAAGACGCAATTTGTTTTGTCTGGGCAACAGGGGGGCGTGGCGGAAAAACCCAAAACAGAAAAAAAAAAGAAAAGGAAAAACAAAGTGAAAAGTGAAAAGGGCACAAATTGCGAGTGAGTGCAGGTACGAATACGAATGTTATTCAGATTTCAAATGTAGCCGGTGCCGACTAATTGTCCAAGTTGGAGTTTGCTTAGTTAGTACAAGATGAACGAGCTGGAGAGAGAGAGAGAGAGAGAGACGGACGACTCCAAACAAGACGCCAAAAAAGGAGGTTGCGCGTTAATAACTCAAAGAGGGAAAGAAAAGTGAAAAGAGCCACAAGGCTCGTAAAAATAGAAATAGAAAATTGACACACGACAATGACAATAGAAAATGGGAAACATGTAGGAGGTGGGGGGAGGGGGCAGTAGTACCTACAAGCCAGGCAAGGGGAGGAGGGGAGGGGAAAACAGCAAAATGAAATGAGGCCGCCGCGTAAATTACAAATCAATATACGATACAATATGCATGACCCAAAGTTAACCATTTGGCCAGAAGAAGAAGAAGAAAGTACGCACACGCTGGCAGAGACGCCAGCAGAGGCAGAGGCAGAGGGAGAACTTCTGTTGCTGTGGGCCAAGGCAATGAACCTCAGGGCAAGGAATGCAATCGTAGAATGGGAATGAAAATGAAAACGAGTTGTCGTTGTCGTCTCTCAAGAGTTTTCCTGGTAAATTGCAGCAGAAGCGCCTAAATCCAAATGCCAGCGACAACGACAACGTCGACGTCGACGATGATGATGAGCCAAGAATGAGACAGGGCTAGACAGTGACAGAGAGAGAGAGAAAAAGAGAGAAAGAGAGAGGCAGAGAAGGGCGTAGCAGGTGGAACACATAATAGAGACAAGAAGACACAAGACGCAGCAACGTCAACGACAACAACGACCAAGACCAAGACCAAGACCAGACCAAGAGCAAGACCAGACCAGACCAAGACGACGACGACGACGACGGCAAATCTTGTGCAACAATTTCATGTGTCAACAGCAACAAATGCTCGGCAAATCCAGACTGACATCGACAATGCTGGCGCGCATAATAAAAAAACAATAATAGCTACAAAGAGTTTAAAGATAAAGGGAGAATCGAAGTTGTCATACCCTTTGCATATATGGTAGATATAGTGCTACGATTTGGATGAAATTTCGCTGTGCAGCTAGAAACTTCAACTGTAGAAACGTTCACTATAATATTGTTTGCCTAAGCCAAGTTACAGAAATAGTTCTATCAGAATACTGCTAGATATAGTGCTCCGATTTGAATCAAATTTGCTGTGCATATAGAAGAAATTACAATATTATATTCTAGCGACTTTGATTATAATATTGCAAACATAAGCCAAGTTAAAGCTATAATTTATCAAGAGTGTATTGATAACTGCAAGACATATGTACAGATTTTGCTAAAATTTACTGTGCATAAAGCAAACATTAATACAATTAGCTGTGGCGAGTTTGATTGTTATATTAGACATCCTAAGATCCTAAGTTACAACGATAGTTTTGTAGAAATTTATCGAAAACTGCCTGATATAGTGCTACGATTTTAATTAAATTTGCGGTACATATAGCACACGTTGATATCTTAAGTTGCGACAAGTTTGATTGTTATATAACTTGCAGAACCAAAGTTCAATCGATTATTATAAACGATATATTGATCTTAGTTGCGAAAATTTCGAGTTACTGGTCATTATATTAGTAAGATCTAATCGTTATTTGCTGTTGATAAACATGACTGATGCTCAGAATAATACCTGCATACTCAGATATTATTTAATTAAATTAAATTATTAAATTAGCTCTAGAAATTTTTAGAAATAGAGTTCGAGACAAAAAAACAATTTTTCCAACAGGCTAACTCTATTTTAATGTAATTTAGGAGCATGCTAGTTATAATAAAGTAGACCAAACAAATTGGGAATTGATAATCTGAGTAATTAAATAGGTTTCTTTGTTTTAATATATATTTGAGTGTAGTTCTAGTTGCAGAAGACAGAGACTCTTGTTTAATTAATATCTAAAATAATTAATAAATAAATAAATAAATAACTTAATAAATAAATACTGTGCATATTTCACTTAGAAATCATTTATTTTGCAGTTCCGTAAAAATTAATTTTGTTTTTATAAACCGATATATTCTTTATGAGCAATTAAAAGTGTAGGAAAGCAGTTTCAGCTCGTAAGAATCAGTAGAAACTCGAGAATAAAAAAAAAACACACACAAATTTAACAATTTAATCGATATTTTCAGAAATCGAAACGGAAAATATCGATGCGCAGAATATCGCTGACAATACTTCCAAGTGGGATTCTCTTTTGCCTGCTCTATGCATAATAATAATAATCATCTCTCCACAGGCAAAAGAGACCCCCTTCAGCGCCTGCCCCATACGTTTATACACACATCATTTGTATGTATGTATCCGTATGTGTGTGTGTTTGTGTGTGTATCTGTATGTGTTTATCCAAGTGCCTTTGTCGCTTTCACATCGTCGCCCAATTGCAGGGCTTAGTCGCAATGACAGACGATAAGACCTAAGGCGGAGCAAAGCTTTTGATAAGGCGGCCAATTCGAGATACAATTCGTTTTGGGATGCGGATTCGATGCGTTGCGTTGCGTTGCTGGGATGGGATGGGATGCGGTGCAAAGTGATGTGATGCGATTCGATTCGATGCGATGCGATGCGGAATGATGATGCGATGCAAGACGAGGCGACGCTTAATACGCTTATAAAGCGGCGGCAATGGCGATGGAAACTTTATCAATTTGTTGTTAATTAATGCAGAGTAATTTTTTTTTTTTTATATTTCATTTTTTTTTCATTTTTATTTCTTTGCGTTTTCTTCTTGCTTTTATAAAATGCAAAAGTCGACAGCGAAACGAGCTTATCGCCTTGCCACAGCTCCCCTGCCCGCCCCACGCCCCCCTTCCCTATGCAGAGGCAGCTGCGTTGCTGAGCTGCTGATAGCAGATAGACAGCTGTGTGTGTGTGTGTGTGAGTGTCGCTTAATCAAAGCAACTGCCGCAGCAGCAGCAGCAGCTCAACTGGATCAGTTAATTGGCCGCCTTTTTGCGAATGCCACCCAAAGGCAGCGAAGAAGAAGAGCAACAGAGAGCAAAAAAATAAGGAAAGGAAAACAGAGAAGGAAAATGAAAACAAAAGCAAAACAATCGAGTTAATGAGACGCTCGACTAATCGACTCGATTCGACTGACGGATCCCGAGATGACAAACAGTTGCGGCAAGTTTACGCATTGCAATTATGGCGAATTAATGCAAATGGGGGCGATTGCAAGGGGCAGCCAGGAAGGAGGGGAAGGAGTGCCTCTTCAATTCGCATGTACTACAGGGTATATGGCAGTCATGCATTATGGTCTTTCTTAGGAAAAGTGTTGCTTGAAGCCAAAAAAGAAGGTTCCATACCCTCAATTGACATCGCAAGCTGTTAGTACAGGGTATCTAGCAGCCGTGCTTTGAATATTGTAAATACAGTATATTAGGGAGTCGTGCTGATAGTACCCTATTGGAATTATGCATAAGACAAACTTAAATATCTAGCAATATTGGAATATCCATATTAAACTAGTAGTACAGGGAATCTTGCAGTCGTGTATACTGTTAAAATATTTTATTTGACAATTTTGAATAGTTTTGGGTACTTAGAAACATTTCACACTCATATATAGCTTGCAACTCATAACACGGTATCTAGCAGCTGTGCGATGAGTAGACTGTCTGACTGACCGCATATAATTACTAAAATCACCTTTACTTCCAGTTAGTACAGCGTATCTAAAAGTCTAAATTTACTCATCATTTAGACTGAGTGTTTCTAAGAGCTCTATTTAGTTAATTTATTAGTGCAGGATATCTGGCAGTCAAACAGAGAGATATAAGAGAAAAACTTGAAATCGCATCCTATACATTTAATGTATTTTGTACAGGGTATCTAGCTGTACTACTGTGTGTATACATAATCTCCCAATTTCGAAAGATGCCACAATTCCCAACTAACTTTATTTACTTTATTATTCGACTAGTACAGGGTATCTAGCCTGGCTCTTATTACTCTGCAAGTATTGCTGTTTTTTCTCCAGCCCTCGTGGCATTGATAATACGCATGAGTGTGCTGTGCGTTGTTATCGCACATCATTACAAACCATTACAAAGTCAAGCACAAGGCACACACTCACTCTCACTCTCTCGCTCACACTCACTTTCTCGCTCACACTCACTTTCTCACTCACTCGCACTTTCTTCTTCGTTGTGTATTGCACAAAAAAAAAACAATATTTACATAAACAAATCGCACGTCAAGTCAGCGCGTCGTTCTGGCCGCGTCGCTCTGCTTCCCAAGCTGCAAACTAGTTTCCTTTTTGGACTTTAGACAGGAGCGTAGTCAGCGGGGGGAGGGGGAAGAGAGGGGGCGGGGGGCGAGGCACTGGCTATGACTGTGCGCCCAGCGAAAATGTTGTCAATATAAATTTAGATTAAATATCAGCAAAGCGCAAAGCATTTGACAGGTTTTGTTCTCAGCGCGAATACACACACACGGCACACACACACAGCATACACACACGCATACACACACTCACACCGCACACACACATGAGGCGCGCAAATCGCATTTACATTAACATTCGTCGCTCTGGAACTGTTGATGCGTGTCAAGAAGAAGCAAAAGAAGAAGCCTCAACTCGCTCCCTATCTATATCCCCCTCTCTCCACCCCTCCCCCTTCCACATACAGCTCACTCATTTATCTCACTCTTCCGCGCTGGAATCAATTGTGCAGGCATTAGTATGATAAATGATATCGAGCTTAGTCTGCCTGCACTGTTATCGGTTTGGGGTCGCCACGCCATGGGGCTGGTGCCGGGGCTAGTACCGGGGCTGGGGCTGGGGCCGGGGCTGGCCATGGTTGCCCCATGCCTTGTTGTTTATTCTTCGCAATTCGTTCGTTTTGTTCTGCGTTTAGCACAAATCTATGTACACACACTCTCCCTTCTTCTCCCTCTTTCTGTCAAGCACTTCCTCTCCTCATGCCTTTGCGAGGGCAGTTCGATAAATACGACAACAAATACAACGGCAACAAGTCAAGCAACAGTTGTGTGTGCGTTTTGTTTACACTCGTTTAGCACTTCTTCGTTTACTTCTTTACTCTTATATTGCCTTCTTCAGCAAGTTGCCTACACTCTCTACTAGATGCATTCGTTTTTTCTTTAATCTAATATCTTTTAAACATACGTAGATCATCTTTATTCTTGCAACTATTATTGATTATATCGATGTTGCAATAATCTTTTCAATACTTCGATTGTTTTTTTTACTATCGATTGTATTTTAACATTTTCGACTTAAGCAACAAATCCTATAAATTATAGATTACTTTAGATAGATATATAAAATATAGAAAAAAAACATCTAAATATCAATTTCTGTTAATATCATTTCTTTATATCGAGTTCATTCAGTAAGCAAGAACTTTATGTAATATTAAAATTAGAATACTAAGAAAAAAAAATAAAATAAATACGGAAAATATAAAAACCAATTTTGTTGTATTTTTAATAAAGAATCTAATGCTGATCAATAGAAAAATAAAATTTTCTAAATATCATGCATATTTTGGAAGCAAAAAAAGAAACTGTTTCTATTCTATTGATCGGAAGTATCCCCCATACAGCATGGCTCCCACTTCCGCCCTAACAAATTGTTGAACTCACACAACATATGTTATATCATACATACATATCATATGTTCTTGGCACTATCTATATCGATGGCACTTCCTGCCCATACACAAATTGTAAATGTTTTATTAAATAAGCTGCTGGGCACAATAAAAACCAGAAATGAGCTAAAGAATTTTTTGTAATAAAAATAAAAAAAAAAACAAATGGCAGAGAGACGCATTAAAAATCAGTTAGGCATAACCTAAGGTCGCGTACAACAACAACAGCATTTATTTATGCAAATGATAAAGCATCCCCGGATTTCAATTAGCAGATGAATTATTCTCGCCTGTGCGTAATTTATGCACAAGTTCAGTAGCAGCTTTGGGCACATCCACGCCTCCCCCCTAGCACTGTGGAGGGTGTGGCCAAAGGTCAGGCAACAATGTGTATCTCCGATTGATGGAGCGATCCAAAACTTCAGAGTGAAACATGTAGCAAAAGCTACAGACGAGTGTGCCCAGCAGCAAAATACCCTTTGGTCAATTTTCGGAAACCTAATAATACCCAATATCATATTCAGTAATATTTTTTAGGTTTATGTTTCGATCAAATTGAAATTTAGCAGATAGTTGCATATAGTATTCATCTATTTATATGTCGCAGCAGAAAGTTATAATAGAAAGATATAACATAATACATTGCCTAATATACGCAAATTTTAGATTTATATGTACAGTAAGGGAGGCAGGTAAATTTTTAAATAAATTTCAGCAACCTATGGTATACAACACTCGACATGCCAGATTTAATAACTCTAGCTTTGATAATACTTAAGATCTGTGTATTCAAACAGCTCTACAACTAAGTATACCCTTTTTTTCTTGCATTTTTTTTTAATTCACGTAGGGTATACAAATACGTAACACAGAGACAAACAAAGTTCAAGGCCATTTACAAAAGACAGGAGAATAACAAATAATATGGTACAATAGCATACAATAATATTAGATAGACGAAGGCCGAAAAATCATATAAATCAATAAAAAACAAAAAAAAAGAAAGAGAAACAGTGGCGGGTTGGGCGCGCTTAGGCGGCGAGGGGGGAAGAGTACAAAACAAATCAAGGCATTAAATATTGATTGAAAATTGTGGGAAATCGCAGCAGAAATGACAATCGACAAAGCGAGGCAATATATATACCGAAAGACACGCCCCCTGCCCCTGTCATACCCATGCGCGGAGTGAGTGATGTGTGTGTGTGTGTGTGTGTGTGTGTGTGTGTGACAAACAAACAACGAAATTGATTTACAGAATTTCGTTAAACTTGAACTTGCATCAAAGATAGACCAAAAGACAGGAAGACCAAGCGGAAGACAGAGTGACAGAGAGAGAGGGAGAGTAGAGGGAGAGTGAGAGAGGAACAGAGAGTGGAAGAGAGAGAGGGAGTACTCCTGGGTGGGTGGGTGCATCGAGTTGGTGTGGCATCGTCTGATTACCACACAGCTCATTTGGCAGTCAATTAGGGGCATCAGGCCGCACCAGAGTAGCACAGGCTGATTAGAAGAAGCTCTAGTCTCCTCTGCCTCCCTCTATCCTATCCCAGAGCAGACCACCCCCTAGAAGATTAATAATAAAATAAGTCTTTAATTAGGGGCTCAGGTTCAGTAAGGTTAAGGAGCATGCGAAATGAGCCAAAACCTTATCGAATACAAATCGATGTTTATTCTATTTATAGAAAAGGAAAAGTTTGTGGGTTATCAGAAGGCGGGAAAAATATAACTAGATAAGGTAAGGTAATTGAAATAAGAGAAATTACTGAAGCTAAACAAATATTATATATTATATATTTATAATTTATATATATATATATAAATTAATAACAAGCAATCGATGTACTAATTTGTATTTTTTTGAATATGTGATTTACACTTTGGAAACTTAAATAATACAATATTAGATAAAATTTTCCTTATTTTCATATTCCATATATTCAAAAATTAGTTTAAAAAAAACCATAGATCAAAAATTGATTCGTGCGTTTTTTGCACCGCATTATTTTGAGCTGTCTTCTAATGGATATAGAAAATACTCTTTATATTTTAAAGCTGTATTTTTTGATATATCAAAATTTTAACCCCTATAAAACCTATAGGTATTTAGCTATGCTTTCTATTGCAAAGTTACCTATCTGGCATGCATATTTCTTCCACTATAAAATACTATATTATATAGTATTTTTTTGCTCTATAGGCTCACAGGCGGCTGCTCTTGCCTTGGGCGAAAGGGCTGTGGGATAACTTCTGCGCTGTTTTATTACCATGGCCAATCATTAGCAGCGTGCTTATGTAATCACATGGCCAAAAGGTAACAGGTAACTGGTAACAGGTAACAGGTAACAGGTAAGAGGCAGCAGCAACAGCAACGGGGCAATCAACAGGTTAACGGTAGTCACAGTTCCCAGCATGTGATCTGTTCACGCCGCAACACACGCAGCTCCACAGCTCCAGAATCTGCCACAACTAATTGGCAACCTGAGTTATGTGGGGGAAATTGTTGCCAGAGTTGCCACCGTATGTCTCTGCCACGGCTTGCTCCTCCTCTTGCCACCCAGTGTGAGGCAGCTCTCTCGGGTTATGGCATTCTTTGTGGGCATTTTTGATCGACAGGCACGACAGGCGCGAGACAGGGAGAGAGAGAGAGAGAGTGTCGCATCGCGCTTGCAATATATTTTTGAGTTACGGCTTGAGAAACCTGACCCCAATTGGGGAGTTGGTAAACCAAAAAAAAACAGCCTAAAAAATGCAAAAATAGCGACAAAAAGCCAAAAGACAATTAGTTAAACTGAGCAACAAGTGGCAAAAAGGGGTTAACTGGTTGCCACATTGAGCACAGGAGTCACTTGTCACATGTAGGTGAGAGACAGAGAGAGAGAGAGAGAGGGAGAGACACAGTGCTAATTTCAGCTGATTGATTCCGAAAACCTTAACAAATGATCGCTTTTTCGAGGCGCCAAAGCGATGTGCACTAATGATGTCAAATGCAAAAGGTTAATGTAAAAAAAAAATATATATTTTTTTTTTTTTGCAGTTCAAGCGGGCTTCCCTGCACTATCCCACACTCCGCTCTCCCTCTCATCCCTCCCCCTCCGCGCTGGCGACGCACATTTGTCAAACATGCAACGGACAAGTCAACTTTGACTTGAAGCATTTGCGCCTGCGCAATTGCCATGAGAGACAGACAGAGAGGGAGACAGACAGACAGACAGACTGGGTGTGAAGGGGCCAGAGGTGACAGAGAGAGAGAGAGGGGGAGGGAGGCACAGGCACTGGCACTCTGTATGGCCTCTGGTCGAGGCAACGAGGCGCATGATTGATGATGCAAAAGTTCACCAGCTGCCAAAAAGAAATAAAAATAAATGAATTAAAAAAAACAAGAGACACAAGAGCAACAACAACAACAACAGAAACTCATGAAAAACGACTCCAGTGTTGACAAGCGCAATGAGGAAGGCGATGACGATAACGTTGACGATGGCGACGCTGATGTCGCCGTGTCTCGTCTCTCGTTTGTCGTGTGTGAACTGTAGCAAAGTGTCAACACGCTGCAAGAGGAGACTCCACTTCCACTCTTAAGCCACCTCTCCCTCCCATTCTCCTCCTGCTGCCTCCTACTGCGGGCACACACTGTCGATTTGCTAACGATGTAAGCCAGACATAATCGTGCCATGATATGATATAAGCAAGTTAAACAAATCACAGCGAAATCACATTTACCTATATACTAAAACCCTTTAATATATATATTATTTAATAAATTACCATAAAAAGTTTTATTTCCAATTTATTCATGGTATTCCGTTTTTAATATACACCCAAAATTCTTAGAAATCATTAAGTTGCTCTTAATTGTTGTACAGAGCTATAAAAAAGGTTTTCAGCTTTATAATATTCGATTTTCATGGTCTTAAGAGACGTTAGAATGTGCAACCCGCTTCTAAAATAATCTTGCAATTATCAGAGCTGCTCTCACTAAATTTGACAGCTCTTGCTTATATAGTTCCTGAGATTTATGTGTTCAAACGCACATATAACCTGTATAAGGTTGATTAGGTATCTTGGTGGACTGGAAAATGCCTTCTAGCGTATATATAAAAAAAAATGTAAATGATGCCATTATCCTCTGCCAGCTGTGTCTTCTTCTTCCCCTTCTTCCTGCTCTTCGCTTCGAAAATGAGTTTCAAACTAATAACTCACATTTTGTTTTGGGATTCTTCCCCGCATACTACCTGGCGCTAATATGCCCATTTGAACCCTCTCGCTTTGCTTCTCTTTTTTATTATTATTTTTTTTTTTGTATTTATTTTATTTTTTGTTTTGTTAAGCGAGCAAAGGGCAAAAAAGTGCTGCAAATAAAACTTCAAATCGTTTTACGTGTTGACCAAAAAGTGTCAGAGCGCTGACTTGGTGGCTCACTGTGTGTGTGCGTGTGTGTGTGTGTGTGTGTGTGCCCCGTGTGTGTGTGCGTTTCTCTCTGTGTGTGTCTTAACGCTTTTTTTCGCATTTTCCCAAATGAAAAATCACGTAGCCGACGTGTCGAGCATGTGGAGCGAACGCGTCGCTCTCTTTCACTCTCTCGCTCACTCACTTTGTCTGCGTATATGTATGTGAAACTGTCATAAAAATGAGATAAACATCTTTTTAACAAAAAAGCAACAGCAACAACAACAGCCAAAAAAACAAAAAAAAAAAGAGTAAAACAGCAACAAACAGAGGCAGCTATAACTCGAGCAGCGTCTGGAGGCGCACAAGCGTGCTCAAGATTTACGGCTTGTTGGGGTCGGGCTATAAAAATAGTTGAAAACAATTTGCTTATACATATATGGATGTATCTGTGTGTGTGTGTGTGTTGGTATCTATAAAGCCGGGCCAAGCTAAGCCAGAGAGCGCACACTGCAAGCGCTGCTTTTATGCGCAAAACATGCAAAAATTCAACAAATTAAATGAGTAACAATTCGTACTGCAACAGCAACAGCAACAGCAACTGCAACAGCAGCAGCAACAACTGCAACAGCAACAACTGCAACAGCAACACACACGCACGACGGCAGCAACAAATGGCTGGTCAAGAGTTCAGTTGGAACTCCGAAGTTTATCAAGCAATTGACGCAGTTGCTTGGTAAAACATTTTCGTGGGCGTATTGCCAAAATTTGATTACTTTCGTCTGCTCTGCAGAAGCAGAAGAAGAAGAGCAGAATACACACGCACACATTCACGCACACACACACACTAGAAGCGGAACCATTAAAAAGCCTTACCGGAAGCAGCAGCGGAACCGTTTTAACAATTGCCCCCTAAAAAAAAATCTTGTCTATAGACTTGGCCAACGCTTTACGCAAGCACATGTTGTATACTCTAGGGAATATATGGTACACACATGTAGCTAAAGTATAGAAATGTACCTCCTTTTGGCCTCTTTTTGCATTCCATTCGAAATTACTCGCTTTAAATTCACATTGTGTAAAAAAACGATATATTGAAAAGTGATGCGGTGTTTTTGACACCCGTTCCATTTTGTAATCTATTTTTTGCGTTGTTTAAGCTTTCGTTCTCGAAATGATTGTGATTACGAATACATATACATTTTGAACCCTGCTTAAACGCATTTTTAAATACTCATTTCATATTCACAACGAGTACAAAAATGATAGATCAATTAGAAATGCGGTGTTTTTTATATCAATTCCATTAATTGCCTATTTTTTGCGTTGTCAAAGTTTTCGTTCTCGAAATTATTGAGATTACGAATAGATATGCAATTAAAACCTTGTTTATACGCATTTTTAAATACTCATTTCATATTCTCAATGAGTAAAAAAATGTTAGATTAAAAAGTAATGCGGTGTTTTTGATACCCAATCCATTATTAAACCCCTTTTTGCGTTTCTTAAGCTTTCGTTCTCAAAATTATTGAGATTACGAATATATATGCACTTTAAACATTGCTTATACGCATTTTTAAATACTCATTTCATATTCACAACGAGTAAAAAAATTATAGATCAATAAGTAATGCGGTGTTTTTTATACCCATTCCATTAATTACCTAATTTTTGCCTTGTCTAAGCTTTCCTACACATTTTTACTTGGATAACGAATTTGAACACATTATAAGCCCCTTCTTTGTCAGCTAGATTACAGGGTATGCTGTCGCACAGTGCCTTTAGCTATCAACGCCCGCTTTTGCTTTGCGTTTTTTTTCATGTGCCTTCGATTCTAATGCACATCCTCATCCTCTTTCAGCCGCACTCCGCCCCGTCCGTCTTCTCCCACTGTTCTTCTATTGCAGCAGCAGAACGTGGGAATCCAGCAGCGAGTTCAAGTTAGTTCAGCTCCAGCTCAGCTCTCCCTGTCTCTCTCTCTCTCTCCCTCTCTCTCTCTCTATATCTCGCTTTAGTTTGAGTCTTTCCCCATCATAATCGTAAATTACAATTCGCTCGTCGCTTTGAACTCTCCAAGATTTATCGGCAATGACATTAAGCCCAAGTTATTTATTTATTTATTGTTGTTACACCATAGCACCCCCCTCCCCCCTCTCTCTCCCTTGCCCCTTTAGCCACTTTGATATTTGTTTTTTATGTCGCTCCACAGAGCGCGCTTGAGAACTTTTGCCTCATCGAGCAGGAGAATCTACGAGGCCACAGGGGGACTGCGACTGCGCGCTTTGCTTAATTCGATTTTTATTGTCAAGCTCAAGTTATCGAATATACTCATCTCTTTGGCTACTACTTCGATTCCTATTCCCTTTCCTTATCCCATTCCTCTACCTCTTTTTCATTATTTTTTTCATTTTTTTGCTGCACTTTAAAAGCGCATAAAAATTATCATTGTTTCTTGCAGATTCTTTTTTATTATTTTCCTCGCTACTTAACGAATGAAGAGTGGAGAGAGGGAGGAGAGTCAACCAGTTAACGCTTTTAAATACCCTATAAAATATGACAAATCATGGCACTTAAAAGAAAGTGCATTTGAATACTTTTTTATGAAGTTACAACGAAATTAATGTGTAATGCAATGCGAATACCCTATAAAATATTTTAAAACTGGCAACAGAACAAACCATTTGATTGTTTTATGAAATTTGAGAGCCCTATAGAACTTGATAAAGTGCACAACTGTAAAAACTTATGTTTTACTATCATATGTAATGTTTTAAATTGAATCTATTGTTCAATCAACTTGAATACCCTGTGAAATGTGAAACATATTTAAATACAGCTATGAAGTATTAAATTGTTCTAAGAAATTTGAATATCTTATAAAATTTAATAAAGAGCACAATTATAAAATGTTTTAAATTGAATACCCTGTAAAATATACTATAAAATGCAATTAAATAACATTAGACTGTTCTATGATATTTAAATACATTTAAAAGTATGAAAAAAGATGAAACTCTTTTAAATATAATAATAATATATCTTTTTAGACTTGAAAAGAGAAGTTGATCTGGCACTCTACATATAAAATATGCAAACAGCTTGAGATACTTATAAACAGAACTCTCCAACATAACGGTATATTAAACACTTTCACTGGAGGAAGACAGAGAGAGAGAGAGAGGGGGAGAGAGACATCCCCTTTTTAGCAAGGGTATCTATGCACAAGCTATGGAATGCGGTAGGCGGGGTGATGTGGGTCGGGGGTCGGGGAGCGGTATCTAAGTAGGGCCCGCAGCTTGGCAGAGCTGCTAAATATACATAAATTGCAAGTTAATGAGCTCAAGTGGCCACCGACAAGTCGAAGCTGCTGCCAGAGTTGCCAGAGCTGCTGCTGGTTTTGTGGGCTGTGGCAAATGGGTGTGTCTGTGTGTGTGTGCCTGTGTGTATGTGTGTGTGCTTGTGTTGAAGGGCTGCCGCTGGCACTAAAGTAAATAAAAATAAATTCAAATCAAACAAAAATGATATAGTACTCCCGATATGCGTAGTTGTGAAAATCGTGCTTGTGCCCGCATCGGCTTGCATTGCACAAGGCATAGGGCCAGAAGGGTGGGTGGTTAGATAGATAGATATGATGATGCCCACAACCGGATCCCGATAGCGTTTGCCGACGATCCCAGAACCCATGCCCATTAATTAAGCAGACAGCCAGGGGCTATTACGCGCTCATCAACGCACTTAGACCGCAGGGGGGGAGGTGCGGAACTAACTCGCTTCAGTTTCACTTAAACAGACACACACACAGATACACACACACATACACACACACACTGTGCTACTGTTGCTGCAGTTAACCGTTGACCTTTAAATGCCACCCCCAATGCAGCGGCCAGTTCAAGTGTCAAGATGCAGCAGCAGCATCGGCATCGGATACCAGAAAAAGCAGTAGGGCCCGCTGCTCTCATATATATCGTTTTCCAATTAACAGTTAACTGCATCATCTGTGTATCTCAGTAACTAAGCAACCCTGTATATAGGGGGGAGAAAAGTGTCTAGAAAATGCATGTAGCTCTGCTTAACTAACAGATAATATAAATTTACTTCATTATCTAACAAACTATGCACTTTTTTAAATATTTTACTTTTTTCCGTTTGTTTGAACACCTAGATCTTGGGAATCGAAGGAGCTAGAGCCATTAAATTTGCTGACAATATCTATCTGTATTGCCCCCAGCTTATGTTTATTTGAAAACTTGGCCACGCCTTCTAACGACGAAACATAAAAAAAAATACTAATGATTTTACTATTCATTCGATTTATACAACAGTTTTCTAAAAATTGGGTTTCGATTGTATAGTATTTAAAAGTTATTAAGAATATTGAACTTAGTTATTTATCTACCCTGTATGAGTTAAGAAATAAACATATCTAACAACTTTGTATCAGTGTATAAACTATCTTTATACATTGTATCAATGGATAAACACACGCTATATACACACACTTTTATATTCAATATATATAACTATATATCGGACTCTCTAATTATCTGTGTACGCTCGATAAACTGAACTAATTGAAATCAAGTGTTTCTGCTTTTCAGTTTACGCTCTGTTTATATTGTTTCTACGGTTTGAGGCGATAAACCCAAACCCAAATATAAATATATATTAAACATATACTATATATATATTTTCTTAAAGAAATATCAATGGCATTAAACAAATGGCATTAGTTCTCAGAAAATTCAAAATTCAACAAAAGAAAATACCGTGAAATTGTCTTGAAAATATCATCGGGTTTTCACGGAAACAAACACACATACAGAGAGTGTAAACACAGTGTCTGCAGGAAAGTCTACGCATAGATCGCACTTCAGAGTAACATATATGATATTTCCAATAGTATTATTTAAATATTATTATACTTACAACAGAGTACCATATATGTTGTTAATATGATATTATCTGGTATTATTTAAATATAAATATACTTATTTAATTTTTGCCATTGAAAACGGAATTAAGCGCTTAATCGGATTGATTTTTATATTTTTTTTCTCATAATATTCACAATTTCGTTACGATTCAAGGTAATTTCGTAATTAATCATTTAAATGGGAATTGTGTAAATACACACAAATACAATAATACAATAATGGTATAAGTGAATTATGCAAATGCAACTCTCAGTCAGTTGTCAATTGCAAATTATGAATTATTAACCCCGAGCAACGGTCGATGTATTTTTTTTTTTTTTTTGTATTTATTAATAACAATTGCAGCACGAGTTGACATTGAACTTTCCTATGGGGGAAAAGGATTCAAGGGAAATCAATCAGATAGAAGCAGATGCAGAGGAGGGAGAGAAATGCCACAAATGGAATTAACTCGAAAACAAATACGCAGCATAATACGCGCTTTTCATGTGTAATTGAAACCCCCCAAAATCGGGTTAAAACAAAAAAAAAGGGGGAAATTTTCGGCTAGGGGGAGGGGGAGTGTGTGTGTGTGAGGTGTGGCATGAAAATTGAAAATTGTCAAAAGGAAAACACGCTGATGACAACAGCGTGAACAACAAATTAATCAATGTAACTGCAGCTGAGGCATTAGAAAAGGAGAGAGAGGGAGAGAGGAGAGAAGAGCGCAGCTAGAAAGGGAAACTGACATATTTAGACGCAGTTATACTGGGATTGCACGCTAGCTGGGGGTAGAAAGAAGAAGCAGGGGAAGCAAACGTAGAAGAATTCATCTACGCAGCGTTTCAATTGAATTTGCTGTGCAGTTATCTGTCTCTCCCCTCTCTTTCCCCCTGCCTTGCTCACTCTCACTCTCAGCTCTCCCCACTCTCTTTCTTTCCCCTCTACCCATTCCCTCTCTCTCTCTCTCTCTATCACAATCTGTGACTTCGTGTGGCCCAAAGACTTTCGTTTTCTTCTTCTGCTTCTTCTTTTGCTTCTTCTTAGTTGTTGTTTTAGTTAAAATCATTAAATCTTCTGCTTGTTTGCTTGTTGTGTGCGTGTCGCTCTGTCCCCCTCCACCTCTCTCACTCACGCTCTCTCTCACTCTCTGTTGTTTGTTGTTGTCGCCGGCTGCAGTTGCAGTCGCAGTTCGCAGTCGCCGTCGCCGTCGCAGTCGCAGTCGGTAAATGGGAATAGTTATGTAGTTAGTTAGTTAGTTGGCGTTTCGCTTTCACTGCGCCAGGCCAAATGGGTATCATTTTTTCTACTCCTCCTCCCTGCCTCTCCTTCTCTTCCTTTTCTTCTGCTTGTAATTGCAGTGCGAGTGTAATTGTTAAACACACACACACACACACACACATGTGTGTATTTAGTGAATCTTCTTATGCTGCTGTAATCGCTATCGATATCGATATCATTGACAACAGATGACGCAACTTTACCCAAAAAAAAAAACAAAAAAAAAACAAAAACACAACTTGGCTATGGTTTTCTATTTATGTGTTTGTAAACACACACGCACACACACACACACGCACGCATGTACACGCATTACATACATGTTTATGCATGCTTGTTGTTGCCTGCTTCCACGGGTTATTCTTGTTGTTGTTGTTGTTGCTGCCGCCGCTCAATTTCCATTTTGGAAATAACTCAATTTGCTGTCAACGTCAGGCTCGCCCCCTCCCCCGCTCTCTTGCTCACTCTCCTGCTCTCCTGCTCTCCCGCTCTCTCGTTCCTATTCATGTTTTGTTCTTCTTCTGCCTCAGCTTCTGTCTGTCCCGCTGTTCCTGCGTACCTCAGCTCGTTTACTTTGCCTGCTTAGAGCAGCAGCAGCAGCGACGACGACGGCGACGTCGACGACGATGCGCTGCAAAAGGAGTTTGTTTTAATACACACACACATACACACACACGCATATGTATGTATGTATGTATTGTCCAACTGCATGTGTATTTGCATCTTTCTGCATCTGTTTGTGTCTGTGTGTGGCAACAACTGCCAAACATGTGTTGCAAACATGGCGACAATCGTGTTTCACTTGATCTACACACACACACACACACACACATATATATATGTATACAGAACTACATATGCAAACTTCAACCGAACTATTCCTTATAGCGGAACTAGCCCTTTAAAGGTTTATAGATCTTCTTTCATTGTATAAAAGAACAAAAAACTATTTTGGGAACATTATTTTTTTTGTTATTTAAATATATAAATCTTTTCAAATATATTAGAAATTATATTATTTTTAATTTTTTGGAGTACCCATGTATCTTATAAAGTGTTACTAATTTGCAACAGTTTAATTATATTATTAGTCTTATTTTTCAGCATTATTACTTGATTTTTAAGACAATTCTAATATTTACTCATTATAACAAAACATTTTTCTTTGTTTTATTTAATACTTTTAAGCTTGACCAGTATGATTTTATGATCACATATACCCGAAATCATTATAACCAATGCTGAAGATCTTTCTCTGTATGAAAGACATTATCAAATAAATTTGATAATTCCTTAACACTTTATAAGAAATCTTTCTCATACCTATAATATTGCAATATTTCATAAAATACATGATATTTATTTATTACAATATTCCTGTTTCTCCCTTTTTTTTATTGTTATTCATTCTTATTGTTTTTCAATTTCCCAGAGATCTCAAAGACAGACAGAGCAGAGCGTTTCAGAAATTCGATAATTCTTTACAAATTTATAAAGTATTATTTCCAGTTATTATAGCAATATTTTATTATTTATATAACTTAATATATCTTTCATGAGTTTTATTGCAATATTTAGTAAAATATGTAACTTTATATCAATTTTAACCTTTTGTTATTATATCAGATTTCCCAAACAGCATTATAGCCAAAATTGAAGTTCTTGCTCTCTATCAAGATGCATAGAGAATCATTAATTATATTCGTTTAATTCTTCGCAATTTATAAAGAATCCTACCTAAGTAATATTGCAATACTTTAAGAAATATGCCATAAATTAGAATTATGCCAGTACTCCCATAGCTATAAGCCTGAACTTCGTCTACTTTTTTTTAGCATTATTTCCACACAGTATCGTGTAGTATTGAAATAACTTTGTAGGCCGATCTAAACTGTCTTATTGCGGGTCCAATTCAAGTGCACACACATTCGATTCCCGTGAAGATGTGGGGCACAGTGGGGCCATGCACAGGTAATTGGAGTACTACATTAATATACACAGAGAGGGTAAGGGAGAGAGAGGGAGAGGGAGACAGATACGACTCTGCTTATGAATATGCAGATGGGTATAGCCGACTTGGGACTAGGGTTAGGGTGAGGGTTCGAGTACGCTGTGGGTTAGGTTTATGGGGTTTCAGTTCGGTTCGGTTCGGTTCGGTTTGGTTTGGCTGGGTTTGCTTGGGTTTGCTTTATTTGTAGGCGCTGGAGGCCAAAACCGAAAGCGGCACAAAGCGCACTTGATACGATTCAGATATCGACTTGGTTTTAGATTTGCACTGGGAACGGGCAGAGAGCGAGACGGAGACGGAGCTCAGAGCTGTAGTCAGGGTCTTGGTCTTGGTCGTGGTCTTCTCGGTACTAGGCCGGAGGCGACACTTCGTGCCGCTGCCGCTGCCGCTGCCGTTGCCCAGTTTCAGCTTCAGCTTCGATTCGAACTGCACAAAGGCGGAGAAATGCGGCAGCCTAAAGAGTCTTGCAACCAAAATGCAGTTTGATATGCAACCAACACACACACACACACACACACATGATTTGATTTTTTTTCTGTATTTTTTTTTCATCGGCAATTTCTTCTGAACTCCTCCTACTTCTTCTTCTCCTTTGCAACGTTTTTTATTGTCGCGCTGGAAGGTTTTCTTTTTTTCTGTTCTCGTGCACAAGTACAAATAGTTCCAGGAATCGCGAGCACAAGCCCAAAATTTAAATGCAACTGCGTGTTGAATTTTTAATAAATACTCATGCCCTGCAAGAGAGGGGGAGGTGGGGAGAGGGGGAACCTCAAGGAACCTCATGGTAACTTATACACAAAAAAAAAGAAACAAAATTACAATATTAAATGAATCAAACACAGGACCGCAGCGGCACTTTGAGTGTGCGTGTGTGTGTGTGTGTGTGTGACAGCAACATGAAATGGATTGCCAAGTTGGAAAATAAATTAAATTTCGAAAAGATTTTAAAACAAATTAAAGCAAAGTTAGAGCAAAAGTGAGCAAAGTGCACAAAGTGTTGTGTGACTTTTGCACATCACTTTGCATTAATTTGTTAATTTCGAGTTGAGTTTAAACTGCATAAAAAATAAATAAAGTTAAGAGAACTAAGTAAAACTCCACAGAGTTGGCAACAATTTTTTGTCCCCGACTGTAACATAGTTGCTGCTGCTGCTCAGCTGTTCCCCTTCTCCGCAGCTGTTCCCGTTTTAGTTCTACTACTGTTCCCAATTCGTAATCCACTTTGAAATGCAACAACGCGCGCGCGAGCATCAAATGTAATGGCAATAAATTTGTTATTATTCTTTCTTTGTGTTGTTTTGTTACCTTTTTTAGCAGAACTCTCTCTCTCTCGCTCGCTCTCGCTCTCTCTATCGGTGCTCTCTCTCTTGCGATCACTGTGATTGCAGACGTTGATGATGATTGTGATTCTCTTCACTTTTTCTGTTTTTATTATTTCTTTCTTTCTTTTTGCTGTTGTTGTGTTGTTGTTGTTTCGCGAAGGTGAAGTCACTGCACTTTTATATTCTGCTCTTTTGCTTTTTACTTTTTTTTCTTTTATTTTTTTTTACTTTTTGCTATGACAGCTGCTGCAGTTTGTTCTTTTTCTGTCGGTCAAATGGGCAGAGGCAACAGTTGTGTTTGTCGCTTTCTTTTGTTAATTGCAGTTCTTTTTTTTTTATTTTATATGTATTACTTGTCGAAGCTTGCGCTGTGCTTCTTCTAACGGCTTAGAACATTTGCTTTCGGCGTTTTTATTTTACTTTTGCACTCGCCTTTGCTTTGCTTTGGTTTTCTTCTCTCTGCTCGCCTTTGACTGTCGTTTGACTCTGCACTTGTTGCTCTCTACTGGCGCGTCTGCTTCGTGTGTGTGTGTGTTGCCGTTGCCTTCCGGCAGGAGTAGACGAGACCGAACCACAAAAGGCAGGCTGAGCGAAAATCAACAGAAACAAAAAAAACAATTCTCACAAACACAACTCCAGGCTTGAGAACACACGCGTCGAGCACTTGTTGAAAAATACGTTTTTTTTTTTTTTTTAATAAATCGCAAAAAAAAAAAGTTAAAATAAATCGTGTTTGTTTCAAATTGATATGAAATTTATTTTTGTTATTTTGTTTAATTGAAATCAAAATGAAACGTTTTGTTTGAGTCGAAATATTTGAATTTTATTTGTATATTCGCAGCGACCGCACGTCCTCACGCTTCGGCTTCAGAAATAACACTGTTCTGTTAGTTAGCATACACTGTTAATTGTGAGAAACCATAACAGACTCACGCGAGCTGCCGCCTGCTCAAATGAGCTGTTGCTGCCCGCACGCTGTTAACTGTCACAGTGCCTGTTAGCTCAACTTGTGGCGCTCTGTCCCGCTTTTAAACGGCGCGCCGCAATCACTGCAAAGCGATTTTATTATTGAACTTGGATTTATAAGAAATTTGTTCAAGATGAATTAATGAATTTAATGTATATACTTTTAGAAAATACAAATTCAAAGAATACAGGAAAATTTTTGAGTTGCTTTATAACATATAAAAATATCTAATTTTACTTCAATAAGAATTTCTTTTATTGAATTATCCTTTACCAATATAATAAAATAATGGTCATTTAAATCAACTCTGAAAATTAGACATGATAGCTAATCATCTCTAAAAAACTTATTAATTTATTAATCTATTATATATTTATTAAGGAAATAAATAATAAATAATCTATAATATTAAAATATCTTTATTTTTATATCTTATGCGCAGTACGAGATAAGATATCTGGTGACTATTTCAAGCACTTAGAGCAATTATTCTATATAGTATATGTAAATATTTATACATAAAAGGGGGCGTGTATGCTGATATTTGTTGTTTTATTCAAGAAGTGTTTATAATTCTAGCGAGGAATTCGCTTGAGGCGTGCAATGTAAATGTATCCATACAAAACAAATAAATATGTATTTGTTTTTGGTACATATGTGTTATTAAACATAGTACAAATGTGCCTGTACTGCCATAAAATTATTAAATAATTCAAATTCTCGAAGACCAATGCCTTTTTACGTTATATTTCGCAGTTAGTTAACATTTCTGAGTTAACAGAGCCACACACAATGTTGCTGCTGCGCCGCACACAACTGGTCGCCACTGTGGCGCTGCTGTTGGAATTGTTATGAATGAAAATCGAAAATGAAACGTCGAAGCGCGCAGCTCAGGTTGAGCTTGAGTGTTGTTTGGCAGTGTTGCCAACAGCAAGTCACTGAAAATGGCTAGATTGAGCAATGTTATTGAAAAAAGGCTAACTTTTGAGAAACTTGCAATTTTTCGAGTTATTTAAATTGTTTTATTTAACATAACAAATAATAATATTTTGTTCACTTGTATATTAAGTTCAAACATAAATGATAATTTAATATATATGAAATTAAATAAATAATTTAATTAAATAAATAAATTATTCGTATGTAAAATAAAGTTGAAAAAAGAGAAAAGAGTATTTACAATTTTTTTTTAATGAAACCATAAAAAATTGTGTAGAACTCAGCGGTAAAAGGCTAAGCTAGCAACACTCTTTGTAAATGCAAATGCATTTACAAACATACAGACAACATTATCTACGATTAGAGGCCTGCTTATATTTTACAGATAAATGTTATATCGATGAATTTCTTAAAATTGAATATTATGATGCAACAAAAAGTACCAAAAGATGAGCCAATTGCAGTGGATTCTTAACATTTTGAGAGGGAACTAAGAATAACTACAAATACTTACATATATAAATATACATATGTATTAATGTGAATTTATTATATTTTTTGTTGCTGCCATGACTAAACAAATGAACTAATGAACTACGGCTAGATGCGAGTGAAAAGAGTGCGCCGCGATGAGCGAATGCTGATTTGAGTAGGTTTTTTTTTTTTTTTTAGCCCCTGCTTGACAAGAAAAAACACAATGGGCAGACACACACACACACACACACACACACTCGGACATTCTGCAGAATTCTTCTGAACCCATGACGCAAAAAAAAAAGGTCTGCCAGTTGTTGTTGTTGTAGTTGTTGTTCTCGCTCTGTTTTTGCCCATTCAAATTGCAAATGGTAAATAGCCGCAATTGAGTATTGGAACTTCGGGACTTGCAGCTCTGTTGGCAGGGCTGTCGATAAGTTGCCCCGGTTCCGTTTTGGTCTCTGCTTCTGTTGTTGTTGCTGTTGCTTTGAGATCGAGAATTGAGATCGACGTCGCGCAGTGCTGCTGCTGCTGCTGACGCACCCGCATAAAGCGCACTGCGAGTGAGCAGAGTGTGAGCATGAGAGAGTTGGAGCACACACAACAGAGAGGAGAGAGTGTGAGTGTGTGTGATGTTAGAGGGGGACAGAGCGGCAGAGAGCGCGGCTTTGCGAGATGGCGTTAGCTGATTGAGAACAATAGCGGCACCGGAAATTATTGCATCTGTTGTTTTGTGCTCTCTTGCTGCTGCCGCTGCTGCTGCGGCTTCTGCTTCTGCACACACACACACATACATGTACACACAGACACAAGCATGTACATGTGTTTGTACTCGTCTTTCTTTCTGCAGCCGTTGCTGTTGTTGTTGTTGTTGTGGCTTTGCCTCACGTTTGTTTTTACTTTCGTCTGGTCTGGCTACAGTTGAATTGTTTTCCGCGTCCTCTTTGCGCCGCTGCCGCTGCTGCTGCTGCCTTTGGCTTTATTGCTGAAATTTTCAATTGCAGGCAAAACGAAATAAACAAAAAGCAAAAAGGAAAAAAAGGAGAGAAACGGCGCACTTGAACGGCAAAACGGGAACGCCTGCGCAGAGGCGTTGACAGCGGCAGCACCAGCAGCAGCAGCGGGGGAGGGGGAGAGGGCGAGGGCGACGTCTGCGTCAAGTGCAAAGTGCAACGGCGACGGCGACGGCGACGTGGGTTCTCTCTCCTCTCTCCGCCCGCCCCACTGTTGCTCTGTTGGCGTGTAGAGATAACAATGAGAGGCAATCAATGTCGTCGTGGGTTGCACGCTCTCGCGCTCTCTCCCCCACTCTCTCTCTCTCTCTCTTTGCACTGCCACTGCGACAGCTGTTACGGACGCCACTGTAAACGTCACACGCACACGCAGTGTAAGCGCAGTCGCCTCTACAGTGGCTTCCGCTGCGCATGTGCATAGCTGCCTACAGGTGCATCCTCACACACACACTGGGACTGTGCAAACACACACACACACACACACACACAGTAGTCAGTTAGTTGAGTAAGAAATCAACGCTAAGATACCAAAAAAGATACAGATGCAGTTGCAGTTGCAGATACAGATACATTTGCTGTGCATACTTGCACAGGCTGACGCAGTCGCGGGATGACGAGGGGGAGGAGGGGGGGCACTGTCAGCAAACAGACGAATCTTTTCGTTTCATTCATGTAATTTCGCTTTTTATTTGCTTGCAAGAAGAGCAGAAGGGGAAAAGGTGAGAGGGGTGCGGTGTGAAGAGCGAGAGAGAGAGAGAGATAGATAGGGGGGAGACTGTGTCTGTCAGGCAGGGGGGCAGTTACCCTGTGCAGCATGTGGATCTCGCAGCGTTTCTCACTCCTCTCTTGCTCTCTCTCTGCTTTTGCCTCCTCCTTCTTCTTCTCCTCTTTGTTTTCCCTCTTTGCTGTTGTTGTTGTTGAAAATTAAAGATAATTATGATTGCCAGAGACAGAGAAGCAGCACAAAGCAGAAGCAGAAGCAGAAGCGGAGGCAGCAGAAATCATTCATGCTGCAAAAGCCTCGTCTACCCGGGGGGAGGGGGGGAGCTGTATCTGTATCTCAGCCAGGCTATCTGCGTATCTGTCAGATACAGAGGGGGGAAGCAGGGGCAGGGGTAACCGTAGTTCACAAATGATTATGATAAAAAGAAAAAAAAACAACGAAACAGGTAAGAACATCCATCTCAGAGTGCCATAATACAATGCTTTGTCTGAGGTCGTTCTCTCGCTTCTTCCCTCTTTCTCCCTCTCTCTCTCTTACACATATAAATAAAATGAAAATAAGCATTAGCGGAAGAAGAGCAATAAGACAGAAAAAGAGAGAGAGAGAGGGAGAGAGCGACATGAACTGATGAACTGTCGCTGATAAGCGGCGTCTCTAGTCAGAATCCCAAATAGACAGGGGCACAACACACACACACACTCGACACACACACACACTCGCAGTAAATTTGGCTGGTCAAAAAGAAATTAAGACAAATCAAACAGGTTTCCGCATCTGCGCATCAAAAGACGCAACCGCCGCAAACGTCTGGAAAAACCATAAAATAATCAAGGAAAATTCAAAGTGGAAAACAAAATAGTATAGAAGATATATGGTAAATTTGGGCAGGTAGCAGCGGCATAGGCCAAAAATGATTTAGTAATTGGAAAATTAACAAGTCATTTTCCCCCATTTCGAAGAAGGAAGCTCGCGAAGGGGTTCGGTGGTTTTTCCTGCCGGCCAGCGGTGTGAAAAACCTCGGTAATAATTCACAAGGTACTCGACTACCCCTAGAAACGGTGACACTATCCCAACCCCTGCCCCTACCCCTACCCCTGCACAGCACGCACTACCCCTAACCGCAGATAAATCAAAGTGAATGAAAAAAGAGAAAAAAAGAGACAAAGGCAGCTCAATGGTTGCGTCGTTAGAGGGTTAACAGTTTAACCCATGTTTACCTGGCTGCCTAACAGAGAGAGAGAGAGAGAGAGGGAGGGAGAGGTAGAAAGAGAGGAAGAGTGTGAGAGAGAGAGAGAGAGACACACACTCATCAACGTCGTGTCCTGTTGACAGTCGTGTAATTTGCTTGTCGATTGTTGCGGTTTGCTTTGAATCGATTCGTTGCACAGGTAAACAAACACACACATACGCACACACACATAGGCACACTCGAGCGGGCTCACACCTCATGCAACCTGATGACCTGTTGCTGCACTCTGCACGTCTCTCTCTGTGTGTGTGTGTGTGTGTGTGTTAGCCCGACTTGACGCATATGATTAGCCAAGTGTATTGCAACTTGCGACATGATACTTGGCTAATTCCCTTTGCTTTATTTGTTGCCCCAAATACCCTACATATGTATATATACTCTATAATGTATTCTAGTATATTTCATAGACATCATTATCATCGATGGATAAGAGCGTGATCAGCAAAAAAAAGAATGCAAATTATACAGTTGCATTTTCTCATTGCACAAGGTGTCCGCTTTCTTTCTCCTTCTCTACTCTTTCTCTCTTTTTTCCCGCTCTTTCACTCTCTCTCTCTCTCTTTACCTCTCTCTCTCTTTCTTTACCTCTCTCTCTTTTCCAAATCTTTATTCCTCTCCTTCCTTATCCCTCTCTTATCGCTCTTAGTCACTTTAATACTCTACCTCTCTCTTAATCTCTCTTTCTCACTTCTATTCTAACTCCCTTCTAATTTTCATTGCTTCTCTTTCTCTGTTCACTCTGTTCTTTAACACTTACATCTTATTCTTCACTTCTGACTCACACTCGCTTATTCCTTATTCTCTTGCTCCATTCACGTGTGCTTCTCTTTCTCTGTTGCACTTTTCCTTGATATTTATATCTTTCTGTCATTCCCTTCTTCCACATCTACCTTTCTTTCTAGCTCTTTTTCTATTTCTCTCCCGCCCTTCCCTACTCCCCTTCTCCCTCTATTTATTTATCTTGATATAATATTATATTATGTTAGTCTATCATTTTCTGTCTCATTTCCTCTTCCCTCCTTTGTCTTTGATCTCTAATTATCAGTCTTTCCTTTTTTAATTCACTATATTAACCTCTTTTTCTCTCTCATCTTTCCTTTTTTTAATTGTTTACTTCTCTTGATCTAACTTTCGCGTTGTCTTTTTCTCTCTCTCTCTCTGTCTCTCTCTCTCTCTCTTTCTCTCTCTTTCTCTCTCGTTCTCTCTCTCTCTCTCTCTCTCATATTCCCTCTTTCTCTCCCTAGCCTCTCCTTATATTCCTTAATATCGATCTATTCTTCTTTCCTATTTCGATCAATATCCTCCTTTTATTCTTTCTCTCTTACCTCATATCTTGCTACAAGTTTTCTCGTTGTCTGTTCTTTCCTCCTTTTCCTCCTCTTCCTTCTTCTTCCCTCATTTGCTCGTAGAGTCATACAACACGACGCAGATCGTCGCAGATCGTGGTCATTCCCCATGGGTCTTGGTCAGTCACTTTTAGGAAGTGCAGTCGACTCCTGCTTAGGACCACACACACACACTCTGCCCCCATCCCAGTCACAGTCACAGTCACATTCACAGTCACTATGACAGTCTCGCTGGATGCGGGTTTGCCAGCGATCTTGTTGGTGGCAGCTTTCGGCGCGATCATCAAACAGTTAATAAAACTGTTCGGCCCGAGGGCAGCGCATAAAACATTCAATTAATTAGTGACTGAGGGGTGTGGGATAGCAAGGGGGGAGAGAGGAGACTGATCGCCAGAGAATAAAAGAGCGTCACCTTTTAGTGCGCTAATTAAAAAGCCATGAAAACGCTCCGCATGAACTCCAAATCGCAGCTCAAAGCGGGAGGAGAGAGGGAGGGAAGGGAGAGGGGGATAGAGAACTGGGGAGTGCACCATGTGCGCCCAGTCATAATTATCGGTGCCACTTTGGGGCAATGATTGAAGTGATGCACCCGTTGCCGATGCCAACTCAATTTGCATAATGAAGTCGTCTCCATCTCGCTGCGCCCATCGGGTCAGCACTTTGCTCCAAGATTATCTATGCCCTAGCCCCCTCTCTCTCTCTCTCTTCCCCCTCTTCCTCCTTCTCCCCCTTCCCATGTCTGCTTTGTTCTTCTCTCTCACAAAAAAAAAGAATGAATACTCCAAGCTGCCACTTGGCCCAGACCCCGACCGAGATTGAGTTTGAAGAGGCATCGCTATGGCCATCGCCAGACCCTTTTCTCCACTCCCCTTAGCATATCTGAAATTATTATTATTATTGTTATTATTGCCGCATCGGGATCGGGTCGAGTGCCTAATGCAGAGGCAGATGCATCATTCCCAAATTGGAAATATGCATCCGATTTGATGCATTTTTTAACGGAGTCGCCTTTTAACGTTTAACATTTTAACGGTTTCGTTTTCGGTTCTCATCTCTCTCTCTGTCTATCTGTAGACTGCCCCCAATGAAAGTGTTATAAATATGCATGTCTAGTCTGATATGGTTTGGTATGGTAGTATGTAGTATGCCATGGCTTTCCAAATACTCGGCAAGTCGTGACTGAAAGTGAAACTTCTGGCCCACTTCTGGGATCGATCTCAAATATCTATCGAACTGCATTCGATTCGATGTTCTCGATTCCCAAATAGAATCGTAGACCTTGTTTATACTACCTACTTCTACTTCTACAAAGCCTCCATCCATCAAAATACATTAAAGTGAACATTTATGGCAAAATTTTTGAAATAATGCCACATAAGATCAAAATTGAAATCTTGCCAATGTGCATATGAAAACTGCTCGACAGTGTGCATACCCTGGCTGGGAAAAAAATTTGAGGCAATTAAGAGAATTGTATTTTAAATGATTTGAGAATAGAGAGAATAAAACTTAAAACCTTTACTTAGTTATTTCAAATCTCATAAATGTTGAGTTCCTTCAAATGTTATTAAATTATACAATTGAATTAATAATTCTTTATTCTATATGTGTCAAGCACTAACTTTTATATAATATATAAACTGTCTGCGAGTTAAATGATATTATGTAATATACGAATTTTCAGAAAAAAATGGAAAGTTTTTCAAAAAGTCACATTTTTCTCATGAGCTAACATTATTTAAATACAATGTTTCACACTTTTAGGAGCACTTCCAAAATTGTACTTATATATATATAATTTTTTCAGAATATATGTATTTATTCGAATAACTTTGCAAAAGACTTGTTGAATAGATTTGTCAATTTTACCAGAAAATTCTGCGTAATTAGCTTCAAGTTCTCAAAAACTCTATATAGAAGTAAGCATTTTAATGATTTTGCCCAAAAATCCTAATTCATTTGATATATATATATTGATGGTTCGATTAATATTTTTTTTTATTATCTATGGTTTCTTAAGATTTACCAACACTGTATGCAAAGGTTTTTTCCCAAAAACACTTTATATAAGCAATAGTCAATATAATTATATAAATAGATTTGCTAAGAAATCTATTAAAATCAATTATATCATTGTTTATTTCAAAAACATTTAAAAATCGAAAAATCGTTTATTTTGCAACACTATTTTAGGCGTTTTTGCACACTAAAAACAACTTTAAAATAACTTTTTTTTGCCTGGGAGTAGGCAACATGTAAAATAGCTAAAATCGCTTTGTTTTGCATTGGGTATACCCCATTTTGCACACACAGATCTTTTGCTACATTTACTCTCGAAGGTCGTCTGTCTCGTTACCCCCTCCCCCTCCTTCGCCTTCTACCCCCTCAGTTTTGCGCGTGGGACAGGAAATGAAATGCAATCATAAATCGGAACAGTTCGGAATGCTTCGAATTGGGTGGAAATGCGTGGCATGGTCAGATCTGTTCTGCTCTCTGTGCTGCTTCTCCCTCTCCTGCTTCTCCCACTCCCTCTTCGTCTTCTCATTCGTTTTCTCAATTATTTATACAAATAATATTGCTGGCAAATGGCTTCGAGGGGGCAGAGGCAGGGGGGGGGGCACTGTAGAGCAGCTGCCTCCATAGTTGATAAGTTCTCGAAAAGAAGAAAAAAGGCGCGTTTTGTTTTTCCTTAATGAAAATTCATTTTCTTGTTTGCTTTGCGCCTCATGGCATCGCCACACTTCACGAAGATGATGAGCAGGCATCCCTCTTCCCCCACTCGGCCCCCTCCACAGCTGCCCCACTACAATGCGGGTCAACTATGTAATTCAATTAAAGCCCAATCGCTTGCAATGGCGCCATCTCTCTTTCTCACTCTCTCTCACTCTTTCTCATTGAATCGCCTGCAATCGAGGCATACGCATTTTCATTCCATTAATTAATAGAATCAGTCTCTGGCTCAGTCTCAGTCGCAGCCTCAGTCTCCCTGCGAGCTGTGCCTGTTTTTCTGGCCACCAGTGTGTAGGTGTAAATTGAATGCATCTGCAGCTGAGCTAAGGCGCAATTGGCTTAGCCGGAGACACACACACACACACACAGACACACACAGACACTTCATTAGCGGTCGCTTCATCCAACAATCTCGGACTTAGATGCGGTTGGACTCTTTTCACACCTTTCTAAAGAAGCAGCAGCTTAGCCTGCCAGAGTGGGCAGCAGGGGGAGGGGGGGTAGGTGCAGAACTGGACAGGCAGCACAATGACAACACAAATGAAATCCATATATAATCATAATACATAATAATGAGCACACAATATGAAGAGCTGAGCGAGGGCGAGAGAGAGAGAGAGAGAGAACTATGAAGCAGTTGCACGTGGGGAGTATTGGCTAAGTGTCTGCCATGTCTCCCTCTGTCTGCTCCGTCTCCCTGTCCGCCTGTCTGGCCCCCCCAGGCACGGCGCTGGCCATGTGCGGCGGCATTCATATTCTAATAGGCCACTTAAGATGCATAGAATGCAGAGCCACGGGATCAGAGACAATGGGCCAGACAATGCGCCCAATATGCGTGTAGGAGAGGAGCACGCATGCCTCCCCCTCGCACTCATCCTCTCTCCACTCCCCACTCCCCACTCCCCGCTCCCGCTACCAACTGCAGTTGTGGCCCAAATACTTTTTTCACATTAAGCTTAAGTAGCTTTGCTCATTAAGATAACAACACAGGCAGAAAAGGGGGAGTGGAAGAGAGAGGGGAGTACGTAGAGGGGGAGCGAGAAGTTTTATTTTAATTACCCAACCGCACTGCGGATTATGCAATCGCATCTACAGCGTCTCACTACCCCATCCCCATCCCTATTCCTATCGCTTCCCTGCCCTCTACAAGGTGTGCTCCATTTTGTATATAGGTCAACCCTCTCTCTCTCTCTCTCTCTCTACCGCTCCCTCTTCCTCCCTCCTGCTTCCCGAATTTTTATGGAGTGCTGCAGCATCTGATCAATATCAAATGGCCCAGACATTGCTGCCCATTAGGAGTGCTTGCAAAATCAAGGCACACCCCCAGGCAGCAGCAGCAGGAGGAGGAGGAGCAGGGGAAGAGCTGGGGAGGAAAACTGGGCGAACTGGGCGCCGTCTTGCTTGGCGATTCTTTCCGATCGTTGTTGTTGTTGTTGCGCCTGTTGGGCAACAGTTGCAGCCGCATCGCATCGCTTCGGAACGCAACGCAGTGCGTCCAGGTCAGTGCAGTGCATTGCCAGTTGCAGTGGCACCTCGTATCTACCCCCCTCTCCGCCCTCTGAAAATGCAGCATCTTGAAGTTAGCGCAATATTTATAAAGCAAACTGATTTGAAGCAGGCAAAGAAAGCACTTTCCCTATACCATACTATACCATATACTATAAATACCCTATGAAAACAGGCTGCATTTGTTTTGATTTCCCCTTCAATAAGCGAGAAAGTTAAAGAAGATTCTGAAGATTTATGATAAGGTATAGAGAGGTAGAGAGAGATATAGAAGAGTGTGAGAATAATAAATAAATATATTATATTAATGTATAAAATAAAATATAATATTTTAAATTATTATATTTAATCTCTAAATCATTTTATTCTTTTTTTTGTTTTTAATTTTAAGAAATTTAAGTTGGTACTTTTTTTTAATTAATTAAATTTAATTTGTTCTTTAATTTTTCAATTTACCATTCCTTAACTAATTCAAACTTTTTAAATTATATAATTTTAATAATTTGTTGTATTTATATTTTCAATTGAACTTCAACTAAATAAATAAACATCAAACAAACATTATTTTAATTTTAAATTGTGCACATATAACTGGTTTAGATTTTATGAAACCTTTCGTTTTTCCAAAATCTTTAATATCAAGATGGTTAATTTTTAGAAAATATAGTAAATACCATATGGCTTGATAGAGGCTTGATAGAAACAATTTTTTTTTAATAACATATAATTAAGTTCCAAGCTAGTTAGTTTTTGGAAATTGAAAATCTTCAGCTACAGAAAAAAGTATTTAAAGGCATTGTTAAATACTTACTATTATAATTAATGATTTCATATTACGTTGCTTGTCTTAAGTATAGGGTAAATGGGGTAGTATATTACAAACTAGAAAATACTTAAAGTGAATGCATCCACAACTGCAACCTCTTTTAAAGGACACACTTTTTCAAGTCTTTTCTTATAAATACATGGAAGTTTGTATATTTATTTGCAAAATTTGCAGTTCTACTAAGAAAGTCTAACTCCTATAAATATGTAATTTTTTTAAGCGATTTCAATTAATAAGAGGTAACTGCAAGTCGCGTCACTTGCCGCAAATTTGTCGCTTTATTTATGTTTGTGGGAAAGCGCGATGCAAACTTTGGCAAAGTTTTAGCACAAATGGCACTGGCAGTCCTTCTCTTTACCCCTTTCTCTTCCCCCCTCTCTCTCTCTCTCTCTCTTTTCACCCCTCTCTCTCCTACACTCACCCTCCCTCTCCCACTCTCTGTCTCACTCAGATTTGCTCTGCAAGTTGCCAAACTTTGCTGGAGTTTTGCAATCTTGTGGCATGTAAATTGCAACAAGGTTGCCCGCTGTGCCTCTGTGTGTGTTAGTGTGTGTTAGTGTGTGTGTGTGTGTGAGTGTGTGTGAGTGTGTGTTAGTGTGAGTATCTGTGTGTCAGTCTGGCATTTATCATAGCATATTTTTAGGTCTGATGCGCCGCCTGGCCGCTTTGTCACGCTTCTGACTGAGCTCAGACGACGATGCTGGCTGGCATTGAAGTTGGCAATGAAGATGACATTGAAGACACACGGGGCTGGAGCTGGGGCTGAGACAGAGACTGGGATTGGGACTGGGTCTCCGGCTGTGCCGCCAACGTCATTGAGACGAGCCTTGGTCATGGACTTGCACTTGGACTTGGACTGGCGGCAGACTCAAGACTCGAAGGAGAAGACGTCAGCTGCGGCAGCTGCTGACCTGCCGGCAGAAATGTCAAAGGGCTTAGAACGCGTGCCAGTTGTCTCTGGCGTCCACGTGGCCGGCGGCAGGAAGAGACGCACAAACAGATACAAATGTATCTAATGCTTCACGTGCCGCAGCCGCAGCCGCAGACGGATGTGGACAATAAGTCAATTCAATTAAAAGCTCGTGTTTCGCACACTATGCAGCTACAGATACAAACAGATACAGATACAGCTGCAGCTACAGATACAGCTACATATACAGATACAGATACAGATACAACTGCAGCTACAGATACAGATACATTTCCATTCTATGCAACGTCTTCCATGGATGTCACCTTGGCATTCGCCTAGACACGAGACTGCAGCTAACATTGTGGTATACCCTGTGCTAGCTAAAGGTTATGGGGTAGTGCTGTGTAAGAAAACAATTCACAATTCTATCGATTTTTCGATATTTCGATATTTTCTAAGGAAACCAGCGATACTATCGCATCCAGGGAGTTTCCAACTAATAATAATAATTATATTAAAAATAATTATATCTTTTGCTTTTGCTTACTATTTCAGCTGCAATATCTGTTAAGAATAGAACAAAAAAACAATCGATATAATGCAAAAATTCTAAAACTATCGATACTATCGATTTAAGTGCTGCAATATCACGAGGTTAGTGCAATAAGGCAGCCTGAATAGTTCAAGCCAAGTGAGTATGCAACTATTTAGCCTGCATTTTATTATTACACGGTATCTGGTTAGTCGTGCATTCTCACGGGTCTATTTAGCATTATTATCGCCTTGTTTATAGTGCGATTATTGTTGCTTTTCGGTCTGCAGCACGTTGCAAGCACACGGTTCTCTGCCAGGTAGTTTTGGGCTGTTGATTTACGCCTCGAAAAAGCCAAAGAAAATGCGTAGAAGATGCTGAACGTGCCACATATAAAGAAATAGTTGTACCATGTATAGGAATAATATATATGGTTAAATGAGAGAGTATGAGGGCGCATTTCGCGCCTTATAACTTTCCTTTTTCTGGGATTAGGAAGTCAATTTGAAGTTTTCTTTGCAGTACTTGGATCTGGATCTTTAAATGTGAGATCTTAAATATGTTTTATGTATTTATTACATACTTTTTTAAGTTTGTATATTTAAAGAAATAATAAAAGATTGTTAGCAATCAAGTTGGCTCAACAACTTATAGATATCAGAGATTATAGTAAGTTCTATGAAATATTATTTATATAGAATATTTTTTTATTGAATTAAAAAAGTTTTAGTAATATAGAAGTTCCCAGAAACATGACTGATATATGGATCAATTATAATGGATATAATTAATTTATCAGATATAAAAATCAATAAATAATTATTTATCAGATATATAGCTTAAAAATCTGAATAAAAAATGAAATATTAAAATAATAAGACCTATTCCGCTATATATACTTAATAAATATATAAATATTAATATAAATGATATATAAATTGTATAATATACAATTGTAACCAATTCTAGTCCTTATCTAGTCCAAAGAGTACCGTGCTAGTTGTATATGCCTAAATCGCCGCAGTGAAGCTTATTGTTCAAGAATATATACTACGCATACTTCAAATGAAATGCATCTAGGCTACTCTTGACCTTTTCCAGTGTTACGAGACTCTTCTGGAAACGCATCGAGACGCTCTTATGCTGCTCTTACGGAATGTGCAATCCTCCTAAATGTTATATGAAATTTTCCGAGCAACTTTGAGTTAATTAATCCTTCGTTACCGAACCCATTTGTAGCCGTTGTTGTTGTTGTTGTTGTTGCTCTCTTGTTGCTGTGGTTTATATCAGTTTTAAGTGGAATTCCGATGAGTTGGTGCGCATGTTTGGGGTTATGCCGGGGAAATGCTGGAAGAGGGGGCTGACTGCTTTGAGAGAGTATTTTGTTGCTATTCTAGTGAGACGCCGGCAGGCAGAAGGCGTTCAATCTCGAGGGATCGACTGACGTGAAGCGACGCCACATCACGTGCCATTCTTGCTCTCTCTCTCTCTCTCTCTCTCTCTCTCTCTGTCTGTCTCCCTCTCTCTCTCTCTCTCTTTCTTTCTCTGCGACTCTGGCCATGACTTTCAATTATGATTTGCATTTATGGCAAACAATGCAGGCTGCGCGCAGGAAGCAACAGCGACACACTCACCTGCCACAGCAACGTGCCGCATGTTGCAAGATGATGGTGTGGCATGCCAAAAATGCAATATTAATATGTTGCCTGTTGCCTGGCATGTAGCACACACACACACACACATGTAGTGAGGCACCTGGGGCGCAAATCTTAACCCGCATCGAGTACACCCCGCTCCACTCCGCCCCCCTCTACAACATCCCCCGCCTACAACTTTGCGGCAGAGTAAAAGTAAAAATAATAATGAAAACGACGACAAATGGCAAAGGCAAAGGGAGTTGCAGGAGTGGAAGGGAGGAGGTGCTGCCTCATATTCTGGTTCTGTTTCTCCTCTCGGCTCCGCCATATCGCACCAGTGTACACGTATGTACAACCAAAGTAGTTACAAGAATGTGCATATGCCCCTCGAGATGCATAACTCACACACATTGCACCCAGCAGAACTCGACAAGGTGCCGAGTGAGTGCATAAGTCACTTACATAAAAATAAGTAATACCTTCATTCATGGTGAAGTGAAGTAAAAAGGATGTGTAGAACAAGATAATTACAACTTTCCATTATATGCAGATCATAGATAGAGATAGAATTGAGAATAACCGTAGTGCACCGCATTTTTACTCGTCTCATATATAAAATACATCAAGTAAAAAAGCATTACATCAAACGATGATGGGGTTTTTTTTTACATTTTTCATAATTTGATACGTTATATAAATACGAGGAATTATAATATGTAAGGTAGCTACTCCACCCCAAAAATAACTTAAAAGAAAAGAAGAGTTTATAAAAGTACTGCATCACCTGTTCATCCCTTATTAAATATATATGTATATTGAATATTGAAATAGGGGAAAATAAGAGGTTGCAGAACAAGTTGCAAAAAAAGGCAAAAAGCTGTTTTAATAATATAAAAAAAGGTTTTGAAAATAAACATTATATGTACGTATATTGTTTTTCTCATCTACACAGGTATGTATTTATTTCTTATTTGTTTTACTGTGTTATGTCATTCTTATAGTGATTTCCTTTGATCTCTATTTGTTCACTTTCTTAGACACATATTTCAATTTAATATAATATTGATTTGATTTAAATGATTCTAACGTATTTACTTTTGTATTTTCAATTCATTATTATTTATAATATTATTATTTTGATTATTATTATTATTTAATTTATTATTATTATTTATTAATTTTATTTATAATGATGTTTCTCACAAATCGTTTTAGCCTTTTATTATACTTTCAGTGCTTGTTTTCAGCTTAGACAATAAAAAATCAGCAAATCTTACACAAATTCAAGAATTGAGAATTAAATAAATGAATAATTATTTATTAATTTCTTTATTTATTATTTACATAACGAAATCTTTCTATATTAAACAGCATCAAAGTATGCGCAGTGTGCTGACTTAAGAACGTCCAGTTCAGTTGCTTTTGCAGGCGTACAAGTGCTGCTGGGCTGCTGCGTATGAGTAGCTGCATCATAACAACGATAGAAGGCAGAACCAGAGGCAGATGCAGAGGCAAGGGCAGCGGCAGAGGCAGAGGCAGCGGCAGAGGCTGCGAATGATGTGTCTGCTGCCGTTGCTGCATTTGGCATTTGGCGACTGGCAGCAGGCAGCAGGCAGCAGGCAGCGTGCAAGGGGCAACTGGCAGCGAGTGGCATCAACTGTGGCAGTGACCGACCCGCAGCCAGTTGAGATTTCAGCTGAAGTTCAATGTGCGCTCGCTGCAAGCTGCATGCTGCATGCCACATTGCTGGCGCGTCTTCCAAGTTCCGCATAGTTGTGCAGCAGCAGCAGCAGGTTGTCTGTCCGTCTGTCTGTCTGTCTCTTCGTCTGTCTGTCTCTCTCTTTGTGTTAGTTTGTGTATCTGTCTGCCCCATGCAAAGTTCTCTAGCTGCTCTGCTCTGCGCTTTGATCTGTCAAATGTCGCTGGCTAAATGCGCCACACTTGACCAATTCGAAAGGGGCGGCTGGGCGTGGCTGACACGCCCCGCGGTAATTATGTAAATTACCCATCAACAGCAAAGCAAAACGACAGCAACATCAGCAACAGAGGCAACTTATCACATGGAAACATTTTCAACTTGCTCGGCCGCTTTTCATGGCCTTCGGCGCAATATTGAAAATAAGATAAATCTCACTCTCGCATGAGGCCCAAAAACGAAAAATATCAAAAATACCATATACCATATACAAAAAGAAAAACAAAAAGCCAAAAAAAAAGGCAAAAACTATTTTCTATGCCTGCTGCAGGTCCATGTCTATCGAGCTTTGTAATCGACAATTGGCAACAGTTCACTTCGCGCCAGGCCCCGCGGCGCATCTCCCCATCGACGTCGACGTCGTCGTCGTCGTCGTCTCTGTTGTTGTTATTGTTATAAGTATTGAGGTGCATTGAAGGAAACCCGTGCCTAAAGTCGCTAACATCATCATCATCGTCAGCAACCTCATCATGGTCATAGTTCGTTTAGTTTCATTGGAAAATTCAACGAAAAACATTGAAAAACCCAACAAAAAAATATCAAAAGGCTGTTCGATTTTCGGGGAAGGAAAGGGGCGCAAGATCATGTGAATGAAATTACGTTTCATTTTTGAGCAGGCACTCTAAGGGGTTTTCAATATTCTCGAACTATATATTAGCAAGGTGATTGGGGAATCTAGAATAATCGCAACAAATAATAATAAAAAAGAATTTTGTTGATATTTGGAAAACCCAAAAAAAAAAAGAAACAGATATGATTGAGAAGATCGCCAGCAATGGGATCTAATAAACACAATTCAAAATTAGATGATCATATGATGGTGAGAAAACTCTAGAAGTATGTCATGTGTTTATCTTTTATATTTGGAATTTATACCCGCTACTCATAGAATATAAGGGTATTACAAGTTTGTATTCAATGGAAATATTTTGTAACAAGCTAAAGAAAGCATATTCGACTCTATAAAGTTAGTATATTTATATTCTTGAACAGTATCAACAAAAAAGTCGATATAGTTATGTCCGTATATTTGTATAATAACAAAGATCTCTAAGACTTAGGCCTATAAAATTAAATATATTATTGCACCCATATAAAACTTATATTAGAAATTAGTCACACCCTTTTTAGCCCTTCCTAATCGAAGAATAATGAATTTTAAGCCATATTATTAATTACTAATATATAAATAATACTTATTATTCCAAAAATTGACTTCTTAATATAATAAATATACATATAAGTTTTCAAAAAGTTTGTATTAAACAAACATAATGGTAGCGGGTATATCACAGTCGAGCACACTCGCTTGTAACTTTCTCTACTTGTTGTGAGTTGAAGTTCGCAGTTTGCCCTTGCACCCTACACTTACTTGGGCATTACACACATGTGTGATTCTACATATACTACATTGTGCTAGGGACAGCTGCTAATTGCTGGAATTCTCCTATAAATTGCCCCAACAACAAACAATCGCAATGGGCAATATCACTGCGCATTTGATTGTCCGCGTTGAGAACCACATTGCCTCGCCACATTCTAATAAAATTATATGAGAGCAAACTAAGAAAGGAACGAAATTGACCATGTGACCACACAATACCCTACAAAAAAATAGTAAACGAAACAGCGAATATTATTTAACAAGTTCCAAGATTTTTAATTTAAAAGATATATTAATTAATATATTATTTGTAGTATATTAAATTAAATTAAATGATTAAATGATAATGTTTTATAAAAATTTTAATTTAAAAAAATTACGTAACTACTTATAAATTTAAAGAAAAAAAAATTACTTTTAATATTCATAATTCTAACTTAAATTATACTTATATTTTTAATTCAATTTATATTTGTAGTTTTCTTTATCTTTTCTTTAATATCTTTCAGTCGACTGCTCTTAGTTGACGTTAAATAAATATATAAATAAATACTTCAGGCAAAATTTGCCATCTCTGTATTTTAAACTTAGATCTGCCCGCCTTCCTTTTGCAGCTGGCATACCCCTTCAACAGCTAGTCGTACCTGCTTACAGGGTATATCGAAAAGTGCGAAATATCGCTGGGTTTTGCCGTAAAGTAAACTTTTCCAAATTGCGAAGAGTCATGGAAAACTTATCTCGACCGCAAATTGGTCATGCTTTATTTGCGTTATACGCCTGATTTTCTAGCTACCGGCAATGGGGTTGCTCCATGGCCCGATGGAGCCTGCACTGCTCCAGCATTGTGTCTTAATTAATCAACAATATGATGGACAATCGCGTCAAAGTAGAAACGAAACGAAAAAACGAAAAAACGAAAAAAACGAAAAAACGAAAAAAAAAAAAAAAAAAAAGTAACGCCGCCAGACACGCAAATGAGCGCATTGACCGACTCCACGACGAACGGTACCAGCGACTTTGACTAGTATGAGTTCCAGGTGCTGCCAGCAGACCCAGCTGCAAAACCTATACCCGAACCCATAACCAAACCCGAAAACCCAACCCAAACGAAGCTATCAATAAGCGAGGCGTGAAATTTCGCATGCAAACTAATTGATCCTTAGGCAAACTCTTGTCTCAGCCTGTCATTGAACCTTGTGGTAGGTCTATTCCCTATAAGCTCTACGGGACTGGGTCACTTTGCAAAACTTGGTTATGATCAGGTGAAAAGTGTTTGTTGCTCAAAGTGAGAAAAATAATGCAAGATTTGACAGAGTATAAGCTCATTATAGCCTTCAAAGGGTATACTTAGCTTGTGCATATGTTTTTAGGAAAAATAAGGAATCTGTCTGTTTGAACATCTGGATCTCGGCTATTATCATAGCTAGACATAACAAATTTGACATGCACACTCCTATATACTAGGCGCAGATTGAGTAAGTTGTCAATTTGTGTTAGCATTGCCAACGCCTAAGCAATTTGGTAGTTTGCGTTTATTACTAGATGTTTTAAAGTGTTCGCCTTCAGCTGTGGCATATGCATAGATGCATATAATATGTACATATCTTCTTTATTTCAATAAAATCGGATAGTAAACACAAAGGTTATGAAATAAATTGATTATGCACTTGAATCAGTTTATAGAATCAGTATACCGTTTTTAATATGTTAATGGACTGATTCGGGTTCTATTGTTTTTAATATGTTAATAGACTGTTTCGGGTTCTATCTGTTTTAAGGTGCATCATTTCAATCGACAGTGGGATGGTTCAAGCTGGGATCGCAGATATCGAATTTCAAAGTATTCTCCCACACCTACCCGCAGAGTCAATGACTTTGAATGCGTTTTCAGTGGTTTTATAGCGCCTTCCCCGCATTCGGTTGTGGCATTTTTATTGTGTTTATTGGGGCGATTGATCTAAGATAAGTTTGTATTTTATTTTATATCGATTACAATATAGATTTAGAATGAGAATGTTAAAAAAATTCCACGGTTACATTTTCTAATATTTTATTTACTCTTCTATAGTTGTTCATATTATGTAACCTAACTTTTCTTAGTCTTTAGTTAGTTCTCATGAATTTTGTTTCTTATCTAAGAAGCTTCGTTCTGCTTTCCTATCTATTTATTTATCCATCTATATAGCTGTCTTTCTATATTTCTATCTTACCATATTTTTTATCGCTCTATCTTCCAATCTGTATATCTATCTATTTATCTATCTATCTAACTAGCTATATTTTTTAACTATCTATCTATATATCTAGCTACCTTTCTATCTATCTATCTATCTATCTATCTATCTATCTATCTATCTATCTATCTATCTATCTATCTATCTATCTATCTATCTATCTATCTATCTATCTATCTATCTATCTATCTATCTATCTATCTATCTATCTATCTATCTATCTATCTATCTATCTTTCTTTCTATCTATCTGTCTATCTGTCTATCTATCTATCTATATATCTATCTACTCATCTTTATATTCATCTACCTATCCATATATCTATTTGTCTACCTTTCTATATATATTTCTATCAATCTTTTTAATCAAGCTGAGAATTTGTCAAAGTACCTTGAAATATTTTAAAGTTTTTCCCATCATTTGTGGCACATTTTCTTCGTTCTGTTTTCCACTGAGAAATCAATCTATTTGTGCTGCAATCCGTTTAGAGTGGAATAAAACCAAATTGGAATTGCTGTAATTGGCTTATACTACATCACTCTGGGCGTGTCTCTCTCTCTCTCTCTCTCTCTCTCTCTCTCTCTGTCTCTCTCTCTGTGTCTCTCTCTCGCTCTCTCCCTCTCTCTGCTTTGAGTCCTCCCGGCTGCGCTTTGACTGCGCATCGTTAAAGGCGACATTTAATCTTGTCAAGCAATTGGACGAATGCGAGCAGCTGTGCGGCGAAGACGAAGGCCCAGGCACACGATAAGCTGAGGAGTTGAACAGGGAAGAGAAGTGGTTAGTGTAGGGGAGGGGGGCTCAGGAAAAAGGCGAGATATTACCCGAGAAAATGTTGTTGTTTTAACGGATTTTTGGGGCTCGAATTGACTTGATTAAAGTGCGAGGTGCGGGCGAGCCCAACACTTCTCTGACTTCTCTGACACCTTTGACCACCGTGAAGGGGCACGGGCAAACGGCTTGGGGGCAACCGGCGTCGGGTACTCGCCGTGTGTGGCACGCTGCGGGCGAGGTGTCATTCAAGTGGTGCCGCCACGTAAAAGGAGACAATTAATATCGATGCTCAATCGAAATGAAACTCACACACACACACACACACAGCTAGAACAACACGAAGATGAAAAGGAAAGAGAAAAAGAGGAAAAGGTTAAGCAGGAAAACGCTTGTGGTAACCTGAGGCGCTCTGAGCCCTGAAAGTGCTCATTGACTTTGCTGGGCCAACATCTTATTGGACTCACTGTGCGACTGGCTACCTTCAGCTCTGCGGCACAGTGGGTACAGTTGCTGGAAGGGAAGGGAAGGAATCCGGAGTTACCCACAGGCTCGAAGTGCACAATGAGCCTGATAATGAAATGTTATTTATGATCAGAGCAGGGCAGGGTAGGGGTTAGGGAGGAACAGGAACAGGAACAGGAGCACACTGTTTGCATTGGGCATATAAATATTTATAGGGTGCACTGAGGCGATGCGCTGCGACTTGTTGTTTGCCATTTGCCCGTGCAATTTGTCAATTTGCGCAGCGCAAAAAGCAAATGCAGCCGAGCAGAGCAGGCCAGGGCAGGGGAAGGGGAGTACAGGGTTGAGATACCGGGTAAATCTTGGAATTGCGATTGGCTTAACCCCTGGGTAAAAGGCAATCCCAACTCAACTGTTTTCATTGCGTTTTATCCTTTTGACTTGGTGCAACCCTCGCGGATTGCGCGAACCGCAATCAAATAATTTCGTGTAATCCGCTGCGCGTGCTCTCAATTATTATGAAGCGATTTCATTATGAAGCGCATTGAGCTGCACTACACTACACACACACACATACACATCTATTTATAGACATATGTCTGAATGAAAACTTTACCCTGGTCCTGTGCCATTCCCTGATCCTGGGCTCGGCCCCTGCGCATGTGAGTCCTGAAAACTGCGTCAAACTCGCGTTTTTTAAAGCGCATGCGGACAGGGTCGCTTAGCTACAGCATACTAGAGGTACGAGGCAAAGATTTTACTCTCAGATGTCCGGGATAGGTTGATCCTCGAGTGAAAAACATAAATATTTCAGTAGCAATTGCTTTTCTTGCATACAACTAATTATTTATTTATCTTAAAAGAAAAACACATATATCTGCGGCTCCAGCGTATCAAACATATTTTTTTCTTGAACCTGTATATAATAGCATATTAACTAAATATACATACAAAATTTCATAACAATCTATCCAACCGTTTAGAAGTTATTTGGAAACTAGCACCATGTCACTAGAACTGCAGGGAGTTTCATGGAGTACCATTGGAATAGAGTCGTTATATAGTAGTAGCTATAAAGTAAGATTTACTTATTTGCAAGCATGAAGAGTACAAAATCCCCTTTCAGTTCCCATTACAGGGTATTTTTCAGTCTACGCATACAAACACTCATCTCAATGCTTATTCATGGTCAATTTGCTTAGTTTAATCAGACATGTAGAGTGCATTAGAGCATTCTCTAGTCAGTTAACCCTCTCTCTCTCTTTCTCTCGTGTCTCTGGATACTTCATTTTTGCTGCGACATTTGCACACACACACACACACGCACACGTATGTGTTAGCTCTGTGATGCCAGCAGATTCCTGTGAAATGAAACACAAAGAGGAAATTTCCTGCTGTTAATTGCGACGTAATGAAGCTGCGCTTTTCCAACTGAAAAGTATTTTGGGACACACAAGTGCCAGGCTAATTGGGTAGAAAATCTGGCTGGGTCAGCTCTGAACTGAACTGAGCTGCAATTAGCTTTCGAGACTTAATCCAATTCTCCACTTAAGCTCAAGTCTATATATTTTCATTGATCAGAACATAGGAGGGGAAAGGAAAAATCGAATACTCCTCCTACGTTTCTGTTTCTGTTTTCGTTCTCGAGTGTGTAATTAAGCATCTTTATTTTTCAAAATAATTCAATTATTGGGAAAACTGTAAACAACAACGTGAACAAAACAGACTCAAGTTCAATGTGAAGGTTGCAACAGCTTTTTGATACGATTTTAACAGTACCTTACCAATACCTTAGCAAACGCAGTCTATAAGCGAGTTGATTAGATCTTTTATTAGAACATGGGATAATGTAGACTATAACAAGGGTTAAGGTAGTAATATTTATTATTTTCAATCGATGGATATATGGTTTTGAAATATTTGCTCTTTTAAAAGCTATCGCTTCGATTAATATAGAAGTTATATATATATATATATTGCAGTTGTCAGATTGAGATAAAATATTAGTAGCATATTATGTACATTCAAAGTAGTATATGCGGCTAGTTTGGTTGCGATATCTTTGAAAAATAACATAAAGGAGCCGATGGTTTCTATCGTAGTTACACGATCTTTTGCCTCGACCTGTCCTGTACCGACTTATTTATAGCGTGCAATAATAAGATGCATGTCTGCCAAGTTTCATAAGAATATCTTAAAAATTGAGAGACTTATTTGCATTTTAAAAGATGAGCAGGCGAACAGACAGACCAGCAGACAGACAGACAGATGGACATACAGAGTAAATCCAAAAGCAAAAGCAAAAAAAATATTATTTCACTGCAATAAATAAAATTCAATGTTCCTAATTTTTCCTAATAGAAAACAAAAGAGGAAAATGGAATATGATAATATAACTGGACACTGTGAAAGATCAGCTCTTAGCAGTTAATAACGTAAATAATTGTATTAATCATATTTTTTTAAATTTGTATATGAACGAATTTTTCTTATTTTTATGAACTGATTTATTTCTCCCCGAAAAGTATCTCCTGAATTTCTAAAACTCCTGCACAAAGTTAATACACGTATGCTCTTTGAAACGCATTTTCCACAAAGCAAAATGCGCCACCTAGCGAACTAAGCGTGAATTATGCGCTTTCCTTTGTGTTAGTATATGTATGTACATATGTATGTTTCAGCTCTTTTTTGTTCAACAAAAAAAAATAAAAATATACTCCTCTTAGAGCTGTACAAGGCAGCAGCAGTTTTTTTTCAGTAGTCGCTTTGTGACGACAAAGCAAATCTCTGCGCTTCGGACCTGCGACCTGCAGATCGAATTTCAGACGTGCTTAAAACGCGTTCCACAAAGTCCATTGTGCATGGCCAGACCCCTAGAAGCCCAATAAAGGGCATAAAAACCCACTTAAGTGCGGAATAAAGTAGGTGGAAGATGATAAGGGAAAGGGAACAGCAAAAAGTGTGTGTGAGAGCGAGAGAGAGAGAGAGAAGGAAAGGGTTGAGCTGGCTAGAGCTTTAATTGTGGATATTGGGCTTAATAGAGGATAACTACATGTACATATGTATATATATGTATAAATAAGTATGTCTGTGTGTACATAGGAGTAACTAATGCAGACATGTACACATAGATACAGATATATAGCAGCAGATACCTGAATTGAAATGAAAAGATACAGATACTTTGATATTAAAGATGTGCCAGTAAGTAAAAAGATATTTAAATTAAGATACAGATAGATATTGAGGGAAATAAATATATAAAAAAGTAAGTTAATAAATACTTAAGAGACTAAGGAAAGAAATCTTTACAAATATTCCCAAGTATGTAAATTTGAGTGATACAAGCCTATGAATGCATAGATGAAGCATATATAGATGCACAGAAACAAATGTAGATACATAAACATAAGTATCTAGATACTCATAGACACACAAATAAATGAAGACACATAGATACAAGTAACTAAACAAAGACACACATACACACACTTGTAGATACATAGAAGTAAATACACTAGAGCGAAAAGCTGCTCGAATTTCCTAGCATACTTTCAGGCTAAGAAACAATTCTCAGAATCAATTTCAATTAAAAGCAAATACAGTTGTGTGTGCCTATGTGTGTGTGTGTGTGCGTGTGAGTATGCTGCCATATGTTAATGTGTGCGTATATGCGATTAATTCGCAAACAATGTAATAAAAAGCACCAGTCAATGGGTCCATAAACAAATAAATGTTTACGATAGTCTTCATCTCTCCAGCTGGATGCTTCGCTAAGTTTTTGGGGGCTGTCGACAGACTCCCCCGACGTGGAGCCACTGGGCCGGTCTGACCCGCCAGCTGCAAGTGCAGCAGACCCAAAGTAAAATAAACAATCGTAACGAGTTCGCAAAATGCAGCCCAAAGACTTTCCGATGAAAATCATTTTTCAGTTTTTAGTTTTCAGTTTTTTCTGTTTTCGATTCGTTTTCAGTTTTTTCTGTTTTCGATTCGTTTTCAGTTTCCTTCGTTTTGAGTTTTTTTTTTTTTTTTTTTTTTTGTCGAAGCACGTGTCGTCGCCGCGACAAAAGCGACAACGCAAAATGTGCTCCACTTTATTATGATTTTTAGATTTTTTTTTTTTTTTTATTTTTGCTCTTAGATTTCTCACTCGACTCCAGCCTCAGCCTCAGTCCCAGTCGGAGTCAGCGTCTCAGCCGCAGCTCGTGCTGTTGTTTTTTTTTGTTTTTGTTCCTGCCCTGGCTGTCATAAAAAGTGGACCCGCATCTGGAGTCGATGCTGGAGTTGCTGTTCGAGACGGAGACGGAGCTGTCGCCTTGCCTTGCTTTTCTTTTGCAACTAATTCATGGAAATTTATGTTTAATGACAACAACAAAGGCAGCAACTACTTAGAAAGAAAACACATCTACGGGGCGTGGCGTGGCTGGGCTGCGCTTTCTGGTTTTTCTCATTAAAGGCGAATTTGCCTGGGCGATAATAACAACAAGTCGGTTTTTTTTTTGCAATTGCTTAACTTGTACGACTGCTAGATATCCTGCAAGCAGTGGTGTAGCAAAGAAATTGCAACATAATCAATGATATCGATAGTTTTATTGGAAAAACCAATGATTTCCTTTACTACCGGTAGTTCTTACGGATTATACACGTTTTCTCGATTGTTTTGAAAGATTTTGCGGAACTGTTTAAAAAAGGATTGCACCTGAAACACTAAAGTTAAGCAACATTTATTTATATTTTAAATTAAATTATGCTTGGAATTTCAATATAATCAATACTAACGAGGAGTTTTGTTCGTAAACATTGGATAATCAATGGTGGGACTACCAAGCCGATTAAAGCGTTTATTTTCGAGCTAAGAGTTTTTTTGCAGTGTTGCCAGGATAGATTTTTTTATTATTTAACATATATATTTTTTTATGTCGACTACGATCTGTGACTGTTAAAAAAGTAGAACAAAGTAATTTTAATAATTATTAATTTATTTAGTTTACTTTATAAACTTGGGAATTTTTAATATTTTAGCTTATTTTTCAATATTTATTACTTAATTAATTATTATTTTTTTTGTTTTTACACTAAAAGCTATGGCCACTTATTTGATGTTTAATAATAAGGTATTTACATGAATAAAATCTCATATAGTATTCGTTTTAAGCAATAAACAGGCAATTGTTCATATCAAAATATAACGTTTTAGCTTTAAAATAAATGTTCAAAATAAGTTAAGAAGCGTGATTGTTCAGCGTGCACGAATAAGACATATTATTACATAGTATGGTAACCCTACCTTGTAAAATCTTTGAGATAAAGTAGTTCATACAAACAAAAATGGTAAATAAACTTTGCCAATTAAAAATTTAATTTCCAATAAAATAATTTATATAAACATTGGATTGACTGAAATTTAAGAATTTATACAGTAGCAGAAATTGGCAGAAAATAGCTTAAAGTTTAGCTAGATCGATTACCAGACAGCAGCAATTGGCAAAAAAATAGCTAAAGTTTAGCTGAGTCCATTGACAGACATATATACAGACAGCTAATTCAGCTAGCAGACTCAAACTCGATATACCCCTTACCGCATGCGACATATACAATGGGTGCACTGCACAAGTGTCGCTGCTGCAACAACAGCAGCAACAACAACAGCAGCAGCAGCAGCAGCAACAAGAGCAAACTGTGCACAACTGACCCACACTAAACTGTGTTAATAAGCCGCGTTGCAGCGTTGCAGCGTTGCGTTGCGTTGTCTGAGAATGCGGGCGTTGCGTGGGCGTCGGGCGACGTTGCAACAAGACCGAAAGTGCATTTGTGGCACGGCTGCTGCTGCTGTTGCTGTTGCTGTTGCTGATTGGTGGCAACTGTCAGTTGGCTGGCAGCTTTATGACACCTGGCGTGCAATTATGTGCACTGAGCTCGCCAGGAATTCTAGTGTGAAGTTTTTTGTTATGCAATGCCAGGTCGGGTCTGACCGTGCTGTGCCTGGCCTGCAACTTGCAACTTGCAATTGCAACACGCGGCAAGCAGAGCAGAGCAGAGCTAAGGGGCCGGAAATGGCGAGTGTCGACTGGCGGTTTGTGGCTTTCTAAAGCAGCCACTTGTCTTGTTGGCGGCTTTGCGGCTCTGCGGCCGTTTCCGGCTCTTGGCCGCGAAATGATGCATAAATCATGTGTCTGCACCGATGCGGCTGCCCACCGGCAGCAGCATCCCAAATGCGACAGACGAAACGTTTTGTGCCACAAAATGCTGGCCATACGCTTTTTGGTAGCAACAACAATTTGGCCAACAAGTTGGCTGACTTGGCTAAGTATTTCAAGTCAAGCCAGTTACCGCAGCCGCAGCGGCAGCCTAACACAAAAACTTAATTAAGAGCTAGTCACAGTGCCCCCTCTTCCCCCCTCCCCCCTTGGTTAGTCTGTTGCCACTCAGCAGCTGGCTAATAGAGAGTGAATTGCGAAGTTGCTTTGGCAGCGTGTGGCACAAATTGTGCTCTTATTCTGTCGTCGCAGTGTTGGGCGTTTCGTTGTGGCATGTGGCATGCATCGTGCGGCATGCGGCAATGTGGCGAAAGTAATGCGGTCGCTACGTGGGTCAACGGTGCGTATGCGCAATGCGAACGGTCAGTCGGCCAGGCTAGCAGGAAACTGGCTGCAAGCCAATTAACAATTTACAATTATCAGCCCCCGCCGTTGCCAGTGGCTGCAAGTGGCTGCTGCTGTAGTAGGTGGCACAATCTGTGCCACAGATCGTTGCATGTGCAGCGTGGCCGCTTGAACTTTGCAGTAAGTGGAGCAACAGGCCAACGGGGGGAGGCAGGCAGGCAGGGTAGGTAGGGTGTCTGTCATCCTAGCACTATTTTAATTAAAAACAGAAAGAAAAAAAAACGACTGAAAATTTGCTCAGCATTTGACAATGCGGCGGCGTTTTAATTGGCAACGGCAACGTTGCATAATGCGCTGCAAAGTGATGCAGCAGCAGAGGCAGCAACAGCAGCAGCAGCAGCTCGCTCTAACTGGCCTGGCTAAAAGCAGAAACATGTTGCTCATATATTTCTTGGCCTGCTAGACGAGCTGCCTGCCCCGCACAACCCGCTTCCCCCAGTCTGCACAGACGCTTTAATGGTGTCAACACCAGCGGCAACTGGAGGAGCTGCTGGCAGGAGACGCGACCAGCTCGACAATTGTCCAAAATTTATGGCTTTCATTGGCATTGACAGCGATAATTGGCCAAGAATCATTTCGGCGGCTTTTTTCGTTGACTTAATGCAAATGCAGCAGCGTAACTGTTCTCTGCTGTCTGCTGCTGTCAAAGCCAACACCGCGACAACATCAACAGCAGCAGCAGCAGCGCGACTGAATGATGTCAAACATGTATCATTTATCATTTATCATGCGACTGCGGAGTTAAATACAGCTACAAAATGTACATAGATACTCACACACACATACACAGTTACACACACACAGAGAGCTGCTCGAATTGAGCAGTTGCTCCTTTTTTGGCCGCCTTTTTTAAAGCAACTTGTCAGCAACATTGGAGGTTAATCAGCAATTACACATGTATAGTATATATATCTGCGATATATATGTACTATAATAAGATACTTTTGAAGATTTGGCAATTGATATATCTAGACAAAGCTAACAGACTTTGCAGCCTACATAAAATCAACAAAAAACGGCTAATATTTATTTTATTTTTATTT